>CM029928.1:7200000-7800000 GCA_017639245.1 Myiopsitta monachus
ATGTGTGCTCTTCCTACTGCACATTTCTCCTAACACTTTGTAAGGATAATTCCGAAAACCTTGCTTATGAGGGAGATGTCAGAACATTTGCCTTTGCCTGATCATTTCTTGAGTCTGTGGCACTGCCTGACAGGGTAGGCAGGTTTTGAGATTTTTGAGCAGCTCCAAGACTTTCTCAGAATACATGTATCAAATAATTCTTCTTTTACCTAACCACTGTATGCAGTTCTTCACCATCAATTACAACAAAAGAACATATAATGGTCTCAAGTTAAACCTACTGTCAAGACCCTACTTCTATACCTGCTTGTAAAGACAACCCTGCCAATTACAATCATCTAATCTTTAACTACAGGTCAGGACATCAGATCTCTACTGGAAGTTATGCATTAAACACCTGCCTCTCTGCAGAGCCTGAGGTTTTATTGATTGCTTTACTGATGCCAATATTGAAGCTTTATTGATAGTGTGCAAAAACTGCTCTAACACACAGTTCATGACAGTAGGTGAAACCGCAGTTTGAAATGGCAACTGTCACTCTACAGTTATGTACCTCTGATTGGTTGGAAACACAGGAGAGAGATTAATATTCTATTAGTATCATTTTATCACATTCATCACATCTATCTGCATTTCTTTTATAAATCTGATTTTAAATACTGAACAAATCAATCTTACAGAAGTGTACCAATGTATCTTCAGGTATTTAACTGTAACATGAATTTATCTGTTTGTGTGGGTGGCATTAAAGATCATGTTAAATTCACTAATCTTTTATGTAAACCCCAAGTTATACCATTACAGGTTCTCTGGCAGGAATGCACAGAGACTGTGAGGTATCAAATGCGTAAGAGACTCCCATGGAAATAACTCCACCTATGATCTGACACAGTGTCAAGTTCATCCTACTGCAGAAGTAAAACAGTGATTACAAGTAGCTAGGGGTTCTTTATTACCTATCTTCCTGGCATTTACGAGCTCAAGAGCCTCATTTCACTAAGATTTTTATGAGTACAGAAGGAAAAGATGAGCTAACACAAGCATCACATGGCTGCTTTCCAAGGAGTTCTCTAAAAGCCCTTCAAGGGGGCAAGTAAAATGTATGTGGCCAAGATGCATCAGAATCTGAAGAGGCTAAGCAACCCTGAAGCTTGATGGGAAAGCCCACAAAAGTTTGAGCACTCCTGCTTTGAATAAGACTAGGACAAAACAGTTTCTTCAAAGGTATTTCATCAAACCCACCTTTTCCCCTGCATAATCTCTATGCCTTTCTTCAGACAAATACCATCAGTAAGCATTGCTTAAAGGCACATCAAGGTAAATCTCTTCCAATTTTGCATCATGTTAGGGCACTCAGTTTTGTATCACCAACTCAATTACAGTGCTGGCAGGAGGGGCAGAAAGTGGACCAAGTAAGGATATGAACTGGGTATGCAGAAACCAGTCCTACAGTAAGAGAAACAGGCTAAAGAACTTAGACCATTTCTGTCCTTTCAGCTTAAAGCCAAAGTTTGCTACACCAGCTGTTGGGAGAAAAGGTACTCATCTTTAGCTAGTATGAAAGAGCACCGATTGAGTTCTGACCATGTCAGCCTGCTGAGGAGCAGACTGACATAGGCTGAGTTACCAGACATGGTAACTGAGGTACTGAAACAGATTTGACTTACCACCCACAGTGCCACTGCCTGCAACTGGGAGAAGTCTTAACACAGATAGTTTCCTAGGGCTGTTGAAGCTTGAAGCCATGTATTTCTCAGCAGCCACACAAGATACCTTGTGCCGCAGAGAGCTGGCTGGTCCTCCCCTGCTGCAGCCTGTGCATCTAAGCCTTCATCCTTCCTGCCCTTGCAGGCCTGCAGCTCTGGGTTATTTTTAAATTATAAACTGCTTCTCCAAGCCCAATTCTTATTCCAGCCTAATCACACCAGGATGCTAAGCCCTCAACAGAGATAACAAAGTGATAATTTAGCATGAAATTGCTATACAGATGGGCAAAGCATAAACTTTTGCTATGAAAATGCCTGAAACACATTCAAGGGAAAAAGAATTGATGATGACCAGTGATGAGCTGCGCTGACCCCAGCACCACCCCCAGGATGGGCAGAGCCACAGGCAGGAAAATGGCTCTATTGGCAGCTCCAGTGTGGCCAGGGATGAGCCACGGAGTGCAGCAGCAGATAGGCCCAGAGGCCATGATGGATGGAGTCTTGGATGACATGGTTTAGTGTGAGGTGTCCCTGCCCATGTCAGAAGGCTTGGAAGTGGATGATATTAAGGCCCTTTCCAACCCTAACTATTCTATGATTCTATGACTCTATGAGATGACTCAATACATAGGTCCAGAGCACATACAGGAAAATAGCCAGTAAGCCAGGAGCACTTGTGGTATAGCAGAGGGCACAGTGGGGGACCCAGGCAGGGGCAGAGGGAAACTCGCTGGGGCTGTTGAGGGTGCTGCTAAATACACTGGGAGTCCTGACAGTAGGGCAGCAAGTGGTCAGCAACGTGCAGCCTTCCACCTAGGCTTAACAAACATGACATAAAAACTGGTCCAGATGGATAACTCTATCTGCTATACAGTGAAATGTATGCCTGTGTGTATGGGGAAGATGAAACGCAGCTTCTCAGGTGGCCACCCTCAGAGAGAAAGCTATCATGAGTGATTCCAAGTCTAGAGGTTGTTATAAAGTACAGAAAGGAAAAAAATGCTATTGGTACAAAACCTGAAGTCCCACCTGCCAATCTTTAAATAACCCTTGCTACATTATATGTGGCTCAGAAGGTCATCTTTTGTTCTCAGCTACTAACCGTCCCTTTGACACTTTATAAGAGGAGCGGGATGGGGAAGGAGAGGAACAGGAACAGGACACAAGAACATCATCGCATAGTGTGAAAGCAGCCAAGGAAATGAGGCAACTGAAGTTCATGGAGCCAGGCAGTGACAGGAACCCAACACAAAGGAAGGATGCCAGGAATAAAGAGAAGCTTGCAATAAATATAGTACTTGAAAGAAGTGTTACACTTGCATTCAGAATTGGCCCAGAAAAAACATGCCTCAGCATGTGGATAGGCAGAGGGAAGTAAACCTGTTGGCAGGGTGCATTGATCTGTCCCTATGCCCAAGAAGTTATCTAGAGAGCTAGGATAACAGGTAACATAGAAGTCAGCTTTGCACCATCCCCTGCTTTGATGCTAAATCCTTTTTAACACTTTTTTTTCTCCTGTGTCAAATTTATGGAAGACATGCATTAGCCATGGAAATGCAATATTCAAAACTAAAAGTGCAGTTCAACGCTATACTTTACCACAGTTTGAGGCATTACGTTATTGCTTTCGAATTGGTAAGGTAATTTCAGACAGTTAACAATTTTGGACGTCAGAGTCTTTTTCCTGCAGAGCAAGAAAAGCAGGAAGGCAATTTAAGCTTTTTCATTTCATCACTGCAAATCAACAGGGAGCATTACTGAGGACATTGACTGTTCAGGCTCATGTTGGCTCAAAGTTGCCCAGCTTTCCAGCGACTGCAAAGAAATGCGACAATTATTCTGAACTCATACTTCAACTGGGAATTTTTCAGAGCAGGAATACAAATTATTGCTTTTACATTCCTTGGTGGAGTTCTTAAATCACTGCTGGCAGCATATAAATAATGCTGCTCAATTTCTGAACAGCCTATGGCTGCTTCCAGAGGTATTGGATGAGTTTTCTACTACTTTGTTTGAAAGTAGCATGATTTATTTCAATATATATCTAACCAGTACTTTTCATTAAATATTTATTTTCTTATTAATATTTATTTACTAAGTAACTATTTAAATTAACCATGCTACTTCAACAACAGACTTAGGGAGGGGATTATTTAGCAACTGACTGAACCCTAAGATCTGTATTGTAATGGAAGTCCTGTGACTCAACCTGAATGTCACATAATGTTTTCTCCCCTTCTTTTCTGTCCCGTTATGCTTTTGATGAAGCACTGTATAACTGAAATATAAATCCTTAATTTTTTTTACAGCCATTGACTTTCAGAAGGTGGATGAACTAAAATATTCCAACATCGGAACCAAGTGCTTGAAGTAGATCATCTTCACACTCTTTTAGAAGGGTGCTATGGACAAATGTGATCATTGACAGAAATCTTGAGATCCATCCTTACAGTAAAATTGAAGAAGACTAAGAGGATTACATTTGTTTCTAGAGTAGAAAGAAATTTGTGACATTAGAGACTGTTTAAAGAAGACACTCAGCAACAATACAGGGACCACGATTTGACTTAAGGGGGCTGGAAGACAGTCCCAGAGGACTAACACCCTCAGGAGGTGCTACAGCCTACAGCTACTGGAGACAAGCAGAACAGCCTTCCTAAAAATCCTAATTGACTGAATTCACTTCTGTAACTGTTCTCTGGGACATTAGGAAAACATTGTTATTTAGGGTGTATCTACCGGCCTTCCAAAGGCTTTGTGCTCCTTGTTTTCATCTAATTTCTGCCTGTGAGACCTGGTCTTCTGGGTCTTGGAATACAGGGGTTGTCACACAGATGTGTAACCTCTAAACCAACCTAATTCTCTCTTAATAATTTATCATTACAGATAAATATGCTTCTAGCAAGAGGAAGTGAAAATCTTTTTCTCACCCCCTAAACATCTGCACTTCTTCAGGTTCATTACAGCCTTGTGTGGTACCACTGGTGTGATCCCCATTTCACATCAGGTATGGAAATGATGACAGAACTAGTAAGAGATTTGTCTCACTCACAAGCAGGAACCAGCATCACACCAAGAACAGAGTGACCCAGAAGTGGTGTGGTGCCAGGACCTCTATTTCACCACTATCTCCTCTCAGAAAATGTTACCAAAGTAACTGAAGAACATGACGATCTCTCTGCCCAAAAGATAATAATTGTGAAATGTGTCTACTGTGCACTTTATGGGAAAAGTACATCACCAAATGAGGCAGCACAGTTCAGATCTATCCCCTGCAACAGGCCAGACAATTTGCAATTCATTATGAAGAGAGACCCCCCCCTTGGTCCACATCAGAACTGTGACAGCCCCCAAAGCTGGCCATCTGTATCCAGGATCTCAGTCTGTCACTGTACCACCTAATTACCTGGAAGCACATATTAGACCTAAGGGATGCTCATTACTGTAACCCAACTGCCTGTCATTAGTCAAAAAGGCAGGAAAACACAAAAGAAAATGTGATGTGACATGAGATTCCCCTATAATAAGGAAACATAAGGTCAGCACAATACTGACTTCACTCTATACCTATCCACCTGTGAATGAGTGTAAAACACCAGTCCCCTGAGGCAAATAGTCTGCTCCTGTGGATGGCCTGAAAGAGAAGTCAAGCAACATTTCTTTTTTAATAACCTTGGGAAAGGGAAATGACCCGTGAAGGTTTCACAGAAAAGGGTCACAACACACTCCCTCCTGAGGAAGCGTTTAAAACCACGGGATACTTGAAGACATTAAAAGTTTCTTCTTCCCTTGACAGGCAGAACATTTAAACTAAGATATTGTCATCACAGAAGACCTGGGAAAATGTGGGATTTTTTCTCTTTTCTGACCAGACAACAAAAATCCCTACCCTGCACATCCACCTTCTCTGAATGCTGCATGCACTCCTCTCGCAGACTCCTAATGCTGTCACGTACTGTGCTGAGGCATTACATCAACATAATTTCAGCAGAGTCATGCCTCCAATGAATTCTATGCCTACCACGAAATAGTAAGTTGGCCTGACCATTCAAATGTGGGCTGTTTTGCTTCAGTAGCCCAGCTCACCTACCAGTGCTCCAGAGCTCTGGATACTCAACTACACAATCACATAATATTTTCAATAACATATTGCTATGAAGAACTCAAAAGAGCAATAAAACTACAAAATCTCAGAGATTTGTGTGCCTATATATACTGCTTTATATGTACCTGCTTATTGTAGGTCTGTGTGGCTCTTCACAACAGCATCCTTACTCCAAGGAATAAACACTGAAAACATGTCCTTGGCAGTCTGGCATGGCAGCATGACCCCTGCACACCATAATCTTTCCTGTATAGATATCCCCACAGGAAACTACACAGCAGCAGGCTCTGGTATAGGAAACTACTTAGGCCAATCCTGAAGTAAATCATTACTCTCAGTGGATATGAGGAGCAGAATTGAACGGCAGAGGAACACAAATTCCCAGGTATCCCCCTCAGCAACACAGGGCACATCTGGCTGCTCATGCAGAACCCAGTGCTGCTCAGTTTGCACTTTCTCTATTTACATGATTTTAGGTTTCCTAACACAGTTGCTTTGTTTTCCAAATAGCAGGTGCCACCAAAGGGGTAAGAAGAAATGACAGTGACAGGTTTAAACTCCTTTTTATTTTTTCCACCATCTGCTATCTTAGAATCATAGAATCAGCAAGGTTGGAAAAGACCTTTAAGATCACCAAGTCCAACCATTCCCCAGCACTGCTAAGGCCATCACTAACCCACATCACTGAGGGCCTTGTCTACACGATGTGTGAACACTTGCAGGGACTGTTACTCCACCACTGCCCTGGGCAGCCTGTTCCAATGCCTGTTCCAGTGTTTCTCTGGGGAAGAAATTGTTCCTCATCTCCAGTCTAAACCTCCTCCGGCACAGCTTGAGGCCATTCCCTCTTGTCCTATCACTGGTTACTTGGGAGAAGACACCACCCATCTCCTTGCTTATTCATTAACATTGTAAAAGTTGTGAAAGTTGATTACAATTACTCCTGAGGAATAGAAACAAGGCATTTATTAGTAAGAGTTCCATTAAAAACTTACAATAACAAAGGTTTGCATAAAGTATTAAGCCAGTAAAACCTTTAAATTAAAGTTTAATTTGATTTTATTTAATTAATAACCTCTGTCCTTGGTTTTCATTCATGTCAGTGTTTCATTAAGAAAAGTTAAAAAAGGGTAGTATATCTGACCTTATGTTGTCAAGCAGCCCAAGATCAAAACACACTTCAGCAACAGCAGATCAGCAATGTTTCCATTTTCATGGGAAAACTAAGACTCTGCTAGGAATATGCCAGTTAAGAAGTATGGAAAACCAAATGAAAGTAAACACTGTAGAGAAAAATGCTACACCAAAGTTATTCCTGAGCTATGAAAACTGCTAGGGCATGAGGAAGAAATCATTCATCACTATTTGTGAAGCCAGTGAACACAACCAACCCTGAAGAGCAGGCTCCTGAGGAGAAATTCGCATCTCCACGTTTTTGAGCTCTGGGGTGGCTGATCCATAGCCCAGAGTGTGCTGCTGCACAGCCACCCTACTGTGGTTATTATCCAAACCTTTCACAGAGACTTCTTCTCAAGCTTTCACCCTGTAAATAATAAAGAAGCCTTCAATAACTTGAGACTGAAGCTAAAGCTGCTTTGGGGGGTTACAGAAATAAACATCCGCATAAAGCCAGATGCAGAAAGATTTGTCCCACTGTTCAAAAGCAACATCAGAGCCAACTGCATTTTGTGGGATTGACTACTAAGCTAACACTCCTATTTTGTAACTTGGTCGGGTGCTGACCCTGGCTGGATACCAGGTGTCAACCAATTTACTCTATCACCCCTGCTCCTCAGCTGAACAGAGGAGAGAAGATATAATGAAAGACTCATGGGTTAAGGACAGGGAGAAATCACTCACCAGTTACCATCACGGTCAAAACAGACTTGACTTGAGGAAATTAAGTTACTGCCAACCAAAATCAGAGCAGGGTAATAAAAAGTAAAACCAAATCTTAAACACCTTCCCTCCACCTCACCCTTCTTACATAAGCTCAACTTCACTCCTGATTTCTCTACCTCCTCTCCTCAAGTGGTGCAAGGGGGCAGGGAATGGGGGTTGCTCATCACATGTTACATCTACCACCCCGTCTTCCTCACACTCTTTCCCTGCTCCAACATGGGGTATATCCCATAGAAGATAGTCCTCCATGAACTCCTTCAACTTGAGTCCTTCCCACAGGAGCACATTTGCAGCCACTATGCCAAAAACAAACATGAAGAGAAAATCTGTTCCACAGCCCCTGTGGCTACCAGGCAGTACAGCCCTGATACCAAGGCTGAGATACCCTTTAAGCAAAGGGCCCCTCTCCATTCCAAAGCTGCAGAGTGTGTCCAGGTCACTCAGAGACAGCAGAGTCCCTTCAGATCAAACTAACCGTAAGCACCCATGTGGCCTTTGCACCACTGCATCAGGAGGATGTTTTCCTCACAGCCCTGTAGATTCTCCAGGGCACAGAAGGTGAGCAAGAGAGAAGACTACAGGCCAAAACTAAAGTCCAAGAGATTAAGTCTTGGAAGAAACCTGGACTTTGTGTCCTATTGATGAGCACTTGAATGATTCTACAAGATGCTATTTCTGTCCCATTATCTCTCCATCTCTTCACAATACCCTCTGGCTGTGAACTCTCTTTTCATTTCTGCTCAAGGCAGGAGGGCCATACAGATTGAGCTGCACACCCTGTCAAATCTCAAGCTGTGTATTTTGAGACAACAAAAATGCAAGGATGTTTTATAAAGATGAGAATCTCTAGCATTAATCTGCACACAAAGGGATGCAAAAGAAATCTGCCACTTCCCAAAAGTCTGAATTCCCATAAAAAGTGACAGTCACTACTGACAAAGTGAATGACACTATTTCTTCTCACACCACCCACAGAATTTTTCCCCTGATCACACTCTCTAAAATAAGGGCAAATCAGCCACATTTATTCAAGGGTAAAAGCAATGAGACGCTTTACTGTAGGGTGTGATACTTCGGCATAGCACTTTGCTTACTCAGCTTAATCTGGTTAAATGAGAAGAAGATGTGCTTCCACCAGCCCTGTGCTGTGCAAGGGCCTATCACATTGTCCTCTTCAGAGGTCAGAGACTCCCTGGCTCGGAGCACAGGTGGAGTAAGTGGCATTCCATTTTCAGGCAGCCAACAGCTTGGCTTCAGACAGACAAAATGCTGTATTCCAGGGGGTAAATTGAGGCCACCAGCTACTATGCAGACATGCCCTTTGTTCAAGCTACTATGGTAGGACATGTCAAGCTGCTCTGGAGATGAAGGCTGAGACCCTCTCCAGCTTTCAGACCATTTCTAACAGTTCCATCACATTTCCTTTTAAATCCTTTAGAGAGGAACAAAAATGTCTCGTTTCAGGAAAGCCAACAGAGATCAAGCCTAAAAACTCATGGAAAAGAAAGCTTTCTCGCATTCTGCTTTCCTACTCTTTTCTTTCCTCATACCTATGCATATCCCTCCCAAATGACCCGAGTTCTTCAGGAGTTTTTAGGACCTTCTGTATGTATAGTCACATTATAATAATGTCATTTTTTCTCATTTATATTTTCCAGTATATCTCAGTGCAAGCCTGGCTATGAAGAGACTCTTATTTTAGAACAAAAATCACAGGCTGCTTTCATAAAATAATATACTTGTAGACTTCTATTCTGAAGTCAGATGGCTCATGCAACAGCTTTCACTACTACAGAAAGGTGCAAATGAAAACAGGCTTCGTTAAGTTTGTGAAAATTAAATCTCTTTATGAGCCCTAAATGAGAACACAGTTTGCTTTCTTCATACCTCTCTCTCAAGCACTAATTTCAATAGCAAAGACATGGATGGTAGCAAATGGAGTTTTGTAAAGGACTCCCTTGCTGCATTTCTTTCCTTGTAAGAAAAAGTGGAATGTGCTTTGTCTGCCTCCAACTCAAGCCATGAAATCACCTCTGTTACCAATGGAGAGGTGGGAGAAACTGAAACAACAAACTGTACAAAAACTGCTGGTGTTGCAGTGTTTAAAGACAACTTCACTGGCAAAACCTTGCACGATTCCCCTTGAGCCACCCCAGCCATGCTCAAGACCATGTCCTTAAAACCCTGTGGTCTGTATGTATCTGCACCTACAACAATACCTGTCTATCCCAAGATAGACTTCTAGCTTCACTTTACAGCCTCTGATAGTTTACCTCATAGATTTGGCTAAAATGAACCTAAAAGCTAAGCCCTCATACCTCAAAGGTGTTTAAAACCCTGACTGCTATATAGGTGGGGCCCCCAGCACAAGAGGGATGTGGAGCTGTTGGAGTAGGTCCAGAGGAGGCCACAGAGGCGCTGCAAGGGCTGGAGCAGCTCTGCTCTAGAGCCGGGCTGAGAGAGCTGGGCTGGGTCAACATGGGGAAGGCTCCTTAAGGGGACACCTTAGAGCAGCTCCAGTGTCTAAAGGGCTCCAGGAAACCTGGAGAGGGGCTTTGGACAAGGGCTGTAGGGACAGGACAAGAGGGAATGGATTTAACCTGACAGAGGGGAGACAGAGATGAGATCTTAGGAAATTCTTCCCTGCGAGGGTGCTGAGGTGCTGTCACAGGTTGCCCAGAGAAGCTGTGGCTGGTCCATCCCCTGCAGTGTTCAAGGCCAGGTTGGACAGGGCTTGGAGCAACTTGCCCTAGTGGAAGGTGTCCCTGCCCGTGGCAGGGGGTTGGAAATGGATGAGTTTTAGAGTCCCTTCCAACCCAAACCATTCCAGGATTCTATGATGAGAGCAAGAATTTACTAGCTAAATGGTTTCTAGGAATGGATCTCATTGATGTAAATTAGGTTTAGAAAGCCATTTTCCCCCTTCCCACTTTCAATCTGGATTTACCTTCAAACACACCGTGGAATTGCCCCCGGCTGCTGGGAAGGAGATAGCTGTAGATGGCATTTTATGCTCTATGCTACCACCTGCAGCCCACTTCCAGTCACCACAGGCAACTGAGCGTGGACAGGACGAACCTGCCCCCTGTTGGATGGTGCAGGCCTCAGGAACAGACCAACACCTCTCCGAGAATCAAGAGATACAAAAAGGGTGAAGGATGGGAAAGGTGTCTGCATCCAACAGTAAATTGGAACAGAGTTTGGATTTATGCTCCATGCTTGGCTTTCAGGATGGATGTTGATGGAGTCCGCTCACTATCTTCCTGCTTGCCTGCTGTTGAAGATTGCATCTTCAGGAAAAGAAGGATCATTTTGGAAGAGGTTTTGTTAAAACTTTCTGGTCTGTCAGATGTTCTGCTTTGCAAAGGTTTATTTGTCTTACACGCTCACCCACCTGGGTTTATTAAATTCAAATCTCCTACAATGGTTTTCCCTTTCTTTGTTCCACCCTTTGCAGCTGCAGAACAGCATGATATATTAATAAGAAAGTAATGGAAAAAACTTGATTTGGATTTCAAACTTTAGCCCAATAAAGTTGTTTCCTGTTTGGTTTGGTTTGTTTTTTTTCCATTAAGAGTCCAAACTCCCCAGGAGTTAGGGACGCTGTGTTCCACACAAGGGGAGCTCGAGACCTTACAGAACTCAGATTTTAACACACAGCTTTTCATTACTGTTTGCAGGACGAGGTCTGGTCTTTAAACTAGGAGGATGGGAGCCTGGAGCCAGGCTCTGTTCCCAACCTTCCAACTGTCCGGTTGTTCAACTCTGGCCAGAATGCTAAGCTTCACTAGCCACTGTGAAACAGGATGATGAAATGCAAACAGTTACAGACAGTCTTTGAAATCTACACAGGGAGACTGCTCCAGGTAAAAATCACACCACCTCTCTCTACAGGGGTATACATCCATATACTGAGAAACATTCCTCTAGAATTGAAAAAAATACCCATTTTACTCTGGCAGCATCTTTTGACTCACATACCAATAGTATCACTGAAATGTAGGCATTATGTAAAGGATGAAGGAGTGAACATCCGGACATGGAAGCAGAAACAGCAACTTGTGTAAAATAACCTATTTAGTCTGTTAAAAGACTTGGTCAAGCCCCTCAGTTTCTCCTTGCCTCAGTTTCCATAGGTAGAAGTGGAATAAAAGAACCTGGTATTGTACATACATAATTTGTGAGGCACTCACATTCTGCAGTAAGTAGGTATCTCTAAGTACCTCCAGCTCTGCTAAGCAAAGCACAGAGGATTTCACCAGGCAGCTGGTGTTTCTAGCTCTGGATGTTATCAGCACTTCATAGGGTAAACAGTACTGATGATGGTGGTCTGCGGAGCAGGTACCTCAGTTCACACCTTCTTTCCCCTCCAATAAACACACACATAGCAAATCCAACTCCTATGGTCACTGAGCTTCCAGAAAGCAAACACACTGCCTTTTTTGCCATCCTCACTAAGGAGGGTCAGATGGTTCTACACAGTGAAAATGTGCCAAGAGCCTTAGGTAGAAGCACATACAGAAAGCAGTGGTTACAGAAGTACAGTCCCCATCCCCATACAGACAGGCTTCCCACTGGATTCAACAAGAGCTAGCACTGAGGAATCCTGGCAAGAGTTTTATCTTAATGACAGAGCTTGCAGGCTTCTGGTTAATAAAAAGAAGCCATTAGGAGAAAGGGATCAATTCAAGTAAAAATCCTTCTGAAATAACTGATACTACAAGTACGTTTGTTTTACTGAAAAAAGAGCTTTAGTTTTCTACCACTTAAGGCTTTTCTTATTTAAAGACCTCAATTTCATATCATCTTTCCCATCACTTTCAGGGCTTTTCTACTAGGAAATTAAACTAGTTTCATTAGTTCTTGATTTTATCTATCCTTTCTAATTCCAAGTAAAAGTGATGCATTGACAGTTCACAGATATCCTTAAAATCTTTTTGTGTGTGCGCTGTTCTACTAAGCAAGTAGCACAGCCAAAAATGTCTAGCACAATTGATTTACCTGTGTGTCTCTGGTGAAAAATGTCTTCCTGTAGCTCTCGAAGCTACAGGGACATTGTCCCTCATCCCACTCATCCTCTGAAAATAAATCTCCAGTGAGTAATTTTACTTTGTAAAAGTCACAGTAACATCAGGGTGTCTCCACACACAGAGATTCCTGCCTGGTTCCTTAAGTTCAAGACTGCATAAATCTTTCATGTGTCAAGACAGGTGTTGGTTTCTATTCCTTTTCAGCCAGGAAATAACAATAAATCTGAGTGATTAAGGTCAGATTTTAGCAGTCCTCGAGCCACAGAGAATGTATGCATTTGACATGCCATTCTTTTGACAGACCAGGTCAAGACGATGCTACTGAACACTGCCAATATAACTATCCATTTATTTGTGGGTCTTTCCTAGAAAGATGCCCAGTGTTTACCAGCTTTGTACTTTAGAAGGGGCATAAAGTTAGCAAACAAAGTTATAAAGTCCTCAGATAAACCTTCTAAACATACAAGGCCTGAATTTTTTCTCCCCTATCTGTGACTAACGAGGACTTGATCGCATCTCTGGGTTTACTGCTGGATGAAAAAGATGAGAGCTGACTTCTCCCAGCAACTTTTGACCTGACTGCAACATATTAAATCTGGCTAAAACAAGCTACATGACGACGGAAGAAAGATAGTTCTTCTAGCAGTAGAGTTACTCTAAGTGAAAGATCTTGAGGATATCTGCACTTTACAACTGCTTGTTTGCAACCCAACCGCTCCAACGCGAATCAACCCCTCGCATGCAGCAGAAAACCTTCCCCAACGGCCAACCCTGCCTCCCCAGCACCGGCTTTGGGATCCCGGACGGAAAGCATGACTAACGCTAGAAGTCGCTGAGATTGTTTTCCTGGGGGGCTGCGTGCCCTGGGCCGTGTTTCTGAGCTCTCCCCCCACGAAGGTGGATAAGGGGGTGCAGCTGGCGGCGGGATGCTGGACCGGCGGATGACTGAAACGTTCCCGCCGCTCTGCTCGGGATGGAGAGCTCCGGAACGGAGCAGTCATTCCCCGCAGCGGAGAGAAAGCTCTGGAGGGGAGCAATTCCCGCAGCCCCCAGCCAACCCACCCTACGTACCTGCTCCCAAAGCATTCCCGAGGAAAAAAACCAATCCCCAAGCGATGCTCCTCCCCAGGCACTTACCCCACAGCAGCAGGACGGGGAGCTGCGGCCGGCGGCAGCCCGGCGCCTCCATCCCGGCGGCGAGGGGCCGCGATGCTCAGAGCCCGCATGGGGCGGCCGGTCCGCCGGCGCGCAGGGCCTGAGCCCGCCTCAGCCGCTCCGCCGCGGAGCCTCCTCTTCATGCCTCGGCGGCCAGCCCCGGGCGGCGGCGAGGGGCGGGACCCCACGGGGGGAGCCGCTCCCCCGACCCGGGGGGGGGTCCCAGCGCCGGGGTGGGGAGGGAGAGGCGGGACCCCGCCGCCGGCGCTGCCGCGGAGGGAGCGCGATGTATGCGCTGGGTGCGCAGGGTGGAGGGTGAATGTGTGTGTATGAGCTCGGGAGCATGCATGTGCGGGCACACCGGGGCATCCCTCCCAGAGCCACACAGCAGGAGGGATGCTTCCCGCGACCTCCGGGGCAGGGAGGGAAGAAGTTCCCATTCTGTTTGGGAGGGGAAAGAAGTTCCCGTTCTGGGGGGGAGATGGTTCTGGTCCCAAGTGTTCGAAGGCTACAGGGGCTCCCTGGAGGCACAACAGCCTCCCCCATTCTGGCACAACATCCTGGCACTGGGGCTGAAGGCAGAAAGGAGGATAGAGAGAGGAGGTGGCTTGTCTCTTCACCCAAGTAACAAGTGATAGGACAAGAGGAAACAGCCTCAAGCTGTGCCAGGGGAGGTTTAGACTGGAGATGAGGAACAATTTCTTCCCCTAGAGGGTGGTCAGGCATTGGAATAGGCTGCCCAGGGAATACAGCAAGGCAGTGGTGGAATCACTATCACTGGAGTGCTCACAAACTGTGTAGATGAGGCCCTCAGTGACACGGATTAGTGGTGGCCTTGGCAGTGCTGGGGAACAGTTGGATTTGATGATCTTAAAGGTCTTTTCCAACCTGGTTGATTCTATGATGCTAGCACACCTTAGTATGTCCAGCTAAACATGGGCAGTGAGCTAACCTAACCCCACACAGCAAAAGCAGAGCAGCAGGAGCTCTAAGTAAATGCTTAATGTGTTTTTGTGTTGCCATGTCATCTCTGCATGGCTCTTTTCAGAGAATGGCACAGCTCCTAATTTTCATCAATATTTAAAGGCTGCGTTCCTGGAGCTCTCTCTCTAGGAAATTAGCCTCTCCAGCAAGAAACACTCGGCTGAGAAGCTGCTGAAGATGCCACTTCTTAGCTAAAGATAATTGTACTGCTCAGCAGTACAAAGAGCCAGAGTGTGTTTCTAGGTACATGAACACTCTACCTCAGTAACTGCCATTGTTAAAGGTCAAATGTACCGTAAAACTTCATATTTCAGAAAGATCTTAATGCCATACACAAGAATAAAGGATGCTTTTATGTATCTCTCAGATTGTTCCCAGTGAGTCTGTACACTTGTATAGCATGGTGCCTTCAAACACTTTGTGGAGAGTGGGTACCCAACACTGTAGCAGAATTACACACTGCACATGCCTCCAAAAGCAAACTACTCAATACACAAACTCCTTCTGATTTATGCTGTTATCTACGCTGAAGGAAATGGAAAACTTGAGAAACCACAGAGAAGGCTGGGAATCCAGTGCTGAAACAGTTCTGCAGACATTTAAGTGTGTCAGTTATAATGAACCTCCGATCATTCGTGTGCCACTTTTTCCTCTTGGCTGAAAGCAAACCTGGTAACACACCATAAGCCATAAATAAGCCACAGCTCAGGAGATCATCCTTCAGTGGAGGGGCTGCCACTTCTACTTTGTAAGAGTGTTTGCAATCTGCTCCTGCCAGAAGGAACTAAACTGAAGTGACAAGCATGAAAGCACGCACACCACAGACTTGCTATAGCACCCTTCCTAACAGTGAGATCTTGATTCCTCCCTCATAGAACTTGTGAATGGCAATATATGAAGCTACAATTTGAATTTTCAAGAACTTGGACTGATCTTCAGGAGGGTTAGGATGCATTGTGTTTCATATGCAATATTATACACTAAACAATATACAGTATATTCTACAACATACAGTATACCAGTTACATTTTGTTGACAAATAAATATTGAGATAATGCTAGCAATTTTCCTTTACATCTTTTGTATTTGATTTCTTTCAGATGAGAAACTGGCAACTTTTAAAAGTGAATGTTACTGCTTACAGCTACCAAGATTCAGCAAGGGCCTCCCATTTTATGCTTGCAGCAGGTAGTATAAAGGTGCTAACAGTATCTTTGAGGTAGAACAGCTAAAATTCATAGATAAATGCACTAATTTGGAACGTTGTATTGAACCACAAGCCAACTAGGCTGGGTGGTATCTTCAGCAACATGCTCTAGAGTAAGACTGATTCACAGGTGTACCTGAACAAAACTGTCACAGTGTTCAAACCATCAGCAAGAGGCAACTCTGGCTGTTGGCAGGTTTTCATTAAGACTGCCTCTCCCCCATCTATTGCAGTAATGTCAATAAATTTACTTCAGAAGGGCTGCAAACCTTTTTATTCTGCAAATCTGAGCTAGTAGCATCATGTCTCTATACCAACAGTAGAAATCCAGTTCAACTTAAACCCGGGAAACACTGTAAATGCTGTGCAAAGCTCTGAATCCCATCCCCAGCAATATACAGTAGCAATAACCTCAAAGCCATAATCTGTTGTAATTTCCAAACAACCCTTTGCAGGTACCCTGCAGACAGTGCTGCAATCACATTACTTGAGGCATGGTTTTAAAATATTTAAATCTGATAATAAGCCACTGACAAAAAAAAACCCTAAATGTAAAATTATAGCAATAGACAGGTAGACAGTTGCTCCAGGATGAAAAGTTCCCAAAGAGCCCGAGATGGGATGGAAGGAGTCAAGCCACCCAGGGCAGGTATTACCGTGAGCAGTGCAAGATAATGTAATAAACTCTCATGTCCAGAGGTTAAACTGATCCAACATAAGCTAAAAAATAATCAATGATAAAATAAATCAATAAGAAGCTGAAGACATTACACTATGGAAAGCAATATTGCCTTCCCCTGTCACCTTCAAGTACCTGCCTGGACAGAGCAGTGGCTTGCGTGCATGGAGAGTCCTCACTCAGCATTGGGCAGAAAGTTTTCTTCTCTTCCTAGCACAGCTATTTTGTATAAAAGATACATGAAGATCTTAAGATCATGTTTTAATAAGACTGATTGCTGGAGTGAGGTTTGAAAAAGTAGGTTTGGTTCACCTGTGGTTTTAAATTGAAGTAGGTCATCTTTCCCATCCAGTGCTCCTAAGAGCCTTTTCCTGCTCCAGAAATTGAAAAACTAAAAGGCATCTGCAGGTCATTAAGATAATTTCCTCCTTTATATTCTGTTTGTGTAATTCCACACAAATCTTTTCTCCTGTCTTTTCACCATCAATATAGGAAATGTACAAACATGCTAAAAAAAAAAAAAAAAAGATAGTTACAATGGCTTCTTCCTGCGACTCAAAGGCCATACTGTGGTGTATCGATTTGCACATAAAAGCCAATTGCATTTTAAGTCAGTCAAATTTGATGAGCTGAAACTCTTTATGCTATATTACCTGAACTGAAAGGGGAAGAAAAAAGCTCACATTTCTCTACGTAAAGATCTTATTTCTTTTACATAAAAGCAGACGTGCATAAGGGAAGCTCACAGATATTTTGCCAGCCTTCTAAAACTCCACTTCTTAAGCCATGCGTGAATGTGCTCTGTGATTTCAGCAGGGATCCCATGTTCAGAGCAAAACATCTAAGCAATGTGTGTATGTTTCAAACTGCACTATTTCACAGCTCTAAGTATCCAACACCCCTAAGACCATTTTATTCTACACACCTAGCTACGACACGACAGCCTTCCCACCGGCACAGCATGTGGGCTTTGCCTGAAGGAACCAGAACATTCAATTACTTTGTTTCCACCCTAGTTTCTAGGAAGGTAAATTGTCTCCATGCAAAAAACAAATCAAGCTACTTCTACACACTGCACCATCAACACCAATACCTACAACTAATAAAAATGGTTCCACAAGTCACGATGGAGATCAAGGAAAGCAGGCAGATTGCATGGGAGAATGGCAAACACCATCTCCCCTCTCTGCTGGAGGGAAGATCCCCTGTCAAGGGTCCAGCCAGGGGTACAAAAGGCTCTCATCAAAGGACCCAAGCATGAAACTGCAAGAGCCGGGATGTCTCCCTGATTCCCAGGTGTTTTTCTCTTATCAGAAGGGGCATCCCGAGGCTGCTGGTAACTGTATGTCATACACGTTGTGATCGCTTCTTCTCATTGTACACACCTATTCTTTTTCCACACCAGGCAGAAGCTTTAGTGTAACGGAAAGTCTTTGTGATTTGTCTCAAGCATGGGAAACAAATCATGCCTTCACTTTTAATGTAAACATTAGCAAAATGCATACAACTCTCTATTCCTTCTAGACTAAATAAAGCCAAAGTTAATTCATGGGTTTTTAAACACTTCACTCTCAGTTATGTTCTAGAGGCCCTGAATTTTTACTCAGAAAATGCATTTATTTTTTCATGACAAGCTGCCTGATCAGTCTGGGAAATGCTGGCAAGGGAATACGTAGACTGCCTGCGTACATGGCTGTGTCTCTGAGAAATAACTCAGCTTGGAAAAATCAGGGAGAGAACAAGAGAAATGGAAACACACTCCCATGTTTTTGTCTTTTTAGAAATAGTAACACTGTCACAGTCTCTCTTCATACAAAAACCTGACAGAGCTGAAGACTGAAATCTTACAGGACTGAGTCACCAATACTCTTGCAGCCATCTGAAGGAATACTCAAGGATCACTTCATAACCTTTGGAAGACAGCTGACTCTGCACATTGGTGAAGCAGCACAAACCTACCCGCAACAGAAAGCAGCAAAGCCTACTCAAGTTCCCTCTGAGCTCAGGACTTCTGACCCCACAAGTAGGCTCTGATCAGTGCCATTATGAACCATCCAGCATCTCCCTAGCATGAAACCAGATTAATTATCCTTCTTAGGTGCATGAAAGACTGGCTTTAGGGCTGAGCAAGACAGATCCTAGGACACTTTTTAGATGGGAAATTCCATACCTTTCCATTCCATGGGAAAATGGAGCACTATATAAAGTGGAAAATAATGCCATGGTAAATAAAATGTTATTTGGAGACACAAAATGAGTACAGTGCATAACACTTCTAATTTTCTGGCCCTAATTCCTACCATAGTTGTCCTTCTGAAGTTAAACAGAAAATAAAACCCCCATGTTTTCACTAAGGCTGAGTTCACCCCGCTATTACATTCACACAATCAGACATCTACCATAACAAATCATCCTATTTTAATCCTGTCATCTTTACAGCCCTAAGGCAACCCCAGTTCACGCACAGATCCTTTGCACCTCTGTCTACAGACACACCTCACAGCATTTGCTACAAATTGCATAAGAAATGAACCCAGGCACAGAGATTGCCTTGCAGTGTTGTTTTACTTGGCCAGTTTCTCTTGCAGGGTGATGGTGCAGAGCTCCAGTTTCCATTACTTGAGAAGAGCCAGAAAGCTTCCCCAGTGTCATGCATTTGCTTTACTACCTCCCTTTCCCCTGACTGAGAAGTGATGCACAGTAAATACTTCTTAAAGGGAAAACTGGAGAAAATTTGATGGCAGTGCGCCTAAAGCACATCACTGGTCATCACAGCCATTGAAAAAGGGAAGGAAAGAAAGAAAGGTTATGCGCCAGAGACACATTATTGCTTGTGTTTTCCGTCACTGTCATAGATCTTTCCAGGGATCTCAAATGTCTCCATTCATGAGGGTTTTTTTCACCTTTTGAGCACATACTTTCAGAAGCCTTGGGATTCCCTCCAAATAACTTCAATAAATAATAATTTCCCTCATACAGCAATGAAACTACTGTTTGCATTTGAGTGCATCAATTAAAGGTTTAATCGAGTTTAGTGGACTTATAGAAAAGAGAGCATCTGCTCAGATTCTGCTGACCCCAAATGACAGAGAGCAGCTCAGTGTGCCAAGGGACCATGCCTCTCATTTGCGAGAATGACATGTCTCAAACATCTGGAGCAGCACAAAAATTAGAACAGGACATGTGTAGGAACAAGGAGTTGAAGATTTATTGTTGTAGCACTCACTGTCTTCCCTCTACAGCGAACAGCAGCTTATGCTGCTGAAATGTGTGTGCTCAATCTCTGATTCACTGAGAATTAACCTACATTGTAAGGAAATTCCAGCTCTCATTAAGAAAGGTGTGTGCTTATGGATTAGCTCACATTAAACAATATCTATCCTCAAATAAAATTATAAAATATACAAGACAGGAAAGATTCTCTTTTCAAATATTCACTGTTTATAAGAGTCCTCTTTCTTCATAAAGCTACCTTGAACCGAATATCTAACCCTTCATATTGAATTGATTTGCTGTAGAAATCTCTCACTGTTTTTATCTCTAGTAATAAAATGTTCTGCATCTCATTGAAGTATCAATGAAATCAGACATGGGATCTCTTCTTACCATGACTCCTTTTTGTTTTCAACTTAGAAACAACAAAATGAGATAGCAAGCTTGTTCCATGCAAAGGAAGTGAACAACTAATACAGATGAGCACAAATACTTTAAATAACTTAGAATAACTGAGATAGGCATCTATTTTATTGGTAGATACAGATGTAAAATACTCCAAAGGCAAGCTATTTTTACCATTATTTCCGGAGATTTCTAAATCAGAGGAAGGATGTGAGTAAGTGGATGACAGGCAGCGCAGGTGGTGCAGCACCGGCACGCATGCACACTCACCATCTCCAACTACTGTATCAGCCGGCTGATGAATTAGCTACAGCTCAGTGATTTCAGGTGGAACTTACTGCTTGATTCTGGCAAGGGTAACACGAATACTTGAACCAAAGCCCACTGCAAAAAGTACAAGAGAAGCTGCATTAGAGGAAGCAAGAGGTATCAGAAAATATGAAATCTCCCCCATCCCAGAAGCCAAGCCAAGGTTTAAAGTTCACAGTAAAGTCAGTGATGAATATGTGCCAAGGTGAGCTTTTGCACTGCTGTTGCAAGTGTGTCATTTGCTTCAATCATCCGTCAGATCCTATCAAATAAATGGGAGTTTCAAAACCAACTCTAAACAGTATAACCTGAAACAAAAATATAATTATACTTCCCCAAGAATGCTCAGAGTGCATGCTGGGGGGAAGCATAAATATTTAACCAAAAACATATGCCTGTGCACACCATAAATTAGGCAACTACTTTTAAAAGATAGTATTACCTCCAAACACTTTTAACTTGGTCTGTCTTCAGCATGTGTCCCAGCTGTCCCTCTATCAGAACAATCAGGTTATTTTTTGCTTACTCTTCAGAATATTACTATTTTAATTCTGAATAAAATTAATTCATTGAGCTTGAGGAAAGCTGTGTTCATGATATTTGAAAAATCATGGCAGTCAGGTGAAGTTCCCGATGACTGGAAAAAGGGAAATATAACCCCCATCTTCAAGAAGAGGAAAATGGATGAGCAGGGAACACCAGAGCAGTCAGTCTCACCTCTGTGCCTGGTAAAATCTTGGAGCAGATTCTTCTGGAAGGCATGCTGAGGCACATGAAAAACAACAAGGTGCTTGGTGATAGCCAGCATGGCTTCACTAAGGGCAAATCCTGCCTGACCAATCTGGTGGCCTTCTATGGTGGGGCTACGGAACTGATGGACAGGGGTAGAGCAGTTGATGTCATCTACCTGGACTTGTGCAAAGTGTTTGACACTGTCTCACATAACATCCTTGTCTCTAAGTTGGAGAGACATCAATTTGATAGGTGGACCACTCGGTGGATAAAGAACTGGCTGGCTGGCAGCACGCAAAGAGTTGTGCTCAATGGTTCAATGTCCAGCTGGAGACCAGTAACGAGTGGTGTCCCTCAGGGATTGGTGTTGGGACCAGTCTTGTTCAACATCTTTGCTGGTGACATGGACAGCGGGATTGAGTGCGCCCTCAGCAAGTTTGCCAACGATACCAAGCTGTGTGGTTCAGTTGATACGCTGCAGGGAAGGAATGCAATCCAAGGGACCTTGACACGCTTGTGAGGTGGGCTGATGCCAACCTGATGAAGTTTAACCATGCCAAGTGCAAGGTCCTACACCTGGGTCAGAGCAATCCCAGGCAGAGCTCCAGGTTGGGCAGGGAAGAGATTCAGAGCAGCCCTGCAGAGAAGGACTTGGGGCTGTTGGTCGATGAGAAAATGAACATGAGCCGGCTGCAGTGTGCGCTCGCAGCCCAGAAAGCCAACCGTATCCTGGGCTGCATCAAAAGGAGCGTGACCAGCAGGTTGAGGAAGGTGATCCTGCCCTTCTACTCTGCTCACGTAAGACCTCACTTGGAGTATTGTGTGCAGTTCTGGTGTCCTCAACATAAAAAGGACATGGAACTGTTGGAACAAGTCCAGAGGAGGGCCACGAGGATGATAAGGGGACTGGAGCACCTCTCATATGAAGACAGGATGATAAAGTTGGGGCTGTTCAGCCTGGAGAAGAGAAGGCTGCATGGAGACCTCAGAGCAACCTTCCAGTATCTGAAGGGGGCCTATAGGGATGCTGGGGAGGGACTCTTCATGAGGGACTGTAATGATAGGACAAGGGGTAATGGGTTCAAACATAAAGAGGGGAAGTTTAGATTGGATATGAGGAAGAAATTCTTTACTGTGAGGGTGGTGAGGCACTGGAATGGGTTGCCCAGGGAAGTTGCGAATGAATGGTCCATCGCTAGCGGTGTTCAAGGTCGGGTTGGACATAGCCTTGGATGGCATGGTTTAGTGGGAGGTGTCCCTGCCCCTGGCAGGGGGTTTGCAACTAGATGATCTTAAGGTCCTTTCCAACCCTAACTATTCTATGATTCTACGATTCTATGTATTGAGCTAGTAATTCCATCTCTTAAATGAATACATTTCCTTTAACATTTCATTTCCTCAAAGGAATGAATAAAAAGATCAAACAGATCATAATTTCCTGAATGCCATTTCTTTCATTTGTCTGTTTTGCTGGGTATAAAATCAGCATTTTGGGTAGCGTTGTGACAGTTTGTGAGATGGGCTCAGAAAGCCTGAGCGTGAGACTATTCCTCAGGTGAAGGCTTCCATGGATTTACATTAAATCGGTCTGTGCAAGAGATGGGCACAGATGTTTCCTGCAATCATAACATACAGATTTCCTTTTCTCAAGTAATTTCTTCTGAAACCTAGTAAATATTAATTAATTGAGAGAAGGGCTTCTACTAAAGACACTAATCTTCCTAAACAAACTATATACAAATGTGCTGTCCAAACAGAACACTCTAGCAAAGAATTGGCTTAATCAAAGAAATCCTTTGAATGGAATTATCTTGACCAAGTAAGAGAAAGTAATAATCAGCAGAGACGATATGGGTAATCACGATTAAGATGTCAAGCTCTACCAGTGAGAGACACCCTGTGGTAAGAGCCTGAACTGTCACCATTGTTCTCAGCAAAGAAACATCGGAGTGAATTCTTTATAATGATAAAATAATAGATTAGAAAGGTAGATTAGATAAAGATAGATAACAGAATAAATAAAGATAAATAATAGATTCTCTTATGGAGGTGGGAGAATGAGAGGCTAACCTGGATCATTTTAACAGAAACAGGCTCAGGAGAAAGTACCTGTGGCTTTATACTGGCTGCCTCGATGGACTGGAATCTCAAGCTTGACTGAAAGCAGTTTGTCAGCAACTAAAACATATAGATGAAGAAAGAAACCCCTATCACTTAAAGAATCTAGAAAATTTAATTCTCAAAGCATAAAAACAATGGGGAAATATCTCTTAAACATATATACCTCATTTAAATTGCTCCATTAAATGAGTCTTTCTGAACATAAACAGCATCAAGATAAGCTGTAGGTTAATAAACTGAACTGCAAAGCGTATGGTTGAGCAGCATGTTGCCTCTACTCTGCTGTCTTATGCTCTGCATGGTAGTGCTCCCAGGTAAGACCATTAACAACACCGACATAAACCCCTCTGACTCATCTCACTTAATAGCTTGGAATAAATGTCCATCATCTTCCCAAACTACAATGCTAAAACCTCATGCATTATTCCACCCCCACTTTTCATCTCTACAGGCAACAACATACTGAACATATTTTTCAAGCTCTCAGCTCCCTCTACTGTGGAAACGTTATTAAAAAAGGCGAAAAAACCCAAACTTTAGTGTTTTGTTATTTAAACCAATGTAGGAATGAAAAGATTTAGACCAAAAATGATGGATGAAAATACGTTATTTTCTTGTTTTCCTCTGTGTTGAGCAGCTTGGTTTTGAACTGCTTCTGTCCAGGAATTGGGCATCATGAACTTAATCTTGAATTACTCTAGAGCATGAAGTGGCCAAACCTCACCACAGCCTCTGCATACAACTGTAACAGATCCATCAGATGCACTGGAAATAAATACTTAACTAAAATTCACGCAGAAGTCATGCAGCGAATGGGCCACATCAATTTCTTTTGACATACACTGTGTCTGTGAAAAGCTGCCTCTATATACATCATCACAAAATATCATGCCAGTGAAGAAAACAGCTCTAAAAACTCTTTCAAGGACACATATCACAAAGGTTAAAAGTGGAAACAGGATTTTATTTTCTGTTATTTCATGTTATATTGCAGAGTGCATTTCATAGCCAATGCTCACAAGCACCAACACAATGCACATGTGTAGCCAGGAGCAGGCTAACGCACTCTTCAGGTTAGCCTGAAAAAACATCCTTTGCAGTCTGGGAAAGGAAAACCACAGAAAGCAGCAGCAGGAAAACAGAACAAGCAGTCTCTGTCTCCTGAAGACTGAGAACGTGAAGAATAAGCATCCACACCGACTACACACTAATGTGCAAGAAGACAGGTAGCAAGGCTGGAGCCCTTCCAAGCACAGGCTGCTGTGCACAAGCAAGAACCCCCAGGGAATGGAGCCAAGAGAAGAGCAGAGCTTGATCCCGCTCCAAGCTTGCGCTGCACATTGGAGCCAGAGAAAGCCAGGCCACCAGTGGTGCCCTGGAGGGGTGAGAGCAGCGGGCAAGAACCGAGCTCAAAGGACCCCGACAAGGGGCTGTGCTCAATGTGACAGACGACAGCAGCAACCCCCAGGGGCTACCCTGGGAGTCACAAAAGCTTCCTCTCCCCAGGTGTGGGACACAAGGGGCACCCGTGTGGAGCAGGAGCAGCAGCCCTCGGGACACAATAGCCCAGAGGAGCCGTGCCAAGGGGCTGGCTCACCGCTGCAGAGGAAGGCAAAAAACCCCACACTTGCAGGCCGCCGTGGGGGGAAAAAAAGCCTTCCCCCCGAGAGGCAGGACATGAGGGGCCACCTTTATGGTGCATAAGCAGCAGGCAGTAACCCACCAGAATGAACTAGAGAAGCCCTGACAAGTGTTCCTGCTTGATGCTGCAGAGGAAGGCAAAAAGACTTTTAAACTCATTGGAAAAGAAGTAGATTCTTGTAGTTCTTACAAATTTAGAAGTACAGTATGCAAATAGCATTAATGAGAAAAAATGAGTGTGAAGAAGATAAGTTAGGGAGCTATAAAGATTCTGTATGGTTTTCTAATACAAGTAACTAACTCCTTTGTATCTTCTGATATTTAAGAACAGATTAAGTATTGAAAAATACTAAGTAGGGAACAATGCCACAAGAGTCTGAGTGAACTGGACTAGGTGACTTCAGTTTTTCTTTCAAGATATGCACTTTAACAAAAGCCATGATGACTCTTTGTTCAAAGAGGCTGACAGGAAAAATGTAAAAGATACTGAAGATGAAAGCCAAGAGGTTCAGAGCTTGAAGAAATGTTCTGCTTAGATTAAGGAAAAGAAAAATCATGCAACCTGTAGAAGAAAGAACAGGTATTGTAAGAAAAGTCAGGAGATTTACTATATGTGATATACTATATTTACTATACTATATGTGGTTTATAAATCAGTGTAACAGAGACAAGAGATTCAGTGTAAGATGGATCAATTTTCAAACTGACTAACCCAAGGTTAGCCCAATGATAATAAACTAAATGAAAAAAGGACAAAAATCAAAGAAACTTAGAAAACCAGAATAATTTGGGCATAAGAGTCTCTGGGAGTTGTGGGGTCTTAGTCACTGACTCAAACTTATCTGTCAATAACACTTCAATGTTAGTAAAGTGATAGAAAAAGAAAAAATCCAACTTTTTCTTTCATTTTTAACTCCTGTGTTTATTGGCGAATGTGCAAGTTTGGACAAATATGTATCTTAGGACTTAAATTTCAAATGGAGCTTTGATTTTGGTGGAAACAGTTTCTCTGCACACAGAGAATAAATAATGACAATTAACCAATGACATGAATTTGGAGTAACAAGATCCCATAGCTCTCAAAGTGCAAAAGGGCAAAAGTGCCTCTGTTCATGCTCACATACTCTGTGTGTGTCCTGCTTTCTTCATCTGCTAGATAGTAAGGTTCACTCAGCTACTCAACACATGTTCACAGGCCTTGTACCTACAGGTGGCAGAGCAAAGTATGCAGGTAACAGACCTTAAAGGAGGACAGTAAAAGTAGGAAATAGGGCAGGGAGGGAATAACTGTCACACAAAAACTCCAGTCATCAGAAAGAAGTTTGAAAAAGTTCAGAAAGCTGAGAAGTAAACATAACCTATTAGCAAATCTAATAGAAAGAAACAAACCAAACAGGATTATGAAGAGATTTAAGAACCAAGAAATACACTCAGACTGCATGACAGAAGAAGAAATAATCATATCACAGTAAACAGTGAGGAGCCTGGAGGTCCAATTGATACTTAAATACACTAACTGAAGAATAGCTGTCAAGGTGATGAATGCCAGAATCATTTGCTACCAATCAGTGGCAAAACCAGAGAGGCACTCAATTTTTATCATACCTGTTTCAAACTCTGAAAGAATGCTAGAAAGCAACGAAGCTATCAGTCTGCAGAGCATCAGAAAACAAAACTGCAAGGTTTCAGTCCCTGAACCCTGTACCCTAAAACAGTACATTCATAGACAACCAGAAAGCTTGAGATCGAAAAATCCAATGAAATTTCCAGGTCTAAAAACAACATGCTGAGAAAATAATAAAAAACAAATGAAACTGAGGCATGGATACAACATATTGAAGTTTTCTGCTTTGAATATTCCTGTTATAGTCAGGGCTACAATTCCCTTAAAAAAAGTTGAAAATTAAAATAAGAAATCTATAGATACAGAAGAAATCTTGCAAGCATTTTATAGTGGTTCATTTATATGTAAATTCCAGTGCCTTCAGAAGACTTTAAATAAATATAGCAACTGAACTTCAAGTGAATATTATACTCATACAATTCAGTATAATATCAATTTTGCTGGCAGATAAAGTAGCCAGAAGGTCATACAACTAGCCTCAAGCCATGCAGCAAAGCATTTACAAGTGAAGATAGCAAAAGCCTTCCTTCCAAGCCTCTTCTCAATCCCAGAATATGGCTCCCAGAGGAATCTCTACTTTTAATGCAAAAGCATGATCAGTGCAGGGCCAATGACAACTGAGGTTCTGGCTCACCATGGCCATCCTACAGCTTTCCTCAGTATTCTTCCCTGCCTCCCTTGGTTAAAAATACAACAGTGCATTTTCTTTCACTTGGGAACCAGAAGATTTTATGTCCCTGTGGGAAACCGATGTTCTGAAAAATTCACTTGTCTGGTATTTGAATCACCACAAAGTCGTGTAAGCTATGGCTTCCCATTGGCTTCCAGCATCAATCCTGGAGCACTTAGCTACACTTACTCAACTTCTGCTGTCTTACCCAACCTCTCTGGCCTACCCTCTTAAAACCCATCCCGTTGGTGTTCTGATGGGAGAAGTGGATAATGAAACACATGGCTCAACGGAACTAAGAATATTTTCAATTAAACACTAGGGGAAGACTTAAAGCAGAGCCTGTTAGCAATATAAATTTCATATACACACCCCATAAACATTTGCTGCACCCAAGAACCATACTGAAAACATCTCAGAAGTATTTTTCCTCTTGATAGAAAATCCTTCCCATGATAGCTCTGAAAAAATCAGGCTACAAGACAGTCTGACTGAAGAGCTGCTTCACTGTCACAGAGCTGGGCCTCAGTCTATGAAGGTTGTGAACTAAATAAATAAGCGCAGCAAGCAGAAAAGAGCATAATGGTTAACAGAGGAGTTCCTAGGCTCTCCTTAGAGGAAAGAAAGGGCTGTAACACTTAAGTAACTCACTGAAAGTTTGCAAGTAGAAACACCTGAGTCCAGCTTTACCTGTTTATTCTAAGTGACCAAGATTTGTTCCCTTACTATGAACAAACACAACAACATCCTCTGAGATCTTTCCATTATTCCAAACAGAAAGCAATGTGCTTACTGACATTAGTAAGTATTAGACTCGCTAGTAGGGTCTGATTTAAACAGCTTTACCATCACATTCTACACTTCTTCCTCTGCTTTACTCTCACCATAGATATACATATTTCAGACTTGCCATTGATAATGTGTAAAGTAAACCTTGGCATAAGACAAATCAAAGAAAGCAGTGGTTATTTTGCCCTTCACAATGATTAGTTCCTTTGTGGTGGCAGAAGAGCAGGTGGAGCTCCTTGGTTACCTGGGAAGAATTCAGGGTTTCCCCTTGAGGTGAGAACTGCTGCAGAGTTTCATTCAGACACAGGTATGTCCAGGGAAGAACACAGAGGAAGAACTCAGCTCTGATAAGCTGAGAATACTGCTGCATCTCAAAGAAGTGGTCATGCTGACCTTTTCAAAAATTGTTTTAAGATGCCCACACTGACTGGTAGGACAGGACAGGCTACCAGACTCACACGCACCACTCATAGTATTAAGCTATTTCCAATGAACACTGCCTTGTTTCCTTCCTTCTTCCGTTTGTAAACTACTGTAAGAGCATAAAAAGAAAAAAAATAAGGGGGAAAGCACTAACAGCAACAGCAAACCCCTCACAAGACAGAAGTTTTCTTCCTAAAATACAATAAAAACACAGTGCTGAAATCTAGAGGTGAACTAATTCTCTCTCTGGCACCCAAAGGCAGGAACCACACTACTTACAGCACATTTGTAAAAACTTCCAAAACATGACGGATTCAAAACCCTCTCAATCCCTTTCAACACTTCAATATCACAAAAAGCTAACCTGAATTTCATTTTGTGGCAATCTACATTCGTTACTTCCTGCGCTGTCCACTGTTGATAAGGGGAACAGGCTGGACATCAGCCAGAAGCCGTGGTGTAGCTCCATCTAGTGCTAATAGTCTGCTAAAAGACCTTACAAATTGCTCGCTGGTATTTTACAGAAAGCTAAATGCTAGTATGTGAATTGTCAGCTCTGAAAACTGTATCTAATCCGTTATTGAAGTGATATAGACTGGACATAATAGCAGGGTCAGATGTTTCGGAGTGCTGGTCATGAACACCTGTTCAAGAGATGGAGGAGGTAACACCTTCAGTGTCAGAAGAAGCTGATACAGGGGACAAGAGAAGCAGAAAGCCTTAGCTATAATGCATGATTTTATGCACTTAAGTCTGGGGTAGAAACTAAAACTCATCGAAATTCAGATTAAATTAGTTTCAGGTCCTGTTTTCTATGGGAAGTTTGATCCAATATGTGGATCTCCACGCAGGGAAAGCCTATACAGTCTCTTGCAGCCAGACATGAGTTTGCTCTGCCCAGGGCTACAGTAAGGGTGGCATTTATCCCGTATCTGCCTAAAAACATTATGTATATAGACACAAAACCAAGGCTAGTGAACTGGCTTGGGGAATCTGTAGGCCCTTGGCTTTCTTTTCTAAATGGCCTCAGAATACAAAACATATGGGGTCAAGCATTACAGAAGTGTTGGCTTAGAAAGTACTGAAGTAACTGGAAAAAATTGTGATGAGAATGCAGAAATTACATAGCCTGGAAATTGTGCAGTAAAGAATAAACTTGCCTTAAGACATAAAAATAAACACACACCAAGAACCCAGGAAAATAGAATAGAAATCTGAAATGCAGTTGCTCAGCTACTGGCATAATTATTGTTTTCTCTATTATTTATGGGTTTAATAGCAAAGTAGCATGATGACATCCATCTGCACACCATTAGCAGTTGTAAAGGACAGCTTTATTAAAACAAGATAAGTAATAAAAATAGCTTAAACAAAAGAAAACTCATTTTCAGTGTGGAACTGTTACAGCACAGCACAAGTTATTAGGTGCTAGTCAGGCAACCTTAACAGATGGCACTGATCTGTGGACTGGGTTGCTAAACATAGTATATTATTAAATCTATTCAAAATTATAAGGAACACTTTTCAAAACAAACACACCAGATTCTGTATATGAACAGTATAGCTGAAGTACAGGCTCATAGGCATGAGTATATCTATAAACTCTATACACCTAGATTTTATATAAACCAGATCTTTACCATAATAGAAGGATGGAAAGATTAAAGAAGGGAGTTAAAACCAACAACAACAAACCCTTGTATCTCCAGCAGAGCAAGCATTTTGGATGGAGTAACGTATTAAACATTGCACTCCCTTCAGGTACCTGCCCCACAGGAAAGCCTCCATTTTCTCCCTTGTTGGCTGCAAAGCTCTCTGCTGTCACAGTCCTCTCAATGAGCCTGCAGACCCTTCCAAGACCTCCATGCTTCTCCCTCCTATTACGGTTTCCCATGTCTACTGGTACCTCCTAAGCCCCGACCCCAGGTTTTACGCTTGTAGTTTTCTCCTTTCCCTTTATCTTACACAAATTCTGGTCATCATTCTCTTTCAGTATCCTGCCTTTTAACCCTATTTTCACTAGAAAACAGTTTCTACATACAAAAAGAAAAGGTGCAAGTTTTTGTTCTCATTTCTAGGAGATACTCCTTGGGCCGTTCAGCTTTTTGTTAGCTCTCTTCTCCAGCGCCAGAAGGTGATGCTTTTGTTACCCAAGGAGGTTTTCCGCTAGTTTTACTGTGGCTTTGATACTGTTGAGGAAAACCATATTGCTCCGGACCTGGTCTACTAATAGCATAAAGTATCCAGTATGCTCCTGTATTCATAAGGAATACACAAGAATGCAATGTTCAATAAAAAGCTTAGAGAATCTCTGAAATTCCTAAAACTCAGTCAAATGTGATTACTCCTGTCTGGATTTTATGAGTACAAGAGTAAGTAATGTGTGCCTATTTACTGTCAAAAGGGACAAAATTAAGATTACTAAATCTTTAAGAGCACAAGGACAAAAGCCTGACAAAAACCGGAAATGTTACTGCAAAACAATGTTGCTGAAAATATTCGTGGTAGAAAACAGGTGTGTAGAGGAAGATAAAGTCACTTTAGCTGAGACTACAGACATTTTCCATGGAATACATCATCATTCCTACCTCTTGGCACTCTGTGGATTAAAACTGTTCATAAAATGTTGCCTGATTCAAATATAGCACAAAAATTTCCTGTGGGAAAACTGAGTGCAAGACAATTTGCTGTAATTTGTTACCACCACAGATGTGTGGAAAATGCATTAGAACAGCATGGAGCTTCCAATCAGTTTTCAGCTGATGCATATAAAAAAGTTGTCCCTACCTTGAAAAGGCTCTTAGAAATCAAAGAAAGGTTTTCAGGTTCTTAAGGAATGGTGAAATATATTTGTCTGAACACGGGACTTCCTAGATTTAAAAATGATACTTATAAAACTGAACAGTAGGAAACAAATGCTAATAATCATAGAATCATAGAATCAACTATGATTTGGTCCTTCAGCCTCAGACCAAAAGAAGCCTGGAGATGTGGATCTGCAGAGATAATCACTTCCTGTATTTTACAGAGCTGAAAGAAACGCATTTCATAAACCAAGAGAGGCTGGCAGCCCCACATCAGCACAAGTCCCAGTGAGAATGAAAGCATGGGCCAAACTTATGTAAGCGTTTGCCCACTCTTGTGATTGATACTGCTTTGTGCAGATTTGCATCAAGGGAGGAGTGGAAGAACATGGCAGTGAAGAGAAGAAAGAAGGCAAAAAGGCTTACTAAAAGGCACTGGGCTCTGAAAAGAAGCTTTGAAAAAGATTTTCTTGGACATAACTGAATGTTGGGAGGAATAAGTAACCAACAGACCTGACTTTTACCCTTGGGGTCAGGACTTGACACATTCCTTTTAAAAGGCCATGGCTGCATTCTAAGTTTTTAAACTCAAATAACTAGATTTTAACTCCTTGTTTAGCTGCAAGACCATACAGTTTTGTCCAAACCCTCATGTCAAAAGGGGTAACTCTAGTCATCTTTTATGGATAAAACTAGGTATTTCCAAAATGACCTTTTAGAGCAATAACACAAGCTATGGGTCTAATTGTCAAGCATTCTGGCACTTTCAAATGTCTCCAACTTTAGATGGATAAATGGTATTATCTAAATCAAACAGTGCAGTAAGCTACTTGGTTCATTTATATACAGCTCAGGGAAATGTGTTATACCTCAACAGGAAAACTGTTCCAAGATTTCCAAACACACTCTCTTAATTTTAACCCATAGAAGTCATTAGTAGTTTCTAGCTTGGATTTTAGCATGAAGTGGATGTGCAGACTGAGCTCAGAACAGCCGAACTAATATAATTTATTCAATTACATGATTCTTACTGATTAGCCCAATATGCTCCTAATGAAAACTATCTCCACCCCCTCAGTATGTTTAGTTACAACTCTGACCAGCATTAGGTTTTCTACATATGTCCACTTCAGGTAGCATAATCTTACGCATTTATTTAGTGACAGCACGCACTCAGTAATATTTTTAGTTCAGCTAATGTGTGTGGATTTGTGCTCATGTAATGAAGAACAGAGCTAAAGCAGCAGCTCACCACAAGAATGAAAGAGTACAAGCACTCAGATTTCAGCTGTGATGCTGGCTGCAACAGGGCCTTTTATTAACACATAGTCCCCTTTGGCACTCATGGACAGGCTTTTTGAGGCCAAGGAGGCATATATACGACCTCTCTCATGACTTTTGCCTTAGATTTGGCCAGAGGGAGGTAAGAACATGGGATGAAAATAAATACACTGTGGATCACGTTTACTAAACAATGGTGTTGTCTCTCCTCACCCCAGTCAGATACCCAAAAACGAAAAATAAAGTATTTGTACCAAAGGAGAACAGACTTAGATGCAAGGATAACTAAACTCAATACTTACACATAAACATCTCTAAGGTCTACATTTTCCCCCTTTAAAAATAACGCTTTCTTAAGGATAGCGCAGTATAAACCCAACAAATTATTGTAACTAAGTAGGAACCAATCAGTAAAACTTCAAATTAACTATCTATTATTACCTTTAAAAGGAGCTAGAAAAATACTACCTAGGAAGGGCATAGAAGTCTTAATGTTTATCTCTGCCCACATCTGAGTACAATGCTACTCCTGGAAAACAAGCTAGTAAGACAGACCCTGCATGGAATAGCAAGCATAATGGGAAGCCCACTCCCCTGACAGGATCCTGCTTCCTCCTGGCAGTGGGCAGAGCACCCCCAGCCTAACTGTGCTGGTGATGTTCTGGCTTTGTATAAAACATGCCACACCAGTGGAGGACTGGTGTCATGGAGCTGTCCTATTTCACCCAGGCCACAGCCCAGAGGAAATGGAGGCATCAAAAGATCCTGAGCAAGTGCACAAGTAATGACAGCAAAATGTTACCTTTGTGCCTCACTTTTGAAAACAGGTCCAGCCCCAAATCTTTGAATCACAGAATGGTTTGGGTTGGAAAGGACATTAAGATCATCCAGTTCCAAACCCCCTGCCATGGGCAGGGACACGTCACACTAGACCACGTCACTCAAGGCTCTGTCCAACCCGGCCTTGAGCACTGCCAGGGATGGAGCATTTACCACTTCTCTGGGCAACCTGTGCCAGTGCCTCACCACTCTCACAGGGAAGAACCTCTTCCTTATATCTAACCTGAACTTCTCCTGTTGCAGGTTAAAATCTTGATCAGCTGCAAGATGTTTCCTTCTTAAACTGCATTAGAAATAAACACTTCCTTTCTTCTACTTTAAAACAGACAGATCAGGTACTCTGGTTCAAAAACTACAGTCAACAGCCCCATCAATACATGTGGCAGTGGGATAGGATTCAATATATTCAGTATTTGCACCAGCATTTGCGTATCTCTAGCAGAAGAGTTGTCCTCCTGAAAGCAGGAGGAAAGCCCTTCTCTCACATCAAACCAGAACACCTTGGAGAACAAAGCCTCCCCAGATATCTCCAGAGACACCAGAAGGTGAAATCCAACACTGAAATCCATGTCTAGTTCTCATCGCTAAAAAAGTTGGCTCATGCTGACCAAGATGATAGAAAAAGTGAATATAGTAACAATAGCAATTCCCAGTGCAAGGAGAAAATAAACCTCCCAATACCTGATGGTTCTCTAAAGCTAATTTTGTATTCTTTCATGTTTCTCCTCTCACTTTTATTTCTGGTATTTGGTATATCTAAGCACACTTATGGACAGCTTCTTCTGCCTGTCCTGACTCCAAGGTTTGAGGAAAATAATTAAAACATACTTAAAAATGCAATAAACCCACTATTTTAAAAATCTTAAATCCAAACCAGAAGACAGATAAAAGTATACAGGACAAGGAAACATAGCAATTGAAAAAGGATGAACTATGTTCTTCACTGTTGTGTTCATCGTCTTCTATGTTATGTCTTGCATGGCGCAGTCAGCCAATACTGAGAGTCATTCATGTGGAACAAGTGGATTTAAAATGCTAATGTTGTCATTAACAAGTAATGTACACAAAGTCCTGCCCCTCCAAACACATGAAGAAAGCAGATCATTCCTCTGCTTAGAAACTCTCAAGTTTAATATTCAAAGCAAGCTCCTTACCCAAAACTACCCAAGTCAATACACCCATATCCTCTAAGAACAAACTTGGTTTATTCTTCCTCCTCAGTAGACGCTATCGAGATGCCTCTGACATCCCTGGCCAGATTCAATTCCATTTGGACTTTATTTTCCCTAACTTCATTCCTGGATGCCTGGACAATGTTTTTGTATTCCTTCCAGGTTTCCCCTCCTTGCTTTCCCACTGCATATGCTTGAGTTCAGTTAGGAGCTCCTTGCTCCTGTATGTAGGCCTAATGGCATTTTTGCCTGACTTCATATTCACTGGGATGAAGCTCTCTAGAGTTTGTAGGAAGGGATCCTTGAATACTAACCAGCTTTCTTAGCTCCCTCCACTCTGCCCAGAGCCTTATCCTATGGGACTCTCCCAGCAGATCCCTGAAGGGGCCAAAGTCTGCTCTCCTGAAATCCAGGGCTGTGAGCTTGCTTTTTGCCCTCCTTCCCTCAGGATCCTGAACTCCACCATCTCATTAAGTAGATCTCTATTAATGTGCAGAATGTATTTTTCTATGTTATTTTTTTTTTAAGTTGAGGGAAATGTCTTAATTTTATCTTAATTTTATGATGTTTCATCTGTTTCATAAGAATCTAGCACACCATATAAAAGAAAGTAATTTCATAAATGTCTGTTTTTAAAAGAGAGTTCCAGTGACATGAAAGGAAAATAATAATGAGAAAAAGGTTTCATATTATATGAAAACCAAATACCATTTAGACAAAGCAACAACTTCTATTGGCTTTTGTAATGTGAAGCAGAGTAAGGACATATATATAATTTCCTGCTCTTTCATAAAAGTAAATATTATTCTGTAACTCCTCATCTTCAACATGTAAAAGCATACATATAAAAAGGAGTTATAATTTATATCTACTTTATTAATTCAGGTTTGTTGGGTTTTTTTTCTTAGCAATCCTGAAAAATAGAATCATAGAATCAACCAGGTTGGAAAAGACCTTTAAGATCATCCAGTCCAACCATACCCCAGCACTGCCAAGGCCACAACTAACCCATGTCACTGAGGGCCGCATCTACACGATGTGTGAACACTGCCAAGGATGGTGACTCCACCACTGCCGTGGGCAGCCTGTTCCAACACCTGACCAACCCCTCAGTGAAGAAATTTTTCCTAACATCCAATCTAAACCTCACCAATTTTATTTTAAACAAAATCAGTGAAACACGGCGTTTTGGTTTTGCCATTTTTTGAAATTGCTATAAAGCAATTTTGGAGGGGAGAAATAGAACTGTGGGACACTTCAGCTCTACAGGTATTTCTCTGCAAGTATGGTGTGTTTAAGCTATTCTCACTACAATACATCATTTCAGTGGAGGAGGAAGGCAAGTTTAAATCACTGGGATAACTGTTATAATAGTTTAATGTTTCTTAGTATTATATGAGAAACAGTGATGCAAATGACCAAAACATTGAAGGCACGAATGAAACATGTATCAGGACAGCAAAGGAGAACAAAGCACTGGAAACATAAAATGCTAGTGTCAATATCTACCTTTCCGTTTTAAGCATCTGAAAACACAAGAGCACAGAACAGGAGCATCTTCGACTGTTGACACAACTGGAATTGATTTATCAAGACAGACTGGTAAATAGATTCATATTGTTTTCAGTGAAAATTCCAGCTACAGAATAAAATACAGTAGCGTGAATAGCTTGAAAAGTGCTATTCTGGCAGCATCAGTTGCAGATGCCACATTTTCTTTCTTTCCATCCTCAAAAGCAATTTTTTTTCCCCCATAAGGCCTACTTAGTACCAGAAATTGACCTGACTTGAGTCCCACACACTTCATAGGAGGGAAAATACATTCTCATTAATGCCACAGAGTTCCCTTTGCTTAAGAAGTGATTGGAGAGACAGGACATAACCCTTTCGGCTGCAGCCTAGTTGGTACTTCCAATGTTTCAAGAGTAAATCAGTGCCAGTGCCTTCCACTGTTTCCAAGTAGAAATGTAATCATGATTTTAGTCATGACAAGTTGGAAACTCTCTGTTTAAGAGTTAAGAACACAGATCCTTAACTTTTCTTCACTTTTGACATGGAAATAATTATGATTTTTTTAAAGTGCTGCGAGCCACTGAGGAAGGCGCTAAATAATGTATAGTATTCAATAATTTATTTCAGCACAGCCATTGCATTCTTACTGCCATGTCTTCCTATATGAACGTCTGTAAACTTAACACAATGTTCACATGCAAGAATAACAGACTGCTCTTGTAAAGAACCTATGCTACAATCATAAAAAGCTTCTTTTAGAGAGTTTGAGTTTTATTAAGTGAATCCAGAAGTGTTTCCATATTAAGGCTTACAAATGAAAAACAGAAATAAGTGTCAAGGCCTATTGCTGCTCTCTAAAGAGCAAGATTAAAATAAATTATCTGAAATAGAGATCCTGAATTTAAACCACTTTTAAGAGTCAATCTCACGGATATGAGTATCTCATACATAGCCAAGACGTACCGTTTTCATTGCTTTATTAATAATATTCCTTGTATAGAAGAAAATCAAGTGTTGAAAAACTATGAAAATACAAGTGGTTTATTGCTGCATAACATACACAGAGTTCTTTGGAAAAATAGTGACACACTTCACCTAGCTTAGAACTGTTATCAGCTTGTAAAGAGAGCAGTGTTGAGAATCTTCTGTCCTCTGAATAAATACAACATGTACATTTCCTTTGCCCAAGAAGCTTCACTGCTAATGAGTAAAACCTCCTGTCTGAGCTAAACCTTGTAGCTCAAGCTGAGACTGGCTCAGAAGAGTGAAACTCATATGCTAGCCACAGCACACCAGCCCATATGGTTCAGAGCACTGCACCTTGACAGCCTCCTCACAAACACAAAGGGAAGAGAAGGGCATCTAAAATATTATTCACATAAAAGAAACAAGAAAAGCCTAAGTCTTTCCCTTCAGAGCATTACAGATAAAAAATACACCATGCAGACCACTTGTAAATTCTAGATTCATAACATTCTCTCCACTCTCCCAAGACTCAAACTTGTACATTATTGACAAAATGATGACTTGAGAAAAAAAAAAAAAACATATATAAACAAACACAACCCTTTAGAAGCCTTTCCTCGTGCCTCCAGGCAGTTACAGAAGGACCAGCTGGTTTAAGTCAACTATAGTCTGTTGACAGGTACCATCTAGTGGTGATTTTATATTATGCAAACCCACTGAATTCTACACACTGAAACTTTCTTTGCAGGCAATGTCTGAGCACAGATTCAATAAAACGGAATGTCACATTATGATACCACTTTATAGAACAGTTTCACTCAAACCAAAGAGGAACATTATCCTTTGTTCTTACCTTTGTTCACACACCAGCTCGTGAGTCCCAAGAAAGCGGTGATATCCCTCAAGAGAGAGCAAAGGTCTGCGACCTCACTGCTGAGTTTAGCTTATTTTCAGGCTTGCAGTAGTAAAGACTTCTGGAAAGGACATGATAATAATTACCAAGTGAGTTTTGCTCTCTTAGCAGAAACTTCAGATGGTGCTTTATATCAAATTAACTCAGAGAGCCACCCAGGAAAAAAGCAGTGCCCTGACCTTTCTCATGTTGCCAATTCTCAGTGTAAGCAGGGACATATTTACAGTAAATAAAAATACAAAAGGTTTTATTGGAATTTTTTATACTCATTATCTACATTTGCTTTAATTCAGAATCCTTCCACCCCTCTTGGAAAGTCTAATCCACATCAACTCTGATGTAAAAACACAGACTAAATTGTTCAACACATGGTTGGTAATAAATACAACTGCAGAGCACATCAACAAGCCACATGCTCTCCTGAAATCAGCATGACCCAATGAACAAAAATAAAGTAAGAATTAATGGCCATTCACAGTGTTACAATGATTTTTTAGGGTCTCTGGGAAATAGGGCAGCAAAGCAATAGGTGAGAACCATAAGTAGGTGTGTTTGTTGCAGTCCCTGGTTACTCCAAGCCTCTGGACCCGACAAAAGGCCAGAACATCTGGCATTGTATTCATCTACAGAGCCTGAGGATGCAGCCTGAATGCTCAGCCTCATATGTCAGGTGACCTTGGCTGATATTATTATATACTCCTGTAGGAACATCAAGACCCATTTCAAAGAAGGAATAAAAGCCAAGTCAAACAGAGCTAATGTTCTATTCTAAAGCTATTCTTTTAAAGAATATTAAACTTCTACTTAAATACCTGAAGTCCAGGTTGGAAATGTCAGGTAAAGGATTCTCAGGCAGACTGGAAACTGCAGTAGCTCGAACACTAGCAGTGGTCAGTGATTTGTGGGGAACAGGAAGAAGAACATAAGCAACTCTTAGAATACTTGTTTGCATGAACTGCAGTTGTGCTGAGTATGTTAAAGGATAAATATTCACCCCTTGTAAACGTTAAAAAAACCCAAATGAGATACAAGAAGCAGAGTATAAAATATTTTCTTAAATTAACTGTCACAGAATCACATGTCTAGGCCTTTGTTTTCCTAGCCCAATTCTTCTATGTTCCTGGGCTTGCAGATGCACATATCATAGAATAATTAGGGTTGGAAAGGACCTTAAGATCATCTTCCAGTAACTTCTTTTTTCAAAACTCCTCCCAAAGGAAGACTCTCAACATTCATTTTGTTGCTCCAAATCCCACCCATGTATGTAAATACTATGGCAAGAATTCCCTTCTGTGCACATACTATCTTTCAAAGTACTTTTGACTTTGAAATAGTTTAATTACTAACTGTAAAAATCTGTTCAGTTGCCAGACTGCAAAATACGCTACCTCATGCAATTGTGTGTCGTGTGCCACACAGGTTCTCCTCATATAGATGGATCGGAAACCATTACCTTTTCCTAAAAAAAAAACACCACTCATTTTTATATCTGCAGTTCCTGCTCCCTTTAGATTCCATTACTACTTCAAGCCCCACTAAGAGTTTCTGTCACGACTGAACAATCAGAATATACTCCATCAGGCTCAGTTTATCTTTATTCTGCCATGATAATTTCATTTAACTGATTTAACTATTCAGCTGTTGAAAACAGCTCTAGCAGAAATTTTTGATTATTCCGACTGCTTGGCAAATTCAGTTCAATGAGAGCTTGTGAGTGCTTTTAAATACAGTCAGTGTAACAGAATTCTGAGTTTATTTCAGTTTTTACAATAGGGGGCCACATAAAATATTACTTCTGCTAGATGTTTTATAGGTATTTTTGAAACCTAAAGCATATACACTTTCTCAGACAGCTCTTCCTGAGGCCAAGTTACAATCACATGTCAAATTGAACAGAATTACCCCTTACTGTTTTATATGTGAATTACTTCCTATAATTTAAGTGTATTGCTGTTTGCATGAGCTGCAATCATGCTGAGTTTAAAAAAAAAGGATAATCAACCCTTGCAAATGTTTAAAAAAAACAAACAAGATAGTAACAGTGGAGGTTAAACCATTTTCTTAAACATCTGTGTCTTATCAACTGCTTCAAACAGATAAAGCAGGAAAATACTGGTCTATTGGCTAAAGCTGGTGAAACCCATGGGTTGTCTGCAGATGCTCGGCTAGCTTACAATTTAGGAGTCTTGTAACTTCAGAGACACCTGAAGCAATCTCTTCTGACCCTACACGCTATGATACAGAACTCTGAAGAAAAATAATGTAACAGTGTTCAAAACAAAACACATGTGACACTGTGCCAGTTTAAGCCTGGCATATTGCATAAAAGAGAGGACTTGTAACTGAAAGAGTTTTTCGGTTGTTTGGGTTTTTAGGAAACAAGTTTCAAAAGCATTCCCCCAAAACTATTCAGTGCACGTGCTGTAACGTCAGGTGTGTTTTAGCAGCATTTCAACCATATTTTAGATTGCCAGGGGGTGGCATCAAGAGCACCATCAGCTCATGCTCTTTGGAAGAAATACTGTATTCAAAACAAATCACAGAAAGACAAAGTGGTCTGTCACACAGTCCTACTGAAAAAGCTGTGCATCATGGTCCAACACCTTAGCTAACTGACATGGTGCTGAGGCTGCACACACTCCTATTAAAATGAATTTCCAATCATTTAAGCACCATCAGCAACTTACTATAGCACCCAGATAGAAAAATTCATGTTTAACAATAGCAAATTAATTGGTTGCATCTCTATTCAGCCAGTATCAGTCAGCACCTAATCAGTATCACTCTGTGATATTAAGGATTACAATAAATTAAAGCAGCTATCACATACATGAGATCATTAGAATTGCTCAGTCTCCTTACAGGTAGCCTCTCAGCATCATCAGATTGTGAAAGGCCAAGTAGGCTCAAGCACACTTTTAAGACTGTAATACAGTTTAACAGCAGAAGTTAAGACTCACGTGGCTTAGTCTGGCATACCTTGCAATTCTCATGAGTTTTGTAAAAGAACACTTGTCTTTTTCTGCTTTGACATTCAGTGCTAGGTATGCCTCTTTAAGATCAACAATTGTACCCCATTGAACTTGCAGAATGACATGCAGAAGATGACAAGCACCTAGGCCTCCTTTTGAAGGAGAAAAATACAGTACAGATATTGCCACAGTCCACCACTTAATGGTGCTGGCAAACACCGGTGCAACCTGGGAAGACTTTAAAGTAGCCATTGACAACTTAAACCAAAGGAAAGACTCCTACTGCACGTTCCTGAGGAAAAGCATATCTAAGAAATATGATCATCTGCTTGTTCCAGAGGATGCACTGCCGGTGGTGATGCTGACAGGTTACAAGCATCAGAAAACACAGTATGCACAAAACATAATCCAGTTTCAAATAATTCCAGTGATTGGAACACCTGGAATTTTCTGCAGAATAGTAGATGTTATCAGATAGAAATGCCTTCTACCCAAAAACTGCTCCATAGATGCTCTGGGATCTCACACTTCCAGTGCTTGTTTTCTGTCTGTCTGGGGGCAGACATGACTGGTAAGTATGGCCAGTTTCTGACATCAGACCTGCTGCAAGGGACCTGAACTATTCACTTTTTCGATGCATTGAACCTACAGATGACCCTATACTTACCTGTTACAGGCTCTGTTCTCCCTTCTGCCTACAGACCCTCCTGGTCAAAAGAAGGGTTTCCCTGTTATTAACTCATGTAAATAACGAGTACTTTGGCAAAGGACAGCAGTGCTCTTACCAGCAGTACTTAGTTCAGAGGACTTTCAGCCTCATACAGTCAACCCCACAGCTAAGCAAGCCTTCAGAGAGCAGGAAGGAATCTTGGAAAAACTGCACAGCTAGCACTCTCCTTCCAGTGTGTGTAATTCACAGTTGCACTGAGTTTGCATCGCAGCTGGACAGAAATGAATTACACTTGTTTGGTGTGCTATTTATGACTTGCTGTGTTATCTCTTGGTACCCCAAACTAGAAAGACAAGCGCAGGCCCATTGGTTTGAAGACAAGCCAGACTACAGTCCTCTGCCAAGGTGTCTAGTGGGACGTGCCTAAGATCCAGGCTATCGATACTGTAACTACACATACAATGAACCTACAATGGAGCAAATCTCTCCATCAGACAAGACGGCTGTCCTTGACTCAATGGCGATTTTCGGGGTTCTGTCTTGCAGGCTTTCCTCCTGCAGTTCAAACAGTAATATAAAAACCTGTATTTGTACGCTGTTTGCACATCCTTTTCTAGCTGGATGTTGCTGCTTGACACCCTTGATTATCAAGCAAATCTACTGATCTCATTTTTCAACTTGGTTAACTTGTACAGACGTAAAACACAATAACCATAAAACCTGATTATCACAAAAATATTTAACCCTTTCCGTTTTACATGCCTGTTTCTTCTGTAAGCTACTTAACCTTTTTCCATTGGCCTGGACAATGTCAGTCATGAAGTATTGGGCCTGAAAGAACTTCTCTACCATGACATGCCACTCTCAGGTAGATAATCTCCAACCTAATCCACAATTACAATAATTGTCTTGCAAACAGCCTTCCACTTACAAACTCTGATTATGACAGCAGTAAACATTTCACACACCAACACAATATTCAAATCAGAGCCTCTTAATCAAACAGTGAACAGACTCTAAACAAACCCCTTCCAATACACTTTGATGTTTCCATTTAGAACACTAAGTGTCCGATCTGATTACCTGCTATTATCAAACTACTGAATATCCATGTTAAGAAAACTAATCATCAAAACAAGTTCTGGGGCTTTTATACTGATATCAAAAAGAGACAGGACCAGGATCAAGATCCCGAGAGGCTCAAGGCAGCTTTTACCTGGTTCAGATCAGGTGTCCCCTGACTGTAGCTGTACACAGAGTTCTACCGTATTTTCAATGGAACTTGTTTGGCAGCTGCATTGAAGGCAGGCACCGACTCCTCCTCTGAACTTGTAGAACAAAGCATTTTTAATGCCATTTTGCTACAGACTGATGAAAAAAAAAAGCCAAATGGCAACTTATATGCACAAGCAGCCTTCCAATGTCTTCTCAATCCCCTAAAATCATGGGTTTCATATCTGAAGCTTGCACTTCCAAGGGCTTGAAAGACACTTCTCACAAGCTACTGCTACCACTTCCGAGTATGGCTACTGTGCACTGAATCTAACAGTGCTTTATGCCTGCAAACTACGTGAAGGTTAGAAATATAGCGAAAAACAATGTAATTGTTTCATGATATTGTTCCAACAGCTGTGATTTGCGCCCGGCCCCTGAGCTCCACCGCAGCCCCAACCGCGGTGGCACTGTCAAACGCTTCAGGTAAACGGCAAGGAGCTGCTTCAATAACAAGAGCGAAGAGCCCTGAGACCACCAGCAGCCCCCCACACGAACAACGGCGACCACCACCTTCCCCTCCTTCTGAGGTAAAGCACCGCCTCCCCCCTCCGCCGGGGAGACTCCGCCCCCATGAACGCGGCGCGCCCTCATAGGCTGCCGTCAGCGGCTGTCCCCGCCCCCTCGGGGCACCCCGCCAATCGCGAAGGGCAATGTGTCCCCTCGCCCTTGTGGGCGGGGCTCGGAGCCCCCACCCCGCTCCGCCAGGGCGGCTGCGCCGGGGTCGCGTGTCGGGCGGCGGTTGGTGGTGCCGCGGCAGCCAATGGGGGAGCGTCACCTCAGAGCCGCCGGCCAATCGGCGCGCGAGCCGCGCCGCGCCTGCCGCTGCGGGAGCGCCGCGCCGCGGGTCCCGGGCGCGGAACGCGATTGGCGGCCGCCCCGCTCGGGTCGCGAGGCGGCAGCCAATGAGGGTGCGCGGCGTCCCCGGGCCGGGGGGAAGCGGCTCGGCTCGGCGCGGGCGGGGCTGGCTGAGGCGCGGCGGCGGCGGCGGGATGAGGCCGAGCGGGCTGTGGGTGCTGCTGCTCCTGCTGGGGCTCGCCCAGGTCGCGCTGCTGGCGCGGGGCGCGGCCGCCCAGGAGAACGGCGATGATGGTGAGCGCGGGGGGACTGGCGGCGGGGCGCGGCCTGGCTTTCCCTCGGCTTTCCCCCCAGAGACGCGGGTGTCCGCAGGCCGCTGGGCTGAGGCGGCGGAGGCAGCGCGGTGTGGGCCCTGCGTGAAGGCGCTGGTGACCCGGAGAGAGTCGTGGTTTGGGTTGGAGGGGACCTTAGGATCATATGGTGCTAACTGCTTCCCACGGGCAGGGACTCCTCGCACCACACCAGGTTGCTCCAAGCCCCGTCCAACCTGGCCTTGAACGCTGCCAGGGATGGGGCAGCCACAGCTTCTCTGGGCACCCTGTGCCAGCGCCTCAGCACCCTCACAGGGAAGAACCTCTTCATTATATCCAACCTGAACTCCCCTGTTTCAGTCTGAGCCCATCACCCCTTGTCCTGTCGCTACAGTCCCTGATGAAGAGTCCCTCTCCAGCATCCTTATAGCCTCCTTCAGACACTGGAAGCTGTTCCGAGGTCTCCACGCAGCCTTCTCTTCTCCAGGCTGAACAGCCCCAATGTTCTCAGCCTGTCTTTGTATGGGAGGTGCTCCAACCCCTGATCATCCTCGTGGCCTCCTCTGGACTTGTTCCAACAGCTCCGTGTCCTTCTTATGTGGGGGGCCCAGCGCTGTGCGGCTGCTCTGCCTCACGGGTTCTAAACAGGAGTAAAAACTCGCAATTAGCCATGGGGCAGTTACTGACTTTTAAATTGTCAGTGGATATGCAATTCCATTATCTGTTGGCACGCTCTCTCCCTTGGCCCTCAATTTAGTGCACTCCGTGTGTTTCAAGCTGATTGTTTATTTTTTCCCAAAAGGAATGCAATCTGTTGCTAGTTTCTTGGTGTTTCTTCCCATTGTCTTTGGATTTCTCTGCTGCGTGTCTTCTCCTTTCCCAAATTAGCTGAAACAAAGCTGCTCTAAGTTTAGCACCTGTATGTAGGAGGCAGGCATTTGAAAGTGTTTCTTTTTCTTCGTTTCTCATTTTAAGCATCTTTCCTTTGATTTTTGAGGAAATGTTATGTCTTTTGTATTACCTACATTAAAGTGCTGTATGTTGAGTATTAGGAGCTGGTCAGGGAAGCTGGATTATGCATGACTTTCTGAACTCCTGTCCTGCAAATTCTTGCTCAGAAAACAGGCACCGAAACTTGGAGAAATGCATTTGTCAGGTACCTTATCTGTGTTACTAACTGTACCATCTGTAGGATAAAGGATCAGGAGATTTTTCTTCTTTTAATAGGATATAGCATCTGCAATAAGGAAATACATATATTTCAGCTTAAATTTTAAAAGGAAGATTCTCTCTTATGTCTGTTTCTCTGCTTTAGCTGGAGGACTTGGTTATTATCGCTTTGTAGCATGTGACAAAGCCTGGTACTGATTTCCCCCACTCCCTTCAAACAGTGAAGTGACAGCAGTGATGTTACAGCAAAGCCTGGCTCCTGTGGCTGACAGCAGTAGCTCAACTTTTCCTGGAGCAGCTTCTCATCAGTGTTTCCCGTGTATGCTCTTGTTTTCATTAGATGAGTTCTTGGGATCAAAGGTGCGCAGTGATGAAAGGATTTCCTCCTGTGTGCAGGTTGAGCACTAATGCATTACACAGCTTGAATCATTTTTCTGTTTCTGTTGTGTATCTTAAAATCTGTATAAATCACAAACCAACCTTTACCAAGCCTTTGCTTAAAAATGCAAGTAATTAGGGTTTTCCATTTTTGCCCTTGAAACACAGACCTGTACGAAGTGGAATAAATTTACTTTGCAATAAGTAAGTAACCTTACATAAATGAGTTGTTCAGGAGATGAAAAGTTCAGATGAAACTGGACTTGTTGCACTGAATGGTTTTGGAAGTGGAGTTTGACTCTGGCAGTCAGGCAGATACACTTGCAACAAGGTTAGCCTAGATCGTGACTTTCACACCCTTTACATCCTGTTGCAGGAAAAAGAGGGATCACATAGAGGATTGATCCACTACAGAAAAATCTGAGGAAGGCTGCTTTCATAAAGAAGCTTTTGAATGCCCTGGCAATAGATAGTGAGTCTTGACTTGGGTGTTTCTGAAAACTGAGCCCAGCCAACTGGGGATCAGTCATTAAGTGTCCTCCTCAAAAGGAAAGTTTCAGGCAGAATCCTGAAGTTATGTCCAAGTACAGGTATTTTGTACAGGATTCACTCTGCTTAAAGCAAAGTTACAAGGGGCAGACTTCTAATAAATGCTGGAAGTTCAGTGAAGCTACTGTCGGAATTCATTTCGGTTCAAGTTTCCATCCTGAAGGAGGCCTGCAAGCCAGCATCATCTGCCTGAAGTCTTAAAGTCGGTGCCATCTCCCTCATGCTTTTCAACTTGTGTAGTGGTGTTGAAATTTGTAGGAATGCTTTGCTGGAATAAAAGGGAGCATTCCGTGTTCTACTGGAGGGCAGGTTTTAGCTGATACTTGTTGCTTTGTCCACCTTGCTTTGCAAGTAGCTTTAAGAAACAAAGACACTTCAGTCTGGGTGCTGCTATTTTATTTTAGTAAGCTGCATTTATAGAAGGATTTATTAACTACTTCTGGCATTTCAGCTGTCACAGTTAGACTCATTTTGTATCTGTTCCCTTCAAACGATAAATCAGTGATGCAGAGGAAACTTCCTTGCTCTTTGTGAAAACAGCCCTGCTTGCTTATCCTGTTCTTGGTCAGGTCCCTGAATCAGGTCTTAGAGTCCCAACACTAAAGAGGATGTAGGGGTAGCTGTGATAACCCTGGGTATCAGTGAAGCTGGAGTCTATAGAGGAGGAGTTTGCACTCATAAAGCCCAGTTTGTAGGTGTGGTTAACTTCTTTATGTTTGGCAATGCCTTCCTTAAGCCAGTTGGGAAAAGCTGGAGTCCTGCTGTTACACACTACTGTCTTGCCACCTTCTCCTAGGAGGAGGAAGTGTGTGTGTCTAATGCCCGTGACAGTGTGTCCCTGTCAAGGAAGTTTTATGTTGTAAAAGCTCTGTAGAGCTTTCAGGGAAAGATAAAAACTTACTTTGGTTATGGTTGTTGGATCTAGTGCTAATAATGTTTCCATAGGTGATGCTTTGTTCTCAGCTTTCAAATCCATGAGTGCATACCACAGTAGCTGTGGTGGCCTTTTTCCTCTGTTGGGGACAGGTAGTTAACGTAGTAAGCAAGAACGAGAGTCACAACCTGGTGGTTAGTTTCAGACATGCATGAGCAGAATTGGCTGGCTAGTTTTGCTCAGATTCCTTTGTGTCAGGAAAAACAAAGTCTGATGTGATTTGCCTGGTAAAGCGATGGGCATTGCGCAACTCTCTGGGAATTCAGACACAGGCTGACCATGAGCAAACACCCTCAGTGAAAATTAGCCCTCAAAAGTGCAGGGCACACGTGTCAGCAGAAGTTTTGACTGCTGAAAACTAGCTTTTTCACCAGAGTAGTCCCATAGGTGTGTGGCTGCCAGAGACTGACTTCCAGGATGTCTGACAGTTCAGCCTTTTCACTGCAAGTGCTCAGAGGCAGCAACACAGGAGGCATTGTCCACTTGCAATTAGTGCTATTTGCTGCTTCATAAAGCAGATGAAACAGTAGTAGTTCTTTAAGAAACTTAATCCAGGTGACGACTATTGTGTGTAGATGATCCTGTGATCTCTCTCCTTATCAGAAGCTGTGATATTTTGGTGAATAAAGTTGGGTTTTAATTAAAATTAACACATTTTTGTCCAGGTGCACATATTGTTTTCTGAGAACATACAGGCTTATTTCTTTAATACCTTCTCCTAACAGAAAAACAGCTATTGCAACTTGACAGCATCATTTTGTCCACTGTGAGCTTGTTCCTATAGTCTCCAATTGGTCTGAGAATAGTGGGGTTTGGGATTGTTTTTCATGCATGGATACTATGCATTTATCATTCTTAACTTCAGAATTCCTGGTGAAATCAGAGCATTTTCAGGATTCTCGTGCTGAATCAGTAACTCACATGTACATGATTTGCTGTCCTACTGCAGTAGCTCCTGTCAGCTTAGTCCAAGGCCAGTTAAAGTTAAATGGAGAATAGGTTTGAACAAGAAACCTTAATCTGTTTTGGTGTTTTGTTTTATTTGTTGGGCTGTTTCCTGATCCTGGGATTCCCAGTGGTTCAAAGGACCTTAGTTTCATTGTTTTACAATTTTCATTTGGGATGAGGTATTTTTACTACTTGGTTTGTGACTTGAAAGGAGTCATTCAGGAACATCTGCTTGCCTCAAGTGGTAGCATTTAAACAAATGAAAGTTTAAAGAAGCATTTGAGAGATGAAATATTACAGAAATATTAAAGAAACCATCTCAAATTCCAAACCAGCAAAGACTGAACCAGTTTAAATGTCTTGGCTTCAGGTTTCACATGCAAACTGCTTCAGTAATTCAACAAATCTGCTTTCTCTTTGAAAGGCCTGTTCTGGAGCAGCAGTCTTGATCTCCTTAAATCTAAGGCCTCCCCAAAAACTCTTTGAAAGAAGTTTTCACTCCGTTTATTTCAGAAGAGTACCTTGCATCTGCAAAGTGGCTTTTCATGGGACTCCCATGACAGTCACTCTCTTATTTGATGTGCACTCAGGCTGCGGCCTGGTGCTGATCCTGGTGGTGATCCAGAGCAGGGCGAGTGGGAAGCTTCTTCAGTGAATGGTGGACCTGGAACATCACTGTAACTGAAAGATACACTGAGGTTGCTGGGGTGGGATTGAGCGGTCAGGAGCAGAAGCATAACATTCAAGTGCTACCTTTAAACCACCTTGCAAAAGATATAATTTGAGTTTATAGCAAGTCTGTCTGTTTCTTAGAGCTTCAGTTTGGCAGAGCATAGCAGTTGTGTTGTTACAGGTATAGTGAGTAAGGGTACAAGAATAGCATTGGGAAGAGATGACATCTGCTTTTTTGGTGCAAGACACCCAGTTTTTCTAACCACAAGTTCCTGTGCTTGAAGGACAGCCCTTTTGGGGCATGTTGGAGGGCTCCTCTTTGAATTCAGGTGTCATCTGCGTGCCTTTCTTGCCCAACAAAAGAGGTCTGGCTTCCCAGATTTCAACAAGATACACAATGTACCTTGGTAGCAACTGTTGCATAGCTCTGTATGTGTCTGTTTTGTTAGATTGCCTGCAAGTGCAAAAGTACGTGTTGACACTTTGCTGAAGTGCTGATATTGTTGGCTGGTGTAACATAGACAAAAGTGAAATGGTCAAACATCTGAGTCCAGGCCCTGTGCAAACTGAGGTAGCTGTTGTTGTAACCTGTGTTGATACCTGTTTTCTTAACCGCAGGATATACTTAATCCATCTTTAACCTGGTAGTGTTATTTTAATGTTAAAGTTGATACAGTCTAATCCATGTTGCATTTTTACCTTTCCAGAATCTGTTATAAAAGAAACTGATGACGACAGTGATGATGATGATGAAGATGAAGATGATGAAGATGATGACGATTCTGAAGTTAAAGAAGAAAACGGTGTATTAATCTTGAATGATGCAAACTTTGACACCTTTACTGCAGACAAGGACACTGTGCTGCTGGAATTCTATGCACCATGGTGGGTTGCAGCCTGAGCTACCTCCTTAGATGCAGGATGGGGTGGCTGCCAGGAGCTCCTCTGACAGGACACAGTCCTAAAAAGTGACTTAGGCTGCAGTTTTGAAGATGATGTAGGAGTATCTTACCTGCAGGAGAAGCACTGGACTCTGCCATAGCCCAGGATAGGAGATGGTTCTGATGACGTGGAGGTACCATTTTTCCTCACAGATGTGGGTCATGCTGAGGGATCCCATGCCAAGTGAAGCACAATCCTGGTTCCGTCCCTATTCTGTGCCTGTCAGGGAGCAGAAATGGCCCCAGTGAGCCCTAGAAAAGTCATACTGTGTGATCTTGCAACCTGCTACAATCCTTTGTCCTGGTCCACTGAGAACTTGTGTGCTTGCTCATCTAGATGGAGGAATGGAGGAGACTTCCCTGGTAGGGGTATTGCTAAAAGGTTTTCCTTCTCAAGTTTAAATCTCTGTCCTTGCCAGAAGGGTGTAGCATGAGTAATGACTTGTTATACCAATTTAAACAGTTGATAATTCTGCTGGCATGCTAGGGTACACAGTACACTAGAGCATTTGGGGGCTACAATGGATTTACCTGCATATAATCAAGGCCAAGAATTCAGTCCAGAACTTATCTTCTCTTGTATATAATCTTAGGGACAAAAACAATAGGGATGGTTTGTGGGGGGAAAGCAAAAGTAGAATATATTGGCAGTCAAGTTGCTGAGTTAGTGTTGCAGCCACAACCTCTTTTCCTTTGTGGCTTAGTGATATAAATACAACTTACTCATTTGTCCTTTTCTAGTCTTCGAATAGAGAGAGGAATATGATCTTGTGTGAGGTGGAGTTCCATTTTAACTCTTGCCACTCATCGCAGAGAATCCCATCCCTGCTTGGCTGTAGGTACTGTTTCTGCAGCTGTAGTTTTCATGCATGTCTGCATGAAAACTGAACATGAAGCATAATTTATCCAAGCAAAAGGGTGTGGGGTCATCACAAACTAAACACCTTTTTTTTTCTACTCCCCCTCCTGCCAGTTGGCAGGCTGAGGAGCACAGGCTATCCGCTATGCTTTGTTTTCTTCTTTTTTCTGGTTTCATCTTCAGCTTGTCAAGCTGTATTTAGCTTTTCTAATGCTGGTATCCTCTGTCATGCCAGCTTTTGCAGCAGAAGCCTCTGATCTTCCCTAAGAGTTCTGTTGTGACCGCAGAGTGAGAGCAGATGCTGTGATACTGTGGTGGGTGGGAGATTTCATTAGGTCAGATTAACTGCTGAGTCGTTTTTCTCTTCGGTTCCATTCATGGTGTTAGGTAAAGGATGAATCAAGATTTAGGAGAAGCTGAAGTCTGAATGAGACCATACTGGGAGGGGAGCGGGGAGGAAGGAGAAGTGTGATACGAAGTGTGCAATGAGATAAACCAGTTGGGGTTTGAACAAACAGCACATTAGCTATGGTTACTTTATATTTTCATGAACTGAAAATACAGCCAGACAATGCATCCATCCTGGAGATGCAGAGTAGCAAAATACATTTTTCCATCTACTTGTTTCTTCTGGCAGGTGTGGGCATTGCAAGCAGTTTGCTCCTGAATATGAAAAGATAGCGAAAACTCTGAAGGATAATGACCCTCCTATTCCAGTGGCCAAAATAGATGCTACTGCAGCCACTTCGCTAGCGAGTCGTTTTGATGTCAGTGGCTACCCAACCATCAAGATCTTGAAGAAAGGCCAGCCTGTTGACTATGATGGCTCTCGGACAGAAGATGGTAAGCACCAGTCCTTTGCAATTCTCTGTAAGAAAGCAAAGTAGTATATGGTCCTGCTTCTTCATGTGACTATTTTGAAGGACTTTGATCTTAAGCTAGTGTATATCTTAAGCAGAATAATATTACAAAGGCTGCAATTTTGCTTCTTAATTGGCTGCGCACTAGAGGACAGTTTTACAGGTAGTTGGTAATGCTATTACCGATGAAAGTTTCTAGAAATATGATTCGACTAGAGGAGGAGGTAGTTTCATGCATATTGAAGGATCAGCATCTGATCTATACATTGACTGTATATAAAGCCACTTGGTTTTTGCTTAAGGAATGTGTCCAGCTTCAGTCAGAGTGGAAAAACAACCTTTTGTGCCTATCTTGAGATAGAATTCTATGTGTACAGTGCTGCAAGGTACTGATCTGTGTTCTGCATAAGTGAGATGCTCTATGGGGTGAAGAGAAGACCTCCTTGGCAGTAATGAAGTAAAACATAAAGGAGCTTGATTAAGAGTGTTTGCGTGTGAGCTTTGGTCCAAGACAGTGCTTGCCATTCTGATTTGAAGTTCTTGATACCAAGTCTTGCATTCAGTATGCTGCTGGTATGATAATGCAAACTTGCTAATTGGGTTTTTGAACTCTCTTTCAGCAATTGTGGCCAAAGTCAAGGAGGTTTCTGACCCCAGTTGGACCCCTCCACCAGAAGCTACTCTGGTATTGACCCAGGATAATTTTGACGAGGTTGTGAATGACGCTGACATAATCCTAGTGGAGTTCTATGCACCATGGTAAGCAAGAAGGCAATCACCTGTACCTTCCTAGCACAGCTGGCCTGAGTGTGCTTGGTTTCTGTTGTTATGCCTCATTTTTAAAGAGGCTTACCTTGTGCAGGTATGTGCAGCTCTAATCTGGAGCTAGGGTCACAGCAGAAATCACTTGAAGATTAGGTTGGATCTGTGTCTCAGCGAGAGGTGGTCTCCAAAACTTCCCCGAAGATTCTCCTTGTTTGCTCATTTGGGAACACATTGAAAAGATGCTGAAAACCAAAGACAGTTGATCCCTAGTTTAAAAATGGCCTCTAAAAATGAAACTACCTATAGTAATGTGACATAGACATAGAGGCTAGCTTCAGATTGAAGAGACAAGTCTACCTAGGCTGAAGTCTGTAGATCGAATAGCCTCATTTCTACTTTCTTCATTCTGGAAAACTTTACTGTTCCACTTCAGAGGTAGAAGGTACATAGCAGGACTCATGGTTTCTAAAAACTGCCCTCCCCTCTCCTTCCCTAGGTGCGGGCACTGCAAAAGGCTTGCTCCAGAGTACGAGAAGGCTGCCCAGGAGCTCAGCAAGCGCACGCCTCCCATTCCCCTGGCTAAAGTCGATGCCACTGCTGAAACTGAGCTTGCAAAGAAGTTTGATGTTACTGGTTACCCAACCCTGAAAATATTCCGCAAGGGCAAAGCTTATGACTACGGTGGTCCACGGGAAAAATATGGTACTGCAGCTTCTGCTCCTTCCTGTCATCTGAGGGCTTTGAGCACAGATGTTTCGATGGATCTGTAGGACTTGCAGGCTTGTTAACATCAGCAATGGTTGTTGGGGAAGCCTGGAAAACTCTGGCCTCATACCTGCATAGGCCAGCAGTATAAATCTGTCTCTAATCTTCATGACGTTTTATGGTGGTACTAGAAGTTCCTTTTAGTATTAGGTTAGTTAAATACCCGTGGTGAAGTGCTGGCAGTATGAGTAAATGGGCAGCCTTTATTTGCGCTGGAATGCACCGTAAGGACTGGCAAAGTACTCAATATTAGGTTTCAGTAAAAGGGAAGACTTAACGACTATCCAAGTAGAACTTCGGTTCATATCAGGAGACAGTGAAGTGTCTGGAATTCTAGAAGGGAGAGTTACTTGAAAGATGATCTCATATCCATGGAGCTTATGTTTGGTCACCTCTTCTGAAACCAGGCTGAAAGAGAATATCCAGAACTGCAGCTCTAAAGTCTTGGACCGTGGTTTTGCTGATTTGGTCTTAAAGACCCAATCTTTAAGTCTTAAAGACTTAAGGTTCTTGTGGGAGGGCGGTACAGAAAGAAAGGTGTCCACAGGAAATGTGGTATTAAGCATTGTCTTGGAGGGAATGCCTGGACCTTTCAGTTCAGTAAATGTTCTAAGCATCTTTTTGGGGTGGGTTTGTCTTGCAGGTATTGTTGACTACATGATTGAGCAGGCTGGGCCTCCATCCAAACAGATTCAGGCTGCCAAGCAGGTACAGGAATTTCTGAAGGATGGAGACGATGTCATCATCATTGGAGTGTTCAGTGGAGAGACTGACAAAGCCTATCAGCTCTACCAGGAAGCAGGTAAAGTATGAATGAAATGTCTGTTTTGTTGAGATTCAGCCCAGGACTTTAGGCTTGGAGACATCCTTTATTTCTGCTCTTAGTTCAGTGGGGGGAGGCTGGAGGGCAATAAGAGGAAGGAGATTGAAGGATGGTCTTCCACTTGTATTCTGGCTCATGGCAGATTTTGAGACTATAACTGAAATATCAGCCAGTCACAGGAGATACTTCCTCTTAGTATTGTGTCCCTAACAATACATGGACTAGAGAGGAGGGAAAATTCCTAGCTGAGGAATGAATCACAACATAAGGCCTTGTTAGCTTTGCCATCTCCTATTGCCTGTTTCACGTCTGGCAGTTCTAAAGGCTGGGCTTTGCCAACTTGTTTGGGGTAGGAGGGCCGGAGAAACAATCATCATCCACCCCTGGATCAGTTTAGCTATGGCAATGTTTATTACAAACCCCTTTGACTGTGACACATTGGTGGTCCTGTTAATGACCATATTTGCTAGCCCACAGAAGAGACTAAGCACTTGAAGTGTTCAGTCCCTGTCTGTTACATGATCAAACAACTCACAATCAGTCTTGGTTTCTGCCGGAGTGGCAGTGTGGGCAGTTTCCCCCTGGCTACTCCTGCTTCTGGGGCTGCTGTTATTTGTAGTTGGATTAGGAGCTGATTTGGTTGCTCCAGCAAGATACAGAACTGTTTCCCAGGCTGCCACAAAGCAAATAGATGGGCTAGGTGACCTTGTGAGTTCCTTTCCAGCTCTACTTTCTCCTGTTTGGGGGGAAGCCAAGAGGTAGGAGACTGATAAGCAAATAGCTGTTTCACCGGTATGTTTTGGAAGCTGCTCAAGGTTTTTGAATATGTAGAATAACTCATGTGGTAGATGGGTTGTTGAACAGCATAATAGTGCTACTTGAATTGTATGTATTTTTGCATGCTTCTCGCCCCTGGATGAGAGCTGTTCTCCAGACTCTGGGTGTTTTCATGCCCCACTGAGAATGGGAGGAGAGTTTCCTTGCAGTGCAGTCTTACGATTCCAGTCAGAGGCTGATGCTTCACTTCTTGATGACTTTCCTTCTTCCTAACCTTGATTTTCAGCTAACGGTTTAAGAGAAGATTACAAGTTCCATCACACCTTTAGCAACGAGATTGCAAAACTATTGAAAGCATCTCCAGGAACAGTGGTTGTCATGCAGCCAGAAAAGTTTCAGTCGAAGCACGAGCCCAAGATGCGTGTTTTGGATCTTAAAGTGAGTACCTGATTCAAAGCTAGACACTTTGTGTATGGGTTGAAGGTTCTCTTTCTTTGTATAGATGAACAGTTAACGTCGTCTTGTAGGAAGCACTCCACTAGATATTTGAAGCAACTTGTTTGTCCCCTAAAGCTGTGTTGCTTTGTTTGAGAAAGTTTTCTGGAACTAACCCAGAGGTTATGTATTCAAATCATAATTTACCATTAAAGTTTTCAGTTTAAGTGTAGGATGCTAAATTATCTTAGCGCTCAAGGGTTTGAAGACTATGGTGTCAGCACTGTTAGTAGCATGCCCCTGTTTCTCATTCATGCTTGCATCAGTATTTAGTTTTCAGTACTGTGTAACAGAAATACCACTGAAATCCATTTCTCTGAACTTTTTCCCCAATTTTTTTAAGCAGGACTCTACAAATGAATCAGAGATTAAAGAGCACGTGATAAAATATGCTTTGCCTCTGGTTGGCCATCGCAAGCCTTCCAATGATGCTAAGAGATATGCTAAACATCCTCTGGTGGTTGTCTATTACTCTGTAGACTTCAGTTTTGACTATCGTGTTGGTAAGTTTGCTGAGATCACTGTTCCTCCACTTCAGAAGGAAGCAGGCAGGAAGTGACAAGAAGTTACTAATCCCATTGTGTTCTGGTCTTTCAGCTACTCAGTACTGGAGAGGCAAAGTCCTGGAAGTGGCTAAAGACTTCCCTGAATACGTGTTTGCTGTTTCTGATGAGGAAGATTATTCTTCTGAAATAAAAGATTTGGGCCTGCTTGAGAGTGGAGAGGATGTCAATGTGGCCATCCTGGATGAAGGTGGCAAGAAATACGCCATGGAGCCAGAAGAGTTTGACTCTGATGTACTCAGGCAATTTGTGATGGCATTCAAAAAAGGTACAGTTTCTAAAAGAGAGTTTGCTCTATGTCCCCTTCCAAGACTCTCTCCTGAGGCAGTGGCTACAATAAAGTCATGTATGCAACAGAACAGTGCTCTGTGGATTAAAACCTTTGGATGATTCTTGCCTTTTTGTTTTAAATCTTAGTTAATTTACTTTGTTGCTTGAGCTATGCTTTGGCATATAGCTATATTCTAAACTTGAGCATGTCTGGCAAGCCTAAAGTGTTCTTGCAGCTTTGAAGTGTGACGTGATCCTACGTGTTTGGGACTAGTTTGCTAAATCGCTGCCTAATACATTGTGGATGGACAGTCATAAAAAGAGGGAGAAAGGTTCTAGGGAATTGTGAAACAAATTGTTGCCTGTATTCACAAGGTTATTGTACTAAAGGTCACCAGCAAACTCACCTATCTATCATGCAGAGGTAAGTTCATTTACTGGCGCAGTGCTATTTCCTGGCGGGATGATGTACTTCTGCCCTTTTGGGTGAGACTGTAAGGACCACTCTGACTGTATTCTAACACTGTGTATTTGGCTTCCTTCTAGGAAAACTGAAGCCTATTGTGAAGTCCCAGCCAGTGCCAAAAAACAACAAAGGGCCTGTGAAAGTGGTAGTGGGTAAAACTTTTGATACCATAGTCATGGATCCAAAGAATGATGTTCTCATAGAGTTCTATGCCCCGTGGTGTGGCCACTGCAAGAAACTAGAACCAGTGTACACCGAGCTAGGCAAAAAATACAGGAATGAGAAAAACCTGATCATAGCCAAGATGGATGCTACTGCCAACGATGTGACGAGTGACCGCTATAAAGTGGAGGGATTCCCCACTATCTACTTTGCTCCGAAGGACAAGAAGAACAACCCTATTAAATTTGAAGGCGGGGACCGAGATTTAGAGCATCTGAGCAAATTTATAGAGGAGCATGCCACAAAACTCTCCAGAACAAAAGAAGAGCTTTAGATAAAGATGAGGGTGGTGAATAAAAATTGTTTGTACATTGTAGTTAAAAGCAAGTTACTGACAAAACCTTGAGAGAAGAATTAAGCAAGGAAATTCTTGAGCAGTAAAGTAATTCCAGTATCTTTTTTTACATGGCAGAAGAGTTTTTTCTGGACACTGAACTCCTCTGATATGTATGTCTTCCCTTAGTTACGGTTTTGGTCTTTGGAGAAAAATACATCCTTTATTTTGTGACTATCTTGAGCTTGGTTATTTGACCCCAGTGCAGCTGGTTTTGAAGTTAAAAGATAATACCGAAAAAAGAGAACCAGATCCCTCGGCCAAACAGATTTCTCTGTCTTATTTGTTGGTGTGGTTACCAGGGGGGCAGTGTTTTGATCCAGTCGCTCTTCTGTTATGTTTTCTTATACCTATTCATGTGACTGTATCACTGTATTCATTGCTGAGGATAAGAATGGAGGGGTTTTTTAAAGTATGGACAAGGTATTCAATCCTAATGAGATGAGACACAGTGACTGACAAACTAAATGTGCTTTAGACCTGTCTACTTTTGCTCTGTGCCCCTCTGTAGAGAGGGCAATGCTAAAATAGCAAGTTTTTCTACTTTACCTGTCTTATTGACCATATTGGCCCATTTGTATCTTAGTCTTCCCAAATATGTTTTGGAGTAATTGGTGTGTGGCAGAAGGAGCACCTAGTGGGTGGTAATGCTTGGATCCTGGTATCAGATCTGTGTATTACTGTCTCCTTTCCTTTTGCAGAGAGGCAAGTTTGGTAGTGATTCTTTGGGGAAGCAGACTGAGACCTTCTGATGAACCTTATGCAGTTACTGCGGGTACAAAGGATGGTCACATCTGTTCTGCGCTCCACTTGAGAGTATGTGTGTTTAAAAGTGGATTTTGATCTTGAATGTCCCAGTAGTAGGCCCATGAATTTAAAGGACATATTGGGGTGGCAGGTTTATGTACTCCAGAGGCGCTGTCTGCCTCTTCTCAGAGCTGTGCTACTGTAGTGTGTGCAGCTTAAGTGTCGCTGGGGCAGTTTCGATGCACGTTTCATTTTACAGGTGGTGCTTCTCTCCTAGCAGCACTGCTTCCTGTCTGCAAAAGACCAGTACCATCAGTCTTCCTTCAGTATTTCCTTGTCCCCTTAGTTTTCAGCTTTGCGGATGGTGTGCAAGTCTGAAACCACCACCCAATTTTTTTCTTCAGGTGAGATGCAGCCTTCTATGTAGCAAGAATAAACCCATGTCCAGGAGGTGGCTATTGAGGTATAGTGCAAGTACCCAAAGGGACCTGCAAGGGGATATGTAATCCTTTTTCTTCCCTATTGCAGTTTGCATCCTTGTTGATGGGACTGATGCCTTGACAGGGCACTGTTTCCTCACTGTTAGCCTATGCAGTAAAGCATGATTGTTGCATTACCCTTGCAGAGGTCTGTGAGGCTGCATGAAGGCTTTCCCTTAGAAATTTAGCTGAAGCCAGTGACCAAAGCTCACCAGCAGATTATGAATGGAGGGGACAGTAGCAGATCTCCACAGTGTCAGGGTGTGCTTGAATGCTATTCAGGTCCTGTTTATCAGCGAAAGCTGGGAAGTGCTAAGCAGCTATTCAGGATCAGATCTCAATTGCTGCTTTGTGATAAAGCAGTATAATCATTCATTTCAGGCCTTGGCTTTGTCAGTCTCTTCATATCAGAGGGCTTTTTCTCCACTGTCCTTAAGTGTACAGCTATCCGTTAAGCTTAGGCAGTCTTTCACCTAGAAGACTCTTACCAAGTGCATTATCATCCCATCGTTTGCAGTTTCCGTTTGCAGCTTTTCTGTAGGGCCTTCAAAGGCTATGATCTGTGAGAAATGTCCTGTGCAGGCAACAGGACTAAGCTCAGACTGAGCTGAGCACCAGCTGACATTAGTAGTGACTTTTCCAGCTTTAGAAAGTGGACATAGCCAGGTAGCAAGTTCTGTCCTGTCTGCCAGTTGAGACCAGCTCAGTTCTTCAGATAACACTTCAAGGCACAGACTTCTTGAATCTGTTCTTAAGCATTGTTCAGTTTCTATCCTGAGACAAATACCTCACTTAATACTGCAGGGAACTAAGCTGCTCCTGCTTAGTAGTTACAGACTTATAGGGATTTACTCCAAAACAGATGTCTAACCAACGGGAGGATATGGCTAAATATAGGCCATGTGGGAGGGAGGGTGAGAAGACTGCAGTGAGAGCTGAAGCTCCATTCTTTCGGGGACGATAAGTTTTAAGTATAAAAGATTGTTGCTTCTCCTCTTGCAGGTGCTAACTTCCTAACACTGTCATTGCCAGTGCTGTGTTGTTTCTGTAGACTGCTCCCTCCCAGCAGAAGCTGACACCAGTCTGGGTTGAAAACAACCTCTGGGGCTCGCTGGGAGCCCTGGTGGCAATAAAAGGCAGGAGGCTCGGGGCAGTGTCTAAGGTATGCTTGCACAGCACTCCAGCCACCTTCTTCCTTGTCGCCACAGATGGTGGCAGCCTGGTACACAGTTACTTCAGGGCTGAATTCTGTTCTGGGGCAGCAGTGTCCAAGTCAGATCTGAGTAAGGAAGAGGGATACACTAGCTGTAGTATTGCTGACTTTAGCTTCTTGACAGCTCTGAGCTGCAGAGGCAGGCAGCATTATCCCAGGCAGGTATGGGTTTAGGCTGAGCTGTTGAGGGAATCAGGATCTGATCCATCTTTACACTAGTGTCATCTGTTCACATTTCCTGTGGCCTTGGCTGTACCTCACGTGTTGGCAGGTAAACCTCGTAAGTGATGTGTTTATCTTGATTGCTTCCCAGCAAGATCATAGAATCATAGATCAGTTAGGGTTGGAAAGAACCTTAAGGTCATCTAGTTCAGATGGTCTTAAGGTCATTTCCAACCCCTTGCCTCTCAACTTTGGACGAAGTTGTACTGGAAAGCAAACTGCTTTCCTTAGCTCTGGTACCCTGTCCCCTGCTCTGTGCACTGTCAACACTGCATCAACTCTCTGTGGAGCTCACTGGGTGGCTACATCCTTAGGTCTGTTATCTCTGTAGAGAGTTAAAGCACTCAACCTGTAAAGTGTTATTAATGTGACTGATTGAGGGAGCTCCCCTCACCTGCATTGAGCCACAGCTGCAGGAGCATATGGATCATTCCCAATGATAGTTTCAGGTGGAAGAAAGCCTCCAGTTTGTGCTTCAGCACAGGACCGATCTGTGAAGTAGTAACAGCTCCTGGGTAGGCTCCAAGGAGCCTGACCTGGTGCAAATATCTCCGACACATGCATCCTCTAGAAAACAACTCTTTCTGTAAACTGTAGTACATCTTTAAGCAGTCAGACTTGAGACTTCTTCCAGGCCAGTTCCTTTCCCTGAAGGCTTAAGGACTGGGGTAAGCAGCAAGTCTAGCACAGCTGGTGCTCCCTGAGGACTGAGTTTGAACTGTGTCTATGGGACATTGAAGGTGAATGTACTGACCTGGAACCTTGATACTGCATTGAGTGGTAGCTTTTTGGTACAGGAAGAGATTGTTAACAGTAGAGGGACAGGTGTCTTTGCAGTCAAGGTTATTACTTCTGTTCTAAATGATTTTATACTTCAGAACTGTTAATTACTGTGATGCCTGGGTATGGCCCGAGGTTTGGCAGGTAGAAAGCAAGCAAGGCAGGTAGTAAGCAAGCAAGGCACTGCAGGGCTTAAACGTTGTGGAGAAGGCTCATCTGTCCTCTTGCACGTGAGGCTGCATGTTGAGGAGACAAGCTTCTGAAAAGTAGGACGTGAATAAGAATATATAATGCAGGTTAAAGGCTTTTCAGAAAGTAGCATTTAACTGGTCAGACTTACATCTTGTCTTTTGTGGTAGCCAATACAAACTGTCAGTGCTCCAGGGGGCTCTTTGCTCACAGCCTGCATTGGAAATGGGCAAGAATTGGAAGATCGATGATTGCAGTCTGTTAAACTCAGCCCTTGATGTGGTGTATTGAGTACATCAAGTCCCATGCAAGCATGTAATGCACTTCATAAAACTGGTGAAGAGCCTTGTGTGTGTTAGGGAGTTTGGCTTTGGTTTGCTGTGGAAAAAGAGTTTCACAGCTGAAGCAGTGCAGAGCAGGGCTCTGTCAGCAATAAGGCACTGAAATGCTGTAGCATCTCTCCTCTGATGCCAGGGGTTTTCAGCCAGTGTTACTGCACAGCTTCAAGTGTGGAGGTGTGACAGGAATCCCTGAGCATCACTGCAGTGCAAATCAGGGGAGGGCTCCCAGTTACCTACTGGGAATGGTTCCCCTTCCTTTCCTGCTGGGTCTCATGGTACATTGTGTGAAGCCATGCAGCCATGGGCAGGAAAAGCATTTTCCTGACATGTGACCTGTTGGTACCTGTTTCCAGAATCACATAGAGCTTACAAGTCAGCTTGTTTTCTTTCAGTTTCTTAGGTTGCTCTGGACTGAAGCTGGTTCCTTGAGACATAGCTCTGTGTGCTCTCAGAGGCCACAGACTGGTGTCATGTTAACATTAATGCTGGGTTTTCTGTATCATGGACAGATGGTTTTATATGAGGCCACCGTGCTGTTATCTGACCCTTTGCAGCATTGCTTTCTGCATCATTCCTGAACGTCTGGACAAGCTCCATACACACCATGACATCTAAATTGTCATGTCTTTGCAGAGGCTGGGTGAGACATGGGTCTGGAAGGGCTTGGGTCCAGGAGAACATGGTCATTCTCCAGTTTCATTTCTGTGTATAGAGGGGAAGAGATTTGCTCTGTGAGTTGCCATTAATCCTTATGTTAGGAAGGTGGAAGTTTCAGAAATGCTGTTTGTTCAAATCCCAAGGTGTATGTGGTTTGATTAACAAAAAGGTAAAGGAGATAAAGCTAGATTTAATCCAGTCACGCAAAGAAAACTTACCACAATTGGTAACCAAATCCTCTGATGGATTTCCATATGCTGGGGTTTTGAACAGCCAGTTGTTTCTTCATAGTGAAAGCTGATGCTTGTCAGCCTGCTCTTGCTTAATGCTCTCCTCCTTGCTTTGTCCAAATTTGCTTTGCCTTTCTGAAATTCGGTGTGCTTTGTCTTGCAACAGGGGAGAATTCACCTGCAATCCAGCCTGGTAAATTGCTGCTCAGAATGGTAGAAGCAGAGTAAAAGAAAATACAGCAGAAGCTGGGCCCAAAAAAAAAAAGCAAATGGTAACTGAAATGTCCTTAAAGTCAGAGAAACCAAGCCTAGAAAGGACCATTTACTCTTCTATACTGATTGCTTTAGTTATCAGGTCATTAGTTTTCATCTTTCTGTGTTCAGCCTAATAACTTGTATTTAATGTATGCAACACAACCAAAGCTCTGCAACTCTTAAGTGCTGATGCTACATTAAGATTGGTTTCTAAGCCACAGAATGCATTCAGGAAAGGGAACTTGCCTCTTAAGAGGTACTGCTTTGAGTAAGGAAGGCAGTTTTGCATTGGCTTGCCATGTGGAATACTTAATGTGTTACTTTTGCTAATGTCTTTGGAAAGTAGATTTTAGCCATGTATTTTAGTGTGGGGTTTGGTTGCTCTTTTGTGCTTTGAGTTGGTTTTGGTCTCTTACAATATCAAGTGGATATAAAAACTAAAGGACAGCAGGAAAACTCCAGTAGCTGAATAATGCCATAGCTCTTCCCCAGCCAGCAGATCTTCACAGAGGGTGTAGTGGTAGGTGGGTTGAGCTTTATTCAAGGAGCCTGGAAGAGCAGTGATAGAGCAGATGCAAATCCAGAGAGGTGTTTATTGGTATTCTGCCCAGTGCATTCAAATGTAAGTGACCTTACTAATAACCTGCCTGACTCTGTTTTGCTGAGAGAGCACCCTTAATGTTCGATATGAACAAACCAGCCAACCTTTAAATAGAAAAGCCAGATTTTAAATAAATAAAAAAGGTTACAGCGAGCTTTGTTTTCGTTCTTTCACTTCAAGATGCACCACAAGTATTAAGGAGATCCTGGAAGCGTGCTGGTTTCTGTAGTGGCACAGCAGTTGGGTGTAAGGGCAGCACTTCCTCATACTGTCCAAGAGAACAGGTAAGGATCAGAAAGTCTTTCTTTGATCACAGTGATGTGGCCACAGCTTTAGTGGTAGGAGCAATTCAGTATGTGTTCGGTTCTTGGGGTTTTTTTGTTCCAGCAACGCAGCCGGTTTTGCTGAGAGCTGTAGGAATGGCCAACCTTCATCAGACATACAGTACCTAAACTCAGCAGCCTGAAGGATCCTGTTGAGCTGTGGATGTATGCGGAACAAGCCAATCTCCTGGCTGTGAAATGCTGTACCTTGAAAGACCAGACCTAACTGATGGAAAACATACTGCTTGGAAAGGAAAAGGGAAGTAACAGGCAGTACCAGGCAATTCAGCTATCACCTATGTATGCCGCTAGAAAATACAGACCAGTAACTATGGGAATGGAAGAAAATCTGGGAGAAGATTTAGGCTGAGAAATGAATCAGCTCAGTCATAGAACAAGTAGAATAGTATGAAGATGTTATAGTGGGAACTGTGGATGTGCTACTGTTTGGAGGCAGGGGAGGAAAAAAGGCACAAAACTGATCTTGTTTGAAACCTTCCTCGTTTTCATAATGGCAAGATGAATGCAGTAACCAGTTTACACCACACATTTTTAATGGTGATAAAAGACTTCAAGAGCCTTGCCTGACTCAGAGAGGTGCTCCTCTAACAGGCAAAAACTAACAGCTAAATTTAGTTGCTTCAGCAACTTTGACTTCAGGGACTCCATCCAAATGCGCTCAGAAACATACTGCTGGACTCGTGTTTGTTTGCCATGGGGAAGGAGTGGGGTTTTTTATGTGGTTCTCTAGTGTCTATGATGGCTCCTTTCTCCCACCCAGGTCAAGTTCTCTTTCTTCTCTTTCACTAACTTGAAGCCAGGGTTTACCTTTCAAGAATAGGAAAGATACATCCAGCATTATGGTGGCAATGCCATTTCCTTCGTCACAAGTCATGATTTATTAAATCAAGTCAAAGACTTGGCACCTACCAATAGGTAACTAAATACAGAGGCTGAAGTTTGGTATCTGGGATGCACCTACAGAGGGAAGATCCTGCTCGTGTGGGAAAATTAAGTACCTGAGACGAGATCCAAAACAAACAGGATGATGAGTCAGGAGCAATCAAGCTCCAGCCACCAGGGAATGTTGAGGAAAGGGCCCAGCAGCCACCCCTCTTCCAGGCTTTGGATTTCCTGAGGTCCTGGGAATGTGCTGGCAGTCTGTTGTGATCCTCAGCATAGAACTCCCTCTGGAAAGCAGGTGCCGGCCATGCTCCATCAAAGAATTTCTCTTGAAGCAGGAGCTGTGACCCTCTTTTTATACCAGTGGTTTCTCCAAACTGCCCTGAATTCCTCAGTCTTTGGCTCTCCTGAGGTGGCCGTGTTCCCTGAGCCCAGACTTTGGTTCGCTCATCAACCCTCCCCTTCCCCAGCCTCACAGTTCCTCCTAAAACACAAACCTGGTATGCTCTTGGGTTTGCCCTGGAGCTTTAACACACACACACACACACACACCGATCTGTGATTCTTCCTCCCTTCTAGCCTTTATTTGCTATTGGGTTTTTAGACTCTAATGCAGGGTTTAACTATTTGTAATGCCCAGTCACAAAGGAGTCTGCAGTACATCTGCATGCAGAGCAGCGGCTGCAGGAGGCGCGTGGCGGATAATCCTCTATGTCGCGCCGGTCCACATCCACACTGGCCGCTGGGAGGTGCAGTTACTCTTCATGTAGCAAGGTCTGTGTCGAAGGGTCATCTGTAAGGAGCACCCTGCTGGGCTTTTGCACGCCGCGGAGCTAATCCGAATTAGCAGGATCTGTTCTGTGCTTTGGAGGCTTGCGGGCAAGCTGAACAGCCCAGAATGTGGTGGGGAGTAAAGGAGCTTTACTTTTCGGGGTGGTTTCCCTTGTGCTAAGTAAAACTGAGACGCTGGTAATGGTGGGTTAATAACGCGTAGAATCACAGAATGGTTTGCGTTGGAAGGGACCTTACAGCTCGTTCAGTTCCAACCCCTGCCATACCCCACAACCACTAGAGCAGGTTGCTCCAAGCCCCATCCAACCCAGCCTTGAACACTGCCAGCGATGGGGCAGCCACCGCTTCTCCGGGCACCCTGTGCCAGCGCCTCAGCGCCCTCACAGGGAAGAGCTTCCAGTGTCTAATCTCAGCCTCCCCTCTGGCAGCTTACAGCTGTTCCCCCTTGCACTGTGACTACAGCCCCTGGTAAAAAGCCCCTCCGCAGGGAGGTGCAAAAGACTAGTCAAGTGCAGTAGTGGGAAGGGGGGAAAGAGAGAACGAGGAGATCAATCTGTAACTGACTGTGAACAATCAATTGAGATAACCCACTACCTTCGGACCAGCCAAGCACCAGTTCTTCGCTCAAAGCATTTTATACCTCCCTCACTGAGATTGCTCTACAGTTAGGGCTAGTAAAGAAGCGGTGCCGTAGTCTTCCCGCTGGCAATGCGTTCTCTCTTTCAACCGCGACAGCGCGGTAAAGGCCACGATAGCAACAAAACGCCGTGAAAAAAGCCGTCCCTTTCCCCTGGGCGGGCGCGCCGCATCCTGGGAATGCGGGTATGCAAATGACGAGATCCCGCGCGCTGCCGCTTCCCGCCGCCGGGAAGGGGTGGTGGGAAAGGGACGGAGGGCGGTCTCTTCGCCTCCAGCTCCCTTCGGCGCTCCGATACCGAAAGCGTATATTGGGTCGCCTTGGCGCTTACTTACGGGTAGCTCACGGCCAGAAGCAAGCTGCTAGATGTGGAACTTGGTGTCTGAGAGCTTCCCTTCAGCATGTTTTACAGATGCTTCTGCGTGTAGCGAGCACAGTGTCAATAAGCAGTGATTCACGTGATTTAGTTTCCCCTGGCCTGTTCTCTCCTTTCTCAAGAGGGCCGTTTTTGCTGTGGGAACGCAGCACGTCCCTTCGGCCCAGGGGACCCCTGGGCCAGACGCAGCCACACTCTCTCCTGTAGTTGAGTGTAAGTTAATCCTCTAATAGCTACCTTCTTCCTTTCCTGAAGGCCTTTTATGATTGAAGAAAGCTGGGTTCTCCCGGACTGGGAGGGCTCTCCCAGATTTTTCTCTAAAGGCCCGTGCGTGCTCATCTCCATTGGCCATTAGGTCTAGTGTCACTTTTCATTGGAAGTGTCTCCGTAACTGACTTCAGCAGGTGCTTCCCTGCTCAGCCTCTCATCAAACTTGCGATGATACATTCTGGGGAGAATCTGTCCTGGTTAAAAGATGGGCAGGAGAATGTGCAGTTTTATCCCCATGCTCCTGTGCTGGTGAGTGTACAGCAAGATGAAACATGCCCAGGCTGCATGTGACTTTTGTGCTCGCTGCAGGAAGGCACAAGTATTTGGTTAAGTTCCCAATACATGTGCAGGAGGAGACTGTCTGCCTCTCCCCCGTTGCTATGTTTACATAGTGTCTTCCCCTTGACCCTTCCCATAGCCATAGAGATAGGTGCTCTTTTCCTGTGGTGGCCTTGCAAACTGGCCCTGCAATTGCTATTGCATGGTGTTTGGAGAGGAGCCCCAGCGAGAGTATGAAAGTCTGATGAGGAAGGCTGTTAAAAACCTAGTGGCTCTCTTGGACCTGGAGTGACCCATGATTATAGACAGAAAGATGAGGTAGGTCAAACTGTAGCAGGAATGGAAACTCACCACAGTCAAAAAGACAGCTTTCAGAAGGGCTCTGTGTCATGTACAGAAATCGGCTAGATGGCCCCTCTCTGCAGCAGCAAAACCTGAAACAGAATGTGGTAAAGCAGAGAGAAATCCTTCAAGGGCAACAGTTGCTGTGCTTGCTTTGGAAACATATGATGAACATTCCCTGCATTTTCCCCTGAATGTTCATTTTTCGTCATGCTGAAGATACCCATCTGTAGAAGAGGTGGGTGAAGACGTAGTAAAAGGGTGCTGGTTGGCAAAGGGTAGGTGCTTAAATGTTTGGGTGGATTACTGCTTGCAATGTTTTGACTATTTGTTTTGCAGCTTTTTCAGCTATCCAAAACTAAAACCTTCATATCCAGTCTTTATCTTGCTTTTTTGGTGCATGGGCTGCAATTAAATATAGTCAGAGATAATCACTGAGATGCTAAGCTCCTGCACTCTGATATTAATTTATTCTTCCTTTCTTCTATGAAAGTTTTATTGCATGTCATTACTACAAACTGAGTGAGTTCTGGTCTGTTTGATTTAGTCTGGGTTTCTCTTTTACTTGCTTATTAGAGGGTCATGACTCGGATCTTTATCTGCCCAGCTTTCTCTTCTGGAACCAATTACAGGAACACAAATCAGGTCCAACTCTTTGTCTAGCCCTGCTTACAGAGAGATCCCTTCAACAGCAGAAAGTATTGGAAACTATTTGGAGTCTGTGGTGCCATTCACTGTGGCTACAGAAATTTTCATTACCATAGAATTGTTTGCAAAATGGTTTATGTTATCCACGCTCTTTGGCTTCTCTGAAAATTGGGTTGGTGGTTTTTTTCCAAGGGAATGTTTCACTGTACTGTAGCTGTCTTATTCCAGCTAGCACATGAAATGGAAACCTATTACATCTTATTTTTATCCTTGCTGATAATTAGGCGCACGCCTTCAGTAAGTGTAAACCAATATTGCTTTATTAACATCAGTTACTGTTAGCTATTAGTTACATCAAAAAGGAACCCATATGTCTCAACAAAACCAGCACTCCCTCTGACAGACAACAGTACAAACAACAGGCAAGAGCACTTGCCTGCAAGCTCCTTAAGGCAGAGATTTAATGTGTTCCAATTTACATCAGCTACGGTCTTTGGAGTATTCATAGGGCTAGGACAGTGACAGGGAACGATGCACACATATTTCAGCATGTTCTTAAAGCATATACCTCCTTTAGATGTGTAACCTACCACTGGTTTAAATTGGTGGGGAATGACTTCTTAAATTATAGATCTGTATTTTGAGGACAACAGAGAAAATGATTTCATGTGGCACCATTAGCAGCACTTCCTTCTGAGGCCAGGTAAGACTTGGTTTTCTCTTGCCCAGTGTTTCAGTCCTAAAAGACAGATCCTGTATCGTTGTGAAAACATCTTGTGTTTTCTGGGTGGAAAAAAAAATGAAGTATCTGGAATTAAACATTTATTTTTCTTTCCTGCTTAGCTTCCATACAATTTGGATTTTGGGAAGACTCTCTCCCCATTGGGAATTCATTAAAATGGCTTTATTTAATCTCTGCAGACTATAGGTATTTGTGTATTCAGAGTCTTCTAACACCTTTCCCTAGGGAACCCTTGCTGAAGGAGTAGCAAAGCTTTTTTGGTAGAGGTAATGATGTTGCATATTTACAATTATTATTCCTTACGCTAAGCACCTCATACCTCCAGAATTCTGTTTAAACAGCAAAACAAACTTCTAGTGAGAGGATAACTTTGCCCAGAGAGAAGGTACTATGTCTGACTGTACTTTGAGCTATGTTCTGGTCAGAATGCTGGTTTCGTTTCAAGGAGAGAATTTTGTAATCTGTTGGGCTTATGTAAAGCCCAGCTAAAAGAAACGGAACGAATTTTGCAAGAAACTTGGTCATATCATGAGGAAGGTGATTCTTGCGTATTTTTATTTACCACATTTGACTCTTGAAAATTTATGGCGTAGATGTTGTGGCCAAAACTATTGTGATGAGTGTCTAAAGACTGATGTGGAGGGTAGGAAGGCAACAGTTTTCCTTTTGCAGCTTAGTTTGGAGACAGTGGATAACCCTTTGGCAGAAAACTAGCAATGGTTTTGTGGCACAGACTGTCCTGCAGAAGGTAAAGGTGTTGTGCCTGATGAAGCAGGCACCGCACCTCTGTAGAGGGTCAGGAATGCAATGGAAGCATCAACTGTGGGTCTAAGGAGTGCACCCACCTCTACACAGGGGAGTTACTGTCACAGTAGGTAGAGCAGGCTCTGCTGCAGTGTGGTGCAACTCCATGGAGGATATTTCCTTCTCTCCTAGGAAAAGACCTCTCTAGCATCCACCTCTGGAACTGAGGCTAATGGTTGATGACTGGATTTTGTCTCCCCAGTGAAAATTGTGTTGGTCCCAATTAAGCCACCTCAACCTTTTCTTCTTGGTCTGCTGAGCTCCGTAGGTCTGAGCTGGAGAAACCCAGTGGCTCTGTAAATAAGCTACTTTGATCCTAAAAAGGCCTCTGAGTCTGCGAGAAGTGGTTAAAAATTCCTAATGAAATTTCCACTTGGGTGATCAAACTAAGAGCACGTGATTGTACGTGCCAATACCCCTTCCACTATATCCTTTATATCGCATCCCTTATTGTAACCCCAAGCGGTCGCAGTGTATATCACGTAGTAATAAAAAGTTCACTAGCTTTTGCTTTACAATACTGTAGTAATTAATATTCTAATAATTGACACTCTGGGTGATTAATAAAATCAGTCTATGAAACTGCATTGGAAACCTAGCAGCTGAATACAAATTTCACAGGTTCGAAATGTTTTGAAGAGAAGGAATTTTCTAGAATAGCCATCATGCAAAAAACGGTATTCTTACGTCCAAATGTAAGGTAGAGTGTAAAGACTTGCCGCCCAAAATAGATGTTGATCTGACAGTTGTATTTAGTAGGAATTTATCAACTTATCTATTGACCACAAATCAGCTATGAGATGTAATCAGCGGAGCTGCCTGATACAGTCTTAGGGGACTCCCAGATACTTAGTAGAAAGTTCTAATGTTTAAAACCTGAAAGTTTAAATTCTAAATTCTTGCTCCGTTCAGAACAGCTCCTTTTTTGAAGGAGATGCTGCGAGGCCTACCTTTCCCTACACTTCTTATAACAGCACACCTTCAGCCTCTTATTTTTACAGTGATTGCCTCTTCTACTCAAAATTGGTGACCTCCAGGATATTTAATAAAGGATGTTAATGAAGCTGCTTGTATGCAGTAGGAAAATACATTATAAACTGCCATATTCCTAGCAGTAAGTCCTAAGAAATGGGACCGTATACTGCCTTCATAGCTAAATCCCTTTGGAGCTGAGTGTACCAGCAATTAAAGTGGATGCAAGGAGAAGAACTACTGGCAATGACAAAGCGAATGCCCATGTTCCTGGAGACAGCCAAGGCCAGGCTGGATGTGGTTCTGGGCAACCTGGTCTAGTTGAAGATGTCCCTGCTCATTGCAGGGGGTTGAACTGGATGAGCTTTGAAGGTCCCTTCCAACCCAAACCATTCCATGATTCAATGATTCTGTGCTATTTATGCCTAGAGACCCCTATTCAACCATGGCAGCCAGTGCGGGTTCATTGGGATAGCTCTCTCCAACAGGAGTGATGTGTTGGGAGGGATGGCAGGGATGTATAGCATGCCAAAATGAATGAGATTGATCCTGCATACGACCGTGGGGTGAGTTCTGCTGGGTCTCGCTTATTTGAGAGGCTTTCTTTATAAATGAGCGTGTTTGCCTAGGAGATGTGGCAAGGGGGGGAGAAGTGGTTAGAAAACAGAATCAAAATTGGGTTTCTGCAGCAGGAAGAGAAGTCTCCCTCTGAGAGCAGAGCAGGCTAGAATCATACACTGTAAATATGTAAATACCTAGCATAATGAAAAAAATATTCATCCCTCTGAATGCAGCGATGAATAATGCAAACATCTGCCCTCACACACTGCATACCGCCTAAGTTTTACACAGATTTCACACAGCACCTTGCAGGAGAGTGGGGTGGGTCAGGACATGGCGTCTCTCACCACAGGCATGGCAGCACTGAGGCTGGCCTCTAGCACAGTCCCACACATGGAGGAGAGAGGCCCTATGGGGAGGCCCTCTGGCACTGTGTATTGCCCCAAGGAATGTGGGGAGGGAAGCAGTGTCCTGGGATAGGGCAGGACCTATCCTGGAGGAGGTGGCTGAAAGCTGGGGTGAGGCAGGGGAGAGAACATGGCGGCGAGGCCTGTCACCTGAGGTGGATGTTGCGGCACAAGGTGAGCAGGCGGCCCGGCAGGCAGCAGCTCAGTGGAGGTATGCCTCGTATACTAACTGATAATTCACACTGGGCTCTGAGTGTTATCCCTGAAGCGCGTATCCCTTGGGATTTTGATGGGCCATGTCCCTGCGGTAGGGATGGGGGGGCTTGTGGGTGGGGAGCCTTTCAAGATGGAGACAGCTGGTTTGCAGCCACCACCACCAGGAAACGGAGCACAGTTATTATCACGTTGATTAACAGGGCTAAGTTAAATATTAATATGTGGCAAAGGAGTTACTGGAAGGTTATTTTTGACCTTCGTGAAGAAAAAACTTCCACACCCTTGGAGAAGGGATATAGTGAAATACCCTTAGGAGGGAAATTGGGAACTGGTGAAGAAAATCCTGAGGGGGAGGAGAGGATATATAGACATTGGATTTCAATCTGCAACAGCTCAACAGGTTTCTGCGGGTGTATTCGTGCCATTTTGGGTTTACACACAGGTTCATGGCTCCAGACTTGCAGCGCTGCGCCTGCAGGGCCTGCGGTGCAGCTGTGCCTTCGCCTGTTCAGCCTGGGGCGCGGTGGGAGGGAGGCTGTGGAGCTGAGGTAGCTGTGTGTGGTGCGACTGCTCTGCGCCTCGGTCCACGGCAGGGACCTCTCGTGTGTACGCTGTGCGCTTGTGGGGCTGTAAAGCATTCAGAAGGTGGGCATAGCCGAAAGGAAGGCAGGGGGGAAGCAAAGGGCAATGCAAAAGAAAGCTGAAGAGCTTTTTAGTAGTGCTTTAGTAGTTTTAGTGGGTTTAGTAGTGCTTTTTGAGTAGCGTTTTAGCCAGCAGGTGTCAATAACTGAACAATAACTGCAGATTTCAAATAGGGGTGAAATGCCGAGATAAAGAACTGATAGGAAAATAAACCTGTTATGACTGAGGATATATTTTTCCCAGCACAATTAACATCTCACTGCTGTCTTAAAAACACATAACGTATAACCCCCCAGTCTAGAAAGAGGGGTCTGAGAATGCTCAAGGCTACGCGCTTTGAGCTGACACCAGTGGGAAGCATTCATCAGATAAATATTTGAGGCTCATGATGACCCAAAATCAAATACCTTTCTGTGTAAAAGGAGGACCTCCACCTCGCTCAGTTGCTGTAATCTCCGATAGTTAAATGACACATTTGCTGGAAGCACCTAGAGCAGAAACTCTTCTATGTGAAGCGTTTAGGCAGTCATTGCTTAATTTTTGCTATTAGTCCTTTTGACTGTTCTGTTTCATTAATCTGTAAAAAGCATGCTTAAAGTTGTAAACGCAATGTATTAGAAACAAAACCCATATAATTAGACCCTTTCCTCCTCTGCTCCCAGCAGCGAGTAACACTGTCAACCGTCGTTGCACAAACGCCTTTGAAGCACAATGCCCGTGTTGTTAACAGTGGTAAAAATCAAGTAGCAGGGACTGTTTCTCAAAGAGACTGGGGAAGAAAGCATATTCCATGAGGGATAAAGATTAAAAAGTACAATCTTGTCTCAATGATCATTTATTCCGGAAAATCAGAGGCTAACAAAAAAGACTGTCATCTTACACATTAAAGGGAACAGGACCTACAAATAATGGCAAAGGCACTGTAGCACTCGAAAAAGCAGAAGCAGGATGAAGAGGGTTGAGTTAGCATGGGTGTACTGTCAGAAATATTCCCAAGCCAGGGCAGCTGTAATCCTTGCTTTGTCCTGCTCCTTGCAGCTCTATATAGACGTTATCTCTGTAATGTTTGGTTGCAAGTGATACTAAAACAAAACACAGGACTTAAGCAGCAAAAGACTAGTCGAGTGCAGCAGTGGGAGTGGAGAAAGAACAAAGAAATCTGTAACTGACTGTGATCAATTAATTATAAATACCACTGCCATCGGACCAGCCTAAGCTGGGAAGCAGTCAGCAAAGCAATTTATAGCTCTGGGATTGGCATACTATCGCTGTTATGATGGCACTGCAGGCATCCTGATTTTGCGACCTCAAGGGATTGTGGCTCTTTCATTAAAGAATAACGCAGCTGTATCTCTCTTAAAACCCCATGCGTAGTATATTCCGTGTGGACCTTTTCCTTGGAGCAACAACAGACACGGTGGCATCATGGGTAGTCACATGCAAATGAGCAGCCTGGAGCTGCATTCATTGAAAACTGCTGGAGAAGAATGCTGTTACCCGGCTCTTTTTCAGACAGTGAAGCAGGCGTTACAGGTGATCTCTCATAGCAGAAAAAAAACCTGTTTTCACATAATCTTTAAGGAGCCAAGTGTGCAGGGCTCATGTCCTGCATTGAGCACTGCGCTATGCACCGGCATTTCTGCATCTGCGGACGCAGACCTGCAGGGTCACAGGTATGCCTATACTAATATGTTCTTTCAGTTACATCTGCTGTAGCTTGTAACACCACAAATATGTGCCTCTGCTCCAGAGGGGCTGCTGAAGCCTTATCTCCCTGCTTCACAGCACATCAGCACATCTCCATCAGGAGATGGAGAGGGCAGTAGCAAACAGGCATGCATGGCATCCAGATCTCAACAGCTACTAAGAAACTACTCTTACAAAACAGAACTTTCACTTAGGGATAAAATAAATACCTCAAATATTATGTTTTGTTTTGGTTTTGGTTTGTTTTGTTTTGTTTTGTTTTTTTTCCTTTTTTCTTTATTTCTTTCTTTATATTTTTCTGATGATGTTACAGCCAAAGCGCATCAAGGAAAGAATCTATCCAAAAGGCAGTTTCCCACTTTCTCCTTTGCATCAGCACAGCTAATCAAGGAAAGTGATACAGTGGCAACTAACACTTCAGATGTTACCTTTTCAGCCCAAGAAGTTTGCTGTGCAGGTTGCGCTGGGGCTATGAGGAAAAAAGAAAAGGATGTATATCTCTAGAAAATCTTCAGGAGCCTGATTTTAGATTGTCTTTAAATTGCTGTGTGCACAGTAGCTCACTGTCTCATCTGAGGTGAAGGTTAAATAATCCTAAAGAGAGCAAATATCACACTTTCTATTTCATTTCTGAGAGACTTGCTTGAAATATTCCAGAGGCTCAATTCAGCTTGATGTCTATGATCTAGCAGGCTTCTTTGGGCTGTACAAAGTACAAATACAGACATCTCTTGCTCTCCAACCAAGCAGGATGCCAGAATAGAAAACTGAATTATTTTCTAAAATTTGGAATAATGTCAACATTTGGACTATTGGGCCTCTTAAATTATAAAACTAATTTGGAACCAAAAGAAATTTTTATTACAGAGTAATATTGGTATCCTGATGACACCATGATTAACGGACGAATTTCTTCAGAACAATGCTGTGCTTTAGTTCCAATACCCATGAAGCGCCAGAAATTTTCTATTCTGGAGCCAGATAAACCAGGAAGTGCAGGGTCATGACTTCATCCAACTTGTTCTTTCTGAAGGTCCATCAGCCTGTTGTGCTTGAGACCCAGCAGGTTCAACTTGGGTCAGAGAAAGCTTAGTATGACACAGGTAGGGGCACTGGAGCACTGTCTTTCTCACAGGAAGGTAGTGTCCAGCCAGCAACAACAGCCAGATCTCTTGTCACTGGTCTTCTTCCTCAAGCTAAGGACCTTTTTACCTTTCCTCATTTGTCAGGAAATCAGGTTTGGGTTTTTTTTTTCTTCCTGCAGAGTTCTTTTGGCTACATACATCCACTGAGCAGAAGGAGAGGCAGGAAAAAAATCAGAGCATGTCATTTATAAAACCAGTGAAGATGCAATGCAGGGGATGCACACAGAATTTGGAATGATCCCTGACATTATTTGCTACCTCTTCTTTTCATCAAGTACCTTGATGATGCTGTAACTATGTTTGGTTAAGGATTTCTTTCTGCAACAGTTCATTTTCACATGTTGTACATCAGAAATACTTTACCCAGGCTTTTCAAGCAAGTTCTTCATCTAACAACATCTTTTTTTGACTATATCGCAGTTGGAACCCATTTCACTTGCTACTTCCTCAAAATCTGTTTGGCTGTGGAATTTATTTCCTCCTGAAAGTTGCCAAACTGGGCCACTCTCAGCTGCCTCTCAGTGCTTCGTGCCATTGCTACGCCAGGCTCCAGCAATTGAATATGCCATGGGAGTAATCTCTATTTTCACCCTTTAAAAGGGAGATTGGTCCCACTCATTGCTTTTGGCTCCATCTTTGGCCTTCCTTCAGCCACATCTCCATGGGCCTCAAGTTCAGTATTATTTTACTTGACTTGTTAGATACTCTGCAGCATGAACTGAGGTTCAGGGCAAAAGTAGGGGATATAAGTCATCTTCTGTAGCACCTTTTTTGAATGTACATGCAATAATACAGGCTGGAGCCTTGCTATCTATTCCAGAGGACCCTATACACTGTAGAGACCCACTTTGAATGTAATAGGACAGAGGTTTTATCAGAGTTCAAGAGGATTTCTTTATATAGCTCCTGTTAATTTGTTTGCTGTGAACCACTGTTCTTCTGACTGGCCCTGGTAAGTTTAATGCTGACTTCTTCTCTCTCATTACCCTCTAAATGTGTGTTTAGCTCTGCCTTTAGAGACTTAACTTGCAATCAAAATATTTGACATGTTAAGTGAGAGAGTTAATGTTGATACAAGAAACTTTTCTGGTTGCTTACATATGGTTACTTTAAGTTTTGACAGACTGAACAAAGGTGCCAAAAAGTGTATGGTGTGCTTCAAATACAGTGTGCTTCACCACATAATGCTAGTGATGAGGGTAAAAGTACTCACCAAAAGCAGCAAATGACCTCACTTGACACTTCAGCATGTACTGCAAACAACATTCCCAAGACAACAGGAGTGTCTTCTCATCATCTTTACATCTGCCAGGATAAAGAATGAGAGGTGTGTCTCCTTCCGTTGTGTAGGAAGGGAAAAGTAATTTATGTTAGTCAAAGCTTTCTCCTCAAGAAAAATAATTTCTCTTTGAGAAGAAATATTTGATCAATATTGCTGATTTAGCCAACAGTAGTATAGCTCAGAAAGGAATTTTGTTCAAGATACTCATTCAAAGCACTGAGTAATGAAATATCCTTGATCTCCATGCAGCCTTAATCTACCTAAAGAAAATACAGGAGCCTGGGGCCAACAAGCAACCCTTCCAAGTGACCTAATCTGGCAATAGGGTTGCAGTAGATGGAGACAAGATCCCAAAGACATCTCTTTTTTGCTTTACCTCATATTTCCTCAGAGAAACACATGGTTTATTTTTATATGATGTTTTCCTGAACATCACTGAACTAACACCACTTTTAAAAGCATTAAAAGTGTAGCCAAGAAGTGGTAGTAAAAACAGAGTTTAGTGATGCAAATTTCTCACTGATGGCTGAGCTTCCTGGTCAAAATAAACCGACTAAATATGACACTAGGGCATTCATTCACTTTGAAATAACTTCTTTTCGTTCTCTGTACCATGCAGAAAGCTCTGTGATTTATTACAAACTTGCGAGTGTCTGTTGAAGGCCAAGCGGTGTCTTGAGTCTAACTGAATTTTTCACTAGCATATACTGCTTCCACTGCTTCCCAGGAGTTTCAGTAAACCCGTAATACTCCAGAATTATCAGAAGCCTTATGTAGCAGCAGAACAACTGCTTTGCTATTCTGTTTTTGCCTTGTATCTATAAATACAGTAGAAAATGGCAGGATATCTCAGGGATTGAAGGCATGAGGAGACAGGGACACGATGTAGTTGGGCATGAGTCTTTGTTTTTTCACCTAAGGGAAAGCCTATAAATTGGCATCTATGAATTAAGAAACTGAGTATAAAGACTGTCTTTCAAGCGTTTCCAGGCATGGGGGAAAATGTTTTTTCTAACTTCTCTCTTTCTGCTTTAAATGTCCAGCATGCTTTAGTATGCTGAGTACGTTAAGTGTTACGATTTATTAAGATTATTCCTCAGAACAGTGTACTTTCCCACCTCTAAGAGAAATAGATCATGACCAAAATACAGAAGGACTGGTAATGTTCGTGGTTATCAGCTTACTTGAAAATCATCTGTTCAGAGACTAAAGCTGATTTTTTTTCTTCCTGTTCAGACAACTTTGGGAAAAGTCAGCTGAAAATTGATTTCTATCCATTTCAAACCAGAAAATTATCTTGCCATTTATTTTGTCCTGACAGCCCATTCAGAAATTTTTATTTCAGTTTAAATTGCCTACCAGTAAGTCTTTTCCTAGCCTCTGTACTTCATCTTTCTAAGCTGACACATTTTCCCATGTTATTGCAATTTCCTAATTTATGATGACATATCATCTTATTCAGGAACCCATAGATGCTGAAATCTTAATACAATAGTAATATTATGCCCTATATAAGCTGGTATATCAATTACATTTGTCATTTAGAACATCTGTGTTGAATTGCTTTTGGTAGGCCTGATCAGGGAATAAGAGTTTGTCATGGTGAGAATAGAGTTAAATGTAAAAATAGAAATGATAGCCATGGAAGTCAATACAGTCATGTTCCAAAATACCTCTGTTCCAACTAATAAGGATCTAAGGCTGACCCTGAGAAGTGCTTAGCACATCATGGTTTTAAATTAGTGTCTCAAATAATCTTCACTACCAGCACTGAGCATTTAGCTGGCTTTCAACTAAAAACAAAGTTAAAATAATGGACCCCTCCTTGCATAAGATTTCATTTACATTACATGTTTTATTGAGGTTACAAGTTGTTACTATCCAGCCAGTTTATGACTATATGCAAGCAGTTAAATGGTTTACAGCAAAGTGCTGCTTAGTCAAATCTCATTCAGTAACAGTGTCAGCTGAAGTCCTGATCTAGCAAAATAGTTCAATATTGGCAGTACTGTAAGCATACAGTTATTTCTTTTGATGCTGAAATATTGTGCATGAGCTGAACTGAGCTGAATTGAGGCCATACAGTGTTTCATCTACACAGGTTGTCTGGACTCTGTTAAGTATGTTTTCCTGCAAAGGCTTTAACACACTTGCCCTTTTCTCAGGAACCTTCCTCAAGATGACAGGGTTAGAAAAGGCCAAAGTTTAGAGACAGAAGAAAATCAGGATAATTCAGTCCTTTGCAAGGAGACGTCGAATGCCTCCTAACTTTTGTATGCCCAAGTGTCTCTGCAAAAGTGAGTCTCTGTGATTTGCTGCATGTCTTTAAAGCAAAGAAAACCAAATTACTTCTTATTTCCCTTTCACTCTCCTTTCCCCTGCAGCCAAGTTCAATGTGGACATTCAAAATAAGACACCTGGTATACTAGAAACCTAAATAGCAGGTACTTTATACACTTCAAAAATGCACCATGGAGTATGAAAGCAGGTTGGGTTATTTTTTACATACTGCAGTGCACTGGGAATGAAGGATTCAAAGTCTGGAAAGGCACTCTCATTTTTTGTATTGGGGAAATTAATAACCCGTATGTTATCCTTAAACTAATAGCTTCATTTCTTTAGTTTTTATCCTAAGATGCCAGTCAAGGCTAATGAGGAATTTGAACTTCAGCTGAAGGTCCTCTGAGAGAGATGAAGTAAAGTTATGTGATCCTTGAGACTGTATTTTAATAAGGCATTGAATAGCACTGGGCAAGCACATATACATACACACATTACTGCATATATTCAAACACAAGTAATGTTTATGTTGCTACAACAGTCAGGAATGACCTAAGGGGCCCACATTTGGATGCAGTTAGTATTTATAGTAAAATGTAGGCTGTTATCCAAGTGCAAGCTGAGATTCTCATTCTGATGAGTTTCCTTCTAAACTTTCTCTCCTTGAATTAGCAAGCCTTTTTTAAGATCAGTTACATTAAAACTGGGACAAAAAATTGGAGTTCCTTCTGAGTCTAGGTTCAAACTGGAGCATTTAGGCAGGTTTCAGTACAAAAATTCCATGGTTTTGTAGTTGTTTTCTCTCCTCAAATATAGTATTCCTTTTTATTAAAAGTGTTGGATTCTTGCCTGTGAGAACATATTTTATTACTTTTGCTCAAGCTGAGTGAATACCTGGAAACAGCTTTTAGATTATCAGGTGCAAGAGTAATATTTTCCTATCTCTGCTGTTTGCCTGCTAAGTTTAAAGTTCATATAGAAACTGGTGAGAGCACCTAACGTAGAGCCATTAAGATTGATTTGCTTGTATTCATGTAATTCAGTTCCGTAACAGGCATAAACCATCTTACACGTTCGTAGCGCGGGCTCATGGCTGTTCTTCAACATCAATTTCAGATTGATGCTGGGTAGAATACTTCAGCTTTCTAGTACTGACAAAGCTTGCTATAGGAAACAGCCCTAGTGTTCTCCTTAATGCATTATGTATGTGGCGAAGTGTAGTTTGTGAAGTGTATCTCAGTTGGAAAGAATTACCTTTCCCAGCATTTCAGAATTGTGGTCTCTGCTGTTTTGCACTGCTATTGCAAGAACACAGACATTTTGAGATACTGGATGTGTTTCAGACTACTGACTGTGAAGAATTTTCCTTTTTGTGCTTCTATTCCATTTTCCTCCCTCCCTGACTCTCAGCTGCTGTGAGGACAGCCAGGTCCCATTTCACTGACAGTTTTTCCTGCTGCGTGAGTCGGGACTTGTCTCTAATTTTACACAGTGGTCCCTGAACCTTCCTGACTTCTGAGAACAATGTACAGAGGAGATTCTCAAGCTAAAAATCACCATAAAAATCAAAATGTGTCTAAGGAATCAAAGACTTTGAGAAAGAAGCAAACTTTTTCTCAGAGGCCTACAGAGAACATTTAGCTGGCATGATAACTCATAACCAAGGCCAATACTCAAGTGATCAGCTTCTACAGAAGTGTGCAAGGACCTCTAATCAAGAAAATTATTGATTCTAAACCGCCTTAGCTTTTTGTTGTTGTATGAAAAATGATCCTCTCTGCAAGAATATTATCCACATAAATACCACATCACCATTGTACCCCTGATATATCATGGCAAGAATTTGCACAGCTTACCAGTGTCTGAAGTTAAACATGGTTTCAGTATCTTGATTGCTTTTCATTACTCTCAAAACTCACCTCCTCTTTTACTATAAGTAAGTGTAAGTAGGGTCCCAAACTGACTTCTTCTGTGCTATGATTTTGCACCTCTCTCATAACTCCATCTATTCATTCCCGCTTTTCTCTAAGCAGGCGCATCATTTCTACAAATGTTTTCCTTCCCTTATCCGTGTTGTTCTGTTGTTATCCAGCACCACAGATGAATCCCAAGTTCCTTTGGAGGAATGGGCTTAACATATGGTTTGCCATTAAACATGTTCATTTTTATTTTTTATAGGTCCTAATGGCTCATCCATATGCTTAGCTCCTTGCTGTCAATGGAGTAGGCACTTTGATTGTGTTATCCACTGCATTTCCTAGGATTCCTATTTTGTTACATGCCTTCTTTTCATCACACAATATATATGTGATTCCTTTTGGCTTCCACTGGGCCATCCTGTCTGCACTGGTGTTTTGTAGGCCATTCTTTGAGCAATAATCAAATAGATCACTGTAAAGAAATGGATTTTTGTATGTTTTTAACTTTTGATTGGGCTGCATTTTGAAGTCTTACAATACCAGGTGAATATCACCTTCTTAGCTTGCTCAGTCTTGCTCAGACTGTGACCTCAGCCAATGGGTCACTCACCTGATACACCTGAGCATCACTAGGGATGCTTACCCTTGGTCTGTCTGCCTCACTTGCTGTTACAAAAATCTAGCGAGATAAAAGTAAATGAGGTGAAGTGATTAACTCACCCTACTGAGTATGAGCGAGGAGGAGTTTTGATTCTAACTGGTAAATTCCCCACCACCATGAACACGACTGGAACTTGGCCAGAGGGGCAGACCTGAACCCCGAGGCTTTCAGGGAAGCAGCCAGGTGAAGAGAGGGCCAGTGTTTTTTGTTGTGGTTTTGTTTCTCTTAGAAGTTACATAGAGCAGCTGTGAGGGTTTGATCCTAATGTATCTACTGGACAATCTAGAACAAAGTAACATAGATGTTACAAACTAATCTCAAGCATGGCCTTTGGGGCAGACACTAGAAACTCTTCTGTAGGGCAAAAATATAAACCTTCCACTTTCATTTCAATCCTCCTGCCATAGCAGAGATACAAAGCCAGAGAACACATGGCACTAGATGATAGAGCAGATAATTTGTCACCATGACCCCACAAGTTTACAATTCTTTCTGTTAGACAAGAATGCTTTTGTTAGCTGCTTCTTGTGTACGGAATTTATGTACGCTGCTCTGATTTTCACTGAGGCTTACTACTGTGGTCTTGTCCCAGTGAACATAATCCACCACCTTTTTCACCAAATAGGTGGTAGCATGCGCTTGCAGTCTCCTCTCCCTCCAATGCCTGTCCTGTATAATGTTCATTACCCTCAGTGTCAGGGAGAATTGCATCAGAGGAAAGGGAATTTTTTTGATACTTGGGCTATTCCTGTACAAATGTTTGACATAATGGTTAGATTGCTCAGCCTGGATTTCTGCAGGTACATCTTTACTTTCTGGATTCTTGTTCACTTCAAAACTAAGGCTTAAATTACTGTTCAGCTTCCAATGACGAGAAACTTTGATTTTCTGGAATATTTTGCTTTAAATCAGATATCATGTGCTTTTTTATTCTAGTCCCCCTGCAAAGACAGAGGAATTAGACTATGGTCTTAAGAAATCCATCTTTAAATCAATCATGCAGGTGTGGCCTCCCCTACAAAATATCTTCCCTGAACATTTGTAAGTCTTATTAGAGATCAGTGCTTTTGCAAGTTCTTTACACTCTACACCTTTCCTTACCTTTTCCCATCTCCCACGAGGGTGTAGCTTGCATTTAATACTGTAGTATTTCCTTTCCAATTCTGCCTGGCTTCTTGAAAGTAAAGGTCTTGGTTGCCTTGTTTCTGTTTTATTCTCCGCAGGGTAGGTAATTCTGGCCACCAAAGTCTTACCCAGGTGTAAGTGCTATTTTTAGCTCTTGCCTTTTGTCTAAAGCCATTGCCATCATCAGTACCCCTTTGGTATTCAAAAGAGTGAAACTGAAAAGTTGTACTTAAATCAATCAAAAAATACTGATTTAATGAATCAATATTAATCACAATATTGATGAAGTAACAATTCACCAACAAGCTGTCAACTAATCTTAATAAAAAGGGGAGGAAGTGGGGGAAGTGATTACCTGTAACAAATGGCAGAGGATGGTTAAACCCCAAGTCTTTGTGGGGTATTATGCCATATCATCCACTCATAGAAAACACTGTCATGCATTGACTTCATTGGAATTCATCCATGTGCTTGAGTGAGGCATGCAGTCAGCTTGATAGGTCCAGACCTGCCAGGAAGAGATGCCTTGCTTCCCCTGCCACTGGAGTGCCTCGCTGGGATACCTGGCAGTGGCTTAGCTGCAGATAGCATCAGTGAACAGTCACTTAGGAACCTTTTAAAATGACCAGGAAATTGTACCCATCAGACAACCAGGGTTAAATACTAGGATTTTAATTTGGTCACACAAACAGGTTTATCATCTCTATTTTTAAGTTGTCCCCTTTGTCAACTGTTATGGATAGAATCATAGCTTTATTACTTCTGCCAAAAAAAAAATCAAACCCAGAAATTTGGAAATTCAGTGCTCCTTATACTGTACATAGAACAACCATTTACTTTTGTTTCAGAGGCAAATGCACCATGTACTGAACTATCTCTTGTAAAACTGAAACTGTGCAGTGAGAACTGCCAGCCACAGCAACGAGTTCATGTGAGAACACACAGGGGTCACTTCAACTAGACAGATGCCAATCTGTTAGGAAAAGTGGCTCCCTAGAAGACATTAAAAAGACCAGTCAAGGTTAGCAGTGGGGTGGAATATAGAAAGGTTAGTTTAACTAACAGTAATCATTTCTGTTAACCCACTACCATCGGACCAGCCGACAATGGAGGCTGCTTTGGTCATTATATAAACCTCTCAAAGCACTCTTCTACCCTAATTAGGATGATCTATTTAGCCTATCCAAGCAAAGAAGACAAAGGAATGTACAGTATATACTCTGTAGCATGAGCACCAGTAAACAACCTCTCTGTCCCCTTGCCTCATATCTTCATTAGTTCAGGTGACAGAACTAGTTCTTGGATGGCCACAAATTTGCATGATGGGAAATAAACAAATGACTGAGTTGCAAACTCATTTCTGTGCAGTGAGAACATGGGTTGAAGTCAGTGACTATCGGGAGAGGTGTGTGTAGTTACTGAATGAAAAGTAATACTGGATGCTTGGAAGCTGCTGCAGAGAGCCGGGTTTTGTGGGGCTTGTTCTATTTTCTCAGCTCTTCTGCAAATAAAGGAAAAACCACTCCACAAGCTTGTTGATAAAAGGCAGCAGATGGCAGCAATGTACAAAGGGAACATCATCCTTTGCTTATCTCAGGATTACCCTAAACACATAGACTTCATGCACCCTTCCTCACATTCAGTGCCTGGTCTGGAGCTGCTAAATGTCTCCATTTGACTTGTCTGGATTTCGACTCACTTTAGTCTATTTGTCAGCATGTGTCTCAGATCAAGAAGCAGACTGGACGGAAGATTCAAAGCTGAATGCCTTTACAAGTTTGGAAGAACGTCACTGAGATACTGTCAGCAAAAACAAATAACCTGAAAAGAAAACAGAAAGAAAATCTCAAATCAGAAAGAAATCTCACCATCCTCAAAATTCTTCCCTGTGAGGGTGCTGAGGCGCTGGCACAGGGTGTCCAAAGAAGCTGCGGCTGCCCCATCCCTGGCAGTGTTCAAGACCAGGTTGGAAGGGGCTTGGAGCAATCTGGTCTGGTGGAAGGTGTTCCTGCCGGTGGCAGGGGGTTGGAATTGGAGGAGCTTTAAGGTCCCTTATGATATGATATGATATTGGTGCACATTGAGGTGTGTGCTTTTGGCTGCAGCAGCAGTTGAAATCCCCTGAGTAGTTGAAAACCCTGAGAGGTCCCTGTGGGCATCGCCACTCAGTCTGCAAAAGCAATGTGAGCTTTGTTTTGAGATCAGCAGTCAGGAGGGGGGTGGGCTAATTAAATATACTTTAGTTTTCTGACCTCTTTGTCTCCATGATTTTATGTATTTTAAGGGTGGAAACAAACTGTTGCAAGTTGGCAAAGCCTAGGCAGCACCTAGTGAATCTGCCCTTGATAAGGGCAAAGAATGAGCTTTAAAAGAAAAGCCAGATGAGATTCACTGATAATCACAGTTCTTATGAAAACACATCCATAAGAAGGTTTTCCTCCTCACTTCTCTTCAGTGTTCCTCTGGCCCCAGTGCAGGGTTTGCTTAGGCCTTCCTCTCCCTTGGGAATGCCATCAGTGACCAGTGTTTGGGTAACGCTCCTTAATAGCTAGAACCCAAGACAATATCGGTTACTGTTTCACTTGAGAAGTATTCTTTTAAGGGAACAATAATGTTTCCTTCTCCTTTATCAGTGACGGGGAACGAATACAATATAAACGAATGGAAAGTAAATTAATAGGAAATGAAAACTTTGTTTCTTTTTTAAATGACATCTAGATTTTTTTGGTCGCAGCCAACTATACTGCAAAAAGAAAACCCCAAAATAAAATTATCACCACTACCTAATGATAACAACACTCATCACTCATCTAGCGAAAGCCAGTGGTGACTAATACATTAACAGAAACTCTGCTGCAGATAGACGAACATAGAGCTCGGTTTCACTGGATCAGCAGCACTAGTAGGTGCAATACTTAGAACTGGGTATAAGCAAACATGTTTTGATAAAGAAAAGCTGATCTAGGAAGAGTCTTGCAGAAGTTCCTCTTGCAGAAGTCCTGCCACTGTTAGATTGTAAGCATTGTCTTTCAGAGTGGAACCAAGCAGAGTATGACTATTTCAGCCCAGAAACTTCAACTGAGAGAAACCGGTCTGGCCTTAGCTCAGATTGCTGCCATTGTGGAGTGTGATGCTTTCTTCTTCACAATGAAAACGTGGTGCTCTTAAAATGGTTCTTACTTTTCATATATCTACATATTTGGTACTACCCCTCATGGCAAAAACAATTTCTTTAACAATCTAGCCAATGAAAATGAAATGAATTATTTCATTACTCTAACAATGATCTGGAGGCCAGCCTGTTGGCATCCCATCTAATTGCTTCATACGACAGCTTCTATTCCGGGGGGTTTATTTGCTTTAAAAGTACACTGTAACATTATTTCCACTTAGAGAGAAAGCAAAACTCTATTTTCTGTCAGTATTGTGATGGATGAAAAATAATTAATTGAAATTATGTAAAAACCTATCTTGTTCTGAGCTGTACTCAGCATGAATGGCTAAGAATTTATGTAAAATCATTTACAGGCTTCACAGTAAGTACAACAGCAGCTCTTTAGCTTTGGAAAGGAAGGTGCTACTACCCTATATGTATTAAAAGAACACAGAGAAGATACAAAGATTACTAGTATAACCTCAGTTATCTTGGATATGTCCTTAACATAAGATTCAATCTTCCCATTTTTCCTAGGCAACGAGGCATATAGAGTATGATCTCTATATATCATATATATATATGTATATATATGATCTGGCAGAACTGAGAGGGAAAACTGTGCTAAGAGAAAATATTACTCTCTAGTGCATTTTAGTTTCAAGCCCTGCTTGCCACTTTATCATCTTCTTATGGCCTATTTTTTATGTTTAAGAAGAGTATTGCATGATGCTTTCTCAAAACCCCAAACCAATTATATTAAAAGAGGTATCTGAGTCAAATTCATTAGCTTAATACTCTCATCTTCTAAACAAAACCCAACAAAACCAAATCTAGATTTAGGTTTTCCTTTTAATATGGTAAAACAGAAATGATGTGACAGTGATAAACCCTACTGCAGAGTTAGTTCATCAGGTCATTCTGTGTGTAAGAAATAAGACAGTGCTCAATTTCCTCTGCAGATGAATGCAGAGATATTGGAAAGGATAATTACAAGAAGCAGTGACTTAAAGAGGGAGAATATATTCTCTTGAAAATAGCAAAATACCAAAGGGACAATGAAAAAAAACCCCAACAATGAGAAAAAAAATGGCAAAGAAAAAAGAAAGCAATCATGATCTTTGATTTATATATTCTTGCATGTGGAAGTGCCTGTTCCTGCTCTGCAGGAAGCACGAAAAGATAATAAAAAATGGGAAAAACATTGGATTGCGGGAGTTTGTTTTGTGGGTGTAAAAGGTATACGTCAGAGGGAAATTTTATCTGCTTGTTTTATTACTGTTTTAACTGTTTTACTCTAAGTCATGGCATGTACTATTTATACAGGCTGAAACAGAATATTAATTAGAAGTGACAGTTAAGCCTGAATATAAATCAAGATGTTAAGTGAGTAGTCTCAGTGGACATTTATAATTAGCATTTGAATGTATAAGTAGATATTATTAATTGTAAGCTACCCAAAGAACTGTAGCAAAACCTGTAGTTTTGAATGTGGAAGGGCTGGATTTTACATGTTTACATTTACTTGTGCAATGCATTTGGATAAACATGGATTCTCTTGGCTCCCCTGAACCTACGGCAAGCAGATTTTCTTCATGTCTGTTAAGACAACGATTGGGGGGACGGATGTTGTCAGTCAGATGAGGAGCTGGCTTGGTTTTCCTTGATCCTAGGATCCTAGATGGCCTTTTACAGACTCTCCACTGTGTATGTGCCAAGTGGCATTCAAGGAACGTGTTTAGAGTGTTCTGCAGCAGACTGCACCCCAAGAAGACTGTAGCAATAGTGCCCAAATGGAGTCTGTCCCTGCCATCACATGGAGCTGCTTACTGTGGCCTGATAGTGATCTGCAGCTGGTAGGAAAGGAATTAGAATTTAAATGATGATTTCATTAGGGATTCACAAGTCTCAACAAAACCTGGCTGACCCTCTGTCAGCTGTGCAGTTCTGTCACACTTGCAGTAGTTAAGGGTCTACTTTAGTCAGCAGTACAAGCTTGTAAAAGTCAGGGATAGAAGAGAGACATCATGTAGTAAAATGATGTTTTTGAAAGTGTTGAAAACAGACTTGAAATCCTTCATATTGTCTAAATATCAACATATCCTAATACTCAAAGAGTAATGCTTTAATTAGGAGTACATTCTGACTGCAGCTTTTTTTGTGAAAGTTCTTCTTCTTCTAAGTAAGAAAGTTCCCCTTCTTTCTTCTGAGAAAGTTTTCTTCTTCTAAGTAGAAACCTGCTTCCAAATCAATGTTTTACACTGTGGTTTTGCCTGCACTAACAGAGCTCAAATCAGAAAATAACACCATTATTACTTTAAATCTACCCTCTTTCAGTTTAAAACCGTTCCCCCTTGTCCTGTCATTATTGTCATTATTACCTTTGCATAGCTTGCAGTCCTTTATTATACATGTTAAAAATATCACTTAATCCAGAAGGCATATATTATAATACACTATTTGATTTTCCTGCATAAAGCAGTAAAGTGAAACTTACAGGAAACCATTCTGAGCATTTGCACCCTGACATCTCATTACATTTTACTTTGATAAGAAAAAATGATTGAAATTAAACAACAGTAAAAGTGGGGGAAAATTCAAGTGCAGTGACCTGTGAATCATTCTTCTTCTTGATAACAATACTAATAGTAATAATAATAATTTCCTTGGGGGTTGTAGGAATACTTGGAATTAAAAAATCATGTTGGAAAATTAATTTTTAGCTAAGAATGATAAGGTCTCTGATATTCTGCCTTCCAAGTTTTATGAAGTGTTTTACAAAAGCCTGCATCATCAGTATTCTCTGATAAGTAATAAAGAAACAGAGACATAAAGAGTGTGACTTGCTCCAAACACCACAACAGGGCTGGGAGAGCAAGAAACAAACCCAAAGCCTACCGACTGATGTCCACCTCCTCTGTTGTGTCACCAGTGAAGCAGAGCAACAGTGAGACATGAAAAGGAGACATAGGCTTTCCAGTTCCACGAGCAGATTTGAATAGGAGGCAATAGTGAAGGAGTGCTGGTACTTACTTTGTTTCTGGCTGGTATAGATGAGCTGATGGTCTTCATAAAACCCATCAGCACCTTGCAGGAGATGTTTGGTACAAACAGACATATTACCAGCTAAAGAAAATGAGACCAAAAGCAAAAAAAAAGAGAAAATGAAATCAGCACTATGCCCGAAGTCTGAAGTGCTACTAAGATGCTATACTTAGGACAGAAGTCTTCAAGGTTATTTTCTGGGTCATCAGGTCGAACACTCAGGTTATCACAAGCACTAGATCCTGTTATTTATGTTACAATCCTAGCTGGGTCCATAACTCTTTCTCCTTTTGCCTATTTACAACCTACATGATACCTCAGTGCCTTCCCCTCCCCGTTCTGCGCATCCCCTCACTCCGTTTTCTCTGGTTTTCACTTGTTCACACTCCTTTTTCCACACTGACTTCGAGAGGGTCACAGAGAAATCCCTCCCCCCACTGCTTCCCTCTCTTTTGTCCTTAGACCTTATCTGTTGCACCAGGGCAGCTCCACTGCAGAGAAAGCCCTGTTGGTTACCCTTGCATTAACCCTTCAGTGTATTGGAGGAATACTGCAGTCACTTCAAAATGCTCCTGCAAAATGAAACCCTAGAAGCTACCTAATGATTTCTTAAATGTCTATTTATACTAGACAAAACCTAGCTCAGGTGGCCCTCCTTGTGCACCTCATAGCTGGGCTGACACCTCAGCTATCTGTGGGCTGTATAGACTGGGGGTTTACCCAATCATTTACTTCAGAAAAGAGTCCTCTGATTCATTAAATGAATGGATTCACTACCAGTAAAAGGAAGTAGAATTTAATTCCATCAGATAAAGACAGACTGAATTTAAAATGTACTTGGATTCATACTGATTTAGAAAGTGGACTGCTAGTGTCACTGTTAACCATAAGAATAAAACATATATGTGTGTGCCACTGTTTTAGTAATTTTACATACAAATTAACCTATTTCAGTTATCAGTTAAACAATCACTAAGCATTAAACATTATCACTAGTCTTGCATGTGTGCATAAGCACATCTTTTGGTCTAAAGAAGTGTTAAATAATACTTAGCTGTGTCTACAGTATCTACAGCACAATGCTTTGTCTGTTTCCAGCCATTTTCCTAACACATTGTGGATGATTTTATGTCTTAGTAGATGTTTATGGGTAAAGTAGATTTTCAATAACTTACTTGAAGACACAGACTTCTCCAGCAAGGAAGTCCACAGCAGATCAGCTCTTGATGCGATAATTCAGTAAGGCCAGGCTGTACGTCCTGACATGAAGGCAAAAACTCCAGAAGCCATGGATACATAAGAACATGCTTTCTTCGGGTCTTCACCTATGACAACACATATCCCAGCTGCAAACTTTCCTCTATACCTTTCACTTTCCATAAAATTCTTGCTTGGAGCCTAGTTACGTGACACTGAATTGTCCAAGTTCGGGGCCATTCAGTAGGCTGAAGTTGACACACGCATATGGGCCTACAATAAATGTCCTCTTCCATCTACATAACTGTGAAGAAAAAGAACATTAGAAATACCCTTTGCCTTAGAATTTTCTATATTATTGAAAAATCCTGGTACTTCCAACTGAACTACCTGAAAAAGGGTAAAAACTACATTTTGGTAGAACAGTCCTACCTGCAGGTTAATGTGTTTGTGTTGCACATCCCTTTGAAAGTGTCGCTTCAGCAATTGAGCTGTTTCAGGCAGGTGCAATCCATGGGAAACTTGGACACTGGTGCAAACATAGCACCCATTCAGCAAAGCACTTAGGCCTACACTTAGCAGACTTTGCTGAGTAAGGACCTATAACTTTCAGACACATAATTTGTTCCTTGTATGTACCTTCATTGATATATTCAGGTATACAAAATCATAGCCTCTGCTTAAAAACCACCTCTCTGTAACATTAAGATTCAAATTTAGATTGTCCCCTGATCCCCACAAATATGCATCTTTCCTCTAATCAGTTTGGAACTAGCAGAGATTTACAGCAGGTCTCAGCATCTGGAGCCCAGAATCTAGGCATATGAGCAAGGTACTGGCTGGTTCTTTCAGTACAACAGGTGAAGGCAAACAAACTTGATTCCATAACTTAAAAAGTAAATCAAAATGGTAAATGCCTCTTTCATCTTTCAGCAAAATCTGACAGTCTGCAATTGTGCTTCATCAGCTGCACAGCAAATGTTGCTGTGATTTTTCTTTACAGAACATACACTTTGTAAAATATCAGAAAGGTGGAGCAGCTCTATTCCAAACATCTTCAGTCCTTTCTGGTCTATTATACATTTCATTGTGCATTTTGAATGTGTATACAATATGTGGTAACAAGATAATAGGTGTTGGCTCTTTGATGGCTGTTTCAGACCATAGAGTAATCAGGTAATTGTAGTCTTGAAGCATCTCATTTACTCGTTAGGCCTGAACTGCAGCTCTCAAGAGCCCATTGTAAGGATGCTCAGGGAAAGTAGAAAGGATAATGCGTGGATTCATCTATGCATAAGTAACAGGCTTAAGCAAATCACAATAGAAAACAAAATCAGTGAGAAGTAGCTGAAAACCAATAATCAGAAAGGATAAAATCAATCAGAAATCAGTGAAAAGTATTAGTAATTCTAAAACTGTATCTGTCATGTTTATTTGATTGTAAAATGATGTACACTGACAAAAGTAATCTTACAAAATCATGGCTTTCAAAGTTTTAGACCAGACTGGGAATTACTTCTTTTTAATGATAGATGCTCTTCGTCTCTGCAATTTTCCTGATAGAAAACAGTATACGTGGGATTTGCACAGGAATGATAAGCCTGTCAGGAAAAGGGTCTAACAGTCCAAAAGCACTTGATATCATTAGTATATAAAGAAAAAATTGTCAAATGGCAAATGTTGCTAAAAATACTTTGCTTCATAACTTGGAAGACATTATTGCGTGCCATCCAAAAACCTTAAATGTGTTTACACTGATCAAACAGGTGTAGGCATTCATACAAACCACTTAGCCTGTAAACCCCTGGAGCACTTGGATGAAATAGGATGCTTCAATGGTTATATTCTTCATATATATGCTTTTTATTCTTACAATATAGAAATCCCTATGAAGTAATAAGGAAGACAAATATTTTACATTGGATACAGTGTGTTTGTTAGTTTCCAGATTTTGACATTTCAGCTGTCTGATCTCCTTCAAAAAAAGAGGCTTTTGGAAACAATCCAGAAAATTATTAGGTTTGTTCTATTTACACAACAGAAGGTTTTATTGAAGCAAGGTAGATACCAATAATGTGTTGAAATTGGAAAGGTGCAGAACTAAACTGCTGCACCTGTTATTGCTTGCCAGTGGTAAGGCAACAGTCCTTTCCAGAGTTTGTCTTGGTAACTCTGACTCACAAGTGTGCTGCTTTCAAGTAGAAATAAGCTGCCCCTTTCATTTATTGCTGGAAATTATTTCAATGGACAGTGAAATACAGCCTATGTATGCTTACAGAAAATGTTACTGACATTAAGGAAAGAAAATAGTCCAGAGGAGGCCACAGAGATGCTGTGAGGGCTGTAGCACCTCTGCTCTGGAGCCAGAGTGAGAGAGCTGGGCTGGGTCAGCCAGGAGAAGAGAAGGCTCCTGAAGGGGAAACCTTAGAGCAGCTTCAGTGCCTAAAGGGGCTACAGGAAACCTGGAGAGGAGCTTTGGACAAGGGCTGTAGGGACAAGACAAAGGGAATGGCTTTAATCTGACAGAGGTGAGACTGGGACGAGATTTTAAGCAGAAGTTCTTCCCTTGTGAGGGTGCTGAGGCGCTGTCACAGGGTGCCCAGAGAAGCTGTGGCTGCCCCATCCCTGGCAGTGTTCTAGGCCAGGTTGGATGGGGCTTTGGGCAGTGGAAGGTGTCTGGGTATGTGGCAGGGGGTTGGAACTGCATGAGCTTGAAGGTCCCTTCCAAACCAAACCAGTCTGGGATTCTGTGATTCTTTGCAGCACTAACATTTTGGCCTAATCCATTTTAAATCTCTGGCAGGCATTATTTTTTATATCAGGACACTGGCAGCTTATGAGACATGACCCCATCTCACTGCCACATACTATGCTAAATGAGTTTAAAGTCACACTGTGATTTCAAGTTACCATAAATGTGAATTTCACACCAGCGCTGGATAAAAACCCACAATGGCCATGTAATGTGAAACACTGACCTAATATAAACTCTCCCAGATAAGGAAGAGGTGGATGAAGAGTGGCGAGGACTTCAGGAAAATGTTACCTATGTCCCCTTCTCTGCAGAGCACTACACTGAGGCCAAAATGATTAAAAGGTCAATGATGTTTTATGAGCTTCTTCATAAGAGGTGGTCTGTCAGCTTTCTTAGTGATGAGCCAGTCCCCAGGGAGGTTATCGATAATGTCATCAGAACAGCAGGTATGGTACCAAGTGGTTCAAGGTCTGAAAAAAGAGGATCAGCATTGCTGTTCAATGATGTAAAAGTGATGTGGAAAAGCCAAGAGAATTGGCATTTGGCTTATGGTTTTCCTAGTTTCACCTGTAGCCATAAGGCATGAGCACCCATTGATTGATTGGAAATTACCCAACTTGAACAACTATGTTTGGTTTGGTTTTTTTCCAAACAAATCAATGAAATTGTCTTAGCCATAAATAGTTGACATAAATGGTTAGGGTTTATTATGGGAAAGAAGCTTCAGTCTAGAGCAAAAAACTTTTCCTGTCCTTTCAAATCAGTTCCAGGCCCCTGCTGCATATGGCTGGAGTGTTATGATGAGGATCTTGACGGAGGTTATTTAACTGAATAACAGGTTGTTTAACAGTCTGGAGAAGAGAAGGCTGCGTGGAGACCTCATAGCAGCCTTTCAGTATCTGAAGGGGCCTATAGGGATGCTGGGGAGGGACTCTTCATGAGAGACCGCAGTGAGAGGACAAGGGGTAACGGGTTCAAACGTAAAGAGGGGAAGTTTAGATTGGATATGAGGAAGAAATTCTCTACTGTTAGGGTGGTGAGGCACTGGAATGGGTTGCCCAGGGAAGTTGTGAATGCTCCATTGCTGGCGGTGTTCAAGGCCAGGTTGGACAGAGCCTTGGGTGACATGGTTTAGTGTGAGGTGTCCCTGCCCCTGTTAGGGGAGTTGGAACTGGATGATCTTAAGGCCCTTTCCAACCTTAACTATTCTATGATTCTGTGATTCTATGTTTCAAATGCGGTTATGGCCTTGGATGAAGAACTCTGCAGTGGCAGGCTCTAATGCCAGAGCAGGTACTCTCTCTCTCTGAGCTACTCTAACCATGAGATACCTTATAGAGTCCCTTTTTCACCATGGCTGATGCAAAGCCTGCACAGAAAACACACTGCCTGAGTAAGTGCGTTGCTCTAAGTAAGTCAACAGCAATATGATCACGGTCCCATTCCTCTGAATTGAACACACACTTGTGGGGGCCTTGCAGTGCCCCAGTGTGACAGTGACAGCTGAGGAACCACTACTTCACAAAAACCAGACTCAGTTCAACGGCTGCTTTTCTGAAGATAAGATTAACATCTTAAGTGCTTGCAAGTTGTTGTGCAGCCTCTGTTGAAAGACTGCAGCCCTAGGAAATAGAAAGAGAGCATATTCTTATTTTACGTGTACAGGGGAAAAATATAAGGCCAACCAAACACAATCCGTCTCTAGCGAAATTTTGCGGAACAGGGGTCCTTTATATTGCGCATGCAATGTGGCAGATATTCATGAAGGAGCCATAACAGGGCTCTCTGTAACTTTTCAGTTACACCTATCTATCCACTTTCCCCTAATATTTGGTATTGTGTATCTATTATTCAGTTTGTAAAGTCCTGGGACTAAGTCTGAGCATTTTTCAAGCCTGGTGCCACAGCAGCCTGTACAGATGACAAGATTATTGTCAACATTTTGGCTATATGATTACTGAGACTAAATCTGCTTCTAATCCCCTCTTCTCCTGGTCTATGGATAGCATGTGCATAGGCTTTCATTTTCCTTAAGTAAATGTGAATTCTAGGTGTTCTTCCTCAGGGAAGACAAGATTAAAAAGAGTCAGATTTTTTAACTGAAACAGAATACATTTTATGGTAGTTGGTAAATTGGTGTATTCCATAGTCTACATGAATTATAAACCAGAACTGACTCCTTTAAGCACACACACCATGTTTTGAAACACGTACTTGTTTAAAACTCTACAAAGTGTAGTCTGATGCATAAATGGAAAGTAAAGTGCTGTTGTACCAATTCTCACACTGCTAATCCCAGGGAAATAGTCAGGGTTCATAAATATTTTTACCGCCACTATTTATGGACAATGAATACTGAATGGCCAAATAACAGCTACTCAAGGGCTCCACTTGCTTCTGCAAGCTGTGTTCTTTTTCACTCACATCCATCACAGACTCTACATAAGAACTTTGGGACTAGCTGTTAATTTGAAACATTCACATTTTCAAGCACACTTCTTTGCAAGTTAAGCTGCAAATCCGGCTCTAACTCTCAAGGCTGTTTCTACTAAACAGATCAAAATGATGTGTTTCTCGGCAGACTTGACTTCAGCCAGAAGACATGGCTGTAAGGGGGTTTTGGGAGCAGCAGCACAGTGCATATCCTTCTAATACAACTGGGAATTTTCTGTACATGCTATTTGTATTGCTCCTTTCAATCAAACAGAATATCCAGTATTAAATTCAGAATCATAGTAAAGGTTCAGATGCTTACCCCCTTAAAAAAACCAAACCAACCCAGGGAAATCCCACCAAAAGATCTTTTTAGGAATATACACCAGGCAAAAGCAGTTCAACTCAGATTCTTTGTGTGTTTATCAGTGTACAATATTGGTGATCAATGATACTATAAAAATGCTCCAGAAAGATTGCTCCTCACTTAACTCAGATCCCAACCTTTTAGTTACGCATTATTGTATGTTTGAAAAATTGTTCAGATAATACATCACCAAATATCACACATTATTTAACAAAGACCATGCTGATTAATGCATGTTTAACATAACTAATAATTATTAATAGTTATTAATTAATAATTAATGCATACATTGAATAACTTATACTCCTTCAGCAGTCCTTAGAAGGGAATACATTCTGAAGCTCCTTCAAGCAGAGAGGTGCTGGGAAGCCTCTCTTGATCAGTAGCTTTCTGGGTGTTGTTCACCTTGGGGTGATGAGTAAAAGATAATAAAAGGAAATAAATCTTACAGCATAGAATTGTTCTCTAATTCACTATTGCAGGATGTTAGCAACCACAAAATGCAAATATTAAGCTTCTACAGCAACATTCATCTGGTCATAATGTACATCTGGTTTATTTTACAGTACACAATAAGTAGCCAAAGTATAGCAATTGATGTATTCAGTTAATTTTATTACTGAGTTGTATTTTATTATTATGCAAGGGTCTAATTATATTTCTCTAAATAAGTTTGGGCAGTTTAGTTGGTTTGTTCCAGATGTTAGTCTCTTATTCTCATAAACTGGGAAGCTGCTGCAGTGTGAGAGGGACCATAAATCTGAATAAAAGTAACAAGGCAAACAGGACGAGAAAGACTGTCTCCATTCAAAGCTGACATAAGGACATTACCTTCTGCATTTCCTGACTCCTTATATTTTAACAGAGTATCTGTATGTGTGTATGAATGGAGGGTTCCATTTATTTATTTTTGCATTTCATTTCCTAAGTTTGGTGTTTGGTTCTTTTTTAAAGGAGAGCAAATGAAAAAAAGCCTCCTGTTTATGCAGTCTCATGAAGCTGATTTGGTGCTTTTGATGTGGTGTTCTCTGGATGCTGGGTAAGGTACACAGGCATAACTGTTTCTCAACTGTGCAGTTTAGAAGAGCCCTCTGAAGTGACACGGTCCTTCAGATACAGCTTGAATCTCAGGATTAATAAGGTTTCTCTTTACCTCCTTCATGGAGTTTCTCAGGAAAACACTGCATGTACTATAAATAATTGAGCTACAGCTCTGAGAATGTGTAAAACTTACTCAAAGCACAAGCCTGAAGCTGTTCACACTGGGCATTCCTGCAGCACTGTGCAGACTGGTTTTCAAGATGCAGCTTCTGTAGCAGTTTCCTGCTCCCTTGAGTCTGCACACAGAGAAAGGCAGCAAAAGCTGGTGAAATAAATTTGGATACCCATAATGTGTGTCAATGAGCAGCTGTCAAATGGCAGCAGTCTTTATTATTAATCCTCTCTATCTTCACACTAATGTGAACTGCTCAACCTGTGAGAGACACTTTGCAGAAAAGGCACTATGAAAGAGCGCGCGATGTGCAAGGCGGACGAGTTTGACTTCCATGCTCTGAGGAAGAATGAGAATTCAGAACCAGTTATGTGAAGCATGGGCTGAGGAGGAGAAGCTGCAGCCCTTCCAGAGTGTAGAACAAGCCTGTGCACAATTGACGAGGTTCTGCTTTCATGCAGACATGCTAAAAGGCTGAAGACCAGGCACAAAATTAATCATTCAGATTTTGATTGGTCTATTAGTCTAGTTTAAGAAACAGAGTGTGGCCTGACAGCCTCATGCAGAGGATGCTCTTCAGTTAAGCTCCATGATCCATGGTAGATGTCGAGCCACAGCCAGACTGTGTGACCTCCTGAAGATCTGCAAGAATTACATGCAGACAAGCATTTGCTTGCTGTATGTTGTAACTAATATGGCACATTGCCCTTTCTTATCTGAAAAGTTGATCCAGCTGTGAGCAAGGTTTCTCTCTGTGTGTGTTTGGCCACCCTAAACAAATATGACATGATTTAACCCCTACTTATCTTCTGAAACTGTATTTCAATATTGCATTCAAATCTTCCCATACAGACTGTACTTTGAAAATCATTTAAAAGTGTCACAAATATGAATGTCAGTGACAACTTACTATGGTAAGTTCTCACTCTATTAATGACATCCTGAGATGCTAAAGCCTCCTTTTCTCTAGGCATCAAAAGCACTTTATAAACATTCATTCATCCATTTTGAAAATGTGAGAATTAGGCACATGGAAATGCAGTGGTAAAAACCACAAAGCAAATCAAAGCAAGAGTAAATCACATCTGTTCCCTTCTCCCGGACCATCTACCCATGCCTCAAGTTCCCAGCAACTAATCCTAACCTAAAGTAGTTAGCCTGAAGCAACCTCCAAACCCTCTTCTTTGAAATTCAGTCTATCTTATAGAAATGTTTTTCAGCCTTCTCTGTTCAGTAGCACTGTTTGGAATTGGTAAATTGGAGACTCAGTGGCTCAGAAGAACATTGGCCAATTTTCAGCTCTTCGTAAACTGGCTGCTAACAGTAGCCTTGGATAGGAACATGTGGGTTTTGATTGAAGAGATCAGTTTAGAAGATTGTTGCCATTTACGAGTCAGTTTAAAACATAGATTGAAAATTCTCAGTTTTCTACAAAACAGTAGTGCCATTTAAAGCTTTTTCAATAATTTTTGCCTTGGTTTATCTCTGGGTTTGACCATTTTTGTCACGAGACCTGAATGGAATCCACCCTAGTTTTACCAGTGCCTGGATAACTAGAACACCCCTATGTGACTTCCATCAGAGCTGAAGTCACAGATTTTTACATCTGCCATTGGGCTCACGCATACATCAGTGACTAACTTTGCTCATAAATTCAGATAGTTCTTTTGGATAGGTAAGCCCACAAAAAATCCTCAAAGCGTTAAACTCTTTAAAGCTAGTCACACAGGGTAAGGCATCCACATCAAGATCAAATACAGTTGTGAAGATGGCAGCATACACTGAACATCAGCATTTTGTTAAATCAGTTTGTTTGCCAAATCATGTCCTTCCCTGGATGACTGCCATCCCAAACCTTGGGGTTTGACCATAAGATACATGAAAAAACACTGCCAGCTGCTCAATTTACTGAAACCTTTCAAGAGAGTGCAGTGCAGAGGAGAGGGCAGATTTTGGCTTGGGATCAGGAGATATCCTCTTGGCACAATCAGCTGACAGGCAAGAAAAAGCCTGAAAAACTGTAGGATTAATTATGTAATGTACATATGTTTCTCATAACCTCAATTTTCAAACTCAGAATAACTTACAGTAATTAAAAACATTTCCCAGCTCAGGTCAAGTTGCTGATAACTACTAATGCTGGTAACTACTGATGCTTGATATATTTTCGTCTACCTTTTCTACTCCTGGAAGTTACAACTGTTATTTTAATTTATTTTTAATTTTTTTTTTTTTAGAAAAAGAGCAGGATATAAAGAGCCTTCAGGAAAAAAGCCAACAAATCCACAAGGAAGAAAACCTCTAAGTTTTCCAAGATTCTAGACTTTTTCTTTATATCCACCTATGATCTGATTGGATTTTAGCAGCTTAATATTGACTCCTATTATCTTAATTGCTTGAAACTATGAAATGAAAAGTGACAATAGAACAGGATTTATATGTGACATAATAGAACAAGGGTTTTTTTTCTGCTTCTGTTTACACTATTTGAAGGAATAAGCTTTTTGGGTGCCAAAATTATTGCTAGCCTTGTTAACTACTTTGGAAGCAAAATAGTTGACATAAGGATAGCCAAATCTGTTCCTTTGTGAAAGTGTAATAAGACAGAAAATCATTTCATTGTCAGATAGTGCTTCAGTTTATATTACACAATTAGATCTGCAATAAACTACAAACAGATTTGGTAATGTCACTTATCACAATAATCCTGGAAGCAGTAATAGTGCACCATTCTGCACCCTGACACCAACGGGCTGAAAGCAAGCTGCCATGGAACAGCCAGCTATCCAATGCAGGGTTACCCGTATGCAACCAGAAATAGCCTTTGGCACATTATTTTTCATTTGCCTCTAAATCACATAACAAGTTTAGCTCTAGTCTACATGTATTAATATTCCAAACACTTGGCTCATTAGTCTAATCCAACGATGGGAAAGACCACACAAATGTATGGATTGTTCGGCAACCCTGACCCCACTCATTCACACACATGTAATAGCCCTGCCATTCACTCTTGCACAGAAAGGAGCACAAAAGCAAACAATGCCCTGCTCCCTTAGTCACTTAATTAGTTAGTCACTGTTTCACTCACTCAGTTGACTCAGTCCTTCATACTTTCAGCCTTAGAATCTCTTCTCACTTTCCCGTGAGTAATGCCAATTAAAATTCACTTAAGACCCACATAGATGGAGAAAACCAGAAATACACCCTCAGTCTGACAGATAGGAAACTTCATTAAACAGTCCCTCAGTGTGACTTGGAAGCATTTTAAGGTCTTAAGTAGAAATTCAGTGCTGCTCGGGCCTTGCCTAGCCTTTTCTTTTCCTCCTTTTTACCTTGCTTTCTTTGGAAGCAAAGGATGGGAATCTGCTGTTGATATTATTTATTTAAGTAGAATCATAGAATTTATTTAAGTAAGCATTATTGAGAGCAAAATGTGCCCTTTTGCTCTTAAATTATAGACAAGGTGTTAACACTTATGGAGTTGTCAGCAATCCATCCTTCATAGAGTATTTCTCCGCATCGTTCAGTGCAGACACTCATTTATTTCCAGATTTTCTTGGCTGAGGTCCAGTTCCCTCAATTTCTCTTAACTGTGTGTTTTACACCCAGCACGAAGTCTTCAGGGAGGAAGGTGATACATAACATTTTACAGTTGTTAAACCAATGACCTTTCTTATTCTATGATACAAGTTTGACACAAAATCAGATCAGTGATTCTTTTCATTAGGTACCTGACCAGTGTATTCAGTTGACACCTAAAATGTAGTGTTGTCTGCCCATCTCTTGCAAGTCTTGCGTCACTGCAAGATAGATTTTAATGTGCAGGTCTGCCTGTATTTGTACATGCACAAATCACTGCAATGGTGCTCCCTTTTGTCATAAAGCACAAAAAACCTGTTATTGTACTCTGACTTTAGAAATGGATCATTATTTTCCCAGTACTAGCTTTCTCAGGCCAGCAGAGAGGGATTCTTGGTTTTACCATTTTGATCTTCAGAGATATGTGTATGATACAGAGCCATGTATTTGGCAGAAAGACTGCCAAATAACTAGAAATCCTTACGGCCCGGAAGTAAAGTCATTGACACAAGGTCTCAGTATCAAATGGGGCCAAGTAATCCTTTTACAGAATTTGAATGTATTTGTGAATGTTTTTATTGAGGGCTAAGAATGGAAAACAAAAAGCCAGGGGTGCTGAAGGCTTGCTTTCTGTCAGTAGGGACCAGCACCTCAGCTCACTACAAGTCTCCATAAACACGCAAAGAAGGAAAAGGAACAGGGCAGCAACTTGATTTAGTCCTGGGCTTAACAGAACCTTTCTGCAGCCCATGCCCAAGGGATGAAATTGGGAATAAACTATCATTTGAAAAGGCTCCTGAATCATGAGAAACACTACTAAAACCCAGAAACATATTCAAATAGGACAAACATTTCGTACTTCGTACATCTCTATAAACCTTTGTGAAGAAAATCTTATTTTTATGACTTGCATTAGATGGAGTTTATTTAATGGGTGGACAAGTATCATTATCTTTTTCCTTTCACTGTAAAGTCTTTATCATACATCTTCTTAAATTGACTTCTTGACAATATAACTTGCTAGTCCTGGCAAGATTGAGCAGATTGTTAAATCCACTTTCCAAGTGTAGGTATTCCTAGTCTTCACTTGTACAGGTGAAAAGAACAGGATTTTTTCCCAGTTTGATCAAGTTTATGTTGCAAAACAGTATTTTCATTTTTACCATTTTGAATTTACCAACCTGGAGTATGTCAGATCATGCGTATATACATATACACATAAAATAGTGTGCATTATTACCCCATACTCAGAAAAGGTAGGTAGGCTTACTGCAACTGCAAACACCTCCTAGTATTTTAGATGTCAAGATTAGGTAATCTGGCAACAGGAAAGGACTACACCTTTACAAAGGAAGAGCTACCTGAAAGTAGGCATTTCATAAGTATCAAAGGGGGAATGAGGAGGAGTAGATGATGCTACAAATGGAGCCATGGCAAATTCACACACAGGTGGAAGGGTGGCTATATGTGGAGGTAATACTTCTGAGAGATGAAACTGATGAGGAGAAGGAAAGAGATTTCACAGCTGCATTTGCTTTTGCAAACAGTCTGACTTATTACTGCATATGTGTACTGTATATTGTGCTTTCCAGCCTGAAGAAGTACTTGCTGCAGCCAAACAAGACGACTTGGCTCTTGTCAGCGAACTCTGTCCATCTGCTAGGATAACTTAGCCACTGCCACTGAAGAATTTTGACACCTTGGAAACAGAGTACTCAAACAGAGCTCAGGCTTTTAATCTTGGATTTGGCCTGATGGGAGACCATCCATCAATGCTCATTGAATGCCCACTTAAACATCCCAATTTGCAGCAGAATCCTCCCCCGTGAGTGGCACACCCAGCAGTATCAGACAGCTAAGCTTACAAACACACCTGGAAATGGGAACAGGGCTCTGGGATTTAAGTTCTCAAGAGTAGCTTTCATGGTAAGTTTGCTACATGAGAACATTTAGTCCTTTAAGTGGTCTGAATATAACAGCAAATGCAGGTCGGGTAAAGAATAAACAGAAAACAGAAAACCAAGCAGACAAGGATGGGAAAATATTTTTCTTACACAACTTCAGCAGCTTCTGTAACCACAAAATATACAGAATTAGATTATTTTAAGTGAAACCATTACCTACCGATAGTTTTTAAAGTCATATTAATTTCTAATTGAAGCCCGGCAAAATCAATTAATCCCTTTCACAAACTGAAATGGATGATGACATGCAAGAAGCTTTATCTCTGTGTGTTAAAAAAAATTAATAGAAAATCACTTACATTGCTTCTGTTGTTGTACAAAAAATACCACCAGAATTTTCCTTTCAGCAACATTTCTCCTTAGCCAAAAAGATACTACCCTGTATTTGATACAGTGCCATAGTCTGAGTTAATTGTTTGCCTCTCACTTCCACCTTTGTCTATATCCGCTTTCCTCAACAAAACCTCCTCGAACTCGGTAGAGCTGAGGTGGCCCAGCATGCTGTAAGCATTTATACTTAGTATATTATACACCTTTATCATGATACATGAGGCAACATTCAGTGAAAGGTCAGGTAGCTTTCCATTCCTTGCAGGGACAAGCCTGATGCTTTTGCAGAGCTAAGAACCAGCTGCATGTGTTACCATTCACAGCACCAGATGCAGACAGCCTCTAAATGGCACATAAATCTGTGCATTTTCCTGCAATCCCATTTAGCAATGTACTTACTGTTACTTTCCTTTTCACGGATGCAGTCTGTTTAATCGTCATGGTGCTCTGGTGTTATACACTACCCTTGCCACTGTATACAAGGTTTGCACCCTGGCTGCACACACCTCCCACCCTTCTTTGGTTATGAGTGGGAGAGAAGGAGGGGAGGGCAGAGCAGGAGTCAAGAGCACAGTATGTGAGGGCCGGCAGGTCTGAAAACCACTGTGCACGTGTTACATCACGCAATGAGTTGGCTCCGTGTTCTCTTCATCTAGCCCAGTGGCCACTGTGTCTAAAGTTCAATGATCTGATTATTAAATTCACTTCTACAGAGAACCATATAGCCAATGGAAAAAAAAAAAAGGTCAGAAAAGGTTTGCAAAACAGGACGTAAGTTTGCACTTCTGCCAGGGAAATTGGTCCCTAAGTATGGGTAAAGAGGGTATGTGCTGGCTTCTATGTAATCATTGCGGTGTGTAACAGTTTAAAGCTACTACAGATCTACTGGCTTAGGCTGTACATACGTTTCCGCATATACGAACATCTCATAAAATCCTACCAAGTTCACATGGACTAAAATGCAGAATTTAAGCCACACAACAAGCCAAGGTATCAGGAGAAATAGAGATTAGTGTTAGGAATCAAATGTGTAGCATCTGGAAGGTACATCTGCCAAAACAGGTATGGGATGCCTTTCTAAAGTAAATGAAATAAATACAAAAAACCCTCAAGAAACAAAGACCACGATCATAAGTGGCCTGCTGGATGAAGTGTTAAGGGCTTTGCTTGCAGGGGTGGGTATAACAAGGACAGGGTGTGCATCTTCCTCCTCCTCTCCCCACCACTGAGCAACTCGGCTCAAAACCAACCCCACTGAACCTCTCGAGACTGTGTGACTAATATGTGAAGTCCTACCTGACCAAACCATACCACACAGGAGACCCTACCCAAAAGCTGCACACAGCTTTATTCCAGTGACATCTGAAGCACAGAAGAAAGCAGGGCTGTGATCAGCAAGACACAAGGCTTATCTGCAAGAATTACAGATGTAGACACCAGCATGCCCGCTCTGGGCTGCTAATGGTGACCTCAGCCTAGCTGTGCTTCTTCTAAACTAAGCCAGGTGGACAAGAAGAAAACTGGCCAACTTTTGTGCTTATTTCAGGCTAAGACAGCTCCCTGACTGATCTTGCTTGGTTCCCCCAGCCAGCTGGAAGGAATACCACATGATTCTGACTGCAAGAAAATCATTAGGATAATAATGCATAATGGATAATCTGTGCTTTGAGAAGCACCACCATACCTGAGATGTCACAAATCTTTAAAAGTACCCACTCAACTCTTCATTTTGCTTTGTAGCACTGTACCTGCGGTTTTTAACTGTGTTCAAATGCCACTCTTTTGTAAGGGTGAAAAGAGGCACAGAAGTACATCCCATTGTAAGCAATCACAGTTAGGATGCCGTTAAACAATTATTTTTATGGCTAATTGATGTCAATGATCTAGCATGTGACAAAGCCTTGTTCCACTATTTAAGTAACACATACAATACGAACATAGACCTTTCATTCATGTGCTGGGAACTGGAATAAGCTCTTCCACAATGAGTTAGCTATTAAAAAAGGCAAAAGCTTTCAACACTTCCAGAGGGTCTAAACCAAATCTGATACATTTTTCCTGAGTCTGATTTTAATTTGTCATGTAACACATACATTTCTTCAATGTTAGCTACTTTTCCCAAAAGCACTACTAGATGCTGCCGTGAGAATTCACTCCTTTCAGAACGACTCCTCACAATACCAGATTTCATAATTCTTTCACATCTTCTTGTACCATTTTTGCCTAAAGATCTGAATGTCTCTGCACAAAGCAGATCCTTGTCCAAATAGGTGTTCTTTAATCACGGAAATACAGCAGAAACAGAAAAGCCATTTGGGTGATTTACTGTGAAAACAAGGTCTGTACAGTGCTCGTTGCAACATTAAACTGTAGTGTACAGCAAAAAACAGATGCTAGAATTCTCCTACTTGTATAAGACAACCTGAACAACTGATCAGAAAATTGACGCCTAATGGGGTTCTTTGCTGTGGAGTTCATCACTTTAAGATCCTACAGCGAAGCTTTGGTGGAAAAGTTGTTTTGCTACAGAGCAAAGGAGAAAGAGTAACCCCATCCGAAACGTGGTTAGTTTTCTAGTTAAATTAGAAAATCTAAGCAGTAGTTTCGGGTATAACAGATGAATAATCTTGCGTGCCAGAGAGAAAACAAAGCAATCTGTGCTTAGGTCTCAGACAACGCAGGACTTTCTGCCTTGTGGCTTGTTGTGCCCCTTGTGTGAAGTTACCCTGTGCTTATTTAGCACTTGTACTCGCTGACTAAAACCAGGCCCCACGAAGTGCAACTCTAAGAACCAGACTAAATCATAGCATCATAGAACAGTTAGGGTTGGAAAGGACCTTAAGGCCATCTAGTTCCAACCCCACTGCCATGGGCAGGGACACCTCCCACTAAACCATGACAAACCCTAAGTCGTGAAGGGGCTGGGTAGCCATTTTGGTGGTGGCAGCCATCTTGGGGCAGAATAGATTGAAATAGCTGAATTTCCAGAAATGACTAACACATTGCAAATATGATCAGTTTTAAGATACTCCTTCCAATTGTCAGCCACTGTGCTAGAATTGGAGGGAGGTTATGACAATCTATTGCACTATGATGCGTGACCATAAGAGGGAATATTTTCTGCTCCACATTTTTGGGCTCCTAATTCACAAAACACAAGAGATTAAAATATAAGTTACTCGCAGAAACCCCTTTTCAAGACCATGAGGTAAATCGAGAGCATACAGTGTAGGAATGCTGACTCTTAAGATCTTGTTGCAAGTCTAATATGCGATGAAGCCCGGAAATGTTAAGTACTTACACATGGAAGGAACACAAGCACATTACCTTTAAGGAGAACACAGCCTCATTTGACATATAAGCCAAATGCACGATTTGGGAATCAGGTTGTGCTTGTGATTTATTTCCTCTGCGAGAAACTTTTACCACTCAAGGCTCCATTACAGCCGCCACTGCTCGTGTTGGTGTTTTGACACTCAAGATGTACCCGGGTGTTCATAAGGAAGAAGGGAGATGGTATTTGGTGAGGAAGGATGATGGGAATACTCTGGAAGCAAGGATGGGGCTCACATTTGGGGTGTGCAGGCAAGGGATATGGTCACAAAGGGAAAGCAAAAGTACCTGTTAGGAAACTTATCTTTGCAATTTTATTTTTCAGGTAGGCTTAAGAAAGGCTCAAGCGACGGAAGAGCGAGATGACAGCAGACGAAAGGAGCAGGAATCCTCAAACACAACCTCAGCAATGAGATTGATGAGCATGGCTCACTGATTATAAACGAGGGAAAACGATAGCAACCTCCGAGGCTGGAGACAGCACGTAACAAGCACCGCGATGTGGAGCGGGCACCGTGCTGCTGCTGTGATTTATCACCGCTCCCACCACAGGGTAGGGCAGGGCTCTGACAGCCGAGAAGCTGCTCTGGATGCGGAGCGGCGAGGCAGAGAAAGCCGAGGGGAGCGGCGCGATGCACGAAGAAGGGCCCTCGCCGCTGAAGTTTGGGTAAGCGAAGGTCAAACGACACGACACGAGGGCGCACCGCGGAGCTCCGCAAGTGAGTCAGCCCGCCGACAGCCGCGGGGTCCGGGGAGCGGCCGGGCCTGCAGCCGGCCAAGACCCTTCCGATGTGGCGCCGTGAGGGCGGGCGGAGGGGCGAGCCGGCGGGGGAGCAACAGGCGGGGAGCAGCAGAGCGGCGGCTGAGGGGAGCGCCCTCCCCCCGTCCCTCCATCCGTCCCTCCCGCCCTCTCCCTCAGGGCTGCCCGCTCCCGCGCGCGGCGGGACCGTTAAAACCGTTGCGGCTCCCACTTTCGAACTGATTCAAACTCGGCAGCCGCACGGCCCCTCCCGCCAACCCTCACCCCTCTCCCCCGCCCGCCGCCCCTGCACGGGGCGAGGCGGCCGAAGGCTCCAACTGCCCCCGGCCCCGCTTGTGGCTGGGGGGGGGAGCCGGGGCGCGGGAGGGGGGAAGCGCGAGAACAAAGAGTCCCCCCACCCCTCCCTGCCCCCCCCGCACGTGTGGAGCGAGCGCCCGCCCTCCGCCCCGCCCCGCCCGCTCCCGATTGGCGGGGGGTGTGTGCGCGGGGTGGGGGGGGGGACGGTACCTCTGTCCGCGTCCGTCCAATGGAGGCGGTGCTCGGCGCTCGCCAATGAGAGCGATGCCGATTGGGCCGCCGCGTTTGGCGCTCGGTCCGGGAGGGTGAATCCGGCAGCCGGAGGCTGAGGGGAGGGAGAACGGGCGGGCGAGCGGAGCGGAGCTGGCGGCGGGGCGGCGGCGGCGAGAGGCCGGGGCGGCGGGTGAGTGAGCGGCCGGCACCGCGCGGGTTCGAGGCGTCGGCGCCGGGAGAGGGTATTTATAACCGGCGCTTTATAGTAGGGGGGAGGGGGAGAAAGGGGGGCGACGGCTCCCGGGGAGCTGCTGCCTCTCCCGGCCCCCTTCCCTTCGTCTCCCGGGGGGCGGTGGCGGGGAAGGGTGAGGGGGTGCGGCGGCGGCGGCGACACACGCGCGCTCCCGGCCGGTGACAGCTGGAGCGGAGACATGGAGTCTGAAGTGCCCTTTGTCTAAGTTGGCTCCGTGCAGCCCGGCCGGCCGCTCCCGTGCCGACCCCCGCCCGGCTGGGGGTGAGCTCGTCCTGTCCCCTCCTTCCAGGGGTGAAGGGTGGAGGGAGAACGGGGAAGACCCGGCGGTTTCCTTTCCCTCCTCCTCGTTCCTGCCGACCGCATGCGGCGGCTTCAGGCGCGGTGTGGTTGAAGGGGCAGAGCGGAGGTACATGTGCGCCTAACGTATGCCGGGTAAGGGCTCGCCCCGGTGGTGCGACCGGCACAAAGCTCCCCGCCGCCGAGCCGGACTCCCGGCAGGGAGCTCGGACAGGTCCGCTCCGGGCTTGGGTGCTCTCAGCCTCCCGGAAGCCGGCGCTCGGCGGGGTGAGCCGGGCGGGGAGGCTGAGCGCGCCCCGGGCCGCCCGCCCGCACCCCAGTGCCCTGGAAGCCGGTGCTGGTTTGGGGATCGGCCCCCTTCGGGGTCCCCTTCTGTCCTTGGAGGGTCCCGTTTCAGGGAGGGAGCTTGAGGGCGAGGCAGTAAATCAGTCTGGCAGTGGCTCCGGCAAACTTCCTATCTTAAGGATTCTCGGGGCACCGTGCGATCCTGATCTTCCAGAGCGTCGCAAGAAAAGTTCATAGGGAGCTGGAAATCGTGGGGTTTGGATCTGATGTTGCCAAGTACGGGTGTACAGAACGCTTTCTAAAACTAGGGTATCTGGGGAGCTGTGAAGGAGGGCGCTGAGCAGAGCTGTCCCAGAGAAACAGATGTGTCACTGGATAAAGCCGAAAAAATCGGCGTGTTGTGGTCATCATGCATACGTATTTGACATTAGCAGGTATTCGTGGTAATTTGAAATAGTGATTAACAGACAAAAGAAAAGTAGTCCTTGCCCAGATGCAGCAGGAATGGGATACTAAACTTGTACATTCCTCAAGGTACTTATTTCTAACTTAAGAAGTTCTACCTTTGTTTTATTGGAGCTAGAGAAAAGTTTGTGTGTTTTTTTATGAAATGTAGAGCTGTAAGTTCAGATTCTTGATCTCTAGAAAGAAGCCTGTAACAGTTTGAACAAGGTTGTTTAATTGTTGGAGCATAGGTTCATCTTTGTTTCAGTCTAACAAATGTAGTTTCAGCTATTATGGGTTTAATTCTTACTAATACAGATTTCAGTGAAGAACTTTACCAGTATTTTTAGTGTGATCTTCGTAGATAGGTTAATTTTATTTTATGTTTTTTTTAGGGACTGGCACATTCATATTCTTTGTGGTTTATAGAAATTAAAAGGTCATTCTTTGTTTGTCCCTAGTGTCTATATCAAATAGAGAGTCTGGGGAATGTTTATTTGTGGTAACAATAAAGTGTCTTCAGAAGGGTGAGTATTATTTGTACATAGCGTATTATAACTACTCTCACTTTAGATTATTAAATTGAGAATATTTAAGATCTACAGAGTCTTTGAGAAAATGTGCTTCTAAGATTTAGGAGCTAGGACTCAAAAGTTTAGGGTGACGTGTCAAGTGCTTTTAACTTTGAGAGCCAGTGCTTTATTAAGTACTGGCTTCAAGATCGTTACATCAAAAATGTTACGTTTCTTCTGGCATTTCCTTTACCAAGAATAAAAAAGAGGGGAAAAATAAATTATGATTTTTCGTTCCTCTGTCTACATGAGGAATGAAAGTAACAATTAAACAACCTGTGAAGAAATATGTGACAGCAAAATATTCCGTGAGATGCCAGTATTTCTTTTAATCTGGAACTTGGGAAGAATTCAGGATTCTAATTTAGGACAAAAATTGGTGAAAAAAGAAATGTTAGTTTTTTAATATGCGATTTCACCCTGACACTGAAAATCCACATCATCAAAAGGTCTTAACATCTTTGCTCAGTTTAAAATGAGCTAATGTGGCAGTGGGTAAACTTAGACCACAGACTTGAATTTCAAGCTCAACTTTTTTTCCTCTTTCTGTATATTTTTAACTCTCCTGCTGGAATTGCCACAGCTGAAATAGGGTAATTTTGTTGCAGATGTGCATTCAGATGGATTTTTGCTTCTTCTGTAACATTGCAACATTCCTAGGCGAAATGTAAATATACTCCCGCACTTCTGCTTACCTCCAAAGAAACTTGGGCTTAGTAAGAAGGAATTTCTGTAGGGCATTATTGACTGCATTAACTGCACTATATGTAGAAAGGATGCAAGCTAAATGCCACTTTATGTAAAGCAGCTGATGTCAGAATACACTACAACTAACATCCAGCGCACTCCAGCAATGTTCCCAGGAAAGTTGGTGCACTCTAAAGTTGGTTTTGAAATCAGACAAGAAAATCTGTTCTTGTTACCTTTCACAAGAAGATTCAGCCTCTTGCTGTATGTATCATGTACACGTTCACAGCTATAATGTTGAAATGGAATGATTTTAGGTGACTGTACTGCATTCATGTGATTTAAGAGAGTCCTTAAAAATGGCTGCGATACTGACAGAAGGCAGATTGAATAAATGTTTGCTTTTTGTTGTATTTGAGCAAAAGGGCTGTGGGAAACTTTTAAGTGTTGGCTGTAATCTGAAAGTTCTGTAGCTCTACAGGTAACGTTTACAGATGCGTCTTAGCAGACTTGAGAAGAGTCTGTGAAATGTAATGGTGGTGGTGGGATAAAATTTTCCCCAACAAGGATGCTGAAAATTTCAGGAGCAGGACCTGGCCTTTGTTATTGCAAGGGATTTTACCGAGACAAGTAGTTCATCTTCACAGAATGAACTTTCCAAGCAAAATTCAGTTTATCAGATCTTTAAAAACATGGAGGACATGGACTACAAACTGTGAATGTAATTCTTAATGATTTGCTGAGGTGTTTGAATAATACTTACATTAGGAAGCAAGCCCTCTGTTAACAGAAGCTGTAGCAAGTTTTATTTTAGTGTTACAGATGCTACCAACCTTCTGTTCCTACTGTCAGTAAGGTCCGTGGAAAGAAGTGCTGGGCCCTTTGAAATGTCTGATTGAAACCAGCATCTATGCTGTCTGTATCTATAAAAGTATTTATACATGTATCTATACATTTAGCATCTATATGTGACTTGCACAGCTGTTCTAGAGTGGCTAAGTCGATCTTTAAATGGGTGAGTTACTCCAGTACTGACATAACTGAAGTTGTAACTTAAACTAAGTGGCAGTGTCTGGGAGGAAGAAAGGTGGGACAAAGAAAAACCTTGTATAAAATGGATGCAAAACAGGGAGAGGTGCTTCTCAGGGGAATGATAAAAACATTGGTTACAAGTTAGCAGAGTGCTTAGGATTGTTTGTTAGCTCTCAGCCGTATGCCCAAGAGTTTTGTTGAGCTAAAGATTGAAAGGAAAACAATGTACAGAATTACTAAGCAGGTATTCTGTCTGTTCTGGTGAAGATCAGTTAAAGGCTCTAGGATGATGCTGTGTATGTCTGTCTATGGATGAGGTGAAACTAAAGAGTGAAATTTGTTGGAGGAGGGAGTAGTTTCTATTGAGCTCCAAGCAAGAAACAGTGAAGTTTACGAAACCAGTAGTGACAGTGCTGCTTTCTGTAACTGATCACAGTAGGTAGTTTGATTGTTACAGGGCTTTTTTTCTAGTTGTGTGCCTAGATTTCCATTAAGATTTGTCAGACTGTGGGCTTGAGGTTTGGATTTTCATCAGAAGGGAGAAATCTACCTCCAATATTATAGTCTAAATATGTTTTCTGAATTAAAGAGAGAGAGTAACACTAGTGAACTTGGGTAAAGGCAACTCTTAAGAGTGAAAAGCATAATTTGCATAGAGCATTGATAAATCAAGCTTCTTTTTAACATAGTAAAAGAGGAATTCTTCAATATATAACTAGTAATTTTAGCACAGTCTTGCAAATTGGTTTTCATGTAAAAAAAAAAAAAGAAGAGATAGAAGAGGATGTCTGTTAATGTCTCTGCTGCATCCAGAAAAAATGTAAACACAAACCAAACACCCCCAGATGAATGTGGGTTATGTCCTTATTTTAGGAATATTTTGGCTACCTGGCAAAGTCTGCATATAGGGTTTTTCAGCATTTGTGCTTCTGCTCAATTTGTGAAAAATACTGTTGTCTTGGAACAATTTCTAACACATGCTGTGCTTCCTTTCTAATGGTAAAAGCAGTAGTACTTTTAAGGTGAGAAGGCCATTTGGAAATCTAGATAGTGTGCACGTTCTGAATGCTGTAGATAAAAATAACAGTGTAACGATGTGAGTGGATTGGAGCGATATTGTCATTTGCTTGAAAATGTTATATAGTGCTTCCAAAGCTTCTCATTTACATATATAGGACCTCATTAACAAATGAGGTAAAACTGGTGCATTACTGTGTGCAAAGAATGATTTCCTTGATACACAACTGCAGAGGAGCTTCAGCATTTGCTGTTAGTTTTCTTTTTTTATATATATGACTGATGTTGTATATATAATTACACAAAGTTGTACAAATTATACTCCACATTCTGAATTTTTGAGGATGTGAACTGAAAAGAAAGCTTTACAGGAGGGCATGATTTCTTTATACTTTAAAATTACTTTTTAATCTAGAACCAGGCCTGTTTCCCCTGTCAGTTTTTGTTGTATCTGGCTCCTTCCCGTTCTGCCTTTTACGTGGTTGGTTCAGTTTTTCCTGCCATACGTTCTCTTTTTCACAGCCTGCATGCTTGGTTTAAATCCCAATCAGATGTAATCTAAAGAACAAAGTATTTGAAAGGAAGGAAACTCAAACCTTAAGACTCATATTTATTTTATTTTATTTTCAATATGAGCTGGTTTCCTTTCCATGTTTCTGAGCGTGAGTGGATCTGGCAAGCTTTATATTTTTGGTGTGTAGTTGTCTGATTTAGTTTTTCACTCCTAAGATGAAAAATTCTAGAGATGAAATTCAGTTTGCTGCTTCTGTTAGAAATCGGGCAGATGTGTATTACGGATGCTTGATTACCTGTGAAACTATACCATGGCAAATGGATTGAAGCCATTAAGTTACTATCATCTCTTTTTAATCATCTCCCGGCTATATGTCCACTAGTTTGCCATGTTTCTAGTGTGTATTTATTGCTAATGTGCTTAATGCAAAGTTAAATCTGCTGTTTAACTATTAGAAGAGATTGACATAAGTTCTTTTATCCTTAAAATAGGTTAACCATTACTGGTGTTCAAGTCATCATTGCTTTCAAACTGGGGAGACATAACTGGTGCCAAAGCCTTACTACTTGTAGTTCTCTTCTACAGCCTAAGAGAGTTGCTTGATTTAATTTTTTCACTGTGGATTTTTTTGGGGGAGTGAGTTGGTTGTTTTGGCTTTTTTATAAGATGAACTTCTTATTAATTTCCTCCATCAAATCAAGCTGCTGGAAAAGTAGTTATCTTTTATTTTCCCTTTATAAGCAACATTTCATCTCGGGTAGGGATGCCATACATTAGACCTAGTTATTTTGACGGGCTCTAAAATGAGAGTATCGTAAGTAACTCTTATGCTTTCGTCATTTGAAGCTCATTTTGGAGTTTTTCAGACAATTGGCAAATACCAGCTCAGCTTCAAATTTTGCCAGACTGTTTTACAGTAAATTCTGCATACTTGGAAATATAATTAATGTCTTTCAAAGTTCAGGCTATTTGTGCAGGGAAAAAAAGGTGGAATAGCCTTCAAACCACTTCGTTGTTGTGTGGCAGAGTTTTTGGAGTGGGGGTTGCTTCTGTGTGTGTGGATTGAGCTGAAGAACCTGTGGCTACTTTAGAGATTTTTAGAGTGAAAAAAGGTGTGTCCATAAAACAAGTTCGGGTGGAATAGTCAATGCACTTCAAATTCACACCCTAAATTATTTTGCCTGTGGAGACATGCCTTAAGTGTTCCGAGCAAGTGTTATTTTTCCTGCCAGATTTATCCAGGATATCAAAAAGCTGAATTTTAGGAGATGGAGGTGTTGGGCAACAGGGGTTATTTGGAATGTGTGTGGGAGTCGTATAACTCTTCTGGGTGTCTGTGAATGAGTATGAAGGGAGAAAGTGAGGCACGCATCTGAACAACTCAAAGGTGAAGTTCAGGTGTTATGTAGAAAAAAAAAAAAAAAATTTTGCTTTCCCCCGACAAATAGCCAGGCTTGGTCCCATGTAAGAAATGTGGGATGGGTTTAATGGTGACTTGTAAAAAGCATGGTCAAAATTGGGCTTGAAACTTTTTGTTGCTTTCCTGCTGTTTGGAGATTTAAAAGGTTTTATTTGGTTTTCATTCCAAGTAGTCCTATTTGTGTGTGCAGATATAGTTAAAAGTATTTATGCATGCAGCTATCCAAGTAAAAAGTAAATAGTTGCATTACTTGATGCACAATGTTTTGTTGATGGTGCCCAAGCTGAAGTTGGTTTCACTTAGTGCCAATTTTGGTCTGATCTTTTATAGAAAATACTTGGTTATGATCTCCCCCTTCTGTCTTTCCCCTTTCTCCCACCCAAACGGATGAGTACTTGAACTTGTAATTTTTGTTTCTAAAACAGTATTTTTCTGAAAGTATTGAACGTTAAAATATTCTGGAACAAAGCAATAATATAAGGAATTTAGAAGAATTCTCTTTGAAATGGTTATTGTTACGCCTTGCATATTATTTAGTAGTTAGTTCTTGTCTGATTTTGTTTCTCTGAATCATGAAACTGTAGGGGGATACAGAAAAAGAACTTAGTTTCTCAAGGGAAGAATACCTTTGAAAGTTGCAGGCTTACATATGCAGACTGATTGACCACTAGTAAAGGTTTCTCTTTTTCTTTTAAGGGCTGTCTGAAAACAAATTATGCTGGATTACTTCTTTTGTTTTACTCTTGTATTTGTTTAAGGAAATGTATTGGAAATCTAATTACTTGTATTGAAATCTTACTTTCCTATTATTAAACTCTGAGAAGTGGCTATGCCATTGTTTCTTGACAAATAAGTATTCTAAATAAAGGACTCCCTCAAGATGAGATAATGTCAGAGTAAATCCAAAGGCAGTGTACTATTAGAGAAAAAAGTTATCAAACCGATGCCCTCCCCTTTCTTTATGGCTGGTAGACAATATGAAATAAGCTTGTTTTCTAGAGCAGTTCTGTTGGGTTTTGCACGGGTATTTCATGTTTCATTAATCTGTAGCTAGTGCTGAAAACTTTTAAAATGGTCAGGGTGTTTTGTAAAGACTGAGTTCTCCCCGTTTTTATCTTATTATTTAAATCTTGGAAGCAGATTGGTTAAAATTACTTGGATATTAAGAAAATTTTGGTTATATTTTCTGAAGTCCTTCTGAAAGATCCGAGCTATTTATAAACTGAGCTGCAAAGTTTTAATCATGCTGGCAGATAAGGTAAGGGATGTTGAATACCTGGTAGTTGCTTTGCTTTGGCAGTTTCCTAACCCATAAGAATAAAGTATTCTAATGTAGAACCAGTAAGAACATAAATTAAGATTCCCTGTGTTTTTTCCAGGAAGTAAAAATGAGTGGAGTGAAGGAACATTTCCTTCTCTTTAGTATCCCTAGAGCTGCTTGACTCTTTATTCTTTCTTTCCTCCTTGTCCTGCTTGGTTTATAATGGTGGTAGAAACTCCTGAAAAGAATATTCAAGCAGCATAGTGTTGAACTCTCTATGTGAATGAACTGTTAGAGGAGAAAGCAAGAAATAAAATACTGTGGGAGCAATTTATTTTCTCATTGTATTTTATTTTTTAATCAGATGGGGTGTGTGATTAAAGAAATATGAGTTCTGTAAGCCCTAGAGTTGGCTTGTTTTCTGCCTGTCCTGTGTGTCAATAACTGAACTGCTCGGTTTTACTTTGCGAGGTGAGCATTTCAAATAATAAGTGGTATGAGTTTCAGTATGGATTGAGCACATCCAAAAATTGATCTGCAGGCTTTGGCATTTATTGCTCTCACAAGGAGTTGAAAAGTGAATGTCTAAGGCCATAGTTCGCAGTGTCTTTAGGTGGGGACAGACTGGTCACTTAAGTCAAAAGTAACAAGTATTTTCAGCCAGAGGACTTCCTCGCTTCTGTCAGTCTCTGGCTGCAAAAGTGCTTGTGCCGTCAGGAGGGAAATGATTGCACAAGTGCAGGAACAAGTGGCAGGTAAAAGTCCTTGGATTTGTAGCAATATCAGCATAAAGTAGGGGTGATGCTTGAAAGTCAAAGCCATCTGGTCCTCCAAGCAGTTTTTGTCTGGTATATGTGGGAAATAAACAAGAAACTGTGTTTGAATAGATTCATTTAACTGTAAAAACAGACTAGAAACAGTAATAGATGAAAGAGGGTAGATGTTGTGATCAAGGCAAGCAGAAGTCAGGAGGTGGATAGGGCCACTTTTCTTGGTCCTGCCAGCTGACAGGATGGATTGGTTTTGTTTGTCAGGATTTCCTCGATTATTATTTGGAGTTCACACTGCAGCTTTTCATAATGCCAGAGCACTTACAGTCTTAATGAATCTGTTAATCTGTTACAGAAAACATATATAACTTGGTGATCTCTAAACCATGTCATATTTGATTTATGTTTGCTATTTATATCAGAACTTACTGTGGAGTATGTATGCAGAAGGATGCATCAGCCTTGTTATTACAGGAAAGCTAAAAAAAAAAAATCAGTCATTTTGAGGGAATTCTGATGTATCTGGGCTAATCAGTGTAAAGATATTGCTTATGTTATAATAATTCAGTAACCACTGCAACTAGTTTTAATTTAGGGAATAACACTGCAAATAAAAATATAGTCATTACAGTTAATAAGGTAGTTTGGTAGTGGTACTACTACAAGTAAGTAGTTTGATTGGGATAAGTGTATCCTGAAACTGTACTCTTCACCAATAGCTGTTCACACAGCTGTAAGAAAAGGGTATGTACAGTTATTTTGTTTATGATGGACATGTTGATCAAGGCAGCATGTGGTGACCAAATGGTAATTTGTCACTATATGGTGATTTTACTTTTTTTTTTTTTCCTTTCAGCCTCTTTCAAAAGAAGCTGAAATTCTTACTCAAAAGATACAAAAAAGCATCTTGGTCATCTTGCGTATTCTGAAGTATCCATTGGGAGCTATTAACTCAGGGAGCTGCTGGGATAATAGCAAGGTCTGAAAAACATTGGGCTTGGGAAGGAGTAATTGAGGAGGCACATCTGAGTTGCAGGGAAGCAGGTCAGAGAGTAGTTGTTTATTGTGAACATGTGTCCTGCTTGACTTATCTTTTTTCTAGAATGTGTTCAAGTTTATTTAGAAATGAAAAAATAAAAGTGATGTTTTACTTTGGGGAAAACCAAACAAACAATAAACCAAACCGATACCCCAAATCAAATGACAATTTAACCTTCCAGGGTAGAGGTCAGGCTCCTGATCTTAAGTACACCAAGTGCAAGGTAAGGCTGTAGTTACTGAAGCACCAAATAACAGGTCTGAAGAGAGCGACACTTCAAAGGTGCAAAGGTTGGGCTATAAGAAAAGCATAAAACTATTAGGATAAGATGACAAGTCATCTGAAAGAGGACCGCTTTTATGTTTTTTTTTTAATTGTTATTTTAAAAGTAATGGTAACTTTATGGAGAGTACGTAGCACTCTAGTTAGACAACACACTTCATTAGTGAAGAGCTTTCCAATCTGCCTTTAATTATGCTAAGAGGTAGAACTGAAGGCTTCAACCGTACCAGTTGTATGTTGGTACTTCAACTGTACTGCTCCAGCTGTATGGAGGCCTCCTTCAAATGAATAAACGCATGGAATATTAGTGGGAATGAATGTGTGAACTAACTAGTTGATGGAGTTGTTAAAGGAGTCTGTAACATAAATGCTTCTACAGATTAGAAAAATCGGTGCTTACGCACAAAACTGAAGAGTTGGGGCTGATTAAGCTCTTAGGCATTTTAATTCACAATTTATTGCTCTCAATAATAGTGGTGTTTTCCAAATTGTACGTGTAGCTGATTGAAATACCAAGAATTTTGGAATGCAGTGGTGATGGTTTTCATCTTCTGAAATATTAAACTGGAATTTAAAAGGCAAGCAAGCTCCATAGCATCAGCTTTAAAAATAGCACAACCCCTGGTTTTGAGATGGCAGGCCCAGTTCAGAGTTACATCGTCTTCTCGAATAGTTTCGGGTTGCAAGGTACATCTAGAGGTCGTCTGCTCCAGCCTTCCACTCAGGCAAGGCCAACACTGAAATTGTCTTTTCCAGACCACTTTTAAAATGTTTTAACAATGGAGATTCCAGCACCTCTTGGCTTCATGTATTCCTGTACTGGACTGCACTCGCTATTGAAGAGTTTCCTCCCTATGAAGAAGTGAAATCCCCTGCTGTCTTGTCTGTTGCCTCTTGTACTTTCATTTAGCATAGATCATGTCTCAGCAGAAGGTCTAGACTAATGCACAGCTTCTGTGATTGTTTGGGTTTGGCTCTGATTTGTGTAAGAAAACACACTGTTCAGGGAATTAATTCTTTTATGTGTAAGTTGAAATTCTTGAAGTGACTTATCCAATTTTGATTAGGCCCAGAAACAGACAAAAACGTGTTTCAGAGTGTTTAGGAGTTAGGGAGCCTACATGTAATATTCTTAAATAATTAAGAATAAATAGAACATGCATTGAAGCCTTAGACTTGTACAAATAATGGCAAATTGAAAATAACTGTTGTTAACCAATGGTCTGAATATGTGCAGTTGTGAATATCTGGTGGGATGTATGAGGTAGAACTGAATTGTACAAACCTACGCTCTTCCTTTGCTACAGACCTCTTCTATATTTGTCTTGCACTGGCAACTAATGTAGGCAAGTTACAAATGGTTGCTGCTGTTGTTTTGCTACTCACTACATCTTTTCACAGCAGTCTTAAGCTCTAGATCTAGAGATAGCAGGAAATGTTTCTTGAGAGCAACTGGCACAGAAGTAGCTTGCCACCTCAACTGCTTTGCTGATTGTAAAATTCCTTGAGTCTTGTAAAGAAAAAAATTCACATGGTGTGAATAGTATGTTTTACTTGATATGGAAGTGTGTAGTCTAAGGCAGGTGGATAATAGGCCCTAACAGTTTGCTGACATTCACAGGGAAAGTCTTTGCTCCTTTCTCTTGTCCCTGGTTGCATGGTTCCTCTTCTTTCCTGCCAGATTGAGTGCTTATCTGGCCAGCATGAGCAATTTGGACCAGTTATGAAAACCTGCCGCTTTTGAGTGCTGAAGAGATCTGATTTGAGGTAACTGATCACCTTAATCAAATTTGTCATATTTGCTGTGTAAATTCCGAGATGCTGAAGCATTGCAGACAGATAATGAAGGGAGGAAACGAATGCCGTTTTAAGATCCCACTTCCTTTTCCAGTCCTAGCTGAGAAGTACATTAAGAGTATCTATTTGTCATCAGCTTCCAAAAGCAAATATGTAAGTGAATGTGCTGCTTAATTTTGGTTAAGTTGTTCTTCAAAGTTAAATTGTGTTTGATAAATGGTAATAAAGTAGTAACCGTGGATTATGTCACGAGGAGAGAGTACATAACCCCCCTCCCCCAATGTTGTAGTGACAGACAACTACCTTTGAAGGAATTCTGCTAAGTGAAATGTATTTTAGTGTTGCAAATAATAACTGTGAGTAACTACATGTATCACAATAATAGGAGTTTAAATGCTCATAATAAAAACATGCCTATTCATAGCAGCAGTCATTCTGCTTTTGGCACTACTATATTACCTGGAAAGCCTACAGCCATCATCAGTCTGTACTGGTGTTTGGGCTGAGAGTAAAATGTCTTGCAATTAAAACACAGGCTTTTAATTCTGCTTGCAAGCCAGGATTTTTCTGCTGACTTGAGGGAAAGGAAGTGTTCTAAGACTTGGACATTTGTTTTCACACACAGACATTACTTCTTGGTTTGGGGTTATGGCATTGGTATGTCTGGGGCTGTTCACGATTCTCTTCCTCACACCAAGTTTGTTAAAATTGATAGTTTTGTCTTTGCCAATAGCTTGTATAACAGTTTCCATCTCTTGAGCAACCAAGAACATCTTGCATGGACATGGGATCTCAGTGGAGCTGATCGTGAGTGTTGTATTAGCCTACATGATCCACAATGACTGAAACTCGTCAGGGTGAGGAAGGACAGATGAGCTGGTTGAAGTTACTTGTTTAAATCAGTTTCTTTTAGATACTGCCAAACAGAGCCCATTGGAGGTTAAACTTTTGTGGGCCAATACAAGCCTGTTAGCATTTATCAGCCTGAAGGGTGGCACAGCTGGCTTAATAAATATTTCTTGTTTCTGGTTGTTAAGAACAACTTTTCCATGCTTGTAAAACTGAGTGGCAGAGAGGCAATGTGCCTTGACAAACACTTCGGTTGAAGCCTAAGCTGCTACCCTCTCCAGTTTCAGTTCTATGCCTCTTTTTCCTGCGCCAGTATTGCCCCCCTCCCTTTACTTGTATTGATTCAAGAATTCATGTGGCTGCTGAGCAAACCAGTTTGTGGAGCTGATTTTGTTGAAAAATTGTATTTAGAAACTAAGTATGTTTATTTTCTGGGCTGTTCGGACAGGCTTTTTTCCTGACCTATTTTGATTAACAGAATCATAACACTTAAGCCCTCGCAGCAGAGAAGGCTGAGTAGAGGTGGAAGTGAGTGACCAGGGGCCACTGATACAGCAGACAGATGATATCTTTTCCAGGCAAAACTGGCACTGAATAGTGTTTGAGGAAGGTAGTTGAACTGATGGTAGCATTTGCTGCATGTTCTCTCTCTTAATCTAAACATCCTTTAATGATACCGTACTTCAGCATATGGAATAACAACATGATGCTGCTTTTTAGGAAGAGATAAAGTATTTTTTGGTTAAAAACAGATTGAACTGCACCGTAAACTTAAAATACAACATTTCTATAATGTAGAATAGTGAAAAACACAGTTCAGTTTACTCCCATCTATTTCTCTGTGACTGGTTTTGTAAAAGTTTCAATGTGCTGTAGTTGGTTTTGTACTGAAATGTTATTAATGAACTATGTTGATCTTTCCTGTGGTGGTGTATTTCAGAGCTAGAGATTTGTTGTTAATCGGTCTGGTTTGGTGTCTGAAATACACAAGCTGTCAGTGGCCTTGGGAATATTTTTCTTCCCATGGAAATGAGAATGTGCTCTTTTACATAGGTAAGTTAGGAAGAAAACCATTGCCTTGCTTTAGAAAATCCAGAGTAGCAAGCAAGCAACCTCAAAACTTCTAGGTGTATTTTTTGTGTGTCTGCTAATGGCACAGGTAAACAATTCTTTGAGGTGCTGGGAGTGTCATTATTCCCCCGCCCCTGCAGCTTGCATAACTTGATGTGGAAATAGCAGCTCAGAAATTGCAGCAGTACATAACTTTTCTTACTTAGCCCGAGTGAGTAATATAGTTTCTTGACCAGAGTGTTTTCACGAGTCTTTCTGTGCTGTTAAGAAAAGTTTGGTACAGATGAAGGAGACAGGTCTGACAGATTACAGCATTGCTTTATGATTAACTTTGGAGTAAGTTGTTTTGAAGGCTGGCAATATATTTTATTGATAGTTAATTTTCAGGTGCTTGAGAATTGTAATAAGTCTACTAGAAACTTATTCCTCCAGAAAGGTTTAGGATAGATTCATAGAGAGTATTGTCTTGGTTTGTATTTAGGGTGCATGGAGTAAGTGTGTTTCCAAGATTTTTTAAGTAATACATTTTAGTGTAGCATAGATGAAAAATCTGTAGCTGTGGTTGAACAGTCATTTCATTGTATTGTGCTATGTAAAATCATGTAACATAAGATAATCTGATTTATTTTTTCATGAGGCTTAGGAAAGTTGACAACTTTATGTCTAAGCTTAATAAAAAAACCCCAATGCATTATCTTCCTTGTTTGTTTGTTTCTAGCAAGTATTGAGTATTTTTTGCAGGCTTATGGGAAAATTGTGTTAATATCTTCTGTTGCCAAAATTCTGCTTTTTGAGTTGAACATGAAAGTTGTCCTAAATTCTGCTGTCTGATCAAAACAATTCTTTTAGTGTGAGAATTTAGCATAGAAAGGTGTGGTGGGGGGTGATTTGATTTATTGCTGTTGTTTTGTGGGGTTTGTTTTAGGTTTTGTTGCTCTAAACTAAACCACAAGTTTTGTAGATGCTTCAAGAAGTTCAATGATGGCTTCAGGTAGGGTTTAATAGATAATAATTTCTCCATTAGTAAGATTGCGTATGCTGAGCCTAAGAGACCTGTGTGCTGTCTGCATCTGATAACAGCTTCCAGCTAAAGAGCATGTTTGCCACTCCAGGGCAAACTGATGTATAAAGCCAGTGCCTGTTTGTGGTGAGAGCCACACTGTTGGTCTGAGTGCCTAACAAATCCTTCCTGCTTTATGGTTGTGCACAGGAAGCCACAGTTGTGGATAGGATCATCGAGCTGATCTGTGTTTCAGAAAACAAGCACAAAGTGAGCTTTTGTTTATCATTAGTCAGTTTAATCCAGTTTATAGGCAGTGTTGAGGCTGAGAAAAAAGAGTTGGGAAGGGTGAGATTGATTGTGAGATGCCATCACTGCTGAAGAAATTACACAGGCGAGTGTCTTGTAGTATTGAATCTAAATGAATAAGTTTATGATATCTGAAGTGACAGTTCATGAAGCCAGCTCAGATGCATGTTTTGAGCTTACCAGTGCATCCAGAGAACTTAGTGGAAGTGTGTCACTGTTCACAGGGCTGTGGGCATGCAAACGGTGAGGTAGAAGTGGTTGAAGAAGCAGTGTGGTATAGTTCATGGAGCAGGGTCATGCAGTTAAACACATGGTTTTAGAAATCAAGGTTCTGAGAAGAAATGTGAAAGCATTTGTGTTTGGCTTTATGGGAGGTAGAAGTAGTACTTCCCCCCTACCTGCCTGTCTGAATTACTTTATTCCTTTGTTACTCTTTCATTACTCCAGGCAACAAGCCCCATGAAGTTATTGCGCAGTTTGCATCAGGCTGCACATGTGGTTTCCCTGTTGGGTTTTATATTAGTCCTGCATCCTCCCCCTCCCTATCCTCTCCTACCCTGCCCCTTCATTGGAACTGTTGGTCAAGAGTGCTCTAAAGTGCAGTATTGTACCAGCGTATGCATAAATTTAAAAGATCGAAATGACCTTTTGAGCATAGATTGATTCACAATGAAAGAACTGAGAAGTTACACTGCACAAAGGATGTTTTAATTCAGGAGTATCTCCAAACAAATCCTGAGTAGAGGGAAGATAATATAATATTATTAGTTTATAATATTGTTAGTTTAAAATATTGTGTAATATTAAGCACAATTCGAAACTAATAGCATCCCTTTAAAAGGGCAGAGCCCCTCATTTGCTAAAAAGCATGGGAGAACAAATTTTTTAGCATTTTCATTAAATCTTCCCCCCCCCCCCCATTTGGCACTGTAGCCAGAGGAACTTAAATATAGTCTTTGACAGCAGTATGACTGCTTGAATAGACTGCCTAATTTAGAGAATTATCTGAGTGCTTGTCTGTCACTGATGGATATTGACAAAAATGATCGAAGAAAAATAGGGCATTGTCTTTAAATAAGGGTCTTTCTATGTTCTGTAGGCAAAACAGAAACAATTTGGGCTGAAAGTTTTTACACTTCTTTCTCTTGTGAATTCTAGGTGTATTGTATATGCTTTGGCTGCTGAAAGTAAGCATTGGCTCATTTAAGCTTATAGGCATTAAGTGTCTTACAACTTCCTGTAAGGAATGTAGATCTTGTACATCATTATGAAATGCTCAGCAGTTTACTTGAAACACTAATGTATCTGCTCTAGGTCATTGCCATTTTTTGTTGCTTTTCATTTCCAACCATGCAAGCACGAGTGAAAACTGAAAAGAGTAGCTGTATATTTGCTTTTATTTTCTTGTAGGGTCTTTTAAAAATCAGTGTTCAGGAGGGTTCAGTGTGTCTCATTCCCAGTACCTAGTTCAATCACCTTATTGCTCAAGAAGAAGTGTTAGTTTTGTTGTTTTTGTTATCCTTGATGGTGGTCTGTTCAGATTACACTGATCTCCCATTAGCATGGGCTAGCTGGGTTAAGTGAAGCTTTGGACCCAGGGTATTAAGCCTTTGCATTTAAGTGTGGCGCATGCCTTGCTTGATGTGGCACCAGGATGATTGCCCAGCTTGGAATGAGACTGCCTGCCTGTGGCTGTACCAGGTTGACACGAGCATCTCTTGGGATGTCTCGCCATGCTTCCAGTGTTCCCTCTTCTGCAAGGAGAGTTATGGCAAGGTTTCCCTTGTGTTACCTCAGGTGAGGTCTGGCTGGGTTAGCTGAGGAAGTCATTCTGTGCTCTGGGAGATGAGCTCTCAGTAGAAACAGAGTAACTGCTTTAGAGTAATTCTTGCTTTCTTGTATCTATTTTGGAGAGGAGATAATCTGCCCCTGAATAGCTGAGTTGGCTGCTACATAGTTTCTTTTGAGTAAAAGTTCTTGGGGCTGGCCTCTTTAGCAGTTAGTGTCTGTAGGCCCTTCATCTGAAGATGATGAAAAAATGGAAAAGAAAAAGATGTTAAAACAATAGAATCAGCTAACAGTATTCAGAAGGGGAAATGGGGACAGGGAAGTGGGAGATGGCCTGGGGGCTCTCAGAATCAAATCATTGCACTAAGACAATCCAGTATCATGTTTTTATTTATTAAATAGAAACTGCTAAATGTTATGCTGTCTTCTTAAGACAGGCCATAAACTATTCTTAGACAGATGGGATTTAGCTTCTGCCACTTGTGCTGCTGTAGGGAATATTCTGAAACTTTATACGGGAAGTTGACTAGTTCTGAGAAATTGACCTTAACATTCACTAGCTCTGCAATCCTAGCTGCAAACCACATAAAACATCATTTAAGGCAAATGGATAGGCTTTACTTGTAAGAAACTGTAGTTTGTTACAGCTTGGAGTACTTGCAAATGTGAACAGCAGAAATGATGGAAGAAAGTGATTTGGGAAAGGTTGTTCTTACACCTAGGTACTAGTGCAGGTGGATCAATAGTAGGCTGGAGACAGCATCTACAATCCTGAATTTACCCCCAGAGATTAGTTTCTGTTGCTTTTTCCCTGAAGTCTTTTAATTCTCCAAATTGCCTTTACTTTCAGGGATGGAGGTGGTGGCCAGCACCCTTCTGTAGGAGTTAATCTTTCTGACTCCTTTTTTTTTCTTTTGCTCTCCCAGTCCTGACCAGCATGAGCTGCCTTTGTCTGGGAAACTTCTTATCCTAGTTTCCCATGTTTATTTTCTTAAATGTATAGTTTTGGAGGCAACCTTTGAATTGACATTAGCCAAATGCCACTGACAATTTCTGTAGTCCTAATGTGAAGATTAGAGATCGATTGCACTGTGAGAATTAACTCTGTCTGCCAGGAATATGCTATTCTCTTCCTGCTGCCTTCCCCCCCTGTCTTGTGTTTGTTTGGGTTTTTCTCCCGTACTCTCTTCGGAGATTAAGAACAGAAAAACAATTGCGTCTTACCACAGTACATGTGTTTATAATAGTGTAATTCTCCTTTGGTGGTGTTGCCTACAAATCTGTAGAGGGGCTTCTGAAAAGGGCATGTAGTGACAGCACAAGGGGGGAATGGGTTTAGATTCTCATTTCAAATCTAAAAACCCATCAGTTTTCCGTACAAAATATTGTTTAATGTCTTGCATAAGATAGAGGGGAGATTGAGGAAGAAGTTCTTCCCTGTGAGGGTGGTGAGGCACAGGTTGCCCAGAGAAGCTGTGGCTGTCCCACCCCTGGCAGTGTTCAAAGCCAGGTTGGATGGGGCTTGGAGCAACCTGCTCTAGTGGAAGGTGTCCCTGCCTGTGGCTGGGGGTTGGAATTGGATGAGCTTTAAGGTCCCTTCCAACCCAAACTGTCCTAAGCTTACAAATATGGATCACTTGGTTTAAAAATCTGCTGCTCAAATTCAGAATTAATTAATAAATTCCAAGGATTTTTCAAGATAAATGTTTTACAAACATGCATCCAGGACGCTTTGGTTTTTCCTTATCTGGAGTTTTTCTTTAACCAATACACACATATACTTCCTTCCCATTCAGTGCTTTCTCTCTTAATATAGACTTGCCATTTAAGAGGCTGTTTCTAAGTTGTTTATACATATTTGACTTAATGTACTATGTGTATCCCACTGCTGTTCCTCATTAACATTATTACTTTACCTAGAAGAACTTTTTCTTGCTATAACTTGCCAAAAGCAACAGTGCATCTTTTAATTCTCTGTGTTTTGTTACTTGGTGCCTTGAAGGTTAAATTGTTGTTTATGTTGTGCCCCAGATAGCAGTTTGAAACTAGTGCAAGAGGAGGGTGTTCTTGTAAGTCCCATTTGTTTTCAGATAAATGACCTGACTGTGCATAAGTTATGTTGTTTTAAAAGGAAGTATTTACCTTCTTGTGAGATATTATTTTACTCACCATTTTAATACAACAGGTAACAATGATGTTCATTACTGAAAAATGGAATAGATTGGATTTATTTGTTCGATGTGGATATGTTTCAGGTCTTAAAACCTTGCTTGCGGGGTCTTCTGGGAACTGCATTTCAGTTGTATGAAAGAAAGATGGGAATTCTGTTTGTTTTGTTGGTTTTAATCTAATTATGTATGATTTCCATATGGACCTGGTTTTGATGAGCAGGGCTTATCTGGAAATTTAATTTTGGTTAAGAAAGCGTTTTTTTTTTTGTTTTTAATGCCTGAGTCGTTTGTTATTCTTCAGGAAACTAGAATAAGAGGGGCTGTGGTTGATGCAGTATTGGAGTAAGTAACATAATCTGTGCTTTGTTTTTATGGGATTCAGTATTGTCAGCTGAGCTTTCATTTATCTTTTGCGTTCATTGGTACTTTGTCTGTGTCTTTTTGGCTGAACCATAACTGAAGTGATTTTGATGTTCTCTTTTGTATTACTTAAACTGAAATTCTGCCTTTCTGTTATTTAATGATACTTACTTGATTTCCAATCTATATCCAGTAACTGGGATGTTTTTCTATATTTTTGCTTTGCTTAGGTTATCATATAATGTAATACATTTCCTGCACTATGTAATGCTTTGATGCTGTTCTTTAATCAATACTGTAGTGCACTTTGATTCACTGGTGGTTTTTACTGTGCTCCAACATGAATGGTAGAGGATATTTTTAATCTATATTTTTTATCTCTTGTAACCACTGCTGCTGTGGCAGATGAGACTGAGGTTGGTTAAACTTGCTGCCTTGAGGCATGGAAGCAGAGCAATTGTGTTTTAATACCGCTCTAGATTTACCTCCCTCTGATTGTTCTCTGTCCCTCCCCTCTGCCTAGTTACGTGCTTCAGGCATTAGATGAAGCTTATTTTTATACTTTTTTTCCTTGAAGGGTACTTGCCATTGTTTGGATGGCAGTTCTGCCATTTGTTTAATTCATTCAAATCTAAAAACCCAACAGTTTTTCTTACAAAATATTGTTTAATGTCTTGTGTAAGAATGGGTGTCATGTTCTCTTAGACTGTTACATCTTGTTCAGTGTAAATGAACCTGTATTGAGAATAGATAGGTTTGTTATTGACCCCCCCCCCCTGCATCATCATAAAGTCTGATAGAACTCAAATTTGATGTGTACAAAACTGCTGAAAATAGAGCTCTGCCTACAGCAGCAAAGAGCTTTCAATAACTTGGATAAAGCTGTACTCATGGCTGCTGGGGAGCTGTGGTGTGGGGCAGGGGAGGAAGCATTGGGCCAGCCTGAAGAAGACACCTTATTTCATCTTTACCCACCTCGATAATTAGAAGGGGTGGAATTGTTTGAGGGGTCTGGACAGGCTGGATAGATGAGCTGTGGCCAATTGTATGAGGTTCAACAAGGCAAGTGCTGGGCCCTGCGTTTGGGCCACAACAACACCATGCTTGGTGGAGAAGAACCTGGGGGTGCTAAAAAATAGCTGGCTGAACATGAGCCAGCTTGTGCCCAAGCAACCAAGAAGGCCGATGGCATCCTGGCCTTTATCAGCATTAGTGTGGCCAGCAGGGCCAAGAAAGCGATCATCTGCCTGTACTGGGCACTGGTGAAGGCTGCACTTCAAATACTGTGTTCAGTTCTGGGTCCTTCGCTCCAAGAGAAACATTGAGGTGTTGGAGCAGGTCCAGAGAAGGGCAGCGGAGCTGGTGAGGGGTCTTGAGCACCAGTCTGATGAGGAACGGCTGAGGGACCTGGGGCATTTAGTCTGGAGAAGAGAAGGCTCAGGGGAGACCTTATTCCTCTCTACAACTACCTGAAAAGAGGATAGAACCAGAAGGTGGCTGGTCTCTTCTCTCAAGTAACAAGTGATACAACAAGAGGGAACAGCCTCAAATTGTGCCAGTGGAGGTTTAGACTGGATATTAAGAAAACTTCTTCACTGAAAGGGTGGTCAGGCATTGGAACAGGCTGCCCAGGGCACTGCTGCAACCATCATCCCTGAAAGTGTTCACAAACCATATAGACAAGGCTCTCAGTGACATGGTTTAGTGGTGGAGTTGGCAGTTGTGGGGTAACAGTTGGATTTGATGATCTTAAAGCTCTTTTCCAACCTAGTTGATTATATGTTTCTGTGCTCAAATCAATTATGCTTGTTTGAGAATGTATTAACCTTGGGCAACTCAGCATTTTGGCCTTTCGGTCCACGATGGCTATCGTGAATGCTATTTTGAGCTATTCAGTGAAATACTGTGGATTGTTATAGTACAACTCTTGAGAGGAAGCCAGTCTTGGATGTTGTGGTTTTGTTTCAGGATGCTGTCAAAATAGTCGCTGCCAGCATAGTCGCAGCATACGGTCATGGAGCTTGAAAAATGCTGAGCAGATTGGCATATTCTAGCAATACATTTGGATTATAATGTAAAAATACAACCATATTGCCAACAGTCCTGTAACATTAAAATGAAGCGCTTGGTACTAAGAGGGTGATCAGTGAAAGTTGGTATCAGTGTCCTGTGTGCAGTCAGCTACACAGTTTGGGGTTTTGTAGGATACTTGGGAAAAGAGCAAGTTGTCTTATTCTGGCTTATTCAAAACTCTTTTTGCCTGAATTCTAGAACTTTTTGGCACTTGAGTGGTTGGGTAGGAGGACTGTACTTTGAGGTACCTCTCTGCCCTTGAAATCAACTCCACAAGTCTGTTCAAGGAGTTGGTGTCTTACTGAAGGAGACCCCTTCTGCAAGGAGGGGAAGGTTTGTCTGCCAGAAACATAACTGTATAGAAGTTGATTTATGAGACTGCAAGGATTCCAATGTGTATCTTTGCAGTGCTAATCTAGGTTTATAGAATCACAGACTGGTTTGGGTTGGAAAGAACCTTAAGATCATCCAGTTCTGACCCTCCTGCCATTGGCAGGGACGCTTCACGCTACAGCATGTCACCCAAGGCTCTGTCCAACCTGACCTTGAATACTGCCAGGGATGGAGCATTTACCGCTTCTTTGGACAGCTTGTTCTGGTGTCTCAGCACCCTCACAGGGAAGAACTTCTTCCTTATATCTAACGTGAACTTCCCCTGTTTCAGTTTGAACCCGTGATCCCTTGTCCTAATGCTACAGCCCTTGATGAAGAGCCCTATTTAAATCAATTAGATGTCTTTCTGTATAGAGGCATTAGAAGTACTTGAAGGAAATATGAAGGGTCTCACTGATTTGTAATTAAAATTCTGGTGTCTATGACTTAAGTATATGTTATTTATTTTCTTTGGATTGGGATGGGATTGCAAGTGTCTGATTGAGAAAAATTAAAGGAATTCAATATGAAAGGTATTACAGGAATGTCTCTATCCTACCTAACTTAACTCTAACCTGCTCTGTAAGCAGTGGTGTCAGAGCTGGTAAGATTAACATCACATTGTCTCTTGTAGGATAATCATGGGTCAAACCGGAAAAAAATCTGAGAAGGGACCAATTTGTTGGCGAAAACGTGTGAAATCAGAATATATGAGACTGAGGCAGCTCAAGAGATTCCGACGTGCAGATGAAGTAAAGGTATTGTCACCTTTTGGTTCTATTTGCTTGAAAAATGATACAAAATCTGATCTTCTGAAGTATGAGTTGTCCTGCAGTTAACACCTACGCTAACAGTTTTGTTAAATACTTCGTTAACATACTGAAAGCTTGTTTTAACTCTGATCTCATAAATGGGGATGATACATTTATGTGATCGAATCAGGCATGCTAAGTGTCAGAAAAGATGGTGGAGAGCAAGTATGGCAGCTTCTTTATCCACATATTCTTTCCAGTTCCATTTAGAATTTAATTCCATCCTAAGCCTGTAGGTCTCTAACATGATAACATGGGTTGAGTCAAAGAAAGGGATAGTAACATTTCAACAAAATTTGGACATCTTGAGTTTTGGCCACTTTTTACTTCCTATCTGGTTTATTTATTGTTTCAGTAAATGTTGTAATTCCTTAAGATGCTAGAAGCTGAATTTGGAGTCTTTGATTTACTTGTGACGTTTACAATTGTGATTAATTTTTAGAGTATGTTTAATTCTAATCGTCAGAAGATACTGGAAAGAACAGAAATCTTAAATCAAGAATGGAAACAACGTAGGATACAGCCTGTTCACATCATGACTTCTGTGAGCTCATTGCGCGGGACCAGGGAGGTTGGTTAACATGTGTTGTGGTAATCCCACTTACAAGGTTGTTAACACGTTTTTGGTTTATTACTGGAAAGTTGCCTGTTCTTTTTTATGTTTTCCAGCATGGCATGACTTGGCAGCTAAATATTTACTGTATGAGTCTCTTAAAGAATTTATTTGTTATTTACTTCGATCATATGATTTCTGGAAAGCAATAAATATGTAGCAGGTTACCTAGCTTGGATCAATACACACAAGTGAAACTTCTTTATTTCTGGTAATGCTCAGATCTTACTGCAGCATCCTTTAATCAAACTGATTAACTGTCTCACTGATACGGGGAGTTTAATCTTGCTCATATTGGAGTTGACCTTCAATAGAACAAATGAGTATTTAGCTTGGTTCTTACTGAGCTAAAGCACATGAAAGCTGCAAACATACCCACTTGACAAAATCTTCTTTTTATTAAAGTAATTTAACCACAGAAGTTCTGAAAGGAGTTTGTTGAGTTGATGCACCTTTGTGTTGCACAAGCAGACTGGGCATTAGATTTATGAAATCCACTTCCATTGTGGTGATGGAGTTTGAGCATGTAAACTGGCTTTCATGATGGTAGCTCAAGCAGTGGTTTAAGGGTACTCCAACTTTGTGTTCAGCCCAGGTTAATTTCTCGTCTTTCTCAGTTGCTCTTTAGGCACTTCTTGAAACTAAGCTGGTTTGATGTTTCATGTGTAATAATCTGAAAAGCTAATTTAGTTCAATAGAATGAGAATGAAAAGACTTTACTGTGAACAGGGTAAAAAAACCCCACAAACCTAAACCAAAACACTTTCTCTTCAAGGAAATTTGTCAGATTTTCCTGAAGTTTTATTGAGGAACTGAGGGGGTGTGTGTCACAGAGGTGCATTTGTGTGCATGCATGATCAAACGCGAACAGGCAGTGACCTTTGCTGAAGTATTTTCTTTTAACCATGATTGAATATGCAATTGGTCATGTACAGTTCTATACCTATTATATGGCACTGTAGGATCAGAACGTCTGATAATTGACACAGGTATATATCCAGTTTTCACTTTTTTTTTTTTTGTGAACAAGATGATCATTCCTTACCATTCCTCTTTATTTTCTTTGTTGTTTAGCTTGATTCACTATTATTTTATGTTAATTTCCTGCCTGAATTGATTTCCTGCCTGAATTGCTAAAGCACACTAATTACTGCATTCAAATCCAGGCTCTGTCTCATGAATTGGAACTCCACTGCTTGATTTAGGATTGCCATAACTTATAGTGAGAGAAGTGAGGCAAAAAAAAAAAATGGTGGGGGGGTTAAAAGAATTCCTTTAATAATCTCTTTTTTTCTTAATATGCTGAATTTCTTCAGAGTTGCAGAGGTCACTGGTTAGAATTTTAGTGACCTGATGGAAAGGTTTTGTGAGAGCCTCCCTGTGTTTGGTGATAACTGCAGGACATTACTGGTGATGTAGGTTTTTGCAAATGGGTAGTCCAGTCAGCATCAGCCAGAGATCATAACATGGTCTGTACTAACCTCATAAACATTAAGCTGAGTTCCATCCCAAAAACACCGGGGCAACGTAACTGAGACTTGGTACCAAGCAGTCATTTTGACATAGTTCATTTGTCAGGCTGTGACTTCCCTGTTCCAAAGATAAAAGCAATAATTGTTTTAGTTTGTATTTTTCTTTTAAAAATGCATGAAAAATATGCTAGATAGCTGCTAGCTAGAAAATTAAACATTAACCTGAAATGGAAATAAAGCACTAGCATAGGACGGTATCTTGAGTATTGGTATCCACAGCAGAAATCTGATTTCATGTGCTGCAGATTAAAAAAGAAAAGAAATAAATCTGGCTTGTGTCATTCTACCTGGGTGCTGTCTCTGTATACTGTTTGTTACATTACTTTGTGTATTTCTTTAGAAATGTGAAGCTCTGTTCATCTTTCCCTTCTGGAAAGGAGAAAGATCTTTTGTCTCCACTTCCTTTTTTCCTTTCAGGTAGCTATGATAGCTGTTCTAAACTTTGTTTACCTACCTCCAAATCCTCTTTATTGTACTTTCTCTAGCTTTGTATGTTCCTGTCTGCTTTTGTTTGTAACTTTTCTGCCAGAGTTCTTCATACTGCTGTCCAAGTACTTGAGAAAAGTTGATCTGTATGTGTTATCTGTTGAATAGATGCAAGAATAACCTAGAAGCTGTCTGTGTTTCTATGGCAGGTTTATCTTTTGGAGGCTGCATAACCTCTGAATCTAAAAGTCAAGTCCCAGAGCTGAAAAAATCATTGGCATATCCAGAGTTGCATATTAAGAGTTAATTTTCATTTTTCCTTAGTAAATAGTGAGCATAATCAAAGGTTTGACGATAAGATAAAGACAAACAGGCATAATGGGGAAACAGGGCAGGAGTTAAGACATGGAGAATTTATTTCCATAGAAGTTGTGCGGGCATTAAAGTAGAATTTAATTTTTTTAAGCCCATAAATAATAAGTGATTTCTACAGTGTATTGTTCTGGAGCCAGGGGAATTCAGTTGCTTCTCTGGTGGCTTGAATAAATATTCTAACACTGGTGAGAGTATTAGCAGCAACTGGTGCTATATCTGTTTGAAGATACCGAAGATAATTTGTATTGCAGGTTGAATGCTCTGAGTAAAAAATATTATCACGGCCACTTAGTAATAAGTGGGGAAAAAAAAATCCTGATCTATTAGCAAAGGTATTGACACAGAAATAATTCTTGCGTCTCTTTTCCTGCTAAACCTATTCTTACTGTTACACCCTAAAACTGATGCATTTTTCAAAGGCTGATATGGCTAATTTTGACAAACACTTTGAATTTTGTACATTATAGAGTGGTGTTCTGTGACTTTATTTTGTTTCTTTCAGTTTCTGTTGTTGCTGTGTAAGTGTAACTTCACCCTCTTTTTTTTTTCCTTTTTTTTCAGTGCTCTGTTACCAGCGATATAGATTTTCCAAAGCAAGTCATCCCACTGAAGACTCTCAATGCTGTCGCTTCTGTGCCTATAATGTATTCTTGGTCTCCCCTTCAACAGAATTTTATGGTAAGTTTATAAAGTTCTGGGGGGAGAACTGTATGGAGGAAAGGGAAGGGTTAATTTTGGAAATAAACCAGCAAAAATCTGTTGCCAGTTAAGCTCTTTCTTTTTTGTATTGGTAATAGGCAGTAATAATCAGAAATAAAATAATAACAAAACCAAGTAACTTTGGTTGCAAATTCAGTTCTCAGTGAACTGAAGTATCTCTAAAACCTTGCTATAAAAAACACCCTAAGTTTATTGAATTCAGCTGACCAGTTGTTTGTGGCAGTTAGCAAATGTAGATGCATTTGAAAGCATATAATTAGTGTAATGAGAAATGTTTTCTAGGCAAAATGAACATGTTTATGCAAGACAATCAACCTGCAGCAGAACAGTAATTCTTACGGAATAAAGAGAACTTAATCCTGAAATAGGCTCCCCACATAATGATCATTCTTACATAGCAACTGGGTATAGCCTTTTCTTCTGATTAGCTTCACTGTGTGTAGAAGCTGTAATGTTAGATTTCTTATGTAGGTATTCGACTTGTTTGAAAAGCTTAGCTTATTACAAATCTTTGTCACAGCATTTTATATATGATCACCTTTGCTGACAGGTTATTATGATAATAGCGAAGTGATTTAAATAACCTAGTTTTATCAGGATATGTACAGAGTTCTTCCACACATTTTTCTACTTGCTTTCAATTCATCGGTGTTTGGATATTTTGCGCTACTGCAGAATCATGATCAGCAGGAACATTTACATTTATTTTCTTAACAATAGAAGGGGGTTCTGCAGTATTGGAAGGTACAACTGAGAATCAAGGGCCATAAATTCTAATGATAAAACATGGGAGTATTAATTCTTTTAGTCTATATACAGACACAAAAAATGACAGTGGATTTCAGATTAAATTGTGAGGCATGTTTTTGTGCTTGCTGTTTAGACAACTTGAATTTAGAGCCTTTTTGTATCAATATTTTTCTTATCTCTGGCAAAGCAATGAAGGGGAGGCTTCCATTGCACATTGCTGTGGAAGAGAACCAGGGCAGAGAGAATGAACTTCTCAAGTGCAGGCTTCCCAAAGCTAAGTAACTTAGTGTGGTTCAGTAGCAGAAGCTTTGTGGAAACACCCTGCTAACCTGAATGTTAGGTACTGGTGTCAGTATCTGGAACTGATCACCACTAGTATGTAAAATTGTTGAACAAAATGAAGGTCTTGTTTTATTTATCTAGTTAGTAATAATATTTGCTAAAGCAGTGAAGCCAGTTAGTTAACTGTGAAAATAGCGATGCAGAAATGCTCGTTTGAAAATGCAATTTAAAATAGTTTGCTTCTAACTGTTATTACTAGGTAGAGGATGAAACTGTTTTACATAACATTCCCTATATGGGAGATGAAGTGCTTGACCAGGATGGTACCTTTATTGAAGAACTGATCAAGAACTATGATGGGAAAGTGCATGGAGACAGAGGTGAGCCCAAACACTCAGGTATACTTACCACTTCTTCCTACATAAATAATTGTTGTTGGTGTTGCTTGTTAAGGCCTGATGCTTGATTATTACAGTAGTATCTCTAGAATCTCTACATTGCATAAACATTGGATATAAGACTTCCTTATTTAAATAAATCGTTTTGCATTTTTATAAGGCTATGTAGTGGTATAGTAGCAGTACAGGGAAATTAAACACTTCAACTTTTTCCTTGAACCACACAGCAGTTCATCATCCCTGTCAGTGCTCACGGCCAGGTTAGATGGGGCTTGGAGCAGTCTGGTCTACTGGAAGGTGTCCCTGCCCATGGCAGGGGGTTGGAGCTGCATAAGCTTTAAGGTCCTTTCCAACCCAAACCATTTTGTGATCGTAATGCCTGGATGCAACCTGGAGAAGTTCTTGGTCTTCAGTTTTGTACTCAGAGCTTTAGAATATAATAGTGTAATTTCTCTATGTGTATCATGCCTAGCAGAAAGTGGCAGAAGTATGCAAAACTCGATATTTACAAATGTGATTTAATAGAATAATCTCTTGTGGGTTTTGGTTTTGGGTTTTTTGTTTCTCCTTCAGAGAAATTACCAGCTATTTAAAAACCTCTTTTCTATAAGTCAGTTTATAGAGCAAAGTTGTGTCTTTCTGTTGGTACACTATATATACATATATATGTATATATTCCTAGGTGTTGTTTACCTCTTCTGTGTAGGAGCTGGACTACGCGTGATTTCATTTGCCTTTTAGTTTGCTAAAGTCTCAGTGAAGCAGCAACCTTTCATTTGCTCTATGTGCCTGCTCAGAACTAGCTTATACAAACCTGAACTTAACAGTTGTAAAGGTTTCTCTGACTACTGTTTCCTCCTTCACAGAAACATTGCCCACCAATTTCCTCCTCCCTAAATGTGGTATTGTTTCTTAAAATTAATTATATTCCTATTAATGCTGGAGTGAGTGAGAGTACTACAGTTTTGAGTGTATGGTGTGTCACTCCTGAAGGTTAGAGCCAGAGGTTCAATAGTAAATGCTGCTCAGTCCTGTAGCAGTCTTGTTAATGTCCTCAGGATAGCTGATGCCTTTATATTTTATGAGCAATACGAAATGTTTCATGGGGTTTTGCCTTTGGATATTTTTACAGATTTACTGATTGCCGACATCCCTGTCAGAACTGGTTACATCAAAATTGTGACATGATTAGTAAATGTCTTCTATTATTGATTTATTATTGAGTCTAGCTTTACAATTGATTTTGTTTTACTGCCTTTGAGTCCCATGTTAATGATGGCAATTACTGTTCTTATGAGTCCTTCAAAACTATATATAAAAAGCAGAAAGACTTGGTTTTTTTTTCGTAGTCTCCCAATAACTACTATTCTTGTCTGACTGTTAGTAAATGTAAATGGTGTGAGTATCTAATCCAAAGGCATTCCCATGTAGGAGTCATAATTGTAAATTAGCTCTGTAATTGCACTTTTGGGAGAGAAATTTATCCTAACCTGTACGTGTATATTAAGATGCGTGTATATTAAGAGTTCTGTTTAAAACCTCCAAATTAAGTACCTGCTTGTGTTTATTGTCTAAATAGGAATAGAACTATTAGTTCCCTTCAAGTTATAGTTTGACATCCAACCCCAGCCCAGGTTCTAAAGGATGGTGATAAGCACTACATTTCCCACATAGTTCCCAGTTATTTTTTGGAAATAACAACAGTCTGTCAACACTAACTATGATTTTCCTCTCTGCAGAAATGCCTTATTGTCTCTCTCTGCTGCTCTCTGAATTTCACAGCAGAATATAAGCTAATAAGCAGACATGCAGCATTATATCTTTCAGTTTTCTCTTGAATTTTTTGTATTTAACTGTGTCCTTTTTTAATTACCTTGCCAGAGGGTGTATTGTGGGGAAGTGAATGCAATGGAACTACCAACCAAAAATATCTTCGGGGATTCCCTAGCTGTCCAAGTATAGCTTCATAGGCTGTTTCATGTATTTCCAGGCTGGCTTAACCCAACCATGTTGGAACTGGGATTCTGGCATAACATCTCTGAAACAGTCTAGCTAGAAAGAAGATATTTCTTTATGCTTACTGAAGCACAGGGAGTCGGGAACAGAGAAATTTCAACATGTTTCCTTCTCCCTCTCTCAGCTGTCAGTCTAAGAAATAAACACTGAGTATTTTTAACTCTTCTCAGTTCATGCACTGAAACAAAGAGGGGGAACCCACGAAATTGTTTTTCATCAATTACAGCATTTTCAATGTACATAATTGAAATTAAGTGTAGGGAGGATTAAAAATACTTCATATACACCTTGTGCTTTTCTGTTCACTCCCAATTTTGCTGAATTTCAGAATGTGGATTTATCAATGATGAAATATTTGTTGAGCTGGTCAATGCACTTGGTCAATATAGTGATGATGAAGATGATGATGATGGAGATGACAATCCTGATGAGAGAGATGACAAGCAAAAAGATCGGGAAGGTAACAGGATGGGTATGTCTGTCTGCAGACTTTAGAAATTAAAACCAAAAAATGCTGTTTTTTAATCACTTGGTAAATTTATTCAAACCTTCTACTTAATAGATTTCAGGTCTAAAGTAGCACCATTTTCTTCATTTCCCTCATCATTTAGTTCAAGAGTTGTACAGAGAATACTATGAAAGGTGCTTTTGCTAATTTTTGTTTACCTTCATATTGAGACCATCAAATGCACCAAAAATGAGTTGAGTATCAACCTAATAAATGCTTTGGCACTCCTCAGAAAATGAAATATCATTATTCTAAAGTAGGCAGAGTTCTGAATTGCCATCTCCATCTGCTGGTGAAATAATGGTTTCTCCAAATTTTACTAGTAAAGATTTCTTTCAGCAGGAAAGATCACTTAATGCAGTTTAACTTGTGGGTCATTTAGAAATAAAAACATTTTGCTTCTTTTTTTTATTAGGATTTTGGCAAAGGTCCCCTTTCTCTGAACACCTCTTTGAGGTAGCAAAGGAGCAGAAATATAATCTTTCTGTTTTCCAAACTTGTTTGCTTCTTTGACAGAGAAAGAAAGCCACCCACCTCGGAGATTTCCTTCTGACAAGATATTTGAAGCCATTTCCTCAATGTTTCCAGACAAGGGTACAGCAGAAGAACTGAAGGAGAAGTAAGAAAATATTCCCTAAGATATGTTGCTGTGCGGCTTTATGAAACAAAGATTCCTTGACTTCATTAAGTATTGATTAATTTGAATTAAATTAATCAATATTTAATGGTCTTTGTTAAAAATTGGCCAACAGCTTTGTTGGTTAGGAATGGTCCCTCTTGCAGTTAGGTTCTGTGGCCACTGTGTAACTCTGCAAGTGATACTTGACGGGAATTGGCAGTTCCCACCAATTCAAACAACACAGAGGTGTTTCTTAACCTTGCTTTCAAACTGTTGAAAAGTGAGTGCTTGCATGTGTTTCATAATCTATATTATTTTTTTCAAATGGTAAAATAAAAGCTTTTCTTACAAGAAGAGAAACGTCATCTTTTTGGAGTTAATGAGTAATGTATATGAGGAAATGGTGGTCCAGGAAGTAAATGCATTCTTTTCTAGCCAATTTTATATTTGTATTAATGAATGTTAATTAAGGAATTAATAACTTGTCACGTCACTGACAGATTGACCTTTCTAGCTGGGATATACTTCTTAAATTTCTTCTAATTTGCCACTGAAAATGCAGAGTGGTACTGGAATCAAAAATTGCTTCTTTTTTATAAATAAAATTTCTGAATAAATAAAATTTCTTTCTTTCAAGATACAAAGAACTTACTGAGCAGCAGCTTCCTGGAGCTCTTCCTCCTGAATGCACACCAAACATAGATGGACCAAATGCTAAATCTGTTCAGAGGGAGCAAAGCCTGCACTCTTTTCACACCCTCTTCTGTAGACGCTGTTTTAAATATGATTGCTTCTTGCACCGTAAGTACAGTTATAGTGCGCTTGCATAGCTCTTAATTTTTGCAGGTTGGGAAACTTTAAAAGTACCATAAGATGCAATACAGAATGAAGGAAAGAAGGAAAAAACTGTTGTTTCCATAAACTTTAGTTGTATTATTACTTGTTCATGTTGAAAAAATTTGGCAGTGAAAACTAGACCTCAAAAAACTGAATGCAGCCGTTTGGGGTGGTTTGTTGCCCTTTTTGCACTTGGCAGTTTGTACAGACTTCCTAGCTTGGACCAGCCTGTAACATTGCTTCTCTTATAGTCCTCAAGAAAATGACATTGTTTTCTACCATTTCCTGTTTGTGCATGGAGAGTAAATTGTATTTCTCCATAAAAATACCTGGTTATTCATCAGGCCTCTTTAATTTTCCAGCAGGGAGAATGAATAGGCATGGACAGTTTTATCTTATATTCTGTGGGGTTATTTTCTAGCCACTTGTACATGGTGATTGAAGAAGAATTGTTTCAGAGAGTTGAATTTAGAAATTGTGATATCCTTTCCATTGAATTACTTGTGTTGTCCCATTCTTTTGGGGGAAGGATTTCATAAGAGGGTTAGCAATGATGTTAAGATTTGCAAAATGTGAAGAATAAAATAGCTTCTGAAGTGCTGCTTGAGACAATTCTTTCTCTGAGAATGGAGTCAAATGTAAAGGGGAACCTAACAGTCAAATATGAAGTGGTTTGACTTGTAGTTGGATACTGTGATGCCTTCTCTTCCAGCTTAACTTTCTCTTTTGACTGAACTGTTCATTTGCATGTTCCACTGTGAGTGTGCATGCATGTTTGTATGGAAATCTTTGTGTTGTTAGCAGCTCCTCATCTAGCACACATGCCTGTATTTGTACTTCACACTGAAGGCTCTCCACAGTGCTGCTTTTTGGTATCCCTTAGTTGTCTTTCAGGCTGAGGAGGAACTGAAATTGTTCTCAGCAGGTGAGGAGGAGGGAAGCTTTTCCTGTTCCTAGTTTCTTTAGTATTTGTGGATTTTGGAGTTAGGTCTGTTAGTTTCACTTTCTCCTTGTAAGCAGGCCTTGCTTGAAATGCAAAGAAAGATGCTCTTGCTTCTGAATAATGCTTAAGAACAATAAGCTTCTGGAGGTATAGCTGCTGCCTTGTTCAGCCAGCTTCAACACAGCGAGTTCTGTGAAGCTGTAGGTTTTGTTTAGAAGTACCTTAGTTGCCTGGATGATTCATTCCAAGAATTGCTGTGTGTAGCCTTGGTTGATAGGACAGGGAAGTTGAAGCTGTATGCTGCCTCTTGGCAGATCCATTCATCTGGCTTGACAGATGTTCTTGACACTCAGTAGTCTAGCAGGGTGACTGAATGCCAGTCTAGTTTGGTGACTTTAAAAGGATTTTGGATTTGAAGTCCTCAATAAAGCATTGTCCAGACATAGCAAGAACAAACTTCTGATAGCACCCAAGAAGACTTTAGGTACTGCTGCAGTGGTGGTTTTAGGCCATTTTTCTCATTAATTTTATAAACTTGTAAGAGTTTTCCAGTGAAGAGATGGGCTCCTCTAAAATACACATATATTTGATTACTTCCATAGTTTATGTATATTTGCCTTTCATAGTAATTTTTGCAGATTTGTTGGAAGTATTCACAGACCACATTTTCATGCCTACTGCTCTGGAGCCTGGTATTACAGATTTGAGTCCACAGTTTCGAGGCCCCAACTCTGAGACCTCTTTTGTTCTAGTGTTGTGAAGGACAGGTTCATAGTGTTGTTCATTTTGGTATGTTCTTAAGTGCCAGATTCAGCCAATGACTAAGTCCAGAGTCATGTCACTGATGTGCTGAAGGACCCCAGTTCTCACACTAGCAGCATCCTTTCAGTTCTGTGCTCATAACCTTCAGATGCTAAAAGACTGCCTAAGTTCTTGTTGCTGGTGATTCTTTGATAAGTCCCTTAGGTCACTATTCTTTCCAAGGTGGTGTGTGTCCAAGGCTTTATTTTAAACCACGCCTCGTACTTAAAAAGGCCTAAACCTTAAGATATCTCTTCAGGTTTTTGTGATCATAGCAGAAAGAAGGAAGAATAACATTTCCACTGTGGAAGCATTCAAGGTGTACCTTTGTGTCAGTATGAAACTACTGGTTATGGTAATGCTCTTCATGACAGCTTATGCAGCACTTGCATTGTCACTGATAAAAATGTATGTGATACTTGCTCATTGCAAAGACATCTCTTGGCGCTTGATTTACGCAGTCACTATGTAGCCTCCAGCCTGGACACTGAACGTGGGAAACCGATGCTTCAGTCACCATTCCCTGGAGACATACCCAAATCCCACCACTACAATGCCTGGTCACTGCTTTGGACTCATTGCTTCCTGCTTTTTGGTTTTGTAACAACAAAGGAAGAGGATTGCTTCCTGTCTTTGTGTGTGTGTCTGTCTGTATGTCTGTCTAGAGCTAGGGATCTTTCAGTTAAAAACTGAGAGTGCCAATTGTAAGACCTCTTTGCTTGCTGTGAAATCTTAAGGCTTTTGGTCAAATCCATCAGACGCTTTGCTGGGAATAAGTAATTCATCAAAGAAAGCCTGCTCTGGTGATTGCAAGGCTGCATCAGCAGTTTTTGGTGTCTCTGCAACAGCTTCAATGTTTAGCTTCTTTAAAAAGTGTATAACATTTCTACTAGCACCCTGATCAGTTGTTCCTATGTTCTACTTCTTCCAATTAGCCAAGAGCTAAAGGGTGATGTCCTGACTTCTGCAGATGCTCTTTTTGATGAATTACTTTGGGAATGTGGTGGGATGTAGTGATCAGATTTGTACTTTGAAAGCTGCAATTCTCTGGAGAAGGCAGAGAACTAAAAAAAAACCAACCAACCAAACAAAAACCAAAACCAACACCAACCCAGGAATTCTATTAGGTCTGGGTTCATTTTCTGTAATTGCCCCCTCTTAGACTCCATTTTTGTTACTAGCCTTATTTTATGGAGTTTCCAATCTTTTCTCTAGAGCATTTGGGTTAAATATTGGAAAAGTTATCATTAGACTTTTAACGTGTCAAGTCCCCTTGACGACCTGGCAATCCCTTTATGTGCAGGTGATGACATTACTGAAAAAGCTTGTGTACCGACTTCATTTGCTGGCAGCAAGGAATTATGCCTAAATGTCTGGACTAACAAAGAATTTAGAAGAAGGAAAAATATCAGGTAGGGAGAATTTCCCCAATAGCTTGACTGTGAAGCAAATGTACATTTCAGGCTAAACTCTTGCCTGTGTACTTTCACATTATGAAAAATATCAGAATTGAGCCCATTGGGAATGAGGCAGGTAACAAATCTCAAAGGCAGAAAACATGCTTAGTGAAGCAGTTTTAGAATGACTTTCTTAAGGAAGTTATTGAAGAAATATGGAGTTCAGTTATTTAGGAAAGTCTGCAAAGTAGTCTTTGGTTTAAAAAGCCCCACCAAACTAACAAAACCTACTGATATTTGCAAGACTCAGTGCAGCTGTACAAAGTTTTATTCTTGTTCTGGGTCCTTTCACTGTGAGAAGCCTCCCAGAAAATGCCTCACAACAGTGAGGTAGATTCTGACTGTAGTTGTCAGTACTTAGACTATATTGTTCTTTTTCGATACAGTGGAATACAAGATATGATTCAATATTAAGAGTCAGATATAGTGTATTTTGAGGACTTGCAGGTTTAAAAAGTCAAATATTGATTTGTTTCACTGTGTTACAAACTGAACATTTCTTCATTGTCTAAAGGAAAACAATTTTTTTTAAAACACTCATTTTAGGACCTAGCACAAATGAACTCCTGAGAGAAACCTTTGCATCTGCAAAATACATGTGGAAAGAATAGTTCTGATTTCTGCACATTGCAGCAGTCTGATGTGGGTCATGGCTTGCAAATCTCTTCCTGTTCTTTTGCCTTGTTGCAAAATGATTTTCCTTGTGTTTGAAGAGGGTGTAAAGCCCTGAATGAATGAAACGGTATATTGTGCAGGTTTAAAGGTGCAGTGTTGAAACGTGGGTTTTTTCCCCTGCACATTTGAGTGGAGGGGTTCCCGTCTTCTCATTTTTTTTCTTAAAAGCTGAAAAAGATGGAATACCTTTGCATTAAATTGCGAACTTTCTTTGTTATTTAGCATATTTTACCTACAAAATGTATGAGCATATTGAAATGCATGAGGAGTGACATATCACATAAAAGCTCGAATGTGGGGGAAGAAAGAGTAGCAACAATATGCATAAATTATATTCCTATACTTGCTTGCAAGTAATTTTTACATATCTGTATGCCCATATATGGTAAATTGAAACTCCTTTGTGATTCCAGATTCATAAAGCGTAGTGTCTTTCTCTGGAGAAAGTGATGCAGTTATTGATTAGTGATACTTTTATACTGTTTATACGTTTTTAAGGAAGCTTTGGAAGGATACATTGCTTCCCTGAGTTTCCCATGTGCTGTCATTAATACAGGCATAACATTACGGGATTTGCGATTTGATTTCCAGTACACCTTTCCTTATGCGAGGGGAGCAGGAAGTGATGGTTCCAAGAAGGAGTGGTTTCATTAGAGAAGCTTTCTTATGAAGTGTTCGTCACCGTTGGTCACCCTCCCCACTGGTGCCAACAAGTGCTTGTGGAGCTATGTGCAAGCCAAATCACTGCAATGAGATTTGCCTTATAAACTTTGCCTATGAAAACACGTGAGCTCTCCCCACATTCTTTAAAAGGGAAGGAACTGAATTTGAAAAGTTCAGTCTTGGAAGCATAGTGGACTTACAAAGAGAAGCCTTGTGTGCAATCCAGAAAGAGATGAGTCAGAAAGCCTATGGTGGTGGCTTATTGAAGGGGAAGGATGTGTGTGACATTGGTATGGAACAGCCCTTATGGATTAATATGGGTAACAGGATAACATTCTTTCAGTTTAAACATTGGCACTTTTTATTCACTGAGTGTTGAAAAACTGTGGGTTACAGCTGCCTAACTGCAGCTGTGGGGAAACTGTAGCATAAGTGCTTTTACAGTGCTGGGAAATGGTGTTTTCAGATGGGTGTCGTTTGTAGGTCCTCATGGAGCATTAGGAAACACGCAGCTTGCACTGGGTAGTCTTTCTTATTTTATTAACTTGAGTATGGTCTGCATTTTTGTTCCTTGCAAGTGTGTGTGACACTATTTAACACACTGGGTGGTGGGGGAGTATTTATTTACACACACATATGTATATTTATATACATATATTTAATACATATATATATAAAAACAAAAAAAAGCATGGCTTGAGCATGGAGGAATTCTTGTTAAAAAGAGAATTGCAGAAAATTAACGATGGTATTTCAAAAAGCTCCTGGTAGAATTTGGGGCCATGGATATGAAATCTGGTGAGAATTTAGCTGCTGGTTTTCCAGACATCAGTTACGGGACACAGAAAAGTTACCAAGACTTCCAGCAGAACTGGGAAAATCTGTCTTTCTGAAAACATTCTGCTGGGAGGCAGAGATTGCAGGGGGAGAGAGCTGGTGGAGATGAGCTCTGACAAAGGGAATGGGTAGGAAACTCTCTCATCCTGTTATAAAGGTGCTCATGCCCAGTTCTGCTCTATTCCAAGTCACTGTTCTGCAACTGATACAGAGCTATTTAGTCCCTCAGATACATGAGCAGACACTTTTCTGCAAGTTGCAGGCATAACTGTGGTTGTTCTGATCCACAGTGCTTTACAATGCTAACTTACCCTGCAGCTGGGATATGGGAACTGAACCCTTACCACCTGTCAGCATATTTGGACTGCTGATACACTAATAGAGTAAAATGCTTATGTGTCCTTCTCTCAAACAGAAACGAAAAGCAGGTCCATTGCCTTTCCAAAGTGTGTGAGGTTGGATTTTTTGACAAGATAGAAATTGCACGCCTGAATCTTGTCGATTGAAAAATGATCATGCATTAATAGGGGAGGCCTTGAATACCTCTGTTTAACATGGTAATGGAAGTAAAGTCTGTTCTCCTTGTTGGGAAGGGAGACACAGCAAGTCTTCCTTGATACCTGAAAAAAATGGGATGATTGTGTTCACTGATGTAAACAGGCATATGCAAAATTTAACCATGTGCTGTCTCTGTATTTAAGTGGTAAGTCAAATGTCACTAGATGGGGTTTATTATGTAGGGGGTTTTTCCATTTCTTAAAATTTTTATTCTATTTTTAGTAAAGTCTTGGCAAACCTTGTATTTTTGATGCTGTTTGAGGTCAGGTATTGAATGTATTTTCATATTAAAACTTACAAATGTGATGTTTTGATTCAACAGCATTCCATGCAACTCCTAATACTTATAAACGAAAGAATACAGAAACAGCATTAGATAATAAGCCTTGTGGACCGCACTGTTATCAACATCTGGTAAGATAATCTCATATATTAGAATTCACTAAGTGCTAGTGCTAGCAAGCTACACTTAGTGTAAGGACATGCTGTGTCTATGCTAGTGCATATACTTGTGGGCCGCTTGCAGTCAAGTATGTTATCTTCAGCTTGTGCATCAGAAAAGAGGTAACTTGCAATCATCAAATGAAAGTCTAAGTAGGAATAATTTCAGCTCTATTAGATGTAGCCTGAGATAATTGTAAGGAAGAAAGATTATTGCTTCCTAATAATGTGTTGCTGCTATTGTGTCCAATTTAGTCAAAGAACGGGGTCTTGCAGACTTTTAGCTCTCTCTTAAGTAAAATTAGAATTCAAAATGACGAAGGTGCTTTAGTTTACTGAAGGCAGATTCTACCCGGTATTTGTGCTCTTAAGAAACAACAGGATAGAAGTTAATAAGGTGAAATCCTTAATAATATCATTTCAAATCTCTCTCATACTTCTATTTTTTTTTTTGTGTGAGAAACCATTTAATTTTCCAATCTAAAAATTGGCTACGCATTGTCAGACCCTTTTCCACTAGAAAACAAATTACCAGTGAACTGCATTTTTAAAAATGCAGAATGCACATTGTTTAAGTGCCATGTGGAAGAAGAGCTCTTGTATTTTGAAGGGTATTCTCTGTGGCAAATTCTCTTATTTTTTGTCATCTAGAAAAACAGAAAATTTACTATTGAATTGTTTTTCACTTGGTAGCCAAAATGAAAGTAGAACTCAAATACTGACATAATGCTTCGTAAATGTAGGGTTGGGGTTGTTTTCATTATGGCATCAGAAGTATTTATGTTAATGGTTAGAGTACATTTGAGTGGAATTTGCGTGTATGTGATTAATTTGTAGAATAATGCAAAGTTATATAGTGTGCAAGTAGAATGTGTTCTCCCCCAATCCCTGACATAGGTGAAAACGGTTTTTGCTATGAGGTTTTAGGTCTCATAGCAACCTTCCAATATCTGAAGGGAGCCTACAAGGATGCTGGAGGTGGCCTCTTCATCAGGGACTGTAGCAATAGGACAAGGGGTGACGAGTTCAAACTGAAACAGGGGAAGTTCAGGTTAGATATAAGGAAGAAATTCTTTACTGTTAGGGTGGTGAGGCACTGGAATGGGTTGCCCGAAGAAGTGGTAAATGCTCCATCTCTGGCAGCTGTTCAAGGCCAGGTTGGACAGAGCCTTGGATGACGTGGTCTAGTGTGAGGTGTCCCTGCCCATGGCAGGGTTTAGAACTGGATGATCTTAAGGTCCTTTCCGACCCTAACTATTCTCTGATTCTGTGATAATTCTTTTACTGAACATGATAACGTTTTGTGTTTAGGAAGGTGCAAAGGAGTTTGCAGCTGCCTTGACCGCTGAGCGCATAAAGACACCACCGAAGCGCCCTGGTGGGCGCCGGAGGGGAAGACTTCCAAACAACACCAGCAGACCTAGTACGCCGACAATAAATGTGTTGGAATCGAAGGACACAGATAGTGATAGAGAAGCTGGAACTGAAACAGGAGGAGAAAACAATGATAAAGAAGAAGAAGAAAAGAAAGATGAAACATCTAGTTCCTCTGGTAAGGCTAGTCAAGTCTTCTTTATTCAATTTGCTGCAGTGCTCAAGAGAATTAAAAACAAGTTGAGCCAAGTGATCCTAGAAACTATGTATTTGGAATGTATGGATTTGACTCAAAAGACAGTAATAACATGAGCTTAATCAAATAGAAGCCTGTAAGAAAATCTCCAGATTGTCTCAATTTATGTATAGAGGTGAGATTATGTAATTCAGTAGCTACTGTTACCTAATTTTTAACTTCTTGAAGGGGCATGTGGAAAGTGCTGTATTGTTGTGGCAGTTAAATTGGAAAAAACAATAGAAACCTGGGATAAATTTAAGGACAATTAATTATTAGACATTTAAAGGCTATATAAAATTTTTGGAACATAGCCTTCCATGACCCATACTCTCAATTATTTATTACAGAAGCAAATTCTAGGTGTCAGACACCAATAAAGATGAAGCCAAATATTGAGCCTCCAGAAAATGTGGAATGGAGTGGTGCAGAAGCCTCAATGTTTAGAGTTCTTATTGGCACCTACTATGACAACTTCTGTGCAATTGCCAGATTGATTGGGACCAAAACGTGCAGGCAGGTAAGAACTTACTAAGGATGATAGCACTTTACTTTTAAAACTGAAATACAGAAATACTAGTGTTGATTACAAAAAGAGAAAATTAATTACTTTTCTTGGCTTTCCCAAGAATGCTATGCTCCAGTATTCATGCCACAAGTAGATAAAAGCTAGTTTTAAAACTGTTTTAAAATTAAATTTACAGGAGGCTTAAATTAGACTATCTGTTGTTAAATGACAATCAACTTTAAATGTATTGAAAAGAGTCTATGACTGGATATAATCTGTAAGTTGTTGGTTGGAGGAAATCATACTAACTTGGAAAATGAGCAACTTTCTACCAGTGAGAGATTTATCGTGGATGTATTATGGTATCTCTTGTTAGGTGTATGAGTTTAGAGTAAAGGAATCTAGTATTATTGCTCCAGTCCCTGCTGAAGATGTTGATACTCCTCCCAGAAAGAAGAAAAGGAAACACAGGTAAATCTGTTACTAAATAACCTTAGCGTAACAATAAATTTGAGATACAGGGGTTCAGAACAGAAAGTATTTTGGAGGAAAAAGTCATGCAATTCTTCAGCTTTTGCTTCCAAAACCAAAATTTGCAGCATTAGAGCAGAGTGGTGTTTTGGTTTCAGATGAAAGTCTTACTGCATAGGCAAGTATAACCTTCCACTTCTCTTACCCTCTCCCTCTTTTTAACCTCTTTTACAGTCAGATTCTTCTAGGTGTATTGCTGCAAGTAGTCAAACTAAGTTAAATCAGAAATTCTCTACACAGCTTGTTATAACATTCAGGATATTGTGGTATAATTTTGTTTGCAGCAATAAATCATGAGTTTTAGAAGTGTTATAATGGGATTCAATAATGATTATATGGTATTTCCTAAATTAAAGCTTAAGGGGTTTTTATGGTGAAGCATCTTCCATTATGATTCAGGTGGTCAATAAGCAAAAGCATTTTAGCAAACTAGAGGATTGCCTTTTTCTTTTAAGATACTATTCCTTTGTAGCACCTCAGTTTTGTAATCAACCAGAACTTCAAAGGACCAGGTTAACAAGTTATTCGAAGTGAAGATGCAATGAAGAACAAAGCCAAGCCTTTTGCTTGAGCTGCAAAGACCATCTGAAACAATTTCTGTTGAAATTGTGAACTCGGTGGCTGCTGTCTCTCAGTGAAAGCCATTTTTCTTTGAGAATCCTGAGGTTTGAAAATTGCAGCTCTGCATTGAGTAGTTTTATTCCTGGGGATAAGAACATAGGAGATAAAGCTGACTGAAAATTAGCAAGAACATTCCTTTCTGCGAGCAATAAGTACACTTTTTTCCATAAAGTTTCCTAGTTCTCCTTTTAATGTCCCTTATTTCCCCCAAGTTTCTTGTTCCAGTTCTTATCTCTTAGCTTGCCTAAGTATATTTATTATTTCTAGGCTTAGGGAAATCCCTGCTACTGGCTCAGAGATACTGTTGACGTGGAGTACCATGTTTCTGCTTTGTAGCAGAGAGGCAGCTGATGCAAGTTAGGAAAAGATTAAGTGAGCATCTGGAAGAGATCCCATTCACACCAAAAGCTAATGATTTAATGCTCTTGGCACAATTTTCAAGTTTACGGGCATTTGGTGGGCTTGGCTGTTTAAATTTGGGGTTATTTTCCCAAAGTTGCATTATGGCTAATTAGTTTGCTTTTAGATTGACACAGCTTGCTATCAAAATGGTGCCACTACATCTATTTGAAAAGAGCAACTATAAGGCTCAAATGTATTTTGGAGCTGAAATGGATTGTATGATTGCCATTCTGACATTGTTTTGGAGGAGTTTTGAGACTTTTAGGGGTATACTGTTTGGGTTTTTTTCCCAAATAAGTTAAAGCAGATACCATTACATGGGATTTCTTGACATTGTTTTGTTATTAGTTAACAATATAAAAACTTTCATGCTAGCAGTTTAGTTTTTGAAGTGACTTTTAATTCTTTTAAATCTCATTGAAGGAAGGAGATAAATCCTTCGATTTTTTTCCAGACTAGATGGCAATCCAGCTGTCTCCATTCTTCAATGTGCAGTAGTCTTTTACAAAGGAAAATCATTTAGCCCATCTACATACTACTGTAATCTGAGCACTCTAAAGGTGGCACACAACTAGCAATTGGGAAAACCATCTGGAAGTATTTCTCAAGTTTCTTTTAGTTGACTTTACTTACTCCTAGAGTAAGAAAGCTGCTTTTAATGGCCTCTTGTAACTGATTTGATAGCAAATTTTCTTATAAGACTTCTTCCCATGCTATCTTGGTGCCCATGTAGGCATACTGAGCAACTAGCTGGCAAGGCTACACCCCTCTCAGATAGTAAAAGATATTCTTTTCCTCCTTCCAGTGTCCATTTTGTTAGATTGCCACAATAAGGCAAATTAATGAGAGAAGACACTTGTTTTCTGGAGAGCCAGTAAGTGTCAGAGCATGTCCTATGCATCGGACCTGGCAGTTTGTAAAAACTCTGCTTTGCTGGAGGAGTAAGTACTTGACATAGAAGCCAATAGAAAAATCTGAACCAAGAAAGAGTATTGATCATTCTCTTATGCATATGTTTTTTTTCCATTGCTGGAAGCTGGGTTATATTTGCGTTAATAAATCAGTAGTACTTCCTCTGGATTAGTATGGATCTGTTGTTGATTGTAGGACCATGTAATGCTGCTTCTCCATTGTTTTTGTTTTCCTTCCTTCCCTCATCTCCTATTCTTAGTTTCCTTAGTAAAATTTATTTGAAAGGATTTCTTTTTTCCCATTTTCTGGTTTTCCTCCACCTTCTGCTGGGCCGCTGTTCACTGCGTAAGTTTCAATATGTTACATGGCTCTGCCTTAGAGTTCAGGGTGCCCTTTAATAGATGCTTAAAGTCTCACTGTTATCAGGCACCACATGCAGTTGAGGCATTGGCACAGACATTCTATGTGCCACCTGGTTGGAAAGCTGAATCTTAGAGTGGCGAGGAGGCTTTGGATAAGATGATTTGGGAGGCTGAAAAGAAGTCTTTGAGTGCTGCCAGAAAATCAAACACTGCACAGAATTAACTAACATGCATTGACATTATTGGCACGTATTTTGAGTTTTCAGTGCTGTTTCTGGTAGCAGAGTATCCCTGTGCAGAGAAAGAAATGCTATTGTTACTTCTTCCGAAGAGTGCATTTCTACTGCCTGATTAGCTTATAGCAGTGCCTCCTAAAAACACTGGTTGTTAGCAGAGAGGTACAATATTTTTGACAGCTTCTGTCATAATGCTTCTGGAACCACTTGTTTTCTAAGCTGGCTGTCCTGCAGATGTCAGGAACCAGATGTACATACCCACCTGATTGCTTGGAGATCTGCCACTGAGTTTCCAATTTGCTGCCTTGTTTTTTATCATGCTTCAAGTCATGAGAGCTTTGTCCATTCTGCCTTTCCCTTTCCTTTGCTTCCTGGTGCATGGGACCAGATCTTGCATTTTGTTTCTGGCTGAGATAGATTACAGGGCAGATAGCTACATTAGTCCACTTTTTGTATGGTACTCATTCAGCCTTCAGCTTGTGCACTAGCTGGGGGAACTTGCAGTGCTTCCTGGCAGTTTTTGAAAGTTACTAGTCAATGGATGTACTACTTGTTTGGGCTAATCAAACCTCCTGTTGAATTGGTCAGTGTTGGCAGCTTGCTTCATGCTGTCTCCTGTCATTCCCCACAATTCATGCTTACGATGTATGTCTGCAGCTCCTTCCTTGCTAGGTTCTCTTCTTCCTGTGACACCAGCCTCTTACAATAGTGGCTAAACTGATAGAATCATAGAATAGTTAGGGTTGGAAAGGACCTTAATATCATCTAGTTCCACCCTCCCTGCCATGGGCAGGTAATGCTTCACCCTAGACCGTGTTGCCCAAGGAATGGGCAACGAAGGATGCCTTTGCCATCGTGGCAGTTGTATTTTCTATCCATTATGAGATGTTAGGGTTAATGCTTTGATGGTGGCAATCTTTGTTATATTCACACGATCTTGTCCATACAGCCTATAGTTTTCCATGGAAACCAAAAAGTCTCAGGTGGCCACTAGTCAGCTAGTGGCATTTTATGTTTGAAGTATTAAGATAGTGTTTACCACAGGAAAAAAAAAATCATACTGATTTCTAATTAAATGGTGTTTTAAGAAGTCTAGAGACAGAGAGCTTTTAAGGGTTTGGTATGCTAGGAGGTCCTTTTATTATCTTGGGCTGACAGGCAAGCTTCTATGAAAGAACTGTTAAAAATACAGTATTAGCTACATAATCCAAATACCAGACAGACAAAAAGGAAAAGTAGTTCGATGTGCATTAGAGTAATTCAAAGTCAAAGTTGCACCACTTCTTTCAATTATATGGGAACTGTCATCTTGGCAAGAGTCATCAACTCGTAACTCATAAGTATGTTGGTAGCCTTTTTCTCTCAAGTGAGTCACTCTTAGTAGGAATATCATCTGTTTACTGCAGTGCTCTGTAATGCTGCTAGTTTTTGGGTTTGTTCCTTCGCTTTAACCTCAGTTACTTGGACAAGTCTGCACTGTGGGTTTCGAACTTGTATGAGTTCCTTCCAAGGCTTATAAGAAAGTTGGCTGTCAAGCACTTAGCGTCAAGTCTAACAGTAAAGCTTTGAAAGGGCAATTGCATAGAAAATCTTGTTTACCTAAAGCTGTTGTGTGTGGTGGTGGTGGTGCGGCCCAAGTAGAAATTGATATCTTGTTTTTATGGAAGAAGTAGCAGCTATAACATCCTATTTAAGTGCTTATAGCAGGAGATGCTTTTTCAGAGCGTTGCATTCACTGAAAATCAGAGTAGCTTTCTAAATGTTCTGTGCTGGGGACATTTGAGTACATGTGTTGATGAGTATTTTGGACTGTGAAGTAAATGTGCATAGAAAGTGAGGCCTCTAGGTGCAGCTGGCTGTGCAGTATTTGGCCAGGGAATGAGGATTCTCCCATGAGACTATGGGAGAGTTGCTATAGGACATAGTAAGAAAGCCCAAGAAGTATAAACATTGATTATGTTTGTTCACTGAAATTCAAGTGCTAACTAAAATGCCTAGAATTGAAGAAAACCTAAACCCATTGATTTCTCCATACCTAAGCCTTGTTTCCCTTTTGGTACCTAAGTTCCGGTCAGGTCTTTTTGCTCGGTTGTGTCTGACAGGGCTATTCATGGAATAGTAGACTTTTCCTGCTGAAAGACCTTGCAGTCTGAAATGGATACAAAATGAAAGGGGTAATTGTACCTTGCAAGAACTTTGAAGTATAGTGAGTTCTGTTATGATAACCAAAAGCGTGTTATTCCTGGGGGCAGGGGAACCCAACAAAAACCATCGCCACACAACAAAACCACCACTTCTTGCAAAGGGAGAGAGCATGGCTGAGCTACAAGAGAAAGAGGGCACTGAAGGAAAAACATAAGGATGCAGGAGAAATGCATATAGAGTTTGAAGTAGAAGGGAAAAGGCTTAGCACTGTATGACCAGTGAGAACAAACTGGGGAAAAGTGTGGCCAACCAGAAGAAATATGTGTGTGGCTGTGCCACAGACGTGATCTCCTGCAGTCATATACTTATTGCTCAGTAGATGAAGGATGACCCTTGTCTGTGGTCTGTAGGAGACAACCAGGGTGGTGCTGGGGCCAAGTCCTGTGAAGAAATCAGCTGACAGACCTTCCTTCCCCTATTTAAACACATCCTTCCATATCATCCTGCATTTTGCTGCTGCTTCTGCCTGCTAGAAGCAGCTCCACCAGCCTCCTCTTTACCAGTTTTCCTTCAAGGCTATCTGAACTGAAGCATCTCTCTACCCTGGGCTGGGTGGTGGCTGCTCATCTATACAGTCCTGAGACTAGAGGAATGGTGTGGGGAGGGGGAGGGAGCAGCCTACTGAACCTTGGTCTTGTCAGCTCCAAGAGATTGAGGCAGGGAGGATCTGCTGCAACCACTTGTGACTTGTGCAGATGTTCCTGTCGCCAGAAACTTTCCCATTTTAAGTCAAGTGGGGTGCAAGACACAGCTACCTTTCCCAGCCCATTGCAGGAGGAGTTCCTGTCAACCTTCTTGTGTTTTGTGTTTTTGCAGGTTGTGGGCTGCTCATTGCAGAAAGATACAGCTGAAAAAGGGTTAGCATCTTTCTATTCAATTTATGTCCTGAACTTTTAAGATCCTACTATTGCTTTTTGGTTTTGTGTTTTTTTTTTGGGGGGGGGAGGGGTGGGTTCTTGATGCCATTTTATACATACCATGGGGAGCTATGGATTACAGGGGGTATAAAAAAAAAAGTGAGCTCTCGTAACAGATATTGTAGGGACAAAAGGTACTGCTTGGGTTACACACCTGGAAGAGCTCTGTGCAATTCAATCAAAAGGGAAGGAGGCTGAATTTACAGTCTTTCCAGTATGAGATTGTCTGTACTTCTCACTGAAGTATTAACAATAGCAGCTGCAGTGAAAAGGAGCATTTGGGAGTTTTCAAACCAGTTTATTTCAGAAATAGTTACCTGAAAAATTGTAGTGAGATGTTGGGATGCTAGCAACATCAGTAACCGATCAGTTTGTGCCTGCTTTTTGATTGCTGGTTGCCAACTTGAGCACTCTTATGCATACATGCAAACCCAACAGTAGCTCAGGAATAGTAACAGCAAATATAACTTATATAGCACCAAATGCTCCTAGCTGCTCTACAAGTAAAGCTCTAGAGTTGTCCCTGATAGTCTTTTCTTGCCTGTAAGATGCATTGTCTCTACTGAAAGATTGACTTGGGAAAGCACAGTGGTATAATGACCAGATATTGTTCTGCCAGTGTATCTATCTGTTTGAAAGTTGTGTTGCTCCAGAGTAAAAATTACTTTGGGTATTTGAGCAAATCCACTTTGCTGAATATCAGTGTTACTTTGGAACACTGGGAATTGTACCATTGTAGTTTTGTCTTTCAGTTTTCCACAGTAAGCAGTGTTCAGCTCTGAGCACTTGGAGCAGCTGAGTCATGGGCAGTGCACTAGGAAGCAGGCAGCTAATGGTGACAAACGCCTAACTAATGTCACAGTTCTGGTTTGGTGGCTTTTGGGTTTTTGACACCACTCATTGTAGGCTTGGGATTCTTTTGGTAACTGTGGGGGTTTTCTTAGTTAAAGGACTGAAAGGGGATTTCCACTTTCAGGAGTGAAGGGAACTGCCTGTTATTTGTTTGCACTTTTCAACTTTACAAAATGTTGCTATTTTTATTCAGATGGGTCATCGAATCATGTTTACAACTATCAGCCATGTGATCATCCACGTCAGCCTTGTGATAGCTCATGCCCATGTGTAATTGCTCAAAACTTCTGTGAGAAGTTTTGTCAGTGCAGCTCAGAATGTAAGTAAAGCATTTAAAAACTGTCTGTAAATGTCTCTCACCATCTCAAACATCTAACTTTGTGCTAGAAGTCTGTCTGTACCACAGACTGTGTTTGCACAAAGCACGAAGGTAGAAATAGTCTTTGGACTTAAAATTGAGGAAGACTAAAGTAAAACCAGGGAAGGAAAGTATTTGCAGTACTTCTGAATGTCCTGTACCATTGGCTGTTGGGTGTTTTCTTTTAATATTCAGATGTGTTACAATCATAGAATCCCAAAGTGGTTTGGGTTGAAAAGGACCTTAAGATCATCCAGTTCCAACCCCCTGCCATGGGCAGGGACACCTCCCACTAGACCATGTCACCCAAGGCTCTGTCCAACCTGGCCTTGAACATCGCCAGGGATGGAGCATTTACCACTTCTCTGGGCAACCTGTTCAATCCGCACTCTTAAGTTTTACAATGTCATTTTTTCATACTTGTCCTTTTTGTTTTGTATGTATTCTTTTTTTAGGCCAAAACAGGTTTCCTGGATGTCGTTGTAAAGCACAATGCAACACTAAGCAGTGTCCATGTTACCTAGCTGTACGCGAATGTGATCCTGACCTCTGTTTAACGTGTGGAGCAGCCGACCACTGGGACAGCAAAAATGTTTCTTGCAAGAACTGCAGCATTCAGAGAGGGTCCAAAAAGGTACATAGCTGTACCATTATGTACCTATTGCCTTGGTTTTGAGGTGGTTTTATATTTTCATGCCAGACAATGGGATTTCTTCCATTTCTTCATGCTAACAGGAAAAGAAAAACAAAAAAGGAGGTAGCTGTCACTAATGTTAGTTTGTTCATGTGCTGCTGTTAAGCTCTGTGTACATTTCATCATTTATCAGTTAGTCAGTTTTCTGTGTAACAGTGCAGTAGAATATCTCCTCTTACACATTCAGGCTTTGCTTGCAGCTTGCACATAGGCTGCTGTTCTAAAATGACAGCTTATCAGTCTTTTCTTAGAGCAGCGTAAGGAATTTCAGCTCAGACATAGATACTGTTTCTTTCTTCACTTGTGGATTCTAATGCACAAACTTGTATACAGGCTACGGGAGAGATCTCAAAAGCCCGTTCAGCTCTGTTAAATAAACAAACCAAGGTTTACTTCTCCTCAGGAACGTCTTCTCCCAAACTAGTTCAGTCCAATACTGAACTGACCAGTAGTGGGCTCCTATCTGCAGACATTTCTAGTTCAAAGTCTTTAGTGTGCATGTTTGTTTATAAAACACCCTCATTTCAAGGTTAAGCTTTTTACTGGTTTTCAAGTACTTGACGTGGCTTCTCTTTCACATACAATTTCTGATCCACAAGCTGCAATTTTAGTGTGCATTTGATAATGAGAAGAATTTGTGTTTGTTTTCTCTTCCCCAGCATATGTTTTATTAAGTGATATACTTCAAACCCAAACCCACAACAAAAAGCTCAAACAAAAACCAGGCATGTCTAAATTTGTTGGTTTTCTCTCCCACAGCACTTGCTATTGGCACCTTCAGATGTGGCAGGCTGGGGAATTTTCATCAAAGATCCTGTACAGAAGAATGAATTCATCTCTGAATACTGTGGTGAGGTAAGGATGGAGAACAGTAGTTGTGTATGAGTTTAATTGGTGAAGTTGTGTGTTGCCTGGGCACCAAGAGATTGTCTCTTAACTTGATACCAGAGAGAGAGGGATGTGGTTGACTCCATATACAGTTACTGCTGGAGCCAGGAGCTTAATGTTGGAATGCCACAAAAAAATTGACATAGGTTCTTGTGAGAATGAGCAGCTGAAATGTCATTTTTGTCTTAGATGTCACTTCAATTCAGACACGCCTGGAATTCTGTGCAAAATCACTTAGTATAGTACTAAAATTCAGTAGGCATTTTCATTAAATCACATGCTGTAGTAATAAACCCCCAAATTGGGTTTGCAGTTTTGATTTTGAGATGAGAAACAATTCTTGCTTTCCTTCTGCTCTGAAAGAGCTTATTCATGCTAAGAGCAAGCCATTGTTGAGTGCTGAGTGCAGGGTGCTTGCTGAAAACAGTACTTCATGTTTAAGAGTATTTTCAGTTGCAAAGAGTAAAAACCTTTTGGAATGTCTGGGGGTTTTGGCCTTAAGCTGCTATGGCTACAAAAGGGAAGAGGTGGTCTCTTTGACAAGTGCTGTTTCTTTCAGATTATTTCTCAGGATGAGGCAGACAGAAGAGGAAAAGTATACGACAAGTACATGTGCAGCTTTCTGTTTAACTTGAATAATGGTATGTATGTGCTAGTCACACCCCTTGCAGCATAGATCAAATAAGCACAGTCACCATTTTGGTCAGCCCTGTTCTTTTATAGGCAGCAGGTAACATTGAGAGGTTTTTTTCTTCTCCACATCATTTCCTAGCAATGTGTGGATCCCTAATACTCACAGCTAGTGCTTTTCTTTTTTGTCCTGTGTTAGAAAACATCACTACATCATTAAGTAGTAGTGATGGAGCCTATTACACAAGAGGAGAAGTAGAATTTAGTGAGTAAAATTATGTGTAAGCATTAAGTAGCCAAAAGAATTTAAAAGGCTTGCTGGGCATTGTCTGAGATAATTTTACTGTGAATTAAATTAGCAGATTATGTTGGTAATTACGTTGGGAGGAACAAAGCCACACAGATAGATGGCATGTGGCTACTGCCACTTCAAGAGACAAATACTGGCTGTGCTAAGTGTGAAATCATGGGACATACTTGAAAGGAGGAAAAAAAGCTGCTTAATGTCAATGTTGACTTGGCATATTTGTGGAGCTTGTCCTTGTGGAATAGAGAAGCTTCAAATGAGAAACTCAGGTAGTGCCACTGTGGCAGGAGATAAATGGAAAGCACGGTGTTGGGCAGCAGGAATAGTGTATGTCTTGCAGAACAATAATGCTGTTGCAGGATGATGTGCCAGCTCTCCCATGTGAGTAGCTGAGCAGTTACCTTTTCCAGCTGCTCATATCCTAGCACTCTAGATATTACGCACGAATGTGTAGATGTCCTTTGTTTCTTCCCTCCCTAGATTTTGTGGTTGATGCAACACGCAAGGGCAACAAAATTAGGTTTGCAAACCATTCAGTAAATCCCAACTGCTATGCAAAAGGTAAGTTTTACATTTGCTTACTTTTAGCACATATGACATGCTGTGGGTGACTTAGAATAAATTTTTACCATTATTGCATTAATGTAAGTTTCCTTTTACACAGTTATGATGGTTAACGGTGATCACAGAATAGGAATATTTGCTAAAAGAGCCATTCAGACTGGTGAAGAACTGTTCTTTGACTACAGGTTGGTAGATGGATTTTGTAACTTCTTCCTATCATGGGCTGGATTAGTTTTCAGTATTTCTGCCCAGCTCCTCATTGCTTACTATGACTGCCTCCTTACAGCATCAGGTCTCAACAGCAGAGAGCCAGTCCCCTTGCACAGATATTAATAAGAGATAGTATACTAAGAGTGACTTGAGAAAGCAGCTGGTTAAGACTTTGCGAACTTGGAACAGCAGCTTGTATAGAGAAAATTTAGTGACAAACGGGGACAAACCTGCACATCAGCCTTCATCAGGCTGGGTGCCCTAGGTATCAGTTGGTGTTCAGAAATGGGAAGTAGTATTATTGTGTTATTACACGGAAGTGCTTGTTAGGGTTGTGTTCATCACTTCCTCTGGAGCCATCTCACTTGAAGAAAGCTAAGCTGTCCAGTGATGATACTGCGGAAGTCAACCTTGAGAAACGCAGTTGCTTTCCACTAGCCAAAAAGAACTTTAGCATTGTGAGATTCTCGTGTGGCGTTTCCTCTTGGTCAGACTGCTCTAAAAGCAGTTTCTGGAGTAGTGTCAGTGTTGTTCTGCATCTGCAAATGCACACAAGGATTAAAGGCCCTAGCTTGTGAGAAACTATGAGAAAGCTCAGTGTGTTCCAGGCTCTGCTGCTGCTGCTCTTTTGTGTCAGAACAGAGTGAAAACGTTCTGTGTTATTGGGCTTGATTGTTGGTTTTATATTCTTTAATTTCAGATATAGCCAAGCTGATGCCCTTAAGTATGTGGGCATTGAAAGAGAAATGGAAATCCCTTGACACCAGCTACCTCTTCTTTAAACAAACAGCTGCCTTATCTTCAGGAATTTCTAGTACTGTGGGCAATTTTAGTAAAAACAAAAATGCAATTTGCAATTCTGTATTTGCAGAGTACTGTAACAGTAATTTATAGTAACAAATTCAAACCAACCCCAACTTTTTATTGCCTTCTCACCAGCTGCAAAGTGTTTTGTACCGATGAACTTTTGCAATAATGTGGTGTGGTACATTTTTCAACCTTGAATAAAGGATACTTGAACTTCTTCATTTTTACTGGAACTGTGTTGGAATTTTGTGTCAGCCAGTTGAGGAAGCAACAGGAATTCTGCCCTTCAGCTTCTGAGCAAAGGCAAGTACATGCTTGTCTACTCTGTTAATGCTCCTTCAGGTCACATTTAAGATTAATATGAGGACAAAGAGTGTAGGAGACATCAGTGAGGATGATCATCAAACTTCAGCCTATAACACCCAAACTCTTGTCACAATATCAGTGTTTAAAAGTTTTTCTCTGCTTTTGCTAAGCCTCATCAGTCCTTACCCCATACACCATGTGCAGAGAAACACTGCTTTAACCAGTGAAGGGTTAAGGCTGGGCTTTGAGCCTTGAATCATTCAGCCTGTTTCTCTTCACCCCACCACTCTTATATCCTGCTTCAATAATCTACTAACTCCAAGCTTTCTGCAAGAAGGGGCTATAAGCATCATAAAGCCAGCACAGAAAGCAGCACGAACAGCAGCACTGCAGTACAGGCTCCAGCCTTCTAAATTCCAAAAAGCAATTGGAAAAAGGAACATCAAGATGCTTCCATTACCCAAGCTGCAGTCCTCAGGGCAATTAAAGCCCTTTCAGAATAGGGACAGAAAGCACGCAAAAGCTCAAGTGGGACTGAGACGTATCTCCCATTATCCAAATCCATTTGGATCACATCTACTACGGCTCCATTATTTTATTTTTTTAACCCGCGGCCTCGTAGGTCACAGCCCAATTGTAACCATGAAAAGTTAAATTTCCCTCAGAGAAAAATGAGAATCAACACAAAACCCAGCTCCCTTCATGGCAGGACAAACACTGACTAAACCCCACATTCAAAGGGGGTGGGGGGGAAAGGGGTTTGGCTGCAAAAAACCGGTTCTTTTCACCACCAAAACAGAAAATAAGTTACCAAACGTGAGACCTGTGAGGATGGCAGCCGTGAAAGCTAAGTCTCACATGGACAACTGAACACACAACATTGTGGGAAGAATGGAATGAAGTCTGGTCCATCAATACAGGTGGAGTAACACTCCAAAGTATTTTGATTCTCGTCACAGGTTGCATTTCACACCCAGTAATGTTCAGGAACACTCAATTTTCTGTTCTAGTCAAAGAAAATAGCCAAACCCTTCTTCATACAGGGCAGCACTGAGGCAGAGGTGATGCCCTTCACAGCATATTAAACACTAGAAACACCTCCACTATCAGATCACCAAGTATTGCCACGTATAGTCTAAGTGTTTTCTATTCTGCATACCTTGTGAACTCATCACAACTTTCTTTTCTGTTCAAAGCCATTTCCTCTCAAAAAAGAAATAACACATTCCATGGTAGATGACAATTCATTGCTTAAAAGAACAAAGTGTGCTTAAATCGCCAGAAGCCCTGGCAAAGGAGGAGAAGCAAAACGAATTTCTACAGCTTTCATAACCATTATACCTTTTATTTACATTTAGAAAGATAAATCATGAAACTTAAAACCAAATGCAACTTGTACAGAAATCTTTTAATTTTTTTTTATTTATCACACATTAAAAAATGAAACACACTATACAAATGGGGTTTCATAGCAGATTACACATGGGTCCATTCAGACTCGCTCTCAAAGTGCTGCCAACATTTCTAACTGCTGCCTGGGATGGCAGCTGTTTATCCTATAGCCAATGTATTGATTTAAATGCAGTAGCATGCAACCCTTAAAGGAGAAGGGTTTGATTCCTTTCTGTTCTTAAATTAGGTTAAATGGCATTGGTGTCCATATTTACATACTTGAAATGTATCAATCCTGAGCAGTTCTGATGTAAATCTGAGACTGGCTGATGGAGTCCTGGTCTCAGGTATTAAAAAGGGAGGTCCAAATGGCAGCAGGGTGGCTGCTATGAAGTTCTGTTGCTTTCGTTCTTTCCATCACATACCTATTTGCCGAGTGTCACACAGTCAAGTAATTGCTAATAAAAATGTTAAGCCAAGTAACTGTAGGTGTCCTTCTCACCATCTACACGTTCCAAGTACTCCTTCTCAATCAGGATGTCGATGCATTTCTGTGGGAGGAGCAAACGCAAGTGGTGGGACACCAGCACAAAAATTCCTCCCCTCCATGGTTGCTACAAAGTGTGAGTGATTTTGGCCACAGAGCTTCCTGCCAAGTGAAGGAGGGGAGTAGGCAAAGGGCACAAACCAGGGCAATTCTGACCACATCAAGCAGAGGACTTCACTAATCCACTTTGCTCTAGGAGAGATCAAGAAACTTTGTACTGAGCTGGGCCACCAGCAGTGGTACAGCCACAACTGGGAGGGCAGGAACAAGAGGTAAGCCTGGAGCAAAGGCTGTAAGCTGGCACGGATGTAGAAAGATGCACTCAAGCTGCTATTTTACCACTGCCAACATACATATTATAAACACCCTATTTCTGGTTGAAATATTTCCTACTCATTTACAACTCCAAAAATCTGTCCCTACCCAGCCCAGTTCCTTGGCTTTCCTTTTCAATTCAGCAGCATGTATTCAGTCTGTCTATATCCTCCTCACCTCCTGGAACACGAGTTTAGAGCTGTGGTTCTCACATACCTTAATTACAGGAACTCGTGGCTTGAACCTTGAGGACAGCTGTGTTAGCACTTCTCCAAGCAGTTGCTGGTGTTTTAGAACCTTCCTCATTTTCATGATTCTCACAATAGCAGCCTGCACAGCGAAGATGGAAAGGTGCTTAGGAGCAAACTACATTGTCCTGCTGCCGGATAAAGCCATTTCACTTCCCCAGCAGATCATGTCTGCTAGCACAAGAAGCATCATCACAGCAAACATGAGAACATGAGCAGCAGATAGGGAGAAGCATGCCTACAGATGTCAGTTACTCACACAGACTTTAAGCACTCCGATTCTATACAGCACACAGCAGAAATGGGTTTGACATGAATTTTACAAACTATGCTTACGGTCAGTCATAGCAATAGTGCCAACTGGTACCAAGAGCTACATGAAACCACACTTAGGTAACAGAAAGCCTTCTTTACATACGCAACCTTACTGTGACACTCTTAGTAGCACATTTGTATCTCCTTCCCCCCCCCCCGCTTCTCAACTGGAGTCCAGCTGAACTTAAAGAAAACACACTGTTAAGTCCATACTACCTGGTTTTCATGCTGGGCAGATGTCAGGGGGTGTCTGCATCCACAGAACCCAAACACTCAACATGATGTCTGAGTAAACATGAAGAACAGTGTCCTACCTACCATGCCTTCCACATTTCGGAAATGTCAGGTTGGACCGGGCTTGGAGCAACCTGCTCTAGTGTAAGGTGTCCCTGTCTGTGGCAGGGGATGGAACTGGATGAGCTTTAGGGTCCCCAAACCAGTCTGTGATACTATGATTTTCTATGACAGACTCCATTCACCCTTAAGAGCACTGCAAATACAGTTTTCAGCTCTGACACAGTGCATGCAATGTAATAAAAAAATCAAGAAAAGCCCACAGTGAATTTCATTAAAGGATTACAACACTAATTCTGAAGTTCACAGCATGGCAGCATCCTGCAATGCAAGTCACCTGAATCAGTAGTTTCCTATCTTCCTCTATGTTTTTGTGTGTAGTTTCTTGCTCCTGCTTCTGTTCAGTCTTCATTGGCACATTGATGTTTACCCTTAATTTCTTGCTGTAAAGGAAAACACCAGAAGTCAATAAGACAATGAGACTGTTGAGAAACCAACCAAGCCCTGAGCAAAACCCAACTCCAGAAAAAGCCAGGGCATGGGGAATGCCGGAGTGGATATGGGAATCTGTTACTTCAGTCTTGGGTGCTGCAAATCACGAACCACCAAGCCACACAGTACAGTGACACTGAGCTGCTTCCATCACTGCCTTAACATGACTGACCAGGAATTCCCTAACCTTTAATTATTGGTCAAGGAGGGAAGAAAACACATAAAGAGCGACGTACAAGGAAAGGGTTTAAAATGTCCCTTTTGCTCAGATCTTATCTGCAGGAAGTACTGAACTCCTCACTGAATTTGTGTGTGTTTGTGTCTATGCTCTGGTGAGCATGGTGAGAAGTCACCACAGCACTGTGAACAGCTTGGAACACACTCACTGAAAGAACACTGGTTAACGTAGGTCACAAAACCTACTGACAATCGTGGTTTGTTAAGTTTCCCCATCACTGCTCACGCTGAAGTTCTAAACTGAACCTGCTGATCTCCTGTTCCCTCTAGCAGACACGCACTTAAGACTTTGCCCTTTGCTGGGCACTACTGTACACTACTGTAACCTTACAAACCGTCATGTATTTTGCTGAGTGCACTGTCATGCACCTTGGTACAAACCAGCACCATTCCTACCAGAGATAAATTAGATAAGAGTCAAGGAACAAGAAGTATGTCCAGGCCTTGAGAGACCTCATGACAAAGTCAAAGACAGCTGAAATCTTACCCGTCCCCCCTAGGCTGGTACATGTTGGGTCTATACTTGAATTAGCACTTGAACCCTGGGACTTTCACCCCACATATTTTAGGCTTTACCCAAGCTGCAAGCAGAGAAGGATGCTCCCCATTACACACAAATGATGGATGCTGCTGAAGGTTTTCCTTACTTTTTATAACCAAGATACAGCTTTATTAAGGTATCTGGTTTTAACTCCACCTCATCGACATTTGCATTTTCATCTTCCAAAACCTGCAAGGAATGAATAAAACACACCAGTAAATACACATCCATCGATACACGTTGCTGAGCGTTGAGCGGGCCATAAAAAAGCAGGAGTACTTACAAGCAATTTGGATTTCAAGAGTATCTGCAGAACTTGTGCCAAGATATCCTGCAAAATTACAGAAAGCATTAGCAGTGCAGGCAGCGCCTTTCTCTAACCTGAAATACTTCAACAAGAACACACAGAGTAAGACCTAGCAAGTGAGGAACACTGTAAAATGAGGGAAAAGAAGCAGTAATAGTGTAGTCCACAGAAATGAAGTGTAATACGGCGCTTTCCAGGTGTCAGGATGTATTCTCCTTGCAGTCAGTGAAATAACACCAAATGCTTTAGAAACACTGATGCCAACCAACAGATCTTTCCAGTTACTGATTTAGGAGCCAGATTTATTGTGGTCCAACCATAACTGGGGCAAAAGAAATAAACAAATAAATACCTGCAAACAAGCATCTGTAATAAATGGTAACTCCATAAAGCCCCCGGGTTTGCTGTGAACCAGCAGCAGCAGTAACTTTCCTAATAGACATTTCTAAAACTAAAGATCTCACTGGCTAGAAGTTGCCTCACTTCACACAAGATGCAAACCTAGCAGTAAAGAACGCAGGTCCCAGATCAACTATGGGCCATCAAGTCCACTAGGAAATAAATGAGAACCTTCACCACAAGAGAGTGAGCCAACAAAACTGCAGATTTTGCTATGCTCAGGTATGTAAGCCTTGAGATGCAAAGGAGAACAGATGCACAGCTGAGTCACTCAGAGGAAAATGCTGGTTTTCCTTGAATGCTGTCTTTGCTTATGACAAGGTACACAGTGGGATACTGAAAACTTCCTACCAGAGCTCAGTAGGAAGCTAGACAATTCACTCCAGTCATGAGGAGGAGTATATACACACTAAGATTCATCAGAAGACCAGGCAGTTCCAATTACAGGAAAGCAAACTGGCCAAGAATAGAGCACATCTGTCTCCAGGACAGAAAACAATTCTGGCTTCAAGCACAGAATCACAGAATGGTTTGGGCTGGAAAGAGCCTTAAGATCACCCAGTTCCAACCCCCTGCCACGGGCAGGGACACATCAAATAAGACCATGTCACCCAAGCCTCTGTTCAACCGGGCCTGCAACACTGCCAGGGATGGAGCATTCACCACTTCTCTGGGCAACCTGTGCCATGTCTAATCCCGATTTCTTACAACAGCAGGAAGAGCCCTGAAGACCCAAAGACATGTTCACAAGTGTGATAAAATGTGCAAAGTCACTACCATTTTTATTTGGGTACTGTCTGTCAGCTGCTGCACAGTGTAGGCATCTTCTGTGTTGTACTGCAGTAAAATCGCCATCTGGAATGTGGATGCCTAAAAAAAGAGAATGAAGGGGAGAGGGGGGAAATCCAGACAGTAAGAATGAACTGCATTTGAACAGCCTGAAACTCACCGGTTACACACACATACGGGAATATCTGGACAACAGAATAACCAACTCCTGCTCATCATCACAATGCAGAAAACTCTAATGTTGCTCATACAACCAGAACTCTACCTTCCAGCACTATCTAAACATAAGCCCTAAGATTATGATCGTTTAAGTGCCTGCAGACACTTCATCAAATCTTCTATTACAGTGTTAAAGCCTTATCTACTTGTTAATATAGCTTTTCATTATTTTCCTCTGTCAGTCCCTGGCTCTTACCCATTTAATCTTCATTAAAAGCTACAGCGAACACTGAATGCATCCCCACAACCCTCCCAGCTCCAGCAGAATAATGAAATCAAGTTTATAAACAAGGCTTATATCAGTAGCTTATTCACACCTATCCCCACAGGGTTAACATATGCTGATGACAAGTTCAGAGTCTGAGGCTATATTGTTTCTTCTCACTGCTGTGAACTCCCCTCTTCAGTCTACTTTTTGAGAGAAAGCAGACAGGGAGGTGTAAAGAGCCTGAGATTTTATGCAAAGAGGCTGCAGTTGTCTCACACAACACAGTTCAGCACCCATTTAAAACCACAACTAATGTATTCCCTTTAATAAGTCAATTTGCTTTTAAACAGATCTTAAGTATCGATAAATAAGCATAGAATAAAGGCTCTGTCAATCATAACGCCAACCACCATCTGGGGAGGGCCGGCATTTACGTTCACCTCAGTAATACATGGCTCTGCAGCCAGCAGGTCTCGCACCTTTGCTCTGCTTTAAGGGCAGTAGCATTATTCACAAGAATAAAGCTGATGAATGCATGTGAGCATCATACATAGTAGCTAAACATGTGCGTGTGTATATGCATACAAACATACACTCCCCACATCCCCAATTAAGGAACTGAATGATTTAAAATACTTATTGAGATACATCATTACATACTGCTAATGAATATTCTGACATATAAATTCACTGCACTACCCACGAGTTTGTGTGCAAGCACAGGTATTCACACAGGCACCACTTCTTCAACCTCTACACTCCTCATTTTAAACACGTTTATTTGCCCTATGGTCCTTTAACGTAAGGAAGGGCACTTATCTCCACTGGAGCAGAGCATGAATGCATGTCTCTTAATGACCAGCTGCATCCAGCCCTCTGAATGCAATCACCACCAAGTGCTATTGGCACAACATTATCCTTACCTGTAACGTGTACCTGTTTTTGAAACAGTTGGTAACCAATTCTCCTTTGGACAGCTGATACAACCATGTTAACTTCCTTCCACTATGACGACTGGCATAAAACGCAGTAAATCTCTGATAGCTCCGTTCTAGCTGTATAAAAACAACAGCAAATAAAGAACTTACATTATTTACCTTCATCCTGCCATCACTACAGCATGCTCTGGAACAAAGGAGAATCAAATCTGGTCACCCTCCGCTGCCATGTTGTCAGACTGAGACAAACAGAAAGCCAAAGCATTCAGATTCTTCAGACTGGACGAAGACTTCCCTGTGTTACGAGTTTCTCCTTAAAGTGTCATTAACAATACAAACCTCGACAAGTACTTAAGTTCCATTCTTCCTTTTGCAGTACATTAAGCAAGGCTAGAAAGGAGATTTCTTTTCACCACCTTCATCCTCCAAGCACAGCAGTTGAACACGTTTCTCATGTTACATATTCATGAATTGCCTGTTCTGGATAAGCACTCAACAAAAAACTAATGACTGTAATACCTAAAGATTTTACTGACAAAGCCAAAGCAATGGCAATAAAATTACACACAGAAACACAGAACAATAAAGATTTTCTCCAGTTCCTGTTGGAAGTTCTGAAGAAAGATTAAGTAGGGTCTTCCCACAGGAGAAAACATTTCACACAATTCCCTCCTACTGCCTTACTCAATTAGCTTGTCCTGAATATCCTCCAGCCAAACAGGCAAACACCAGAGACACTGCCAGTCCTCTGTGACACACAACAGAACAGGAGGAGACAACAACCTCATGAAACAGATTCCTCACATGATGATTCCATGTTTGGATGAACCAAGCGCAAGCGCCTCACCTCAGATGGCAGAGCAAACGTGCAGGACTGCTGGAATGGCCATGATCCAGAACTCAGCACCTGGATGCTGAAATCCACTGCAAAAGAGATGAAGAGGCTGAGCTCTGGCATTATCACCTCTGCTCCTTCCCGTCTCTTTAAACACACAGGCCCAACTCTAACACAAGAAGTGGTTCTGCCTCCCGCTCAAATTAACATGGTGAAAAATATTAAGCTATATACTTTTATTCAGACCATAAACCAAAGGAATCTGTGTAAGAGATCACTGCAGTTGGAGAGCTTTAGATTTACAGTGACAGCCACTCCGCTTTCTCTCATTTGTAGAGGTCCTATCCCCACAATGGATTTCACTTTCAACATGCAAGTGTACGAACTGTAAGCATTCATTTTTATGGTAACTCAAACTCCTCACTCCACAGTACACAGCTGCAAGAACAAACATTTCACACTGAAAGCAAAAACTAAGTAAAATTTAAGCCTGGCAATGCACAACTCTAAATGTAACCCAACAACTCTTTAAAGAATTTGTTTCAGCGTGCTTTGGTGACAAATATACATCTTTAAGTATATGCCTATATATGTGCGGGTCTGTAAGTAACTGAGCTGTTTAACAACCTACCACACAACATCCTTTTGCTTTACTGCTTTTTACACAAGTATGAAATTCAGCCACATTGTGCTCAAAAATGTTTAAAGAAAAACCATCTTTTCTAATCAAAAACAAAACAGGAAGAAATGAAGAAGGAAAGATGGGATTCAACTTCATTTAGTTACATCCCAAAACTGAGAGCTGCGAAATCAGGAGCAGACTGCCCATACAGAAGATATAAAGTGCTACTATAGAAGACGAAGTACAGACCTAAAAGACCTAATTTAAAACTCCTAGATATCATGGTCAAAATAGCCCTGACTTCTGGGGGTGTGATGCCTCAATCAGGTATTTCCCTCCCACAGTGAGCTCTGTAGACATACGAGGAAGCTGAACTACTCAACAGTAACTTAGGTGAAGGTATTACTTACAATCTAATGGTTCTGAATTGGACAGGTGCTTTTTAAACTGCTCATTCAAGTCCTTGCTTACACCAATATCTTGGAACATCCGCTGCAGCTTGGAGGTATACTCAAAACCACAAGCTTGCTGTATTTTAAAAGCACAGATACATCAGCAAGACACATTTTTGACATTGGAGAACAGAATAACAAAGCATCAGAGCCTATTTCCTTAAACGAAGATGTACAAAGTTCAGCATTTCCCTTACTCAAATTGCTGAACCAAACCAGACGCATTCTTTAACCATCATCAGAAATTGAAGATAGTTCTCTTTAGAAAGGAAGCAATGAAACAGACTACTAGAAGAGTATTAGATCATATTCTGCTTGACCCTGAATGAACAAGGGTTAATGAAATTAAGCAACTCTTCAGCAGTCATTCCCTTGGACAATTATACCCATGTCATTTATTTGGATAAGAATAATTAGGCTTAACTCAATCTTAAAACCATTGGACAGACATGCACTATAAGCTTCCAGGAGGTAAAGAAAAGGGGGGAGGGCAGGAAGGAGACCTAGGTTGCGTATTTTTCTATTATACTTAAAACGTGAAAGGACAGTACATCAGTGCTTTCTAAGGCAGCCTGATGACCTGCGATCATGGGACAGTCACGGAATACTCACTTTCAGTTTAGAGATCATGCTTGCCTCAGCGTCATCACTGGCGCTGTTCTGATGTACAAGTCTTTTTGCCAGCATTTTAGCATAGAATTTTTGAAACACATCTTTATCCTCAATGTACTTGAAGACAACCATCTGGAAAAGACAAAATAACTTGTAAGGAAAAAACACTTATCCATATTACCTATTTATTTAAAATGAAGTAAAAGCATAAATTCCATGTAGCCACTTTAAATCTACTTTCTACCAACAAGCCACACCAAGATGAAGTACATTACTGTAAAGATGAAATATTAAGGAAATCAAACATACAAAAGAAAAGGTTCTCGCATCTGACTTCTCTGACAATCAAGTATTACCAAATTCTCACAGCTTACGCAGAAGAGAGCTGTATTTATAGACATCTTACCACTTGATTGAGTGTATCTTCCAGTTCTGCTTCTTCTGGATTCTTTGAGCTGCAATTAAAGAAGTGCATTTGTAGTGAGTCGCAAAACTACAGAATTAAAACCACGTATGGAAGTATATGGAAGTTTCATAAATAAAAGGAACACAGATTGAGTAGTTCCGGGATCAAAGACTCTTTAGAGAGAAACAGTGTTAACGAAATGAACTCTTCACAAATCCACATGTAAGCGGATTCTGAAGTAAGTGATTTTTAAGCAATAGGCTGAAGTCCTGGAACATGAATCACTTGGGACTTCCCAATAGCCTGATGCTTCTCAGGATTTATGGGCTTATAGATGGATCCCTCTCTTCCTGCTGCTAAATGTTAGCTTCAGTTCTTATCTTAGTACAGGGAAAAGGAAACAGCTCAGAAAGCTGGGTCTTGACTGCTAGAGCAGCGGTAAGAACTCATGTGGCACCATGTTGGTTTCCCCCATATCACACTTGTCCATCAGGCACTAGCCAAGACCTACCCTGCAGAAGGCTAGTATTTATAAAGAGGAAAATAAATCCTTTGCTGAAGGAGGGAGGGGACGGGGGAAAGCGAGCAAGTTGTTCTGTTTTGGGTTGTCTGGAGGTGGGTTCCTTCCTCCCAGAAAAACAAAGCTAGGCAAGTTGCCAGTGACAAAACTGACACCAATCCAGCATGAACTGAACTGATCCCAACTCCAAATATGAGCTGCTAAACCATTTGAAGCCAAATACCTTAATTAGATTATGAACTATGAGAGATTAGAAAGCGTTTTTTGTCCTCCTCAATTTCTGCCCAGATGGAAGAACATACAGAAGAAAAACAGGAGGAAAGCAAGGGTTTGAATGGAAAAAGGGAACGTGCATCTCTTCTTTACAACATAGAACACAACTCAGATTTTTTGCTGGAAAACCAAAAACCGTAAGAACCCCTTCTGCTTTATTAAAAAAACCCCAACAAACCCAATTTCCTATGAGGAAAGAAAGGTCTTGGGTACTTTTTTCTCCCCTCTTCTTATAGAAAAGAAAGAAGTAAACTCTCTACATCCTTTAGGAACAGTCCTATTGAAAGTTATGTATTCAGAAGTTGGTACAATTAATTTTTCTGGAACCATTAAGCTCCGTTTCTGACAACACAACCTTAGACTTCACATGCTAAACCCCTTTAAAACAGAAGAAACCTGAAGCAATACTTTTGTCTTTGAGGACGTACCTTTTCTTTAGTAAAGAGTCACAGTATCGTGCCAGTAGCTCTGGGGATTTACTGGATGATTGAGCCATTTTTGTCACTGCATTATTATTTATAAATCGACCACAAGCCTATAAATCACAGAAGACAGTGAAATTTTGGGGGATGAAACGCTGAACAGAACTAAGAGTTCACCATATGCCACTACACGTACTTACTTTGTCGAGTGCAGCCACAAAGCCAGCATCATTGTTGAATGCGGACATGACTAAAGCATTGTATTTCTTATGGACATCCAACACTGTCTGTACATACATTTTTGGATCCTGCAATAAAGAGAGATTGGCTTTTTGCAACCAGTTGACCTTCTGCATTCTACTTCCTCCACAACAGAGCTCCTCACTGGCTTAAGCAAATCTCCATAGGCAAAGAAATATTTTAAAGGTAAAATAGTATCCAGATTAGTTTAGGTCCAGGACTGACCTACATTAGCACATGCTTTCACTTACAGCAACCAGAGTGCACAGTGCGTACTATATTATACAGTACAAAAGAAGACAAAACCACTTCCTCAAACACTGCAAACATGTTCAAAGACATAGGCGTTTTTAATATAATTCAAACCAGACCTGAGAGAACCGGACAATCAAAGTGGCAGCTGCCATAGCAGATACACTGAAACCCCATAGTAAGAACGTAACAGCCCCATCCCAAATACATACAACTTGGCACAGAGACCTTGGTCATTGTTGACAATTCTAAATCATTACCTGCTCAACTGCCAATAAGCATCAAGTTTATGGCATTCACAGATTGTGTCCTATGTGCAGTTACTGATCTCTGCATCCCAACAGAGATAGAGTGGAGATGGAGAGTGAGGACAGTGGTGGCAGCTAAAGCACCAGGCAGAGAGGGCAGCTACACTACAACAGCTGCTATAGTTTTTAGGCTACAAGGCTTCAATTTGGAGATCAGAAGTTTAAAAGGTTTACAAAATGAGGAGGATAACTGAAGAGATGAACAATCACTAATAGCAGTTTTACAACTATAGGACACTTTGTAAATAATAGGAAGCAAGTTTAAGACATAAAGAACATCTTTTATAAGGTAGTGAACTTCTTCCACAAGAGGTAGTCTATTGGAACAGATAATATCAGCATATTCAAGATGGGGTTAGACAAACTCAGAGACAACAGACTCATAAATGAAAACTAAAACAACTGGGCATGAAGGTAACATGTAACATTCCCACTGAGACAGCTCTGGATGCTGGCAACAAGTGGCAAGAATTTGGGGGCAGGGTTGTATCAGGACCCTGGAAAACATTTCCTGCTGCCACTGAAGACAGACATAGGCTAAGTGGAACACTGATCTAATGCTGTGCTTGAGATAAAAACCTGAAACTCCCAGACAAGAAATTCAAGTGGACTTGAAGGACATTCAGGAAGGTGTTTACTGATTACAAGGACTTAAAAAAATAACCAAAGCAGAAGAAGCAGTAATCTTCTGACTGAACAGCAGCCTTAATATAGTTAATGAAGTCTAGAGCACAACTCATTCCACGGTAAAGTCTAAAATAGGTCAAGGAGTCAAGCTGGTGTGACTATTTCTCTCCACTGACTACAAAGAAATTGAGAAGCATTTCCTTAGCTAATTATCATAGAATCATAGACTGGTTAGGGTTGGAAAGGACCTTAAGATCATCCAGTTTCAACCCCCCTGCCAGGGGCAGGGACATCACCCACTAAACCATGACACCCAAGGCTTTGTCCAACCTGGCCTTGAACACCACCAGTGATGGGGCATTCACAACTTCCCTGGGCAACCCATTCCAGTGCCTCACCACCCTTACAGTAAAGAACTTCTTCCTCATATCCAATCTAAACTTCCCCTCTTTAAGTTTGAACCCATTACCCTTTGTCCTCTCACTACAGTCCCTAATGGAGAATCCATTCCCAGCATCCCTATAGGCCCCTTCAGATACTGAAAGGTTGCTATGAGGTCTCCATGCAGCCTTCTCTTCTCCAGGCTCAACAGCCCCAACTCTCTCAGCCTATTTTCATACTGGAGGTGCTCCCATCCCCTGATCATCCTCAGAACAAGTCCAGAGGAGGGCCACAACAGTTCCATGTCCTTCTTATGTTGAGGACACCAGAACTGCACACAATAATCCAAGTGAGGTCTCACAAAAGCAGAGCAGAGGGGCAGGATCACCTCCCTTGACCTGCTGGTCACGCTCCTTTTGATACAGCCCAGGATACAGGTTGGCTTTCTGGGCTGCGAGCGCACACTGCAGCCGGCTCATGTTCATTTTCTCATCGACCAACACCCCCAAGTCCTTCTCCCCAGGGCTGCTCTGAATCTCTTCTCTGCCCAATCTGTAGCTGTGCCTGTTTAGATACAGTACAGATAAATAAAGTTAGGCAGAATTCACCACAGAATCCCAGACTGGTTTGGGTTGGAAGGTACTGTAAAGCTCATCCAGTTCCAATCCCCTGCCATGGGCAGGGACACCCACTAGAGTAGGTTGCTCCAAGCCCTGTCCATGTTCCTGTTCCATGGCCTGGAAGACTGCCAGGGATGGGGCAGCCACAGCTTCTCTGGGCACCCTGTGCCAGCGCCTCAGCACCCTCACAGAGAATTTATTCCTTATACCTAATCTCAGGCTCCCCTCTGTCAGTTTAAAACCATTCTCCCTTGTCCTGTCACTACAGGCACTTGTCTTTCTCTTGCATTTTTCATGCTTTTCCAAATAGAATAAAGCCATTCATCAAAAACCTAAAACCAACAGAAACTTGCCCTGCAGAGTCCCATCCCAGTCATAAGTCTAAAAGATGATGTGCCATGGTTTCAGCTGTAAGTTATCTTTCTTCTTCCCAGCAGCGGGAGCAGCGCTGTGTTTGGGCTTTAGTCTGAGAACAGTGCTGATAACACACCGATGGTTTAGTTGTTGCTCAGTAGCACTTACCCTGATCAAGGACTTTTCAGTCTCACGCTCTGCCAGTGAGGGGGGGCACAAGAAGCCGGGAGGAAGCAGAGAGAGGACACCTGACCCAAACTAGTCAAAGGGGCTTTCCATACCACAGCACATCATGCCCAGAATATCAAGAGGGGGGAGTCACCTAGAAGGGACCGATCACTGCTCAGGTGGAGCTGGGTACTGGTCAGCAGGTGGTGAGCAACTGTACTGAGCATCACTTGTGGGTTTTTTTTCCTTTCCACTTTCAGTTTTATATTCCCTTCCCTTGTTATTTCCTTTATCATTATCATTATTACTAGCAGTATGTTGTCGTTTAGTTACGAAACTGTTCTCATCTCAACCCATGGGGTTTACATTCTTTCGATTCTTCTCCCCATCCCGCCCAAAGGAGGGGAAAAAGGGGCCGTAGAACAAAAGCTCTGAAGGGCCCCCACAAACCCCACCAAGAACAGAACCAAACCAACAACAAGAACACAAACCCAAAGCCTGAAGATCAGTAACACAGTGATGTGACTTGTTTTAAGCCTACCATCAACATTTGGTAACTGTCCAGTCCTCACAAATTAAATCGGTGAGAGGTAAAACATAAGTAAATTAGAAATTGTATCAGGAAGCATTCATCCTCCTCTAATGTTAAACTGGCAGCAACCACACGCAGACTAATTTTGACGGTGTACTTGCATTTAGAGCAGCTTCTCCACATTTCTCAATTGCAGCTAGACCCTGATTATGAATGTGGGTTTCCAAAAGTTTTTTCAGCTCTCCGAGGCCATCCTGGATTCGAGATACAAGGTTATACATGCGACCCAAGTCTGAAAAAAAGGAAAGCCAACATCTCCCATTTGTACTAGCTGTGACTCCAACTTCTTATTTACATGTTGCAATAGGAATTAAAACATCCATCATTAAAACATCCATCATCAACAAAAACGTATGTGCAATTGCTCCTTTAAATGCCAGAGAAAACTACAGCAAAAAAAATTATACAGCATAGCAAACCCTTGCACTAACATGGAAAGGTAAAACTAGCCAAAGGGAAAACCTGTTCAATATTACGACCTGGTTTACCTTCACAATGCTACATAAAACTTAAGAAGAAAAAACCTAATTTAATTATAGAAATAGAGTTACTTCTGATTTCCTTTTTACATAAAGAGGTGCAATGACTTTAAAAATGGAGTTAACCCCAACTTACTCAGATACAGTTTGCAGTGTCACCATGAATTAGGACTACCATCAGTGTTACTGCTGGCTGTGGTAAGATGTACAATACTCTCTGGTTATTCTGCACAGGACAGCTCTCAAAGATCCCACACCACCTTTAGCCTTTCGTGCATTAACACTTTCCACGGAAAAAAAAGATACTGAAAAGCATTACCACGGAACAGAAGTAACAAAGGTAAAACCAAATTGGATGTCACTACACAGATGTCAAAGCTTCATGTTAAAATCACAGCAGTTTTGAGGCGAGACTTCCCCAAATCAATTAGTAACTTTGGAAAGGCTCATACTGAAGAGGGGGTTTGGGTTTGTTGTTCATTTTCAGCAGGACAGACACTTCAGTACTTTCTCAGAGAAGAGTTCTAATTTTTTTAGTGCCTACTTAATCTTAGAAATAACCCAAATGAATGTAAACCCAACGACATGTAACAAGGCAGCGCCCATGACACAAGGTACTACTTCTCCTTTCTACCCTGACAAACTTAAGGAATTGCATCACTGTGGTAAGTGACTGTATTAAAGGCTCACACAGGCCACAAGCTTCAAAACCTAAGAGGAAAAAGAAAAGCCTGGGAAGGCCTCCTGAGTCCAAAAAAGATTTTTCTACCTTTGTGCTATTGCTATTTCTATTGTCAGAAGACATTTATAAAGTCGTATTACCAGTCAATACCCATCCTGTATCAAAATCTCTTCCAGTTACAGAGTAAATACATTAATGTACAAACAGAAACAACCTCTAGCTGTGCAGGATAAAATAACCTTCTATTTACATTCGAAACAGGTAACTTCTGATCCACTGATCATGCACAATTGCCCTTTACTATTTTGAAGCATCTCCTAGTTATCAACATGAAGATTACAGTAGTTAATTCATAGTTGCTATTTCAATGTTGATACATAAAGAGACAGAGGCATAGTTGCAATTCACAGCTCTCAAATGAACATCAATAGTAACTTAATCATAGTATCTCTTCAGTTCTGCCACTTTCCCTAAAGCAGTATTAACAGCTATTGCCTTGACTTCCTATATAGATTTAATTAATTCCTCAACTGGAAAAATCAGAAACACCATTCATCTTATTCATCTGCACGACGCATAGGAATTATCTGGTGCCAGTTTTGACTTGCTTAAGCATTACCTCCTGAAGAAACTCGTAAAACATACCTGTCAATTCCTCACAGATACATAAATGCTTTGATAATCTTTACTTATTTTAGAAGAACCACTGAACAAGTCTCTATTCTGTGTTCTCTATGAAGGTATAAACTTGATCCATTAGTGGCACTTGAAACTCATTTTCACAGCTAAAAATTCTCTCATCTATTAACAATTTCTACTCTTTCCTTGCACTTTATATGTGGTTTTATGTATCTTATATAAATACAGGAAACTATATTTTAGAAGCTCTGCATTTGCTTCCATTCCCTCTTTTAACATTTCCTATAAATACTTCTAGACAACCTGGATTTTAAAAATCTCAAAGAGCCACGGAATTAAGCTCAAAGAGCTGGTAAGACTCTTGGTCTGTTTTTCTTTTCACATCTCTTTCATACGAGCTTCAGCTCCTGCTGGAAGGATTGCTCAAGTGCTCTTGAAGCTCTTCCAGCCATGTTAAAAGAAATCAGAACTCGCGCTGTTTTGCCTTAATATTTGTAATCAGAATTAGCTTCTTGAGGCAATACCCTCAGCCATCCCAATTTAATCAAAAGCTGCTCATCCCTTAGTTTAGTGCCTATCGTCTCGCTTAATCTAGTGCCTGAACAAACCACATTGGGCAATCACAAGAATTTACATTATTTACAAATCATCAGGGAGGAGCTCTAAGCCTAAACCCAGTGTTTGAATCTCCTTACCTTCATTTTTGTCCGCATCCAGCAAATTCTGGAACTCTGTATGAAATATCTCCAGGTGCTTTTCAATAAGCACTTGTTCACATTTTCGTGCTAACTCATCTTGTGTGCTCTCATGGAGATAGACCTGAACTCTACGCTGTTCCTCAAGAAGGCGAGCTTCAGCCTGAAGAACAGAGATACAAATATGAAACATGTATAGAAGGCAGAACAGAAATCAAACAGCATTCATCTACAAAAACACCACCAAAAAAACCCAAACCTCTCACTAATGCAGTGTTATGGTCCACCTACTTAAGCAATTATTTTTTCTGGAAATCATAACATACACACGGAATTGATGTTTATGTCATTGACAATATTATATACTGCTTGAACAGGGGGAAAATCACAGCAAGACTGTTTTCCCGCTGCTTCTGAATAAGAAGATGGAAAGATGCTGTCAAAAGAAGAAAAAGTTGCTGACATGAGAAGCTGCTGTTTCAGCATCAGCAAGCTCTCCAGCTAAAGAGGTAGTTTTGTTTAAGACAAACATGACTATATTCCATGCCCCCACAAAACTATAACGCAGGAAACCTTATTTATTTAAGCAATTGAACAGCACGCCCAAGACAAATGAATTTGAATGTTCTCATCTACATTCTTACACAGAAAAGCTTCCCAATAATCTACAATCACTTAAACTATACTAGCATTTAATTCGGCATATAAAATGCTATGTAAGCGTTACCTTCCTGGCAGACCAAAATTCTAGATGTCATTTAAGGAAATGTACTTATGCCAAAATGCAAACCTGAAGATATTTATGTAACAATTACCTCTATCTTGTTTGCAAAGGTGTTAAAGATTCACTCTACAAGCCATCTGTAATTGCAGCACATTATCAGGGATGAAGCGCACATGCCCCCTTATTTACATTATTAAAGCTCCAAGTTATTTAAATTAATAACATCACCAAGAGAAGGAAATTAAGTTAATTCATTTTCCTGGTGTTTTGGAATACCAGCTAAGCATGAAAGATCATATTATGGACAACAACAACAACAACAACAGAACAATTTCACTGCAAGTACACTGCATCACACAGATGACTTTAAATAATCTGTCACCGTCAGCTTCACTCATTTCTGTAACTATTTTGCACTTAGCTCTTGTGATATGGTCCTGGATTACCCTCTCCTAGAGTTAGACCAGTACAGGTTTATATGGAAAAAAACAAGAAATAAAGAAGTCAACCGTTTGGGAAGCGATGTAACCTCAAGCTTCAGAGCACTTGCCCCTTTCTTAGGAGTAAGGAATAATAATCAGCTTCCTTAGTGACAGTAAACAGCAGCAAGTCTGTCTGATGAACACTGGAAACTGCAATCAGACTGGCAGGACTACTTATCTTACGTTCATTATGTTCATGTAGCTTATGTATTTCTGTAGTGCAGGAAATGCTGCCATTGTATTAACTCTCAATTTGAGCTCCTTTATGAAAACAAATATTCACTCTGACTTGAAATTTTCTTATACTCTCTCGCTTGTGTTCTTGTAATTCCGTTTTCCTTTTAAAGTCATATTTCAGAAACAAGGCGAAAAACAGCTCACACAACAGTATCTTTGTCTGTTTTAACTACAAAGATCAAAAGTTCAGTTTGAGACTTCATTGCAAGGGACAGTCTTAAGAAATACTGACCTTTATTCCCTACAGCACATCAGGCCGTGCCAGCTTTACTCAAGAGTTCTGGCCTGAGAATTAAAACTCATAATCCTTCTACACCCAGTAAGTCTGCCTGTATAACTACATACACATATCCTAATTGCAATTAAGATTTCATTGAGTATTCCACAAGGAACAACCACAGTTCTACTGTATCACGGTAACACTGATGTTATGCTGGTGTCCACTAAGGTACTCCAACAGGTTTCCGTTTTACTTTTGCAATGCTATTTATCCCCAATTAGAACTCGATGCACAGTGCTTCAGCGAGAAAGTCAAGCAAGCATACTAACAGCAGATTACTGTGTTCTTAGTTCATACTTCCAACAGATGACTTTTAAGACCTTCTTACTGCTAATATGCCACCTGACCGCTGGACAGCTTGCAGGTTTTCACATCAGTTTCATTTAAGCTGTTTCATAGCAGAAAGGAACCCTAATTCCAGCAATATCTGAGTAATAATTATGGAGAGTGCTACTCTGTCCCAGGCATTTAAGTGGCATGCAAGATTACAATATCCAACCAAAAAAAATCATTAAGTTTACAAAACTGACTTGTCATGTTTAAGTAAAAAATGTTAAGAATTCCTTATGCATAATGAAGTAGGATAAAACTGAAAGACAAACCTATCTGCATTTCAGATTAACAGTTCTGAAAACTTGCATGACCTCTCTCTCCATTATCTCTCCAGCAAAACATGCAGACTAGAGAGATCAGAAATCCTGTTCCAATGAACTAACTTTGAGCTTCAATTTGCACATTTCTCCATTCCCTTAGGTCACATCCCTCAGTTTGTATCATTTTGCAGGCTCTGATGATATTTACTGTAGAGTCTAATACATGTCTTTTTCCATTTCATCACTTAAATCCCAGGAAATGAGTAATGAAAACAGTTTCTTGTTCAGTTTCATTTCCATGTATGCAGATTATCTGTAAGCAGATGCCAAGACAGCCCAAACAGCTTGTTTACATCTCTAGTGTATTAATTTGAGCGGAGACGTAAGGCTATACAATTTCTTGCTGAAGATTTCCCCTGCCTCATGCTAGCTCTATACGCGCTTTCAGCTTCGACATCAGCTTTAAGCAAAGCAAGTTCCTCTTTCCTGGATTTTTGAAGTCTTGAAGATTGATTGGGGTACTAATAGGTTCTTTCTGTTTACCACTAATCTCTAGTTCCTGAAATAGCAATGACCTTCAGGCAGCTTTTTGCTGTGCTGTACCAAGGAAGCCTGGAGGAGCCAGTCATTCAGGTTATGAGTGACAAATTCCCTTACTCTGTTTTAGGATGAGAGTAAGACAGGAAATTGAAAGGGAAGTAGCAAAAATAATGAATTCAACATCAGAAAAACAAACATAGGTAAGCCTGGGAACTACCGCGCAACCATCCCAACGCACTAAAAGTGGGACTTGTTTTACTGTAGCATTTTTAGTAGTTATACACACACACTTTTTTTGGGGGGGTAAATCACTGACTTTAATGCCAAGACTCAGAGACTATGCAGAGTTACACAAAAAACCCACAAAGACAGTGCAGGGAAGGATGTTCATCTGGTTATTACATACTCAAAAAGATGATCTTTTAACTTCTCTTTCTTAGTTAAATGGGAAAAAACCAAAACCAAGTAGCAATTCATAGTCAGGAAATGCGCTGAGAAAATATATAAAGCAGCACTTGTTCAAGCTGGAAGATGACCTATCTATTTCACAGTAAGTAAGACTGACCCAATAACCAGGCAAGCCATAGTCAATGTTTATCCAGCTTGCTCTTAATTGCCCTTTCTGGGATCCCCCAAATCAGTAACAATTTAAATCTACCCTCTGCTGAGTAAAAGTACTGTGTAGCGTTCACTATACTGAAATATTCTGAGAGAATTAAAGCTAATTCATCAGCCACTTCCTTGGTCAGCTTGCTCAGGAAGAGATTTCAATAAATGTCCCAACGCAGAGCTCCTTGTATAGAACAGTAACTTGTAGGTCTAAAGCAGAACGACTGTTTCGGTGTCTTGAGGCCTACCAAAATGTGAATTTACTTTATCATTCTCTTCTATTTTGTCCATTAAGAATGTTCCAGACTTTCACTGCACTTACTGAAATACGCTTAAGGAGACAAACTCAGACCTGATAATCATAAAAGTAGATCACCAAAGGGGAAAGAGAGCTAACTGCTTCTGCAAAATAATCAGCAGTTTAAGAAAATGATAATAAAAGCCACGAATTTCTGTTACATTACCTCTAAATAAACATCTGTATCCAGAAATAATCACATAGCTTATTAAATAAATTACCTTCTTCATGTACTCTGTGACTGGGTTCTGTTGCAAGAACTCAGTACTTTCTCGTGTATAAAATCTCTCTGTGTCAGCAAGAAACTGAGATTCAAAGGATTCTTTATAGACTGTTAGTGTAGGTCCTTTTGCAAAGGCATCATCTTCATTCAGCCCCAGCTCCACTAAAAAACACACAAAGAAAGAGCAAGTAATGACAAAATTGTCGAAAAGAATAAAGCAGTCTCTTGCAAATAAACGTGTTCCCTCCTGACTTACATGGGGGAATCAACTGGGACAGTAACAGCACCACTTTTTATAACTGTAAAAGGTATGTATTTATTTTGCACTTAAAAATAAGGAGAACAAGGCATTACTTCTGTAAACTGCACTTTCTGATGCATTACTAAATGGATGATAGTGAAGTTATCCAGATCCTATCTCAAAAGCTAGTCCAAATTCCTCTTCCATTTTTTCCTCTTAGAGTTCCAGACTGCATGTATACATAGGGTTTTTTTATCAATTAAACTAGGCATTAATCTGCATGGCAAAGCTCTCCATTTCATGCAAATGGAAAAAAAATCAGCCCCACTACTGCTCTTTAAACTATTACTGTTTCTCCCCTTCCAGATTTAGTTCCTAAATAACCAATTTGTAAGCAACTAACACTCTGGTCTATCAGTTGCACTTTCAAGTTTTGCAAGTATGGTACAATCAACTGTAATTGTGTCAAGGGTCTCTACAGGCACAAAGTTAAACCATAAATAACTACATTTATTTTACTAGTTAAAATCTTTACCAGACATCCAAGGCGGTGGGATGCTACTTCTGGGCTCTGATAGGGAATAGTGCATTTATTTGCTTTTAAGAGAGTAAGAAAACTTTAGAGAAATCTCATTTACCGTAAGATTGTACAACTCCACTGATCAGCCTTGTATTGATAGTTTCACCATTTCTTTCCTTTTCAATCAATTTCAACACAGCATTTGTTACCTTAGAAAAGATAGATTAAAAGTCAGTCAAACCCAGAGAAAGCAGCTGGTAGGTAAAGCATAGTATTTAATGAGGAGTGTTCCTCTGTTCAAGTCAAGCCCCTTGAGAACTAAATTTAAAGTACACCTGAACAGACATCACAGAGTATGCTACACCTTTAAGTTCTACAACATAATTATGGTCCAATTAGTGGTGAGCTATAAGAGGGTATGAAAATGCTTGGGGTTTTTGTTTCATTTTAATTTCAAAAAGCACCTTCTAAACCAACCTCCTCTTTGTTGTATACCCGAAATAACAGGAAAACTTTGCAGGAGATGCTGAACTAACCACCATAAAGAAAGCTATCTGCTGGTAAATAATGTGCTACAACTACTGTTCTTCTGAAGTGAAATCTAGCTATTATTTTCATAATAAAATACACTTTTGCCATCATGAAGTACTGGTCAATAAGAGCAAAAAACCAACATACATGAATATAATATTCTGTTGCGATGGAATGTCTTGTTTTATATTGCACCAATTCACTAATTAAAAATACGTGAATTGAATGGTCCGGGCATCAATGTAAATGTAAAGATTCACAGTAACATTAAAAAGATCAAAAACCCCAGGCCTATCCCTATCTGCTCTCACACAATCTTGACTCTCAAACCATTAGACATGACCATCAGCCTGCCTGGCTTGGAAACAGCTGAAGTTGTTATGTTATTTAACATGAGCCCCAACGGTCCTCTCAGCAAAGAGGTAACAGAACAGTCTTGGTATCAAGGTTCAACCACACACACAGAGAAAGGCCTCAAATATTCATCTTTATAACATCAAAGGAGAAGAGCAGAAGGCTCCTTTCTATTTTCTGAGTCTACCCCTTCTCCCCCCCCTTCCCTTCAAATTCTCGTTGGAACAGCTACTAACGATATATAGAATTAACCCTATAAAATAATGCCACAGATGTAACACATATATACCTGCTTATTTAATGGCCTGAATAAGCAGTCCCTCCAGGTCACCAAGGCAAGCTAGAAGCAAAGGAAGGGAGATGAAATATGAAATAAGAAAGTATTTGTACATATACACATACAGGATAACTCCTTAAGGAAAGCTGATATAGTACACTAAATAACTGGAACTGCTTTTAATTATTATTACATTTTTGGCACACACATTTCTTGTGCATCAAGACAATAAAATTACCATTTGCTTTATTTCTAACTCTAAATAAGATATCCCCTTTTCTGACAGCGATCTACTGCCAAGTCTGAAAGCTAACAAACCCTGCAAGCCACTCTGACAACATACAGCCTTTTCTGTTGGTGATTTTTCAGGCTGACAGTCCCCTAGCATTAGGCTAGTGAAGTTAAGAGGGAGAGAAGCAAGAATACCAACTGGTTTTCTACCATATGCAAAGTTATTTTAGTGAAACAGTAAAATAACACATCACTTCTCTAATGTTCCACCAGCAAGGACAATAATTATCCTTCATTTAAAAAATCCCAAGTACATCCAGTGATCTAAGATACAGAACTTCTGTTGTGTTCTTCCCGTTTATATTACTTTATATAACAAAAAAAATATCAAGATCACATACCAATCTTTCAGAACTGTACCAAAATAACTTATATTACAAACCAAATGTTGACTGAATCTTAGCAGCTTGGATGCTATAAAATTAGTAGAGATGTATTGAAGTCAACAGGGGGAAAAAAAATGCAATTTACTTCTCCATTCTATATTTGAAACACTTGACTGAGTTCTAAATGGAATGACAAGGCCACTCTGATGCACATAGACAACACTAGAAGCAGCAAATATACAGAAACAGACATCCCTTGACAGTCTAATACTGGTAGCCCCAATATGTACAAAGCAGATTGAACATCTCACAGGTTTAGACCTGTGGAATTTTTACATCCATAGTGGGGTTGGGAGTACGGGAAGGGGCAGTTTTCTACTTTTCCCACTTCTTCAAAACTTCTGTGAACTTCCTACAAGTTTCAAGAAGCAATCTGAAGGCCAACAATGCAAACATGACAGATGGAATGGATAAATCACTCACTTCAAAAAGCTACTTACTGAATATATTTCATATATTCCTTTACGACCTTCATCGCACTCACGACGAACCCAATGTCGATTGAGGTAGGCACATATCCCATTCAAGACTTTGCTTGAAAACCTGTAATCTTCCCACTGTTGGGTGTAGAATTTCAGCACGCTCTCATCCATCAAATCTTCACCATCCTGAAATAACAAGTTTGCCAGTACTGCTTGAGTAATTTTAAGGTACAACCAAGAGATCTAAGAGTGTACAGCCTGTGTAATAAATCTATACCATGCAATATATTTACAGGAAACATATTGCTAATACACTCCCTTCTACATTAATAAGATGAGCCAGTAAGAGATTTAGAAATTAAAATCCTGATAAAAGAACCACTACATAGCATAGAAAAAGCTCCAGAAGCAGTCCCATCCCTCCTGTGGGATAGTAAGAGGGTACCACATGAGAAACAGCCAGCCACATGGATAAGTGAATTCAGTAGAACGTGCCAGTGCAATGTCAATGTGTTCAACATGACAATCTCCCTAAAAGACATTGCCTGCTCCCACTGCTGCTACTTGGGGAGCTGAAAGAAGCAAGTCTGGATGGGGTCTTCTCTGGGATCCTGTCAGGTAGAAAACAGAACCCCAAACTCATGGAAATGCGTATGGCATCATGTTTGCTCTTGTTACAGAAAACATGGCAGTTCAAGTTCATTTCCAAACTGGAGCACTACAGCCTGAATGGACAAGCGTATGAAACCACAGTGCATTCTGGATAAGACTGCTGACACCTTTATGCAGCCTCATAATTTAATTACACAGACTTGACAAGACACCAAGAATTCTTCTATTACTGATCAAAACTAAAACCTTAAAGGTTTAAAGCATGGTTCCTTTCCAAAAATAACTAGAAACCATTCTCTTACACAGCAGCCCAACATCCAGCTCTATTGGTAGTTTATTTATTAAATCACATCACTGGCTACCATCAGGCATTTTCAACATTCCAGGCAACCTTTTCTTCAGCATTACTAATATGCTGGTTAATTGGTTACAAGTCTAGCTACTCTTGTTCAAGACACAGGATAGCTTAAGATGGCATATAACATTACTTCTATAAAATACAGAAACACTGTTTTGGCTTGAAGAGGAAATGCAGCTCATAGGTACCAGGACAGAATTTATGCCTAAGGTAAAGCCTACAAAACATTCCAATAGCTAATGGAGACAAAAGCAGAGTTCAAAGTCATTCCATTTACTTCCAGTGGCTGCATACACCTATAGTTTTGTTCACACAAGCTTTGTTCAGTCAACCCAGATTACTACTATGAACGCAGATTGGTTCCATCTTACCTTAAGGAGATTTGTCAAGTAGTTCTTCAGAAATTCTTTTAGCCGTTTGTACAATTCCAAGCCAACAAACTGGGCGCCTCCAGGTGTCTGGCCCTTTTTCGATTTAGAAGGAGGTACTCCAGCTCCCCGTGCTTGATTAGACTGGTGTACACTAGTACAGTAGTTATAAACATGACTGACAGGTAAGTTAAGGAATAGGTATGTGCCAGCAAGGGACATTAAAAATACAAATAAAGCCAATGTTAATTTCAATAAGCTATCTTTATATGACTGTAAATGACAAACATAATACATTACAAGATTCAGCAGGCCACATAAAATCAAACCAAAGCTAAGAAAATGAAGCCATTTTCAGCAACATTATCTGCAGCAGGTATGTGTCAGACTGAGTGACCTGTAAATACTGACACCAACATTAAATTTACCTAACACTTGCTTAACAAGACCAAAACAAACCAGTGGAATTTCCTGATAAGATTATTCTCCAGGTTTAAAGGGAATTTATTTATTGCATTGGCCTTTTACATATACATATGCTTTCATTTGAACAGGAAGACATTTCAACACTAGCCTCAAGCAATATTCAGTAGCTGAAAACACAGAGGATAGTACTTTTGTGCTCTTTCAAACACAATCCTTGACAAAATATTTGGCCGTTCAACACCAGCAGACAGGGGACAAACCTAGAAAGCAGTAATGGTGAGACACACACTCAAACAAATGCATACCACAAGATGGAGAGTCACTGAAACCCAGTTTTAGGCTACAAGTATTAACCCAACATTTACATATGAGGCAAGTAATAATTTTTGCCCTCATACAGCAAGTCCTGTAGGCTGTGTTAGTATCTGCTAATGTAACAAGAAATGCTCAAGAAAACACTGTCTTCTGATCCAAAACATTCAGAGTTCTCCCAAAGTGGAAGTCACACTGCTTCAAACACTTCAAATCAGAAAGCATCCTAAAAGAAACTGCAACCCACAAACAAGGAAAATAAACTAGCTTGGCAGCACTCAAATTCAACTTGATGAGGACTCTGACCTGACAACAAAAGTCACCCTCATGACTCACCTGGCAAATGATGAGACAACAGGAACAAAGCTACTGAGCACTTATCCTTCTACTGACAGTCTGAGGACAGGCTTCTGAGTCACAACATCCCTTGTTAGAGAATGTTGCATTAAGCAATCCAGAAGATCTAATTTGGTTTTAACTTGTGTTTTAAATTATGTGCCAAGCTTTAACCACTAGACAGGCTTCCTCCATGCTATGTCACTGTATTAGGTAATTAATACATTGCTGAGATTTGCTTTTTATCGTTCCCTTCAGAAAGACCCGCACAATATAATGGAAGGCATCAGCACAATTAAATACCAAGGGATTTCCAACTCCCAAATACTATGATGCATTACAATCATTATGAACAAACTTTGCCCAATATTAACCCTTTTTGAAAACATACAGCATACGTTTCTTGTTACCTCATCCAGGTGCCAAATAACTAGATTTCCCATGATACCAATCAATAACAAAAAACTTCCATTTGTGCTTAGCAACTGAACCTTTCTTTATCAGCCCCTCTTGTCTCCCTCAGTCACTTATTTCCTGGACATTAATGATTTCTTCCAGTTCCCAGTCATTTGTTTGCTCAGCTTTCCTGGCACTGTTGCTTATTTTATCATCTTTACTTTGGTTTCAGATGTCCCTGTTCAAGCAAGGAACTTCACACAGGATAACAATTTTCCTCTAGATATACAACTTACTTGTTTTTCACAAACAAGAAAAGCAAGGCTTACCTAACAGTTTAACTTTAAAATAGTTAATATAAGGTCCTCTGAATTGTGTATGGAAAGTCTCACCATCAGGATGCAAGGAAATTAGGGCTGATTCATAAATACCCTGTTGGCAGTCTTGCCTCCCTCTTCCCCTATACTCTCCTATCCCAAGTGTCTTTGATCAAGCCTAAAAATAGGAGGATTGTCCAGATGATGGGTAATTCTTGCTTGTTTTGTGATTACTCCATGATGAAAATATTCGTTCTGTTCTTCCCCATGAATAATCACAACAGCCTTCAGAAAAATAAAAGACCAGGGCTAGAAGACATTAAGTCTTTTTCTAACCCCATACATGTTACTATGAAAACCAGTACTCCTTGTGAAGTAAACATTTCAGAGAGACTGAGACGTTCTGTCCAGTGCCTGACAGTAATCAACACAGAGCTGGAGTAAAAATATGCCAGTAATGCCCATCTTTACCTGTTATTCTGGCTTGAGTCTTGCTAGCCAAAGAGTCTATAAGACGGTGCATCTGAAATGCTCCAGTTTAGTCATTCTAGGCAAGTCAAACTGAAGTTTGCCTGTGCAGAAGGCAGTTTGCAAGTGTATATAACTGACATATTATACATAAAAGAATGCTCTCTCACACTTTGTTTACAATCTGTGTCCCCATCTGCTAAAGCCAAGCACTGACAGAAAGAGTGACATACTCAAAGCAAAATCAAACTTGCGCTGCTTATGACAGTGCAGTGTCAGTCCACCTAAGAATCACAAGAGGAATGCTGTGAAAAGAATTCTTGGTTGCAGAAGGCAAACTGATCGCCTCAACTGCTTCATATGCTGGAAGCCATATATATATCCTTATGTCCTTGTAGGAGACAGTTTCCACTGAATGAAATGTTCCTGAGACACAACCCACCTGGAGGGCTTATTTGCAACCTATTTTCCAGTGGCCTAGGAGGTCATGCAGGTAATCAGTGATTTGGACTGCAGGAGTGACTGCCGCTACAACTGTTGCTCTTGTTCCTAGATCCTGTGCAGATCAGATCTGAACTCCTATGTCCACACATGGGAAGTGAAACAGGCTTTTTCAGTAGTAGCGCATATACTTTCTGAGCAAGGATGCCATCAAAACACAATGTTGAGCACACCACAGTCACCTGTAACCTACCCTCTGTCCCAGCAGAGTATCAAAATATGCGGTATTTTTTCCTCCAGAAGCAACTAGAAATAGAAACTCTGTGAGACACGCACCAGTTAAATTCAACACACTACAGGAAAACTATCAGGTTTTACACCAATAGGCACAAATTACTCAGGTCCATGTAAGTCCCTGACACTGATTTTTTTTAATAAAGAAAACAGTTCTGCAGGCGGTAATAACTGATTCCCCTTGCAGCAGCACACAGTCCTTCCATTCTGCTATGAAAAATTAACATAACTGGAGTAAGTCTGCTTGAAGAACAGATATGTAAAATTAAAGGGAACAGAAAGGAAAGCAGATTTAATACAGTGTACCACAAAACTACAGGGCAGTTACTCTCATTACTTCCAGTCTCTTATTAAAGATCATTTTGGGGCACAGGTTTGCTGTTTCCCAGTTCTCAAGCAGTAATTAACTCTGAGAGCTCTGTCACCTCAAGGGCTGGCCTACGGGAACAAGCTGAGGTTAGTTCCACTTTTGTCAAAAAAGTGTATTTTCCTAGATTACACCAAAGAGCACCACAGTTACTGAAAATACTGATAGGGGAATTGCTAGGAGACATCATGAAAGTTTTGTATTCTTATAAACCACTTCTAATACAAACAATGCAACTTACAATAAAGCAGCTAAAAGAAATGGACATGCCTATGTGACTTTAATGTTTCATAGGCCAAACAGATGAAGGGATTCTGTGCAAGCTTTTGATATTATAAGGTTGCTGAAAAGCAATCACTTTCAGAACAAGTGCTTTAAACCCTCACTCCAGCTTGGTGAGGAGGAGCAGTAAAACAAACACTGCAGAAACCTTCATTCTTTTCAGGGAGGTATAAGCCAGAGCCTGTTTAAGTCTGTTTGGTCTGACATCCAGTAAGGAAGGGCTTACTCACACACAGCAGTTCAAAGAAAACAAAGAAATTAAGACCCTGTCCCCAATCCCACACATTCTCCTTTTGTATTTCAATACACTTTATCCCAAGATCAATTACACATCCATGTCTTTAGATTAAGTGCAACCGTACTGTTAAACCATCCCTATTTTAGTCACTGAAGCAGAGACTGAAGGAGTTATTACAGCATCAGCCACACAGATGCTATGAAAATCCAGATATAACTGAGCTCAGACATGCCTCTACAAGTCTGGGATCAGAGAAACTACCAGCAAAAAGCCATTAGAAGACCAACAGATGACTTCTGTTTCCCTCTTCTTGCCATAAACTCAAGAGAATCACAGAGAATCACCCAGTTACAAGGAAAATATAAATTTCCAAAACCATATACATATACAAAGTGTACAGGTCTTTATGCCAGGAGGTGTAAGAACCATGATACCTGAGGTTGCTTTTAAGTTTAAATTTCTTTGCATTGACAAGAGGTTGGTTTTGTACGGAACATTCTTGGTTCCTATAAAAAGCAAGTAGAACAGCAAGTCATCATTGTAGAAAAGAACACTAAAAAAGGAACCAATCACACTAATATAAACATATGTTGTACTTAGCCCACACAAATCCAGCAATTTTTATAAATATACACAAAAGCATACAATCATACCTACTTTTCCACACAAGGTAAAGTATATTATGTACCCTTTGAACACACAGACAAATACATTTATTTCTACCTTCACATTCCATGCAAGCACTAACTGCCACATGAGAAACGCTATCAAATATCATCTTGAATATAAGTAGGATCAATATTGGCAGACAGCAGAGGTTGCCTTGATGTATCCAGAGTGACCTTAAACAATTTGACATTAAAGCGAAAGGCTGGTTTAGGAATCTCAAGATGAAAGTGGAAGAGTTTGAGGTTTTAGAAGTACATGCCCTAAGACCCCAGTATCTTTTTCTGTACAGAAAAAGTGTTATAATCTGTTCAGCAGGAAAAAAATTCAAGCAAGATCCTGTGCTGCCTGGTAACAACAGATTCATGTGATCAGAAAAAAGATCCTCACAGTTTTAATACACATCTGCTGATCTAAAATCCTACTAAATTAAAGGAATTCCAGTGAAAGCCACTAGGACAAGGGACTGCAATAGAAGCAACCACAAAAGACCTTGGCAAATGGATGCCAAGAGAAAGGCTTCATGGTTTTGCTTTGGCAACATGTGTTACTGGTACTGAATTTTTCACAAGTAAGAAAAACATTAAATGTGTTTATGCATTCTATTTAATGAACAGATTATCCCATCTGGTATTTTTAACATGGAAGCATACTACACTCAATTATTTCATGTTTAACACAATCTTTTCCTGTAACACTTGCTAATATCTCAGAAAAAAAGGAATCCCAGCTTATAAAACAGACTGATAGTAACCTTTTGTGATGTACAATCACCAACATTTGGACCGATGTATAACTGGTAACTACCACTTTGGTAAAGTAAGTTAACAAAGCTGAATCACAGCAAACAAGGAAAAGGATTTTCTGTGAACTAATGAGATGTGACAGAACAACCCAACTTGCACCTAACCTTATCTGAAAATACTGAGAGCAGTTACTTTTGAAAATAACGACTGCAGCTAATAATGAAACACTAATAAGAAACACATTTGTAAAATGCAATTTACAGCTGTAAGACTTGACCAGATTTTAAGTGATAGTAAATTCGGGCATTTTAACTACAAAGAGCTATATCATAATCATGCTGAACACCACTACTCAAACATGTTATGTGAACTGTTGATTTCAACAGTATAATTTTTATGTACACAACATTAGAAAGACTTCAAAAGCCAATTTGGACATTGCATATATGCTTTTAGTATAACATCTGCATCTTCTACAGTTCTGTATACTCTTCAATTCAATGAAAAGATTTTAAGGTATCCTGATGCAGGTGAAAACCTTATTTGTTGTAAATTAATGGAACCTGGAATCTTTAAACAGTTTGTTTTCCAATCAAATTTTAAATATTAAAACTGGACAATAAGGTTCTTCTGTTGTGTATGAGCATAAATTAACTACAGTGTCTGAAAGAAAATCCTTAAAAGTGCTTCTCAGAGTATGTTTTGTAAATCGAGACAGTGTAAACATGAGGTTATGCTGAAAAAAGTCATTTTAATATTTCAAATAAAGAGTACATATATGAAATGTAAGCCCACCACTAAGCTTCCCTGGAAATTGACAAGTTGATGTATGCAGGAAGGAAGTAAAAAAAGAATGTCAGAGAAGTTAGCCAGTTTTTTGTGTAAGCCACTACGAAAGACTTCACTAGTTTAATATAGTGCAGGAAAGCTTTCTGATAGTCTAGTACCTGGTCTGAGAATCTGCTTAAGATACTTAAAACAAGAGTAACAAAATCCTTTCATTCTCTCCACTGCAGTATTTAAATCCAAATGTATATAAATTCCAGTTCAGCTTCTCACACCATGAGGCTTGAGGAAAATAAACTGCAGACTCACCATATGATTAGCTTGAAAAAAGGGCATGATGTTGTGCCAAAGAAACCCGGAAAACTAGCACAAGATGTACAAGTATTTTACCATTGCCAAATGGATTTAAGAAGAAAGAGCCACAAAGACAACTGAGTAATAGCAATACAAGTAAGATGAGGGAGAATAATTCTAGTAAACAAAGTGAGAGTTCTTCAACCAACAATCAAAACCAGAAGATCACCACTTGCTAAACTCAAGCACAGCTCTCTCTTGGACAGACTCACTGGCAGTTTCTTCCAAATACACTAAATGCCACAGAGATTCTGTATGCAGCGATAACCACAATTTCATTACTCCTTGACTAACTGCAACAAATAGGGTTCCTTTTGTGTTTTTGCAGAACTGTGGCTTGAACTTTTTCCACTTTGCATAAAGCAGAGGGATTTACTTCTGTGTGAACCACTCTCTCAGGCGCAGTGTCAGAACTTGCTGTTGTCCTCCTGAGTTCCAGGAGCGACTCAAGAGCAGCTTCATCACTGCTCTAACACTGACTTTTACGATTCAGTCCTGTGACCAACAGCCTCCAAACTAAATGCCACTAAAAGAAAAATCGGGTTTAAAAGCCCTTCCCTCACATTAGTACTGGTTTTATGTCTACCATTCCTGGAAATCTAGTTAATCTTACTGATTATTTCTCTTTTCTGCATGAAGTCAATGGTTTCATGTAATTCCTATCATAGACTGCAATACAGCCAGCCACAAAGTGGTAGTTACTACTAACTCTTCGGTACTACTTCAGTTACTACTAACTCTTCGGTACTACTTCAGTTACTACTAACACTTCAGCTACTAGGTTCTTCGGTACTGGAAATAACTTAATATCTAGGTAAGTGACAGAAAAGCATGCAGATTTCATTTTCAAGAATCTCACACATGAGGAGCAGCCACCCAGAACAACAAACAACACAATACCCCCCAACCCCAGTCTCATCTTCCACATCAGACACCATTCTAAAGGAATTCTGTTTCTATATGGAAAACAAAAAGAACATACCTCAGAAAGTAATTACGTTAGTACACTGATCTTCAAAATCATGTATGGAGTGGTAAATAAAAATATCACAACTTCCATAAAGGACAGCTCTTCCGGTTAGGTGCTTTGGCATAGGTGGCAGGGCAAAAGGAATCACAAAAGTATATGCAGTGCTGAAAAATATTTGGTGATCATATGATCTGACCAAAAAACCACACCCTGTAATCAGAAGCACAAATGAATTTGAACTAGAAAAAGCAGGGATGAGGATCTTGACAACCAGCATTCAGAAACAAGATTTCTGGAGTCATCTCTTCAGTATTCTCAGGTCTAGAAAACTCCTGGAATAATCAACCTCTTTATCCTCCCACTGGACTGAAGGGAAAAAACAACACCTTAAGTACACATTCTGGCCTGTACTCAAGAGACTGAATCTAGTGTCTCACAAAAAGAGACTCTCTGAACAAAGAAAATGAGTGGAGACAGGATGGAGATTTCAAACCATTTGAACTGCACAACTCTTCTAAGTTCTTTCTCAGATTCACTTGAAAGAGGCACAACAAAAACTTCTACATCTCCTACTAATTTTGACTGAAAATTCTTTACTAGATGCAGGGCTAAGGGCACGGTCTGCTCGTATGCATGGTTCTCCTCCTGTTATAGAGGGATGAAATGGAGTCCACTTCAGAAGCAACACCGTCCACTGCTCAAGATTTCCAAACTCTTGTCATATCCAGCATCCCTTGTAAGCAGGACTGCTTACAAGCACTAGCACTTACAAGGATAGCACTTACAGATGTAGCTGAAACTCATCTGCAGCTGCTCTGCTTTAAAAACCTAGCTGTTTAACAGGCAGAGCTTCACAAAATAAGTCTGTCAATCTACCAGACGTGATGCCCACATAGCCTGAGCAAACATGTTACAGACACTGCATCTTGAAAGGGGAGCATTCTTTTAAGCACTGTTTCTGAACATGTACAATTGGTATAGGATGCAAAGTGCATTGTTATCTTCAAAGTAGACTAAAACCACTTAGCCTAAACAGTGTCAAATATTCTCAGTTATCAGACTATTAATCTACAAATGAAACTCAACCACCAAATTTATCTACTAAATTAATTCACTTATGAAAGTAAGAAAAAACATCCTTGGTTTTGAACCAAACAACTCCTTGAGGAAGCAACATGAAGGAAATGAGTAATGAATAGAAAACATATCCTTTTTACAGCTTCATTCCAAGAATATTTAACATCAGAAGGAGGAAAAATACCATACCCAAGTGTTTTAACATTAGCATTATAATAGGTACTTAAGTCTTCAGTTGCCCTGCTTGACAGACCTCAAACAGGGATATATTAAAGGCACTCAGAAGGAAAATAAAACCTCAGAGCTTCTACTTCATGTCAGATTTCTATTAGACACTGAACTTTTGCAGACTTGTTTCATTAAATCAAGAACAATGCTGAACCTAGCACTGCAAGAAATCAGTCATTTTAAGTCTTAAAAAACCAAATGTTATTTCATCTTCCCATCACTATTAAAGAAGTATCCCAGGAACCCTCAAGCAGACTGCTCAGGGCTTTTCCCACCCCAAAGAGCATGGATTCTGCAGGCACAGATGAGATTACAAACTTTGCAATCTCCTCAGTAAGTCCAGAGAACTACAGAATTAATTGCTCTATAGCCTTAAAGTTCCTCTTTTATAGAAGCTTTCTCCTATCAAAAAAAAAAAAAAAAAAGAAGATCAGACTAAAATTTGGTATGTAATTCCAAATCAGTGCCAACAACAGCATTAGACATTAAGTTATGTATCAGTACGGTAACCTTTATTAAAAAGAAATCTAAAAATTGATAAAGAAAAAACAGAACTGAAGACAGGAAATGTATGTAGTCATCATTTCTTCTATCCTATGTCTACACACTCTGTTGTACTACCATCCTCTTAAGCAGTGTTTACTGAGCAACAGAAGGAACACAAAAGATGCAAACCAGTAGTTCCTCACCAAATCCATTTACATGCCACTTTACAGGTGGAACATAAAAGAAGGATTTCTCACTTTTCAAAGTCCTGAAGTCAAACACTGAAGCTATAACATAGCAAGAGGCACAGCTCTCCAAATCATTACGAAAGATACTTTATGCACTACCTGACAAACAAGTTCCTACAATCTTACAAACGGTACTTCAGCGCGCACATAGAAGGATGAACAGAACCCCTTTTTAGCATATTGTAACAACTCCCAGAATGGGGAGATGCTAGAAAAGTTCAGTATCTTTCTGATGCAAGCTAGGAATTCAAGAGAAATCCACTGGCTGCATTTTCACTCCAGCTGGAAAATTACAAAACCAACTCAAGAGTAAAGTACTACCTTAAAGATGACGAGAGACAAAATTTCCAGGTTATTATCAGTAAGACCTGTAGCATAATGCCAGAGACTAACATAATAAGGAAAATAATTTCTGGTTTATTTTGGTGATTTCTGAACTCAAAATTAGACCAATTAATAAAATCACTTTAAACATCAGCTCTATAAAAGATAATAGTAATCAAACTTGAAATTCAGAGGTAGCCATAATTATGAAGACAGTTTTCCAGACAACAGAATGTTCCTGCTTATTTGCCAGTAACATTAAATAGAAAAGTCTGATCTTCAAAATCAAAATATATTCTTCTAAGCCATTAAGTCAAATACTTATGAAGCAATTCTGAGTTTAGAAAAGTGAAAAGCTATCTCCAATCTACTATCAGTGAAAGTACTAATTGGCTTAGGCATTAGGATACGTGTAGAGTTCCATGTATCTGGATTTTGCCATACTTTGTCTGGTGTAAACCTGTTGAATTCCAGCTCTGAGGTCATCCCATATCTGGTCAAGACCAATCTGTTTAAGTCCATGTGGGTTCTGACTCCTATTCGATGACATTTTGTATTTCCTGTAAAGTCTTCCAGTGCAGCTGCCTGAGATCTGGTTATTCCTCCATCAGAATCACAAGTCAAGTAACATTCTAAACTGAGTTGCAGTAACTCAGATATTCTTTACATAAAAAGAGTGATGTTTTCCACGACGATAATCTGCAACAGGAAAAGAAAACATACACATTATACCAAATCACAGACCAAATTCAGTCACACTAGGAAAAAAGACTACAAAAATAGCAGTTTCATTTAAACATTTTCATTTATGCAGATGAGAAAAACATGACAAGATCTGAAAGACCAGAACCAGGCAACCTAATTTTGCAATTCAGCAATCCCCTACAAAATGTGACTGTTAGTGCAAAGGTCAGCCCAAAGCCTGGATTTACTTAGGTCAATGTTGCTGAAAACAAAATCCTAAGGCTAATAAGAAAATATAACAGTAGAAATTTTTCCAAGCAGCAGACACTATCCTACTAAGAAGCATTTCCTCCCTATACAGCAGGGAAAGTGCAGTATTTCCAAACAACCCCAAGTCCTGTGGTAACTCACCGTTTAACAAGCATCCTGCTGGATATGCAAGATTAAGGTGACAACACTAAAATAACTATTTTTCTTCAGTTATCAATAACTCTGCCAGACTTGAGATGCTATTACAGACAACCTGAATCTCCAAGGTATCTTGGGAGCAGGAATTTTTCCTATCTGGTAAACACATGATTGCATCAATTTCTTTTCAAGTAAATAAACACCAGTTCCTTCAATGTCATCTTACCAGCAAGAAAATATGCAGCCATTACTGGTGGGAAGAAGGAACAACTAATGGAGTGCACAAAATAAAGACTGAGTGAATGGTGAATGAAAGAGTAAGAAATCAAGACAATGCACTACTCCCATAGGTGCTTAAGGACACAGTTTGGGAGGTAGTGAAAAGACGGTTATCAGTTCATCAGCCTTATGAAATGACAGCATAGGAAAACAGCCACCTGGCAAGGACTACTGAAAACATCAAGCAGAGAAGATCCATTTTTACATCAGTCCTTAAAAATATTTCACAGTTCTAACGTGTCTCATCCACTGTAGCAACAAAATTAAGAAGGTACCCAAAAATGACAAAGGAGGTAACATGATTTAAGAAATTAACCCACAAATAAGGGAGCTGTAGTAAGTCAGGATCAACTTAGTCTTACTGCAGCCTTTTACTAAAGGGAGCTTATGAAAAAGATGGAGAAAGACTTTTTACCAGGGACTGCAGTTACAGGACAAGGGGCAATGGTTTTAAACTAAAAGAGGGTAGATTTAGACTGGATATAAGATTAGATATAGATTTAGACTGGATATAAGATATAATAATTTATTTTACAATAAGGGTGGTGAGACACTAGATCAGGTTACCCACAAAAGTTGTGGCTGCCCTATCTCTGGAAGCGTTCAAGATCAGGATGGATGAGGCTTTGAGCAACCTGGTCTAGTGGAAGACGTCCCTGTCTGAGGCAGGGAGACTGAACCAGATTATATTTACAGGTCCTTTCCAGACAAACCATTCTGCAACCTACAGCCCTTTCACTGAAATACTCCAAATACAGTGAAACGTGACTTTTTGCTATGCTTGTAGAGAAGAGAATACAGCTGCTGGCAAAGGCTCATATAAACCCTTCCTTAATTTCAAGGACAGTATAGGCCGAAACCTGACAAATCCCATTACTTGTTGCTGACCTTTGAGCAGTGGAAAATAAAGATATTCCTTCAGGACCTACAGCATGTCATAGGTGCCTTGTCACAGCCACTTTTAAGCTACTGCATGTTTCACTCCAGGTATCTCACTGTTTTAAAGATCAAGTGTTCTATTACACCCTCTCTGGCCCCTATCCAATTTATTGTAAGACTCCTCTTCAGCTTTTGCTCCTTGACCCTAAAAAGACCTGCTAAGATCAGATCAAGACATTTCTTCAGGATTTTCAGTCAATGACTGTCTTCTTGCAGTAACACAGAAGTTACCATTTCTGATAGTCCTTTATTATCCATCACTCATAAGCATTTAAATCTAAAGCTCTAAGTACAAAACCACTGAGAAGTCTTTTTATGCCGCCCTGGGCAACAAGTACCATCTCATTTCCATCAGGCATGAACTGCTTCTGTAGCTATTTTTTATTTTTACATAATCAACAATTATTTATAAGACTAGGTGGAAAAACCACAAATTCAGTCATATCCTATAAATACATATCAGAATTCATTATATACCTTACAAAACATACACTTAAAATTCAACCTTGCCATTCTGTTTCAGTATTTACAGCAAATTGGTTATTTAAGGTACATGGGAATAATGCATCATCATGCTGAACTGTAATACAGATCAGACCTTGTTTCTATTTAACTTCTTCAATATCTGGACATCAGACCTGCTACAGTAATAATAATGATGGACTTTCAGGACTGAGCAACAAAAGCCAGAAAGAACAAAGGTCCACAAGCGGCCATTCACCTCTTACTATGGGAAACAGCCTGTGCGTACTACACCCATGGTCTCGGACTATGATTCTAAGTCAGCATTGCAATACACAGCAATAAAATTAATTTGTTGTCTACAGTCCAGGAGAAGAAACTGTTTGGTTGAACAAATCGGGCACTATTTGAATTCTCCACAGCAGCAAGAGAAAACACAGTTACAAGTCAAAGCAGTCATGGATGCCCCATTCCTGGCAGTATTCAAGGCTACTTAGGGCTGTGAGCAACCTGATCTAGTGGAAGGTGTTCCTGCCCATTACTCTCCTATTAGTCTGCAAACATCAAGCAGCCTAGAGCTAGAACACATTTCACTAAAAATACTCCAGCGTAAACTAATACAAAATACTTCAGAGCTGTATAAAAGTTCATAATAAAAAACCAACCCCTTGCTAGCTAGCTAGCAGAGCATAACCATTCCAACAGCTCACAAACAGGCCAAGGTCCCTTCCCAGGCAGTCCCCAGGCCTCTTACTCAGACACCTCTCCAGGTGCTGGTAAGAAGCAGCCACCTTTCCACTGCAAGCCATGGTCACCAGCTGTCCAGCTGATGCAGAGTTTTCTCCTCTATGACAATGGAAATACTTAACTTTCTTTACCAATTAAGCAGCTCCTAGTTTTTAATGTACCCTGGCACATCTACAAATACTACCTTTTCCCAGAATCTTGTAAGCCCAAGGTGTTCCTCACTCACACTGTACTAACTTTTCCTCTCCTCACCCTAAATTAGCCCTCTGTGTTTAAGTCAGGATGTACCCATCAAAAACAACACCGTGGGAAAGAACTTAATTTTGATTTTTATTTTCTTATGCAGTCCATTACACACAAATATTCTTTAAGCAATAAATTCCACTCCATTTAACAATATTACCTCACTATCATTTAAAAGGCTTCCAATTTGAATTTCACAATTAAACACATGAATACAGAATGATAGCATCACGTCACTAACTTCCTAGACTCAAATAATTTACTTCTTTCAGTTATTTACTAGTTAACACAGTTGGGAAATGAAGAAATAGCTGAATAATGCTATAAACGACCATCTTTTTTTCCTCAGTAGGAAGAAAAATATAGGTAATTATTAATATATTACCCTAACAGGAGTAAAGTTTCACTACATAAGAATACTTTAACTACAAAAGCCTATTTACGAAAGCAAGCATTCGTACTTGGTGGTAAAACTAAATGACAGTGTTAGATGTGTAGAGAGAGGAGGTCAAGTCTGGTCCACAATAGTTACAATGCATCTCTCTACCCAACATCCCAATTACTACATTTATAGAGAGGGAGAAGAGAGAGTTTAGACGTCCACAACTACTTAGGTGCCTGGGCTGCATGCAATTGCCAAGAGCAAGGCATCCTCCCAACAACCATGAATTCCTACAGGTAAATTAAAACCTCAGAACCTCAACATTATTAAGTCATAACCTTTACATCAGTGAGGTCTCTCGCCTCCCAAATGCTGTTGGCAGGACCCTGCACACATCAGTCTTGAACTGACCATCACTGTGCTTTCTGGCCCAAACAGATCAAGCTTGCTGGTGACCTGCTTCATGGACAGCACCACAAACACAGCGTTGCAACATCTGCTCTGTAACTCCAGGCCAGAGAACAGACTTATTATATCTTCAGGACTAGCTATACTTACATGAAAAAAAAACCAACCCACCCCTGCAGTTTCCAGCTGATACACATACAATTTGATGCAGCCATACAGCAGTGTTCAACACCATCCTATCTTTCAACCCTGCATTCAAGCACTGCAGTTAAAACACTGTCAACCAAAACTGTCATTTCTGACCATACTAATTGTCCAAAGGACAGTTCATGCCAAAACTTCAGAACAACAGCCTTGAAGGACAAAGAGAGATTCTATTCCCTCCTCTGCATTACGAGGGGGAATGTAACATGACACACCTCATATGCAAGGAAACACATCACATCTGAAAACAGTGGGTTTGTTTTTACTGATCATAGAATCATAGCATAGTTAGGGTTGGAAAGGACCTTAAGATCATCCAGTTCCAACCCCCCTGCCAGGGGCAGGGACACCTCCCACTAAACCATGTCACACAAGGCTATGTCCAACCCGGCCTTGAACACCGCCAGCAATGGAGCATTCAAAACTTCCCTGGGCAACCCATTCCAGTGCCTCACCACCCTCACAGTAAAGAATTTCTTCCTCATATCCAATCTAAACTTCCCCTCTTTAAGTTTGAACCCATTACCCCTTGTCCTCTCACTACAGTCCCTCATGAAGAATCCATTCCCAGCATCCCTATAGGCCCCTTTCAGATACTGGAAGGCTGCTATGAGGTCTCCATGCAGCCTTCTCTTCTCCAGGCTCAACAGCACCAACTTTCTCATCCTATCTTCATACAGGAGGTGCTCCCATCCCCTGATCATCCTCGTGGCCCTCCTCTGGACTTGTTCCAACAGTTCCATGTCCTTTTTATGTTGAGGACACCAGAACTGCACACAATACTCCAAATGAAGTCTCAGGAGAGCAGAGTAGAGGGGCAGGATCATCTGATAATAAACAGTATTTCTTTTAGATACTCTGAGAAAAATTATGTGTATGCTGAATGAGGTCTATTAAGAACATGGAAAAAGTTAACCCTAGTTTCATCTAGAAAATACAATAAAAGCCTCTGGATTTACAGCATTTAAATCCATTTGCTGGAGTAACTACCATTTTTATGTCCTCGTACAACACAACATTCAGCTTCACAGCTCCAAGACCTATGCATTACCTGGTCTTCTTCCACAACCACTTATTTCCAAATCACAAATTCCAAGACAGCTTACTTCAGTAGTTACAGATGGAATTTGAAGTTGGCAGCTTCTTGCCCTAGTAAGAACTTAGAGAGAGTTCCAGGGCAAGGTTTTCCAGTTCACTCAAGAGCCCTGACAGCATTTTTCTGAAGACATAGTAGAGATAAACAGGGCCAACACTTAGTAATTTCCACGTATTCTATCCTTTGTCGAATTTCAACAATGAAGAGAACATTATTGTCACACCTAACAGCCCGAGCTAAGGTGACCAGATTTAATCTCACTAAAAACAAACACTTAAGGGAAAAGAAGCATGCTTCACTAATAAACTATATTGGAATGATTGTCATTAAAAAGAAGTTCGAAGACCCTTGGTGTTTCAAGTTTTCCATAGTTTACAAGTGTGTATTAAAATCAGAATTTCACCCCCGTACACTGCTTCAAATCCATTTTCTAAACCTGAACGCATGTTTCCCAGTAACAGAAGTACACTACAAGTTCATTTGGACACTGGCTGCAGTTTGACATCTTTTGCAAAAGCTGGCACAGTGACCATGTTCACCTAAAAGGCCACTACAAGCAAAATATCAGCCCTCTGGACTGACAAGGATTAAGCACAAGAAACATTTAATCTTTGACTTCAAAAGACAAGGAAAAGAAGTAAGTTTAATACAGCTACACACTTAAAAAAGAGAGATGAAATTCCTCTTGCCAAACTCTTTCCTCCCCATTTTTCCAGCTTGACTCCTGCTCTCCTGTTGCTCAATTTCAGCAAGTCTGATCCAGAAATTCAACAGAAGGTCTTGCGTTCACTAAGCAGCAACATTCAATAACGGTCCCAAACAGTTTTACTCCCTCAAAGTTTCTGCTACCTCCACAGTGAGCCAAGGTTATTTACGAAGATACACAATACGCATCAAACCAATGCCATACAACAGCAGCACACAAGTATTTTCAACTAAAACAGAAGCACATTAAACATTACCTTTGTTCTAATACAAACTGCTTGCTTGTTCTTATGCTATTTTAAGTCAACTTCAGATACTGGATGCCATTTGATACCCTAGCTCACATAAATTTCCAAACTACTACAGTTGATTATGAAGTACTACCATATCAAAACATTTGGTAAATATCCAAAGGCACCTCAATTGTTTTCAGTGTTAGGCTTGATACAAAACATACCAAAAATAAACCAAACCCCTCTGGTAACCAAAGAAGTCAATTTATCATTCATATATCCTCTCTTACCAAACACAGTTTCACAGATAGGACACTGCAAATGATCCATCCTACAAACCAGGCTTAAGATTCATCTTGAACATGCACACACACCCCTTCTCAAAAGGCATGTAAATACAAAGTACAGAGCTGAGATTATACCTCCCTCCTGAAAGATACAATTTACACAATTAATCTGATATGAGCACTGTGGCGGGGTTGGGGGGAAACATTTACAAATGTCTTTGCGCCAAGTTAAAAAACGTCTCTTGAATCGTAAAGGATACAACCTCCATTAGATAGAGTGGAAAAAGACAACAAGTAATTCTATTTTGTCCCTATAATCACTTGCACTCACAATTTATGATTTCAAATACACTTTTTATACCCATGTATCTGCATTGTGTTTACTTGACTTCAGTTGAAGTTACCATTATCAGCTCAAAACTGTAATGTAACATAGCTTAGTTGAGCCATCATCCTGCATGCAATATTTTATAGCACTGACACATCTGTCCAGAAGTATTTTAGATCACTAAATATGCAAACTATAAACTAAGCAGACAGTTTATGCATGTGAAGTGACCCAGTCACTAAAGCAAGACTAGGAGCAAGAGTAATGTCCTTAGCTCTTACCATACCACGAATGTATAATTAATGACCACATGGAGAATCTGTCTATAGCAAAATCAAACCACACCTACAACAAAAACTGCTTACTCCAGCAATCATACCAGTACATGAAGAGAAGCACTGGAATCTTTTCTCCCTTGTCAATATCAAAGATATTTAAGAGACAAATTATGCAAATTACAATGTTCAGTTCCTCTGTATTATTACAGAATACTGAGCTATATGTACTGTGAAAAGCTTTAGTTCATCTTATTTTCAACTGACTTAATTTCATTCTGAGAAGGCACATGTATGTACACATACACTCCTCCTTTCTAAAAGTTGTCTTTAGATGGTAAAAGCATCCTGCACAGCATTTAAAAAGTAGCTTAGAGTAGAAGTAAGCATGCTTAATTTGCCAGTACTTCAACATCCAGTTTCGTAAATTTGGCATAAAAGTTTGAGGAGTTGCTACTTTACCTCTCTGACAATGCCTTCATCCTGGGCTTCAGTGTTCTTCCTCCACCCCCTCTTCTAGGTATCATTGATCAGAGCTGTAACACACAAAGTGCTACAAGAAGTACGCTCCTACACTACTTCATGTGCCAATGACACAATTGACAGCTGAAAAAATAAAACAAAAGCCTGGATGTGTTCTTCATAACTAGAAAGACACCCACATTTACCTTTATTTTCAAATTCAAACAGAATACATAGAAGTAACTTGGAAATGCTGTTTTTACATCTTTCTTTTTATTTAAATTACGCATGATCTTATCCACCATAAGCTTTTTTAACCAACATGGTTTAAATTTTGGATGCCCAGATATAAGGGGTTTTCCAAAATATAAATGACTATTTCACAGAAGAGCACCAAGCAAATTTGGATATGCTGCTTTTCCATTTCTCTTTGCCTATTCTTTTATTAGATCTTTAGCATTCTTCCTTTACTTTTTGATTTCAGCTTTCCTCTCGTCTTCCTTCAGCAAATGGTTCCTGCAATTTTTTACAAAGATCTCACCGCAGTAACACAACAGCTAATACAGCCCCCCAAAACCCACCATATACAGACTGCCTAAAAAACAGGCTTGGGTCTAGACTACACAAGCTCTGCTGATGTATCTGTACAAGCGAACTCTCCCTCCTGCACTTGCAGCTCAAGAAAACTTTGGTCAAGGTTAACAATCGTGACAACAAGAAAAGTTTCATGGTGTTTTACTGCATCAACACCAACTTTGCCAACAGTATCAGGGACTACACCCTCCACACTACTATACAGGTAAAACTCCAGGCTTTGTTTATGCACCTCAAAGAGAGCTCATTTTTTTCCTGTTTAAGTAATCCTTACATCAAAGCTTGTAGACTTACTCCTAAGCTGAAATAGCCTTTCTAACCTGAGGTGTCAGGTTTTCCTGTGCTACAAAGAGGATGCAAACCCTCCAGTGTTTTTTAACTGAGCTTGATAGCTTCTTAAAACACTGATTATGCTCAGCTCTTCCAACTTGGAAAAAGTAAGGCTGCAGACTAGGAACAGAGTAACACTGTGCAGAAAAAAATCAAGTCAGGATATGAGCACATTGAAGAGGCGGAGGAAAGGTTTACACAAGACAAAAGGCCTTGAGTATTTCCACTATCTGGGAATAATAAACCATACATAAATATCCTATATGGATAAAACCTGCAAAAAAAAAAATACACAAGCCTTGAAGGACAATGCACATGAAGATGTGTTTCTTAAATCAGACAGGAAAATGCAGAAAAGGAAAACGAGGGAGGACAAGCCATGAAAACATAATTCTAGATACTCAACACTGCCAAGCAGAAAACAGAGAAATACACCTTGTTTCCTTAGGAAATAAAGAGAAAAAGAAAAAAAAAAAGAGAAGGCAGCAGCGGCAAGTCAGATCAAATGCAACTGAGCAAGAACAAATATGGAAGACTCTGGAAACTCTGAAATACTCTGGGCCAGTTTAGAGATCATATTGATCCTGCAAGGACAATTCTTACATGGAACTGTTTTCCTAAATCTCCTAATAGTCATTAAAACTTTAACTAAATCCAACTTACTAAGCTAAACCACTGTGATCCTACTGATCTCCACCAAGACAATCTTGGTATGGTCCTACAGTCCACTTCAGACACAGCATAATCTCCACCAGAACCTGCAGGGCAAGCCTCTGAACCCTGACACAAATGCCGCTCGCTCCACTCTTAACACCACTTATTGCATCACAACATACAGTTTCATACCAACCTGTTAGACACAAACAGGAATTTACAGCTGTAATAATGTTTCCATCCCCCTGCAATAATGTTTTGGAAGTTTTCCCATGCTCTTTGGAAGGTGATTGTTCTTACCAGTAACTTTAAAAAGTACTAACATTTACAAGCATAAAACAATTCTGGCTGGAATCTCTTCCCAACAGCTTGCTAATTTTACAGCATCTTCCATCTTGTTACTTTTGCAAGAGCTCAGCTGATCAAGGCAATGCAGTTTGCCACTTCAACTTATAAATAAAGATTACAGTCACACCGATTCGTCTTGCAAACAGTCTGACATTTTCAAATATACCACAAGAGCATGGCTTAAGCACTGAAGAGCTTCCTCCTATAGTCACCTTCATGCTAATATTTAATTTGGAAGTGATGAGGACTGCAACTATCATATAGTAAAAACAGCCTACAAATTCTAGGACTTGTTGCAGTTACTCACATTCATTCCATAGAACGGTTTAGGCTGGCAGGGACCTTAAAGCACATCCAGTTCCAACCCCCTGCCATGGGCAGGGACAACTTCCACTAGACCAGGTTGCTCAAAGCTCTGTCCAACTGGGCCCTGAACATTGCCAGGGATGATAGCTTTTTTCTTGTCCTCTTTTTAAGGTCTACATTAAGTGCGCACACATATCTGCTAGCAATCCAGACTCCTACTGTGGTATAAATGCTGCAAACATTGTTAGCAGTACAGCTCTTATATGTTTCATAACATTGACAAAGCATGCTTCCACAGCCAGCAAGAAAAAGAACGAGAACTTTCTCATTAAACTCGTGAAAGGGATTTATATATGATTTTTCTGATTCAAATGAATTAGAACAGCCCTAACCCATACAGCAAAGAATCTATACCTCACAAAAAGTGAGTTCCATATAAATTCAGTATAATTTTCATCACATTTTCAATCCATTTTGACCTCCAATGACAGCACCTGCACCTGGTACACAAGTGAAACAGTTTAACTTAATTCTGTAAAAGTTCAAATTGACACACATGCCTAACACCCACGCTTAAATCCTGCTTCCTGTTGATTTAGCTTGCACCATTAAGTTTTAAAGCTAAGCCTGCATTAGAACCTAACAAAATCAATTTAGTTACTTAAGCATTTACAGTTTGATTTTATACTGTGATGGCACTCTAGCAAAAGGCACACTATCAGAAACAACAAAACTTTTCCAGTATTGTCTCTGAAAAAAGCACAGTAAGAAAACAGCCTGCTTTCTTCAGAAAATGCAGAATTTTTTAGAACACATGTTCAATTGTACAGTAAAAGTCTCTCCTTTGGCGACCCAGAAGCAAGCAGAACCTTCACCCATGACATTACCACCATGAAAAGCAAGACGGAAAGACTAGTAACCAGCAAAACAAGAACTATTTCATAGAACCTCCTTTTTCCCCTCAATTTTGTCCTCCGAGACTTTAGATAAAACCTCCAGATGACAGTCTCCACTGCTGTGAGACTAGAGGAGCTTGTAAATTTACATATGAAATTAAGTGTAAATTACAGAGCAAACCAGGGTGAACTAAGGTCACATCAGCAGCCTTCCTTCTGAACTCTAATCCACATTAAGATTGTCCAACCCTAAACACACAGAGCAAGCCAAGTGACATCAGATGCAAAATGAAAACACAAACATGAAGGTTCTAAATTCAGCTACAGCTGAAACAGCATCTCTAATAACCTAAGTTTTTGTAGCTCCTGCTTTAAATGCTGAAAATTAACTTTTGTCTACCTTGTCTTAATGAATCAAATACATCTGGTCCCCTTAGCAAAGCCATCGGTATCTCCATGAAAGTGGGAGAAGAGAAGCATGTACAGGTCTCCAAAGATCAGTGCATAACCAGAGCAGAATGAGAAGCTGTCCACACTGCATAAGCTTTCAATAATTGTGATCCTCACCGTCCTGTGTGTGAATAAAGTTTCCAGTGCTCCTCCACAGTAACACCAAATTTGAGACATACAGCAACATTAACTGGAGGAAATCTAATGAAACCCAAAGACAGGGAGCATTTTATATCAAGTGTACATATAAAGAAAAACACAAGTCAATAGCATTGAACTGATATGTGAATTTAGTGTATAACTGCTACAAAGATGTCAGAAAATATAGTTGACCCTTTATTCCTAGTACTGATGTCAAGCAATGCCTCATACCTGCTAGACCAAGCTACCAGCGAACCATACTGACTCCAAATCAGAACAATCAGAAGGGGTAGAAAAGCAGGTAACATAATTTTTTCCTGAACTTTTGGAATAATTTCACAAAGTTACAGTTTGTTCAAGAATCACAGAATGGTTTGGGTTGGAAAGGACTTTAAAGCTTGTCTTGTTCCAACCCCCTGCTATGGGCATGGACACCTTTCACTAGACCAGTTTGCTCCAAGCCCTGTCCAATCTGGCCTTGAGCACTGCCAGGGATGGGGCAGCCACAGCTTGTCTGGGCAACCTGCGCTAGTGTCTCATCACTGTCAGAAGGAAGAATGTTTTTCTAATATCTCATCTAAATCTCCCCTCTGCCAGTTTAAAGCCATTGCCCCTTGCCCTGTCACCACATGCCCTGGTAAAAAAAAAAAATTAATTTACTTTTCTTATAAGCCCCCTTCAAGTATTGAAAGGCCTCAGTAAGGTCTCCCTGAAACCTTCTCTTCTCCAGGCTGAACAACCTCTCTGCCTTTATTCACAGCAGAGGAATTCCATCCTTCTAATCATTTTTGTAGCCCTCCTTGGACCCGCTCTAACCAGTCCTTGCCTTTCTTGCGCTGGAGGCCCCAGAGCTGAATGCAGTACTCCAAAGCATGGTCTCATGAGAGCAGAATAAAGGAGGAGAATCACCTCCCTCAAACTGCTGGTCACACTTTATTTTACAAGTCCAAGATATAATTGGCAAAGAAGCTATGGCAATTTTGTGGATAAAATACAAGAGATCCCAACTGTGGCAAAAATTTACATATTACTGTATATCAGTTTCCTGAAGTGCAAAATAGAATTAGCATTTTTCTGTCTCTATTTATTTTTTTCACAGCTCATAGATGAAGAGGGATCTGAAAAATGTAATATTAAATAGAGTGCAATAGAATAAATGTTTGCTGTATTAAAACGTATAAGAATAAAATGTACTTCATTTTGACCTGTACCATTTACAAGAAGAGACGAGGTAGCAATATGGAGCAGCTCTCTGTTGAGGCACCAGAGGTTCTGCAGGTAAAAAGAAAACTGTCAGAAAATTTACCCACTGGAATATACATTATTTCCTAAACCAGTGGTTTTCCCAGCAGCTGTACTACAACTATTCCCTGATGTAACCTCACATAAGTACTCAGGCTGGATAATGCAACAAGTGTTTAAATCTGACAATATTCCACGTCTGTTGTTACATTAAAGGCTACACTTTAATTTTTTACAAAAATTAAAAGGTTACATTAAAGTTATAGCACTAAAGCAGAGCACATCAGCTCAGGACAGTTTTATGACCAAGTAATTTCATAGCATCACAGAATGGTTTGAGCTGGAAAGAACCTTAGGATCATCCAGTTCCAACCCCCTGCCATGGGCAGAGACGCCTCACACTAGACCATGTCACCAAAGGCTCTGTCCAACCCGGCCTTGAACACAGCCAGGGATGGAACATTTACCACTTCTCTGGGCAACCTGTGCCAGTGCCTCAGCACCCTCACAGTAAAGAAGTTCTTCCTTATATCTAAGCTGACCTTCCCCTGTCATGGCTGCAGCAGGTGTGAACTGCAGTGCTGTAAAAAACATCAACAGCCAATATGTAGTAGTCTTCTACTGAAAAACCTACAACTCTTACAATAAAATAGAAGTTCCTTATGTAGACAAGCTCAACAGCTCTCTATAATTTTCCAACTATTACATTTTCTTGCGTTTTCCTTACTGAAAGTTCCCCTTGAACAAGTAAGGGAAACTCAGGTGTCTCTGTGAAAAATCAAAAAGTAGTTTAAGTTTGCATGCTGTATAGCTTACATCTTTCACCTAGGCCTCTCACTGTTGGTTCTAACAACCACTTTACATTGAGATTATCTTGAAAAACACAGTAATTAGAAGGTTTTATTAGTTTACAATGCTAGCACCTAAGTAGTCCATTTACAGCAAGTTTATGCATTCCTAAAGCATATGCAGAACTTCCAAGACCAAATATTCCACACTCTTCTTTCTTCCAGCTCTGCACAACAGGAAGAAGGTATCAACCTGGAAGATGCTGGGACTGCTTGCGTATATTCTCCTGGCATGCGCATCCAAGCGGGAACCGTACCCTGTTCTCCTCCTGATGCGCAGACAGACCCTGTTGGACAGCATGGGAAGTATAACAGAAGCACTGATGCAGCCACCTTATATCTCAATCCAATTCTGTCCTTGGCGAGTAAGAAAATTCTAGTTGAAAAGTACTCCACATGACATCAGTATCCACCTGTAACACACTGACAACCTCTTACTAGGACAACCCCCTCACTTCACATCCATGATACAAATTGTTGATGTTGAGACTGATACAAGAGCAAGGGGGACATCTTTAAAGCCGTTTCATCCACTTGGGATTCTTTTTAAGGAAAAACAAACAACTTAATGCCAAGAAGACAACTCCAGATATACTCAATTCACACAACCACTGACACCCAGGATGTGACTCATCATTAAGCTGGGCCCTACCAAAATAATTGTGAGTATACAAAACTAAGCACAGCTTGAGAAACACAGCAGATGAAAAGTAGTACTTGGAGATATTAACATGTAAGTTGTAAGAAAACACTTTTTAAGCTGAATATCTGAGGTAACTCTCTCAAAGGACTCAGTATTGTTTTCGTAACAATACAGTTAGAATATAAGAGCTTGCACCAAGGCTAAGAATAAGCTAAATTCAGCCTCAAATCAGTATCCAAATAAGGGTGTGCATCAACCTACCTTAAACTAATTTAAATTATTTAAATTAAAGCGATATGCAATTTTCTCATCCTGGAAGTACACATAACAGGCCCATGTTATAAGGCATGTTTAAACCAGTGTACAAAGGACTAAGGTGGAAGATCACTTATTTATTTGAGCATAACTATTTTGTCAGTCAAGAAGGAAGGTGCATATGCCCCATTTAAGTGCCAAAACTAAGAAACTTCTCTATATGATCCCTGGATAGGCAATGGAAAGTCTCTTCCAGAAGAGATCATTCAGGTCAGAAGCCTTGTTCAGTTGCTTTAAGTGTTGTCAAGTTACAAAGACTTGCTTGCACTCAGCTGAGAATGGAAGCAGCTGTCAATGCTAGGTACTGAACCTGGATTCTAGAGTTCAGTGTATAAATGACTCTCAACATCATATGTGTTCCCCGTGCCTCCACGGGACAACCAACTCCAGCGTTTCAAGCGCATCTCAAACATATGGCAATGATACGACCCTGAAATGCAACTAATCTTAATAACCAAAGCAACTAAGATGTAAAATAAGAAGATGGGCAACAAATGCTGAGAAGCAAGAGAAGTCACAAAGCAGGAGGAGGAAAGTTTCCTTTCCAGTAGAGTCACCAGCAGACACACAAAGTCAATCCAACACAGACACCTAACCACTGATAGACAACATTACAGCAGTTATCCATGAGCATCTCTGCAGTAAAAAGCTACACACTTGGGTACCTTATGAAGTATTTACTACTTCCCTAAAGAGAATGCATCCTAAGCACATCCTGTATCAACTAAGTAACAATTCACCACATGCTATTACAAACAATATTTAGCCTAATTTCAGTTACATGGACATGGACCATTCCTCCTAGTCCAGCCCAAAGGATTTCCAAGACAGAAATACTTTTTTTCCCCCAGACTAGCATCAGGGTATGCATATATTAAGGGGGAGGTATACGATTGCATATGAACACATAGTGGGAAAAGGTCATTGAGGAAGTCAGGAGCAAAACAAATGAAAATAAAACAAGGTAAACCAAGTAAGCAATCTGTGTCCTCTTAGTGTGGACTGACAAGTATACAGATATACTAGGGATAGATTCCTTCCTCCTCAAAAGCATAGCTGGAGGATTTAAATACAAAGTGGGGGAGACAGCACGTGAGTCTGCAAAGAAAGAAGTATGTGGAAAGGAAAGATTACTAGGTGAGATCACAAAGGAAGTTTTAACGACAGGAAAATAAGATCAGGAATGCAAGAAAACATGGTGAAGGAAAGAGTTACTGGGAGGAAAAAAAAACTGAAAGGAGAACGGTAATAGGGGAATAATGATAGTGACAGAATGTAACTTGAAAATAAGAAAGCATGGGAAAGGATCCCAGTAAGTAAAGTTCGCTTCTAGTGGCAAACTTACTGGGAAACAAATGAGGCGATTATTTGCAATGACACAAAAAACAATCAAACAAAAGCAGGTCTAGTAATGTGGATGGAGGCAATAAATGCACAAAGACAGACAGATAAAAGGTTACAGGGGGCACCTTCCCTGGCAAGGCCACAACAGTAGGTGGCAACAAGAAGAGGAAGCCTAGTACACAGTCCTTGACAGAGAGAGAAACCTGGAGAAAGTGACAAGAAGGAGCTTGAGGGAATATCCCCCAGCAGCCACAGCGGTGCTGGGGACACAGGTGAGTTTCTCTCGGTACAGCCAAACAGCTCCTGGACAGTCCCAAGCGTCACCAGAGCTCTGGGGACAGCTGGAATAGAAGAAGATGAAAGGAGGCAGCACAGAGGAGGACAGCAGGCAGGTGAACACTCTAAAACAGTGGCCAGCGAGGTCACGGACAAAAGCTCATGTGCAGCAGAGAGCAGGGCCTGGGATGGCTGGGGTGCGCAGTCCCGGGGCCGGGGGGCTGAGCCACGGCTCGGGTCTGCAGGAAGCCGGGCCCAAGTTCTAAGAGCCCGCGGGGCGAGAGAGAAAGGCAGGGGCAGCCACCGAGGCGGCCCCGACCATGCGGGTCCGCGGTCACGGGGGAGGGCAGGGAGGCGGAAGGGAGGGCTGGGGCCGGGCCGGAGGGAGGGAGCGGGCAGGCCGGGGCAGCCGGCGGGGCGGGCTCCCGCGCCCCAACGGGGGCGATGCATTCCGAGTGCGCAGCTAGCGGCCTCCTCGCTCCGGCCCGGCCCGCGGCTCCCGGAGCCGGATCCGCGAGCGGGCCGGACAAGAGCTCCCATCGCCTCCCTCCCTCAGGAGCCAGGTGCGCGCCCGGGAGAAGAAAGGCAGGCGGGCGGCCCGGGCCCGGCCTCCCCTTGCCCAGCTCCCGCTCCCCACAGCGTGACTCAGTGCCGGGCCCCGCTCCGCCAGGCCCGCGCTGCCTCGGCCCAGCAGAGCCGCCGCCTCCTCCCGGGCCCGGCCTGGCCTCGCTGCGACACAACGCCACGGCCTCCCCGCACTCACCAGCATCGCGCGTCCCGCAGAGTCAGGCCGCGTACCGCCCGCCCCTTCCGCCTCCGCCAGGCCCGGATCTGCCGCCGCCGCCGCTGCCTCCCCCCCTTGCGCGGCCCGGAGAGCGCCGAGGCGCCACCCCTCGCCGCTCGCTCCGCCCCGGCTCATGGCGCCGGGGGAAGGTCTCGGGGTTGGCGGGCGTTTGGGCTGGCAGCTGGCGGCGGCGGCGGGAGGGGTCGTCCGCTCCCTTCCTCCGCTCCCCTGAAGGGGAATGATGGACGCTGCGGAGGGAGGGCGCTGGAGCGGCAGCGCCGCGGGGCCTCTCGCCGCCGGCGGGGCAGGGTGAATTGGGGTGACCTGGGTCGGCCCGCGGCCTCTGCTGCTCCGTCCCGCGGCCTCCCAGGAGAAGAGCTGCGGGGCCTGGCTGCCGCTACCGTAGGGCCTGGTCGCTGTCTTCCGGGAGGGGTTAGCGGGGCGGGGGGTCGGCCCGTTCGCAGCCGGGAACCATCGAACCGCCGTCTCCTCTCAGGCCCCTGCCCTAGGGGAGGGCAGGGTCTCATTGCTGTGACCCCTCCCGAAGTTAGACCAGGGCCTCAAGAGTAGTCGGGTTTCTGTCACGATGACACCATTATTAGACGTGCTAAGACTTCCCTTCATCCATAACTAAGCAGCTGCTTTTGTAATTATGAAGAATGGGAGTTTTCTGGTTTGTCTCGGGCAGGCTGAGCTACACCATACCCAGTCTTGGAGCCTGAGTGTGGCGCAGCTGCACGTTAACAGCTTGTCCATGTAGAGCAAGTGTTAAACCCAGCTGCAAGGCTCTTTGAATAACTCACATCAAGGGCCATTACCTCGAGGTGAACATTTAAAACTTGGATGGTGATTAAAGTGTGACTGTCATAAGGACCTCCTTAGCAATCTTGCTGTAATTGTGAATTTCAGCTTAAGAAGAAAACAGCTTGGAAATCAACATTGCAGAGAGAACACAGTAGAAATTGAAAGAAAAGAAGCTTTATTGTTCAGTTCTGAGCTAATGGGAAGTCGTATGAAGGTCTGACTGATGCAGGAATTAGCAATTACATGACCCTGTTTGCCATCTATGCACAAATTCAAGCAAAAATACCTAGTGTAGGTAAGTTTATGGTGATAAAATACAAACTTCCAAGCATATTTGCATCACTTACGTGGACTCCAAGTAGGACAGTTAATTTCTTCTTGTAACAGTATGAAATCAAAGATACAAAATCATACCAAAATTTAGAAGACAGGTTTCAGAAATGTAATATTTCGAGTCAGTCCTGTCTTAGGTATTCCTGAGGACTATGGAATTAATACTGCTAGAGCTGTGCTGCAAAGGAAAAGAACGAGGTTTGTGTATCCTTGGTACTATGCTGTGTTGAGGTTCTTTGCACTGTACTCGTGCAAACCATGCTGATTTTCCCTGCCGAAAATTCAGGTGCTGATCCAGATTATACCAGGGGACATTTAAAGCAACTCAAATGAAGTAATAAGAAGTTCTTTCCCTTTACATTAGTATAAACAGTTCAACCCAGAAAATGCAGTAGCTTCAGAGAAAAGGCAAGAGAAATGGGAAGCAATAGGAAGAAACAGATTTCTGCCCTCTGCAAAATGCTTCACTTGCATCCTGTTTCCACCAGCTGTACACCAGTTTTGAAAATTGGCCTTCTCAAAGCTAATGGGCCTTAGTCATGTAAGTGCTTGAAAAATTATTTCCCTGTATAGCAGTGCCTTACTGTGGCACAGCATACTGAAGTGGACACAAGCAAAGTCATTGACACAGCTGTTCTAATGACACAGTGCTGACTAAGCACCCAAGAAGCACTGTCTGAGGAACTAGTTTATTGTGCAGCAAGGACAATGTGTCAGCCTGCTGGGTGGCATTGCAATGCCAGTATTAATTTTGCACATGTAGACATATTTTGCAAATACCATTCCAAGACATGACTAAATTTCTGGCTTGCTAAGGTTCATGAGTTGTACTAGAGGAGGGTTTGTGTTAGTCATGCTGGATGCTGCATCAGCATGGCCAGTTCTGCACAGTGTGTTAAAGACTGGGGAGAATGAGGGCAAACAAAATAGTCTGTGGGAGACAGGAACCAAATCCTAAGGAGGGTGGACTGATAGTAAAAAATAAGGACTAATTTTTCAGTATTGGAAATAATATGCCACATTTTACAGCAGTTGTATTTACACAGAGGTAAACCTATCTTTTAAAATCCTCAAAAAATAGAGCCATGGGTAAGCAAGTAAACTAGAAGAGAAATGACGGGAAGGGAAAAAGTATGTGGATAAGGAAGGTCTGAATTAGCACCATCTTGCACGAGAGTGGGTTTTTTGCGTGAGTGATTAACTGCAGTACAAGCTTGAGATTGACAGTTTGGAGTGTTAAAGGTTTGGGGTTTTTTTGCTCCCTGGGATTGCATGGTGGTTTACACAGACTGTAGAGAGGTGAGGCACAGTTCTCTGATTTTATTTGTGGTGGTGATAGCTTCATTGGCACTCTGAAAAGGTAGGCCTGAGTAGACAATTGAGATATGGTTCATAACGTGGCTCATTCATACACCCATTGAAAGAATTCCACTATCAGGATAAGTGGGCACAGAGAGTTAAGAGAATTGTATTCCAAAATAAGTATTACCAAATTACCCATAGCGGGATGGCTAATGCAGTTTAAAGTATCCAATGGAATTGATGTACTTTGCATGAAAGGAGAGAAACTTCCCCTAGCGACTGGGGCAGCCAAAATTTCAAAGACAGACTTCATGAGAGAAATACACTGTTTTTGCTGAAGTGAGTCTGTAGTGCTGCTGAGAGGGGCCTGTGTTGGAAGAAACTTGCAGATTTCACACTTGTTGCATCAGCAATGAATCAGCAGACATCAAGCAAGAGAATTATCATGACAATGTTTGCTGTCGATGCAAATAGGAAGCTCATTTGCAAAAACGAAAAGCCTGAGTCATTCAAAGACACAGAGGTGCAGTAGCTGCTAGTATATTACTATCAGGAGGCTGGATGGATGGGGAGGGATACTTTCCCTGCTAGTTATATCTGCAGTGATCATCTGAAAACAGTAATTGTACCACACCCTTAATACAGTAAGGCAGGCTAGTAAGGGTAGATAGTAAATGAGTTTTTTTGCCACATTCTTATTAAATATGAGTTCTGTTGTACTGCCAAAGCACCAGTGACTCAGGCTGGCAAAACAAAACAAAGCAAAAAACCAACAGAGAGGGGCAGTACTGCAAAAGGGTTTAACCAAGCAACATGACAAACCTGCTTTTTAGAATTTACTGGCTCTGTAAGATGCACAGAAGTAGTGAATGCAGTCAAACACACCACATGATGATGTCTTATGTAAACTATAGCCAGCTTGAATATAAATGCATTATTCTTTGGTTGTGATACTGATCCCAAATAAAATAAAATAAAAAAAAAACCCTCCAAAACACAGAAGCTCACACCGACTGTATTAGACTCCACCATGTAAATAATAGTTTTGAAGAACTAGGTAAAGAAAATTCCTGTATGACAGTAGCTAGCCTGGATGCAAAGTTCTCTGAGACACAGATTGTTACTGCTGTTCACAGAGAATATATGAGAGGACAGATAACAGCAGAGAGGTCACTGCTATACTTGTACCTGTCCTAAAAATCAGTGTAAAGACTATGCCTAACTTAACAGGAGAATACTCTTCCCATGTAGCAGTTTGGTTGTACTAGCACGAGCCTTACTGTGCATTGCAGAAGTGAAAAAGAGAGTGGAGCTATTATGCTGTTCAGCTAGGACATGGGAACTCCTGCCCATAAGCTCAAATTTACTAATAGTTTGAGATTACTAAGATACAGCTGTGTTTTGTTTTTCAGCTAATACATTTGCCAAAACCAGGTAGGATTGTCCTGTTTAGAGAGAGTAGTGTTATAAAGGCTGTCATAAGGAATGCAACACTGACTGTGTATTCCTAAGATTTATTATTCATATGCATTACCTCTCTTAGAACCACAAAATATCCTCCTCTTGTGTCTTTCAATATCCATGACTAATGTCAGATGGAGAATCTCAAAACAAAGCAAAACTGAGATGAATTGCTTAAATGGTATTGGCTACATTATGTGCTGGTTTATTGGTCTTAATGAGTAGCATCAAGTTTGCCAATTACTGGTCACTTTGACAGCACAGACTTAATGAAGCAATACAATTCCTGCTAGTAATGCCTAGCTGTTGCTGTAGATACTGTGCTACAGACCTAATACCTGTATTTAGTAAAGGTTGCATGGCTGTTTTGAACATCTCTTGCTTTTTCTGTTAGATCTGTTTTCCTCACTGTTTCTGTCAAGAGTACTTGGCTAAACTCGTAAGTGGTGATTCCCCATTTTAAGGCCTTATTCCTGCTTTTATGCTGAGCATAATTTGCTCCCTAGCTTTGAGAAACCTCTGTTGCTTGAGCTAGTGAGGCATGGTTTTACCCTTCCTCTTCCTTCTTGGGGCTTGCAGGCTAAGATATAGGAAGTACAAGCCAAAGTCTTTGGGAAAGGGATTTATGGTTGTGTACAGTATTTCAACATATTACAAAGAGGCTACCAATTTCTACAGCTTTTCTTTGCAGTGGAAAATTTGAGTTTCAGGATTGGCCACTGCTGCTAGTAAATCAATCTTGGGCTCATAGTCTATCAGTGAGTGTTTGTATAAACTGAGAAGACAGATCACCTGTGCTTTCAAATTCAAAGGTGCCTGAGAGAATCTGTCAGTGACAGACAGTATTTCAGTGCTCTGCTTCTACTTGTGCTATGAATGTTTGCCAGAAGGTAAAAAGCATTTTGCAGAGATCACATTGTTCTTCATAAAGACCAACCTCTGCTTGTAGAAGACAGGCAGTGCTACATATTGAATAAAAGCACACAAATATGCACAAATGTGCTAATCTTTAATTAATCTGCTGCTGCTTTTATAGCCACAGGCCAATGTTAAATGTGTCAAGAACTCTTGATGGCTGTATCATCAAGAGTGGCACAGGATAGTAGCTCTCCTCACGACTTTTGATTTTGCTCTTCTCTTCCAGGTGTCTATCATCTGAATGATTGATTACTTCAGAGGTTTGCAGCAGAGCAAATTTCAGCATGAGAAGAGTTGGAAGGGACCTACAATGATCATCCTAGCCCAAATGCCTCACCACTTCTAATCAAATCTCAAGGTAGGATGTAGAGACTTTATGCGATATGTAGTATCACAGGATTGTAAGTGAAGTGCCATTGCCCATCCAGAGCAAAGATGAATTATATGTCTTTGGATGGAAGATGAGCAAATCACCTTGTTCCCAACTTTGAGGTATTTTAAATGTCAAAATAGAGCATATTTGCACATCCAAAGGCGCATGTCTGCTCTGGGAATTAATAATGAGAAGAAGATGATGGCAATTATTTTTTTTTCTACTTCTCAATAATTTCTAGATTAAATGCTTTCAATCTGAAGTGGTCTCTTTCTGCTAATGCCTCTGCTTTGTACTGTGGAAAATCATGCACTGAGCAACTGCCATTCCTTTTTCCATCCTCTTCTTCACTGCACTGAAGGTTTCTCCTGGGCCTGAGAACCCAAGACTCAGAATTGGTTTAACTTGTTAGAGCTCTTTCTTTGTAGGAGCTTTTACAGACTGAAAAACAACCTTGGTTATGCTTCTCATTTTTATTTTTATAAAGCAGAACTATGAGCTTCACTGACACCTAGTAAAAGATGGATTCCTTTTGTTTGTTGGTTTTCTGCAGTGGTTTGATATTTTGTGGTGATGTTTATAGAGGCAGCTGTTCACAGAGGCAACATGTTTATTGACGCAAATAGCTGTTCAGCAAGAGCTTTGTTCGTATGGGAACTCTGCTTTTCAGGCTTAACTTGTGAAATTGCTTCTACATTACTGCTACCTGAAGGGAGGAGAGCAAGGAAGAGAAGTCTCACAGGAGCACACTCCTGCAAATCACAGCTCAGCTTTACAGGCTCAACAGGTTCAAAACAAGAGTTTATCCTTCCTGCATGCTTCCTCAGGCTAAAATTTCAGACCTTCCAAATCTCACTTTCCTTGCTTTGATCCCTTTTATATACTTCATGGATCACCTTCTCTTGTAGGGGAATTAGTTTCTGTCTAATCAATTCAATAATCAGTTCAGCCACTGTACACAGAATTCCTACAAGAAAGAAAGTCTAATAAGGAACATCACAGAAGATTGTTCATAATATATTTTATATATTATGAACATAATATATACATATTTATATATTTTATATAATTTTATATAAAATATAAAAAAACAAGCTGATAAGCTTGTGATTTTCCTTCAGTGCCATGATACTTCAGAGTTTATATGCTTAAAGCTTATGGTTTAGGTCTTGCTGTAGAGTTTTTTGGCAGGAGAATAAGCAGGGGAAATATTTGTATCCCAACTTCTCACCACTATAACAGGTAAACCCAGTGAATTATAACAATCACAAAAGGATGATTTGTAGTAATTTGATGCATTATCTGCATATATCAGTGCATGCCATCAGTGTAGCAGATGTTGCAGGAATGGTAAGAAGAGAGGTGGTTTACATGGACAGGAAAACATGATATCTGAAAAGCTCTCTGGAGTGTAGCCCATACTGCAGAAATTTGATATTTGTCGTATGAGTCTCTGGGTAACTGTGACAGGGATGGGAAGCTCCAGCAGCTCCTGCGGTGTTACAGGCTTAAAGTGCTCTTTCTATAAGGAGACCATTGGTAACAGGGCTGACATCGGCACTGTGAATGGACATGCCAGGCAGTGCCAAAGGACACTGACCCTTTGTCCAGGAGAGCAAAACTTGCCAGCCCTGCCCTTTACTGATCACACAATGTGTTTCTCTAACAGAGAGAAGAGGTTTCAATCCATCTCCTTTTTCCCCGCAGCCCAGCTCTTCTCCCAGCTAGGAAGGTTACTATTTCTTGATGCTTTGCTTCTTAAGCCCACCCTTCCCTTTTGGTACTAGCTCAGGACATCCCATGAATCAGCACAAGCTGTCCATTCATGGCTTCTCCTGTTTCCTGCCTTTGCTATGAACAGCTCTTTCAAGAGTGTTGCTGCTGCAGTTCTCTCCAGCTTGTGTCCCATTGCCCTGGCTGCAGCTCTGCTGTTTCTAACTGGTGCCCCCAGCACATGCCCTCCATTGGACTTCCCAGTACTGCTGTGATGTGAGGGTTTATTTGCACAAATTCTGGAGACAGGTATAGATGCAGACATAGATATACGTATAGATACAGATATGTATGTGCATGTATGTGTGTGTATTATTTTTTGCTGGCTGTTTCTAAGAGATGATTATGCTCGTTTTGTATCAGGAGTGGGCAGAGGCAGTAGCATCTTGTACTGTTGATGTGAATTGTGGTGTTTTGCCTAAGAGAAGAGTTTGTTCAGGCAGACACAAACATTTCCTCATTTCAGATAAGAACCCAGCTGGGGCTGTCTTCTGCAGCCTACATCAACATCCCTGATAATGAACTCAGTGACTTTCTCTTTTTTCCCTGATCAACTACTCAAGAAATAAGCCTTGTCAGAGAGAGACCAAGAGTCCTGCATTACAAGGATGTGGACAAACTTGCTGGGGTTATTTGTCATCAGTCTCTCTATTTCTACCCTCTGTACAGTAGCCTTACCTTCAGTGGTATTTATCTGAGGTTTTTTAAACTGGTCTAACACAACTGAATCAGTTGCTTGCTTTTCCTGAGTGTTGCAGGGAAAGCCTGTTCAGTCCACGTGGCTCAAACCTAATTGGGACCCAAGCACTTTATTGGTCTGTCAACAACATAGAGTCATAGAATCATAGAATAGTTATGGTTGGAAAGGACCTTAAGATCATCCAGTTCCAACCCCCCTGCCATGGGCAGGGATACCTCCCACTAAACCATGCCACCCAAGGCTATGTCCAGCCTGGCCTTGAACACCGCCAGCGAATGGAGCATTCACAACTTCCCTGGGAAACCCAGTTCCAGTGCCTCACCACCCTAACAGTAGAGAATTTCTTCCTCATATCCAATCTAAAGCAGCAATCAGTGAAGCGTTGCATTCAAGATCAATAGTAGTGATACAACATGTGAACCCCCAAACTAGGCACTAACGTTAATAAACACCAGCAGATTCCTAAATACCCTCTGTAAGGAATGCAAAAGAGATTTCTGAAGTGCCACAAGACTTCCCATAGGTAAGGCAAGCCTTGTGCGAAGCCCTGGTGAGAACTTGCCTATACCACTAAGGACATTCTCATTCCCAGGTTCAAGAAAAATAGATTCTGTCTGGGATGAAGGCAAACAGAGAGTAAGCAGCTGATTAGGGCCATGGAGGGACTGCAGAATAAGACTGTGGGCACAAGCAAGACAAAGGCTGAGAGGGCTGCCAGCACTTTCACCATATGAAGGTTGAAGGCCAAAGGAGGAAAAGAGCTACAAAGTGCAAGGAAAAAGATGGCTGAGAACAGGAAACAGTTAAGAATACAAAAGAATTCAGGACTTCTTTCCAAGATGACCTCACCATAGCGGGGTAGTGGCAAATGTCCTATTGTGCATTGGTAAGGAATAGTGAGGAAATCCTACATGCTCTCTGCATCTCTGCACATAATACAGAGGGAACCAGAAGCCTTTCTTTCACTTCAGTGTCCCCATTTTCAAAGGAATGTCTATGGTATAAATGCCCTTTCTGTAGTCTGAACATACAGATTGTTTTACATTGATACCCAGCATCTGTGCCCAGAGCATGGCCACCAAGGGCTGGGACAGCTCCTGGGCCTCCTGGGCACAGGCACTGCCTCAGGGCCAGCACCCCAAAGGCTTCCTCTGAAGGCTTTTGGGCCTAGGGGCAGCGGATGTGGCTGGGCATGAGAGGCCCCTGTCGCCCCCATGTCATTGTGACACCACCAGGCAACGCAGCAGTCACAATGCCCCGGGACAGAATAAAAGGCAGCAGCCTCCTGTGTCCCCTGGCAGGTGGCCCAGGGCAGCCCAAGGACATCCGAGAGGAAGTCCTCGAGGAGCTGCTGGAGTCACCTGGAGGGGCCTTGAGGGAGGAAGACCAGCACCTGGTCAAGGCTGCTGGAGGGCAGCTCCTGGCAGGACCAGCTTCTCAGCTCACTGGAGGGGAAGGATTCTTTTCAGGTGGATGGCTGTGGCCAGGCTGAAGGAATGCCACCTTGAAGAGCACTGCAGAGCTCATCATCCTCATCCCCTGCGGAGCCAGGGCCAGCAGCCGTAAGCAGTGGGATGCAGAGATCCAGGGATGCCAGCGCTTTGGAGCAACCACCGGTGCCCTGCCAGGCATAGGGAGGGAGGATTCTTGCTGCTGGGGTCGATCAGGCCGGGGGCCTTTGACCACTCTGAAGTGGTTCTGGGTTGAGGGAGAATAGAGCTTGGGGGTCTTCTAGGAGGCGTGATCAGCCTTGGGACCAGGAGCAGGTCTTGCTCACATGCTCAGGGACAGCCGATCGCCAGGGTTGGGGTCAGGAAGGAATTTTCCCCCGGGGCAGATTGGCACTGGTCCCGGGGGTTTTTTGCCTTCCTCTGAGCATCGAGCAGGACCACTTGTTAGGGCTCCTCTGGTCTGTTCTGGCTGCTCATGCACCACAAAGGTGGCGCCTCGTGTCCTGCAGCTGGGGGGGGAAGGCTTTTTTTCCCCCACGGATCTGCGAGTGTCCCCGGGGGTTTTTTGCCTTCCCCTGCAGCGGTGAGCCAGCCCCTTGACAGGGCTCCTCTGGGCTATTGTGGCCCAAAGGCTGCTGCTCCTGCTCCACGGGAGTGGCCCCTCGTGCCCCACCTCTGGGGGGAGGAAGCTTTTGCGACTGCCAGGGTAGCCCCTGGGGGTTACTGCTGTCCTCTGTCGCATTGAGCACAGCCCCTCATCAGGGTTCTTTGGGCTCGGTTCTCGCCCACTGCTCTCACCCCTCCAGGGCACCACTGGTGGCCTGGCTTCCTCTGGCTCCAGTTGCGCAGCGCAAGCTTGGAGCGGGAGCGAGCTCTGCTCTTCTCTTGGCTCCATTCCCTGGGGGTTCTTGCTTGTGCACAGCAGCCTGTGCTTGGAAGGGCTCCAGCCTTGCTGCCCATCAGCAGCTGCCACTTTGCACCCCTCCCTGTGTGCAACACCAGTGGCAGGCAAGCACAAGAGCACTTTTCATGCATCTCTGGCCAGGAAGTGTAGTAGCGTGGCAGTGTTGGAAGTTAAAGGTGTGCTTGTCATCAACAGATGTCATGCTTTGAGAAATAAATAAATAAAACAATGGAAAGTAACATAGTAGAGACAAAAACAAAATAGCAGAAAGAAAGGTAATGTAATGGAAATGAGAGTAAGGGAAAGGAAATTAAAGTAACAGAAGAAAAGACAATAACAGAAAGTAACATAATGGAAAGGAATGTACCAGAAAGGAGAGGAATGGAATGGAACGGAATGGAATGGAATAGAAGAATGACAACACAAAAGGAAAGGAACATAATGGAACAGAAAGTAATGTAACTGAAGGAAAGGAAAGCGACATAATGGAAAGGAATGGAACAGAAAGGAGAGGAACGGAACGGAATGGAACGGAACGGAATGAAACTGAACGGAATGGAATGGGATGGAATGGAATGGAATAGAATGATGACAACACAAAAGGAAAGGAACATAATGGAACAGAAAGTAATGTAACTGAAAGAAAGGAAAGCGACATAATGGAAAGGAATGTACCAGAAAGGAGAGGAATGGAATGGAACGGAACGGAATGGAATGGAATGGAATAGAAAGATGACAACACAAAAGGAAAGGAATATAATGGAACAGAAAGTAATGTAACTGAAAGAAAGGAAAGTGACATAATGGAAAGGAATGTACCAGAAAGGAGAGGAACGGAATGGAACGGAATGGAATAGAATGATGACAACACAAAAGGAAAGGAACATAATGGAAAAGAAAGTAATGTAACTGAAAGGAAGGAAAGCGATATAATGGAAAGGAATGTACCAGAAAGGAGAGGAACGGAACGGAATGGAACGGAATGGAATGGAATAGAAGAATGACAACACAAAAGGAAAGGAACATAATGGAACAGAAAGTAATGTAACTGAAAGAAAGGAAATTAACATAATGGAAAGGATGGAAGGGAACAGGAAGGTAAGGAACATAACAGAAAGAAATGGAATGGGAAGGAAAGCAACATAATGGAAAGGAGAGTAATGCAAAGGAATGTAACAGAAAATAATGGAACAGGAAGGAAAGGAAAAGAATGGAATAGAAAGTAAAGAAGGAAGTAAAGGAAAGCAAAGTGACATGACTGAAGGTAACAGAGTGGAATGGTAAAGAGCATAGCAGGAAGAAAAATAATGTAACAGAAGGGAGAGGAACATAACGGAAAGGAAAGGAACATAAAGAAAAGAAAGGTAATGGAAGAAGATTAAGTAACAGAAAAGCAAGTGAGTACCAGAAAGGAAAGTAACATAAAAGAAAGGAAAGATGTTTTGCAATGATACAGAAACGACAGGAGAGTAATGCAACAGAAAGCAGAACATAATGGAACAGAACTGAAAGGAAAGGCACGTAACAGGAAATAATATAACAGAAAGGAACAGAAAGTAATGGAAAGGGAAGGAAAGGAAAGGAGCATTACTGAAAGTAGTGTAACACAGCAGAAAGGAACATAGCAGAAAGGAAAATAAAATGGAAGAAAGAAGAGTAATGAAACAGAAATGAGAGCGAGGGAAAGGAAATAAAAGTAATGGAAGAAAGGGCAATAACAGAAAGTAACATAATGGAAAGGAATGTACCAGAAAGGAGAGAATTGGAATGGAATAGGATGGTGCAGAATGGGATGGGATAGGATGGAAGACCATGGAATGGAGTGGAATGTCATGGAATGGAATGGAATGGCAGAATGACAGAACATGAAAGCAACATAATGGAACAGAAAGTAATGTAACTGGAAGAAAGGAAAGCAACATAACAAAAGGAATGAAGCAGGAAGAAAAGGAACATAACATAACTGAAAGTACCACAATGGAATGGAAAGGGAACATATGGAAAAGCAAAATAAGGCAACAGAAAGGAGAGTAACATAATGAAAAATAGTGTAAACAAAAGGAAAGTAATGTAACAGAAGAAGGGACAGTAACAGGAAGAACAGTAACAGAAAGAAAAGTTAACATAATGTAACTGAAAGGAAACGAAAGGTAACGTAACCAAAAGTATTGGAATGGAACAGAAAAGAGCGTGGTGGAAAGAAAATAACAGAGGGTAAAGTAGCAGAAAGTTAAGTCACGGAATGAAAATTAACATAAGGGAAGAATGGATAGTAACAGAAAAGTAACGGAAAGGAATGGAAATTAATGTAAAGGAAATTAACATAAAGGAAAGAAATACAATGGAAAGTAATGGAAAGGAAAGCAACATAATGGAAAAGAGAGTAATGCAAAAGAATGTAACGGAAAACAATGGAACAGGAAGGAATGGAAAAGAATGTAATGGAAAGGAAAGCAACATAATGGAAAGGAGAGTACTGCAAAGGAATGTAACAGAAAATAATGGAACTGAAAGGAAAGGAAAAGAATGTAATGGAAAGGAAAGCAAAGAAGGAAGTAAAGGAAAGCAAAGTAACATGATTAAAGGTAATGGAGTGGAATGGAAAGGAGCGTATCAGGAATGAAAATAATGTAACAGAAGGGAGAAGAACATAACGGAAAGGAACATAAAGGAAAGAAACGTAATAGAAGAAAGTTAAGTAGCAGAAAGGAAAGTGAGTACCAGAAAGGAAAGTAACATAACAGAAAGGAAAGATGTTTTGCAATGGAACAGAAATGACAGGAGAGTAGCGCAACAGAAAGAAGAACATAATGGAACAGAACTGGAAAGAAAGGCACTTAGCAGGAAATAATGTAACAGGAGCAGAAAGTAATGGAAAGGGAAGGAACATTACCGAAAGTAATGTAACACAACGGAAAAGAACATAGCAGAAAGGAAAATAAAATGGAAGAAAGAAGAGTAATGAAACAGAAATGAGAGTGATGGAAAGGAAATTAAAGTAATGGAAGAAAGGACAATAACAGAAAGTAACATAATGGAAAGGAATATATCAGAAAGGAGAGCAATGGAATGGAATGGAATAGATGGGAATGGAATGGAATAGATGGGAATGGAATGTCATGCTTTGGGAGATACTCCAGGGTCCATAGTGTCTTCTTTTTGCATAATCTTGTGAACAGCAAAAAGGTACGTAATGGAGGACCAGCTCTGAAACACAATGAAATAAGCGACAACCCAAACCAGAAAAAAACAAAACTTGATAAAATTAAATAACATAAAATTACATAAAGTAACATAAAAATATAAGAATCCAAACAAAAATAAAATAAAATCATAGAATGGAATCCTGATTACACTTTTAAGCTTTGTGATTTGTGTCCTTGAAAGTGGTTTTGGAGCTGAAACCTGCTCAGCATTGCAGGGAAATAACATTCTCCTTATCCAGCCAAGGGTGAGTGTAGGTAATGTAATGAAGAAGAATGGAATAGAATGTAGAATCATGGAGTGGAATGGATTGAATGGAGAGGTATAGAATGGAATAGAATAGAAATGGAATACCAATTTCCAAAACAAGGCAAATAGTCCCCATGCTTCATGCTGCTGTTTGGCCTGGGTGACACAGGCAGGAACCATTTTCACATTCCTTCCCTCTGCCAAATTCTAGCTTCCATTTCTCCTGATTCCCATTGGAGTCAGGAGATTGTCATGTCTCCTAAGAGCCCACGCCTTCCCTGCCTCCTGCCCGCAATCACTGCTTGGCTCCTCCCTCGGGTGACTAACAAGAGTGGTGTCACACTTGAAGAACAGCAGCTTCTACAATAAAGCAGGTGAACTGCAAGTTCCAGTCTGCACAATTCAACCTGACACTTATTCTCTAGGCTTTTCCACTGCTTAAACCTGCTCCATGTCTATAGTTAAAGTAGTTGCCGAAACACCTCACTGTCCAGCTTCACATGCAGCTCCTCCCTTCATTAAAGGTCATGTACCCATTCTGGTTTGCATCAAGAAGACCTCATTATGGTACTGAAGGGATCTTGGAGCAAGTGTCAGTAGTGTTTAGGAGAGGATAGAAGAGAGTTATTTTTCACCTGTGATGGCACCTTTCTTGTGTGCCATGCTGCAGGGACACATTCCATTTTTCCAGACAAGTATTTTCCAGGCACACCATGCATGTGCATTGTGTGAACACTTGTGAGCATTGCCTATGAAACAGATTCAGAAAAATTATAATATAATATAAAATGACATAAAATTGCATAAAAATAAAATCCTTTTCCCACTTGTAACCTTTTTGATTTCTGTCCTTGAAAATGGTTGACCATGGCTGACCACAAGTTGAGGCATATTATTGAGAGCATTGTCCAAAAGCCTCTTAAACATTGACAGGGATGGGGCAGGTGTCTCCTATGGGGTAGTCACTCACAGCTTCTCTGTGCCACTGCTCAGTTTCTTGACTGTTGTGGAGACTGGAAAAACTGTACTTCAGTGATGGCAGGAACTGTTTGTGAAGAATATGGTAGCAAGAGTGCTTGTTTGGTATCAGCAGAAGCCAGGATGTTGCTAGACTAGATGTTATAAAGTGGTATAGCTAGGACCCACTACTTTACACTATGATAGTTGGTCTCTAGATTCTTAAGATCTAGTACAGCCAAAGCCTTGAGTTAATTTGCTATTTTGACGTAGTGTAAAAAATAGTCAGTATATGTCCAGAAATAGAGTTTGTGTGATATCTGTCTGGATCAGATAGGTTCTAGTGATTTGCATAATGAGAAAGTTGCCAGAATGCCTTAATGTTCCTATCCCAGATGTATAAGAAAGCATCATGAATTTTTATAGCTAGGAGACCTATTTTGTTAGCTAGTAACAACTACCTTCACATCATTGTGAGGAAAAAGTGGTACACTTACACTCAGCAGAGTAAGTAATCAGCTTTGCACTAGTTACACTAGTTCTTTGTTATTTTTTCTAGCCAGGTACTAAACCCAGATAGTAACAGATGATGTACATTTTTTTCTTAAAAAGGAATCTAATTTACAAGTCAATTATGAAGGAATTGAAATTACTGTTGTTAAAATAATCCAAGTACATTGTGTTATTTGTGACTGATGCTTTTAGTTATTTGTTATTGTGCTTGCTTTTTTTGTTCAGCAATTTAGAGTGGGTCTCCCACATATTGCATGTTAGCCTACTTTGCTGGATAACAAATACTTTTATCTTTCCACTAAACAAAAGACTGCATAAAATTAATAATAGTGATATTAGGATGTGAAAAACCTAGTGCTCCGAAAAGCCATTATAAATACACTTGAACAATAATTACAGGCAACAATGCCCCCACTCCTTGAAATTTGTTATAGACATTGTGATGGCACTAAGCTTGATTACAGTCTGGGACAGTTTAGAATGCCATCTACTGAAAGACATTACCAAACCATGTCTGCCCCCTTCAGAAATAAACACATAAAAATACCCCCAAAAGCTGAGAATCTGTTCATTTTCCTCTGGTTTCATATGTTGATATCTGGAAACAAGGTATTCCTACTTAACTTGTTATTAGTGCTCCTGTCTATATGAACCAAATGGACTCTAGTTATACAAAACAGCAGGACAACAAAACTAAATGATTTGTCAAGAGCTACATGTAGTGTTTAGGCCCAGATGCCATGTCATAGTTAAGTGCTGTGCCACATTATGTGCCCCTTGGCAACATGCAGGTGAGTTTTCAGTTCTTTTTTTTTTCTGCTGAAGTCACAAAATAGCATAAAGTTTGATAATTTGATGTGGGCTTGGCTGTATGCTTGGGAAGGATTACTTACACTCAATATCGTGGCAATTTAGTTAAATCAGAGTGGTAGTGAAAAAGTACATTACCTCCATCTCTGCACCATTTAAGGCTATCTGTCAAGATCATGCTATGCCAGTAGGGAAAATAATGTTAAATAATACAAGCTATTCCCAAGGCAACTAATCCCTAAGGAACAACATACGTAAATGTTTGAAAGTAATTGTAATGACACTAAGGTCAGTAAATCACACAGATGCGTTGTACACCCTCATCCTATACACTGTGAACTGGTTAATCCACAACCTGTAAGGTTGTAGGTTGAACACAGACCAGGTGCTAGACTGAAGAAATCTTATTTTTCCTACATTCCTACTAATGAATATGATGTTGATTGTTTCTTTTGCTTCTACACCATGCAAGATGACATGATAAAACAGACTAATGATTGCCAACATGGTCTGAACAATGTGTGCTTGACTTACTGCTCAGGCAATTTTTTGACCTTGTCATGTTCAGGAAAGCACTTGAAATAGAGCAGATGAAAGCCCTTGCCCAATGAGTTGTCCAAAATGGGATGTTCGCCACACTTTAGAGCGTGTTAGTGAATAAAATGCTAAGTGCAACTTGATTTTCCACATGGACCATCTTGGTTTTGCCTTATACTTAGCATCAACCTTGTTGGTCAATGTTTGACAATAACTGATGCATCACTGTAGCCAAGCTTCACCCCAAAAGAGGTTCTTCACACACAAACTGGTCAGCTGGTGAGAACATGCTTGCTCGAGGTGCTAAATGCTGCTGCTTCTTGGCATAAACATGAAAAACTTCCTGTTTGATTTAAAACATCCTGCTTATTGTTATTTAATATTGGAAATGCAACTGAGATTTCTTTTCAGCAGAAGACTACTATTCTTTGCTTACTGGTAGAGTAAACCCTACTCCAGAAGTTTCCAGAAAGGCCATTGATAGTCCAGCTGAGGAAAATACTCACAGAGACATTTTTTGGTTGTGAACCTACATTCCCACACTTTATTTTTCTGATGTATAGTTAGGTATTGCTCTGAGTTTCAAAATTAAACCATTTTTATTTAAAAAACTAACACTGTGAACAGTAACTGGAGATTAATATTTGTTGAACTGATCTCTAACAAGCCAGAAACGTTCATCTGCTCTTTAAGTGATTCAGTCACTACCATTAAAACCTCCCTTAGTTCAGAACTGTGATCTGTTCTCAGTTTACTCATCATTAAATAAACAGTAAAAACATTAACTTCCAACAGAGTGATTCATAGATCAGTTTTAATTCTTTTTTTTTCTCAAAGCAGTTCTCACCTCCCTTTTAAAGATCATGTACTCAAGTCATTCCCATTTCGTAATGACCTCTCAATTTTTATGGGTTTAAGGAGCCCTGTGCCATCTTAGTCTCATTGTTTCTTGTTAAGACTCTGCAACTTTAATTGAAAGTAGGAGTTAAAGACCACTACATATTTTCCCCCTATTAAGTTTGGATAGCCATTTTTACAAAGCATTATAAGTGAATTGAATTAGAGATGCTAGATGCTTCACACTGAGGAGGCTGGTCAGAAGGCTTGTGTGATATTTGTCAAGGGCACGTGGTTGCTGTTGTTTTTGTTTGCCATTCTTGACGTTGCTACCTTCCAACATTCCAGGCACCAGGGGTGCATCTCAAATTCTTGCAGAATAAAAACTATGCTATAATGTGATGGTACTGGGATGGAAGGAAATGATGGGTAGGTGCTGAGCTCAGGCTGCGGCAAGTAGCATAGCCCACACATGCCATAAGGTGGCAAGTGGTGTGCATGTGTTGGGGAGGACATGGGGAAGAACCAGAGCTCCTGCCCTCTCCTTCACTTCCCTAAGCTGGTTATCAGGATATTTTCATCAAAGTGGTCATTAACTGTTGCTCCAAGTCGTTTCAGTGTTGCTCCACTGGTAGTCAGTGATGCCCACAACGGATTACGTCTGTGCTTCCAAAGACAGAGAACTGGTTGAGGGATGAGGAGAAGTGGAAAGGAATCTTTCAATAATGGGGTCTTAACAAGGATAGCTTCTATTTCAGTACAGCTGAAGGGTTTTCAAATGTCCTGTTTTTAACATGGGAATGTATTGTACAGGTCAGCATGAGTTTTCAGAGTTGGGTTAGGTGTATCGCTCTGTATTTATGCAGCCACATTACAGGTAGTTTGAATTTTAGAGGTGCTGAGAAATATAAGTTTCCATGCGTGCTGTAGGTATTGGCACAGAATGTACTTCACTGAAGTGCCTCATATTTATGGCTCCAGGTTTGAAAATGTGATCCTGTGAATAAAAGCAAAGAAGCATTGTAAGACTATTTTTCCATGACTTTATGACAAGCATAGTCTTTTGCTGCAGTGTGCTTCTTACAGCAGTTGCCTTTTCTCTTCAGCTCTTAGTGTCACTAGTGGAAGGTGCAAACTTCAATGAAGCAATTTTAAAGCAGCTCATGATGGATTGAAAAGACTTAGCTTCTCTTAGGGATGTGTGCCAGAGAAAAATTTATCAAGGAAGGAGTCAAATGTGTAGTGCCTGTAACAGGTGCTGTCCAAATTTCTATGGAGTATAATACACCAAAAGTCTTTACAAAAATGTTGTCTAACAGCAAGCAGTCAGATGGTCAGATCGAAGCCACCAATGTACCAAAATAGATCAGCAGCAGGAATACCACACCAAATGCAACTAACAAGACATGTCAACACTTCTGTTTATTTTATAAGACTCTCACAAGAGAGAATCTAAGGACCTTTCAGTGGTAATTCCACGCAGTTCTCCTCACAGTTCATCCGTGTTGTAGGGAGGTACTATTTGTGTACGTGAAACTGGAAGAGGCCCTGAAAGTCTGAAGTATCCTAATTTTTATATCTAAAGATGAAGGCAAGTACACAGGGAGATTTCCCGAAGCACATAGGTTCCTAGGCCCTCTTGCTTTACACAGAAATTAGGTATGGACGTGCTGTTAAAAATACTATGTGAATTTTGATTTGCAAGTTGAAATTGATAAATCCCTTTTCAAAAGCCTGCATGGGCTGATTCCCTCCCTCTCACTCATTTCTTTACTAGCTCTACAGGATTTGCTCATGGGAATAAAAAGTAGGGAAACCTTCAGTACTGAAAACATTTGGAAAAATACAGTGAGTCAGAGGAGAAATGTATTGTGTTCATTAACAAGTGATGTACTGGTAGATGGAGGCAGTGCAGAGAACAGTACATGTTGAATTAACACATAATTGTCTCCTCTCCTGAGCCATAGCATGCTCCCAGCCGAACAGGCGGCTGAAGAGCTGGTATTTAAAATCAAAGGCCTTTTATAATACCAAATATTGCAGCAGCATCTGCTCGTTACCTCTATGTTTAAATGTCGATGTAAAGCAAATATTTATGCAGGCTGCACAGAGAGCAGTAGGTGCAGAAATGTGTTTCCGGAGGACTCAGCAACTTTGTGTATTGAAGTTGTCCTCCATTCTGCAGCTGTCAGTGAGCTGACAGCTGACCAGTGAGCTGAGTTTTCTGACCCCTATTTTAGCCAGCATTACTGGGAGTTCAAGAGGAACAACTGCCGATGAAAGTTGAATTCATGTGGAGCGTAAGAGGAATAGCTTGGATGAGGCACCTTACCTTCATGCTGCTGAAATGAAATGTCCTGTCCAGTAATGAACCTGCTCAAGCTCTGCAGCACTCCTACCCTACTTCTAGGACATAGGATCAAAACCAGAAACGAGGAGGGGAGTTCCTCTGCTGAAAAGGATAGATACTGTTGGGCTGTGAAGCTATGACTGCTTCTCATGAGCAGCGTGAAGCCTTCTGCACTTGATTATGAGCTCTGTCTGTATTGGTGGGTCTAGCACAGTCAGACAAGAAAACAGTGACATCTACACAGCTGGGAAATATGTCCAGGGAAGGAATACTTTTTGAAACCAAAGAAGCTGAAAAATTCTAACCTTACCTCAGAAAAATACTCAGTTTCTGCATTAATATTATATTAAATATTAATATTATAGATAGACACTAATATAATTGCTTAAAATTTAATAAATATGACTATAATGTTTCTGCAGTTTAAAAACATGTTAAAAACGTGCTCAATTATTGTTACACAAAATCACAAATTCTACTGCAATTGCTTTATAATATCATAAATTTCACAGATACTGATTAGTGAGGATTTTAGTTATGAAAACCTGAGGAGTCCCAAAGCCGTTGCAGCTAAGTTGTGTAGTAATCATGCCCTTTTTAAATAAAGTCTAATGTAATTATTTGTAACTTCCTCTACCCTTTCATTTCTATCACTAAAGGGCAAGGAAAGTTGCTGTATGTTTTCTTTTTTCCCTCCTCTGTTTTCTTTCAGCTTTCTTTAGTAATCTTTTTTCTTTTTCATGGTCTCCAATGTTGGAGTTTTTTCACAGTTTTTAATCCTAAACTTTTAAAAGTCAGGTAACATCTTCTATTAAAAATAACCAACACAAACCCACTAAAGCTGTTGTTGGACATTTCTCATTGATTTTCTGGATACTTTTAATTCTGAACATTTCCTCTCTGATATTTTCTTTCCTTTATGGCATTTGGTATTAGTCTTTTGCACTTTTGCTCACTCATATTTCTCTTTTCCAGCTACCAGTGTCTTGCTTTTTACTGCTTCTTATCCTTCCTAACTTCCTTTACCTCTGCCTTCTGTTTCTTTTATCCCGTGAGCTTTCCCTTTGAGAATCGTGAATGATAGCACTCAGAACGTGACAGAAAATGTTCAGGTAAACTTCAAAGTCTGAAAAACAATCCTTGGAACACAAAAAAGAGACAGTATCATTGGTGTGAAGGCTGGGCCCAGGGGATAGTTTCAATTGGTCAGAAATTCTCTGATCTTGGAGAACCTTAAATGAAAGATAAGCATTATACAAAATGTAATGGATGTGCTTATTGATGCCTTTGATGAGTCAGGTTAATACCGATAGCTGCATTTTACAGATATACATACAGACAAAAATCCTATTCATGACTTAGTCTTGATATTCATTTAGGCTCTGTATGCCTATATAAGATTTCTCACAGCAAATTTCATTGAAACAGAGAACAAAGTTTATAAAGCTGAATTTCTAATTGTACTTACCTCTATCTCAATTTAGGAACCTGAAAGAAAAACAGCTGCCTGATTTTCAGTGATGCTGAGAACCCACAGTCTTTGCAGAGCTTAAATGCAGCAACCAAACTCAGTGGCTTTGGCGAACAGACCAACTTTATTAGAGTAGCTAAATTGAGGCAATCAGTTTTTAAATGTTCTCCTGCAAGATCTTGCTACAAGTTGCACAGGAAACCTGGGAGAGCAGTCATTCAAATCTGGGGATTCCAGCCTTCACCTCTCTTCATTAATCATGGGTCTGTTTGGGGTTTTTTAATTCCATCTAGTGCAGTGGCACGATGGATAGCTTTACAAAATACAAACAGGCAAATAAATTTAAATGCAGCATGCCCAAATTTTCATCGTCTGTCTCCATTGTAAGCTCTGTTTCAGCCTGCATTCCTGCAGAGGTGTCATTACAGAAGCTAAAGAGGCATGGCAGAGGCCAGTAAGGATGTGGCTGGGCCTGTTTTCAGTTCAGCTCCGTATCATCTGAGAGCTAGATTAGATCTATGCATACACAATGACCTCTTTTGGCATTGACTATCACTGACACCAATAACTCCTTCGAATTCCTTCCCAGGTCTCAAAAATACAGTGAGAACACTATGCCTATTTCTGAATGGCAGAAGTGAGGTGCACAGGTGTGGGGTGGTTGGCATTGGCTGTAGCCAAAAGCAGATGCTGAGTCTTCTCACTTTCCTGCTGCTGGGCAGCTCTTTGGGCTGTGGTCCTTGCCATCAGCAGAATGGCTGCCTGGATAAGGGTGGCTGAAAAGAGCAGAAAAGAGACCACTCTAGAAGCAGGAAGGATTCACCTTCCTTTGATGTTGTAGCCTCAGGAGAAATGTCCTTTCCAGGGTTCAGCAGGAACATGTGTGAAGTGTACCTGAGGAGGAGAATGGTGAGAGGCAAGGGAGTTCATCTCCAAGGTCTTAATCTTGCTGCTCAGTGATTGCATGCTTGTTAGGCCATAGGAGAGGTAGAGTGGACAGTAGCAGCAGGTACAGTCTGAGCTGATTAAGCTGTTCTGGAGGACTGGGATTGCAAGAGGTTAAGAGTGAAAAGAAGACTTAACGTGTCAGAATAATGCCCTCTTAATTTGAACCAGCCTGCTAATCAGACTCACTGAGCAAATTTACTGCTTGGGTTTACCTTAAATCAATTTTTTTCGTAGAAAATCAATGCTTAGAAAATATTGCAAAAGATGCTCAAAGAAACTGAATTATTCACTTGCAGGATATTGGCCTGGTTTTAACCTTTACAGTGATCGCTGTACTTGTGGTGATTTAGTAATAGAAAGTTATTAGAATAAGCTATATGTGATCCATCAGCTATGAGGATAAACCTGATACCTGTCCTGGGGTGCTTGTTTTTTCTGGCAGGAATATTTTGTAATGACCCAAGTGTCGCAGGCAGGGCGGATGCCAGGGATGCTATCATGCCTGGGCAATGTGGAGCAGGTTGTGATTGCTGGCCTCACATCACAGCAACAAATACTGTGCTGGCAAGGGATAAATCAAACCTGAACTCCTCCAGCCAGTGCTCAGCTCCAGCAAAGTACATGACAGCAGGACCAGCTCAGGGAAGAGTGATTTGATTGATTTTTGCTATCAAATTTGGCAAGATTTAGTCCAAAAAGGGAAGAAAACACCCTACCCAACTCCCAAGCTCTCCAAGAAAACAAGATTTTTTTTTATCTTTATCACACAAAGACTTTGAAATATATTTGCCTAGCAAATACTATAGCTTATTCATCCTGTCTATTACACAAGTCAGGTAAGTCCAGCCCTTGATATGCTGAGTGCAAGAGAAGGTGCTTAAAGAAATGAGCATGCTCCAGTTTGAGTACAATGAAAGCTCTTTCTGGTCACCCTATGTATATACGTAGCTGGCTGTATAATGAGACAGAGATTGGATCAGCAGCAGCTTAAGTATAATCTGGTTGAATGAACCAATGGGACTGATGCAAAGTACTTGCTTAAGATATTCCTAACAACTTCAAACATAAAACTCCGCTTTGCTAAGAAAACCAAAAGTCCATGGGTAATCTTTTTAAACTGGACAAGACTTGCCCTCTGTGTAATTTCTGTCAGGGCAAAAGCTGGTTTTGATGGTCTGTAATGGGAATATTACAGTCTACAGGTCAGTGTCCCAAGAAGTGTTTTTTGCATTGCTGGTGATGGTGGTGGATTGCTTTTGGCTAGATCAGCTGCTTATATGTTATTGGTTGAAATTGTCCTTTCTTTCTTTGGCCAGATTTTATATACATGTATTTTTATATATGTATGTGCACACATGCACATGTGTTCACATGCATATACACACACACACACAAATACATAACATATACACATGCATAAGCATTTACAGAGAGAGATCATTTTAGGTTTAGCCAAAATATTTAAGCCAGTTTACAGAATGGAAATAATGGTGATAAATCCTCTGCTTTGGTCATATGTTGCAGTTATGGTGACTTTTTATTTGAGATGTCTAATGTAATATCCACCCACTACGCACATTGCCTTCTTCAGCTCTGTGTAGATAGGACACCACCTAGCAAGAGGGTATCTTACCTAGCTTCCAAGTTTAACACATTAACTAGGGAATATATGTATTGTGCAATGCCTCTCTCAGTTGTACTGTGCTGGGAGGATTCAGTGTGTCTAGGCAAGTCTAGCATATCTAGTCCTGCAAGCAGCATGCACAGGCCTTTTTTTTTACTTCTAATGGGATTTCAGCCCAAATATGCTGCCGAGCAGCTCCGTGGTGTTGCAGTATAAGAGGCTGTACAACTTAGTAGTGGAAGCTGATGAAACAGCCTCATGGGTCACATTTTGGGCATAGATAGAGATTAGGCATACTGTAGATTAGCTTAACTCATCTAATTGCCAGGAGTGCTCCTGTCTAAACTAGCAAAGCTTTTGTAAAAACACTGTACAACCGCTTGCTTGCTTTCAGTAGCATTTTATCATCAACTGTGGGCTAATGTGATTTATTAAGTCAAGTACACATTAGAAGAACAGCCATCACATCATGGCTGATACTTGCCCACGGGGTTCTCACATGCATTGTATATGAAATTTAAGTGAATGTCAAAGAGAAGATGCACATTGTTCACAAACTTCGCTGAAATTTCTTTGAATTGTTTGAACAATAGCAACCCAATTCCTTCTACAGCTGCCATCTTTTCAGCCCCAGGGGAATAATTTACATGAAACAGAGCAGACTAGAGAAGAAGCACTCCCAGCCCGTCATACAATCAGGGCGCAACATCCCTACAGTTCTTAAAAGGCAGAAACCAGGTTCCTTTTATGCTTTAGAATTTGTCTTCAGAATCTTTTATTACCCTTTTGCCCACAACCCATTCCCACTATAAAGTGTTGAGGGAGTGAGTTTTGTGTGAAGGCTCCCACTGTATATGTCATGACAGTGCTTGTGTTTCCTGTGCCTTTTCTGAAGTCGATTTAGCCTGGGCAGGAAAGCACTTGAATTCTCCTAGAAACTGGCTTGGTAAAAGAAGGGGTGTTTTGCAGGAAGCATGATGAAAAGAAGTAGATTCTATAAATTTGGGGACTTTCCTAATATGGTCAACTGTTAAGGAAATACTGAAAGAGAATATGCCTATCTAGAAATAATACAGAATGTAGTATATACATAGTATATAATCTATAATAGACAATATGCTATATACAATATGTAATAATGTTACATAATGATGTGTCATTATATATGTATATGTATGGGTGTGTGTGTGCATATATATATGTGTATATATGCATATAAAGATTTTTAATCATAGAAATGGTCGTGGACATTACCAGTGGACGTATCACTCCTGTCCAAGCCTGGATATTCCTAGCAATGTTTCTAAGTTTCCACAGACTGCTTAAAGCTTTTGGAGCAATAAGCAGTAATTAAGCAGTGAATTTGTAATGAACAACAGCAGGAAAATTTCTTTTGCTAATACTTTCACTAATAATAAAAAAACTACTTCTAATTAAACTTCAGTGCTAATCTCACATGTCTGTATTAGCAATATAACTGGAAAAAGAAAACCCACCCCAAATAAAGTTAAAGATATTCAGGGATGATCAGGTGCATATGTAAAAGCTAAACCGGGTATTTTTTCTTAATCTTATTAGCTGTTCATCTGTAGTTTATGCTGCTCGCTTTTAATGTTTTTAAAGCTTTTTTTTTTTATCCCCAGTGAGCATTTAACCTCCACCCTCTAAATTCTCTAAATTCTTCCAGGGCAGAGGGAAAGTCATTTGAATATAAGCACAAGACCTTTAAAGCCATTCTTAGATAAAAGCTGCCGGGGAAATAATGGAATTTAAGAGGAGCTACAGTTTCTAAATTATAGTGTGGTGAATCACAGAAAGGTCATTTAGCTGTGATAACTGCTCAATAATTCATTCTTTGACTACATCTACAAAGCACAGCAAAATATTTAGTTCATGAGATAGCAACAATATCTTATGAGCTTCCCACAAGTGCAGTCTAAACTTGCATAATTTGAAATCATTTACAGACTTTCAGGGAAATTTGATATCGCAGAATAACTGTATTACAGATTAAAAAGAAAAACAGTGAAAGTATCTGTACAGATGCAGGCTTTGAGTTTGATCTCTAATCCTTCCCACTTCTATGTATGTTTCCCTGAGTCCCAGGTCAGCTAACCAGCGACTCAGGTGATGCTACTTGTAATGCAAGTTCAGGATGACTGTAAAGCTTTGATACACTCTAAAATTACTACATTATCATAGTTATTTAATTATTACAATGCTTTTATAGAGGCTGCTGCATATTTACCTTTCACCATGTGTGAAGATGTGCTTTTATTAACTCTCAGTCCTGTGTACTTAGCTAAGGACGCTGAACTCTGTCTGCATTCTTATCATGCTTTTTGTTGTTAATGGCCATGCTCTAGACCAAAATAAGCCCTCAGCTATGCCCAAACACCTTTGCTCTCTGTGTTAAGTTTGCACACACCCTGACTGAACCTGCACTTGGGCAATTGCTTGCAAATTTTCTGAGGAGCCACAGGAGAAAGTTTCTGCCTAGTTTAACTTTGCCATTAGAAGCAATAGATATGCTTTAGGAGCTGAACAGTTACTGGAAAGGGGCTCATTTTACACAGTCAAACACAGGATAAATCCATACTTTTGGACAAATTTTTGGCATTGACATAATCAGTTCTCCCTGCTCTGCTTACGTAAAGTAGCCATTGCAACCAGTTCAACCAGTCCTCTGAAAAATCCCATTACATACAGAAGTGAGGAGCTGTAGGTGCATTTCCACATCATTTAGTTAAATAATGCTCCAGTTCTCACAAGTCACCTGCTCTGGCTGTCACCTGCCATGGTTGCTTCACTCTGTAACCTAGCTAGGGTAAAATGAGTTTCATATAAAGGTGAATGAAGACCACTTTGTAGTGTTGTGCAAGCCAAGAACATAAAATATATCATCTCCTTTCCATAGCCACCAGAGTATTTTGGGATTTGCTTGCTGTTTAATTTTGCCCATGCTTCTCTGATTACTGGAGAGAAAAAATAATAGATACTGTGAGGGCTGAAGCGCTTCTCCTATGGAGACAGGCTAAGAGTTGGGGCTGTTCAGCCTGGAGAAGGGAAGTCTCTGGGGAGACCTTAGAGAAGCTTCCAGTGCCTAAAGGGGCCTATGAGAAGTCTGGAGAGGGGCTTTTACAAGGGCAGGTACTGACAGGACAAGGGGCAGTGGCTTTAAACTGACAGAGGGGAGATTTAGATTCGGCATTAAGAAGAAGTTCTTCCCTGTGAGGGTGGTGAGGCGCTGGCACAGGGTACCCAGAGAAGCTGTGTTGCTGCATCCCTGGCTGTGTTCAGGGCCAGGTTGGATCGGGCTTGAGCAATCTGGTCTAGTGGAAGGTGTCCCTGCCCATGCCAGGGGTTGGAACTGGATGAGCTTTAAGATCCCTCCCTAACCAAACCATTCTATGAGTCTTATGATTTTGTGTTTGGTGACCTGCTTGGTGAGATGGATTTGAAACTCAGACTTCCTGTGCTGGATGCAGGAGCAGGGTGGGATGGGGACTGAGGCAGCACTACAAATGCTTGATATAATTTCTTTCTGCGAGGGAAAGTGACAGCTGGGGAGGATAAGATGAACTTGGTATTCCTTTAGACCTTTGTAATATAGCAGTGTATTAAAAGATGAAGGGCTCAATACAAGAAAAGAAAAAAAGAAAGCAAAGGAAAGGAGCTTGGGCATATGCTGGACCTGACTGTGGCTGATGCTTTGAACACAAACACTTGGCAGCACAGGCTTTGGTGGTTTGTACAGGCACATTCAAGACTGTGAATATTTCTTGTGGGGGACATCATATTTGATGCGGGGACATCACCCAGGCTGGATGGCTCCTATGGGTCAGTTCTGGAGTTTAGGATGGATGGGCAATTTCCTAAATCCCTGCAAAACATCATGTGGATGTGCCCTATGATGTGACTGCTGCTGTTAACAAGTGTATCTATGCAAATAGCTGCCTTTGGTATGTCTGCACATACTGCCCTGAGGGTAAAAAGGAGAATAGAAAGGATAAGAAGAGGAAGAGGAGAGCTGGAAGTAGCAGAAAATCAACTGAGAAGACACATTTTTTTGTGGATACATGGTTTCAGAAACTTTCATTGGTGATATGAGGGGGAGAATGTTTCCCATCATGTTGCCACTGTTTGCACCTGCTCACTTGCTGGGGGCATTTTTATTTCCCATAGGCTCCCCAAAAGTTTGAGTCTTCATATTGCCCTTGAACTCATTTATATCAACTGTCTTGGATATTTTTACTTTGCATGTACTTCACTTCTCATTTAGCTTCCTGGAGTGAGAGAACTCATCCTCTTGAAGCTTAACATAACTCCCTGGTCTCACAGAAGCATCTAAAATGGCAATTGGCAGGAAGGCATTGTATAAAAGCAACTCAGATTGGATTATGTTCCTGGTTATGTTTTATCCAGTAGAAGAAATTCAAACTGGTGGGTATGATATTTAACAGAAGTATTTTACAACTGAAAAGGGACTCTGGGTGTGATGAGAAAGTTAAGGTGGTTATACATTGTTTAGAAATACAAATAACCTAGTCTTACAAGAAATTAAATGATGTTAAACATTAATAATACCATAAAGTAAAGTCTGACAGACTTTCCTAAAAATCATGTGTGTATTTGTGAGCACCTTGTAATTTCCATCTCTGAATACCTATCTTCTTGACTCTCTGACTTGCACTGGGATCCCCTTCTTTAGTGACAAACCTGCTGTTTGCTTATCAGTCTGTATTGCTCCCCTGAAAGATGTATTCCTCATACCTTCTATCAGTCTCCCATCCAGGCCTTCTCTTCCAACCTAATGCCTCACTTGCTTGCTATTTTTGAGTGCTACATGTTTTTTTTGTGGCACAAAAGCATTGACAGAGGTAAAAATGAGGATTCTCCTGCAGCTGGCCAGTGTGCCTTGGTCACATTGCAATAATTGCCTGCTCTCAGCTGGCTCAGGAATACCAGTCTGATGGATTCAGGTCAAGCAGTGATAGTGGTGATTTCTGTGTATCTGTAAGACCAGCAGACGATAGTGTTAGATCATTGATGCTGTTTTCAGTGGACTGTTAGAGCATTTCTAAAGACACTTAATCTGTGTATCATCTCTGTGGCCCCCATTAGGGCAAATTGAGGAAGCTATACCATTGATTTGCTCTGGATTATTGGTCTGACAAAGTTAGAGACAACAGTTAGAGACAGGAAGGATGTCTTTCAGAGGGAAAACAAGCAAGTAAAGCTTTCATACCCTCAGGAGAGCTAAAAGCAATCAAAAGGTGCATGTTGTGATAAGCAGCCAGCAGCTCAATCAATGTGTGTGTGGGGTAGAAATGGAGGGTTCCTCTGTCATTTGTAGATGGTTCAGAGGGTGGTTTGCTTTCTTATGAGGTCCCTCCTCTTCTTCCCCACTGCTGCAGGCTTCCATCTGTGACTCGAATGCCTTTGGGACTGGGAGATAACATGGTGACAAGCTTCATCCATAAATGCTGGTGGCCTCTGGCCTGCTCTGTGCTGCTGTGAACCGTGCTTAGAAAATGCCAAACGATGCCCTCAGAAGATTTTATCTGAGGGGAAGAGGATTTTTCTCCCCATCCAGTCTGCTTTTACCTCCTGTTGAAGCCACCTCCCACCAGTTGTAGGACCTCAGAGTTAAGCCTGTGGACAGTTTACCACTCAAACTGACACATGCTTTCCTGCCACTCTGTGACAAGGTACCATAAACTAGAGAGCAACACTTGGTGCTGCAGGGGGTAGTTGCTAGAATAAACCATCATGGGATAATCTGAGGGAACTGTTCTCACCTTTTCAAATTGAGGATGTTGTGGGTGCAAGCAGAAGAAAACAAAACGCAAAACCACCTCCCCATCACAAGCTTCCACATACATCTGCATTTGCAAATGCCACTTTTGTAAACTATCAACTTCCCAAAAAGCTCTTGTAGCTTTATGACGAACTGGATTGTCTGTCCTCAAGTGGCTTTAATGAGGAAAGAATGAAAAGACCTTTTCCCTCCTAGAAAAAAACTCAAATTCTCCCAGAATTTAAAGTTGAGCATATCTCAGATGCCCCTTTTTTGCCACTCTTTTTGCTACCATTCACTACAGAAGCATCTGACTAATGTCTCATTTTTTGGGTACACAGTGCCACCTAGTCCCTGACCAAACAAGCTAGAGTGGTTCCTGAATTGCTGAAGTGTTTTATTTTACAGGAAAAGCTGCAGGAACAGTTTCTGTTTAGGCCAGTGTTCAAGCCTTGCTGCACTTCCCTCTTGTCCTTATTTCATTTACATCCCATCATCTCCTGGCTTGACTAGACCTCATAGCAGCCTTCCAGTATCTGAAGGGGGGCTATAGGGATGCTGGGGAGGGACTCTTCATTAGGGACTGTAGTGATAGGACAAGGGGTAATGGGTTTAAACTTAAACAGGGGAAGTTTAGATTGGATATGAGGAAGAAATTCTTTACTGTAAGGGTGGTGAGGCACTGGAATGGGTTGCCCAGGGAAGTTGTGAATGCTCCATCGCTGGCGGTGTTCAAGGCCAGGTTGGACAGAGCCTTGGGTGACATGGTTTAGTGTGAGGTGTCCCTGCCCATGGCAGGGGGTTGGAACTGGATGATCTTAAGGTCCTTTCCAACCCTAAGCTATTCTATGATTCTATGATTTTATGGCTACTACTTCTTGCAGGTGGCTACTTGGAGAGGGCTAAAGGGTTTTTTTGTCTCTTTAGCTGGCCTGTCACTTCAGTTAGCAGCAACCATTTCATTTGCTTGGATGCCCATTCCTATTTGACTTTTTATCCTCCTCTGGTTACTGATGTACTCCAGATGATAACCTGGCATGCTCTGGTGGCTGGCTAGGCAGCAGCTGTAATAATCAAACAACCTGAAGTCCATTACATCACTCAAAAAATACAGACCATGTCTTCTTGGTGTACAGCAGATAAACTTTAAGGTAATGGCCTTGTCATAGCATAGAGCAGAACATAGGTGCTGCTAACTGAAGCAAGAAATAAAGAGAAAAAGCAAAGGAGAGCCTTGCAACCTGCTGTCACCCCTCCTGTGCCTTCCTGCAGCAGCCCAGGTGAGCCTGCCACTCAGCAGAGATCATTGTGTTTCTGTGTGGTCTCTGTGCACATCTCAGGGACATTCCCCACTCTCCAGAGGAGAGGTAGCCCTAATTGTTACAAGCCCAGTGGGACCTGCAGGGCTGAGCACCTGAAGAAGTGTTTGTTAGCATGACACTGAATCTAGTGAGTTTTGCATTCCTGTGCAGATGACTATAGACTTTTGTTACATTTTTCCCCTAGGGCCTTTCAGTGACAAAAGCTCAAAATACTTGTTTGAAACAGTCTTCTCAAGGAAATGCTGCTTTGAATTAAGCCTGTTTGCTTGGAAAAGAGCCAGATGCTGTCTAAGTCTAAAAAGGTCTCCTTTCTGCCATTCTTTGTTAAGGAATGTAGTTAGCATCAGTATGTGAAATATTATTAACTCCCAAATTAACACCTCTTGAGGTGGATGGGGCAGTTTACACTTCTCATCTGACTTATTCAGGATCTGTAAAGAAAAATTAGGCTGCCTATAGCTGCTAGCTATTCATGCTAGTAGGTGTTAGTGCTGGCTAATAACTCCACTCAGGTATCACTTTATATACTCTCTGGCTCCCCACCCAGATACAACTTGCATAGGGAAGTAGCTTTGGAGAAGGTTGCTACACACAAAAGGCTTCAGGCCACATGAGATGTCTTGTTTATTCCTCAGGTCAATAAACTTTGATCTGGATACTCAGTAGGTTTTCTAGGGCTTGATATATGTAAGAGTAACAGAGAGGCTGATGTATTTCCAAAATGGAGCAGCCCTATTGCACACACAGTGTATTTGGGCCTGAACAGACCAGTTATCCACCACAAATGAATGTACTATTCCATCTTACAGTACCAAGTTCTTTGGGCCAGCAGGTCTGAGAATAAGGTGGTTATTATGTTCTACAGAATCATAGAAAGAAAGACAACATCTGTATATCAGTATTTTGACAGTGGTATTTTAGGAACTGTAAGTTAATAAAACCGGACTCATAATGGTTCAGTAACACCATGTGACATTTCTGACATGATTGGCATTTCGTTTCGTTTTCAACAGTTGCTAATGTAAGAGCAATTGTGTGAAGTCTATTTTGCCTGTAAAAGCAGCATTTCATCAAAGAGAGCACACATGGGCTGATTTAATATGCAATGATCCAAGCTTTCCAGTTAGGGGGATTTTGAACAATTCAAGATCCAACTTTGGAGTATTTTCTTCAGGCAGCACACAAAGATTTCCTTCTCTTTGCTGGAGGTGTGTAACAACAACTCCCCATGTAGAGTATGACACACACGTGGAGCTCATGATCTAGTACCAGTCACAGCTGCAACAGATATCTAACAACTACTTAAGGTACCCTAGGGCCAGCTGAGAATTATTCAGTGACTAGCTTGAATTATTCTGTAAAACCCCAACCCACAGAAAGCCCCTCAGACTGCAGTGCTTTAACATATAAACTGATATCATACAAGATGCATTTATGTGTATTTCAATCTTTTATTTGCAGACGGTGCACCAGCTTTAGTGAAACACCCTGGAAACCCCAGTAGCTGTTTTCCCAACCAAAAGAATTTGAGCAGAGGTGTAATGGTCCTGTGACAAGCTTCAGAGCCATGAGTGACCAAGGAAGAATAATGGGGGCATAGAGGCAATTTATGGTCTTTTTGCTGGCTGCAGCATACCAAAGCAGCAATGCTGAAGTCTTCCTTCCTGTGTCCCTCTTAGCATCCAACTTTGCTGTGCTTGCACATGTGACTTGTTCTTATGAGCAGTAGATGGCACTCTTTAGATTAACTTGCTTCAAGTAAGTTTTACATTAATAGAAACAGGTGCATGTACACACAGACAAACAAATATTTGGTTCTCAGCAGAAGATATAAACCAGAAAAATCTGTGTATCTGAAATTTTACTTTAGGAGCTATAAAAAAACCACCAAAGAACTAAGAAATAAGGGTGAGGACAAATCTAATCAGGAGTTTCCAGGATTTTGTGACTACTCTGTGCTATTACTAACGTTCCTATCCCTCTTTTTAACTCTCTAGTGTAAATAGCTGCCTGCTATCTCCCTCTTGCTCTCCAACAGGACCTTTCAAGACTCCTAAATGACCTACAGATGAACATCTAGTGTTAACACGAGAGCTAGCTTTTCTCACAGCTTCTCCCCACCATGTTCCCAGCAGACTAGTGGTATGGGATGATGAATTTTATTGTCTCCCTTTTTAAGGACTGTCTTCACTAAGCCTGTCTTTCTGCTTGATCTCTGCTTTCCCATCTCCCGTTGTATCTTCCTTCTCTGCCCTCTCCAGCTTGCTCCGTGGAGGCCTTGCTGGTGTGCTTTGTTTTGGTCAGGGAACTCCAAAATCCAGTCCTTGCTCTCAGCACTCACACTGGTGCTCTGCATCTGTTCATTTCACACTGCAGCTGGGAGAGTAAACCATGTGCTGCCTTTGTACAGCTTTATTGGGTTTTGTTTCTTATTACTATGATTTTCATTTGTGAAGTTCTCTTTCAAGGAGCTTTTCTGGATGCACACGAGCTTGAAGGGCTGTCACCTCCGACTGTGGGACCTCCTGACTTCTGACTCTGCTGAGCTCCTTGCCAGCTGATGTGCTGTGACAGCTGCTAGTAACTCCAGAGAGCAGATGGCCAGCCCAGTTAATTTTCTTCTGTAGCTGAAGCTGTGGATGTTCTCTAGGAGCTGCTGCACAGTACAGTAATACTGTGATTGAATGTTTGTGTAACAGGGTTAAAGAAAATCAAGAGCTTGTTGACCCCATAATCTGATACTACAGCAAATCCTTTATGCACATCACATAGTGTGAGTGATAGCAGGATGCCAGCCACAGCATGCCTTTGCTGGGAGCCAAAGACTGTCACATGAGTTCATAGAATAGCTAACTCTGCATCTCATTTCACTCACACCTGCACTGGGAATTTGTGGTCACAAACTCTCAGAATTGGGTGCTCTGATGTATAGCAGGGAATACTCTGGAAGAAAATGATTCATGGTGCTTGTTTAGAAGCAAAGAGTATGCTTTGAGGCTCTGCTAGCAGTTTGAGTCCACTGCTTTTAGTTCTGCCATGTGGACTTACAGAGGTAAAACCACTGAAAACAGAAGTTGGACAGCGTTTTTTCTACATCAGGATTCCCTTCTTTTCTCCTTACCAGCTTTTGCAGGAGGTGGGAGGAAAGAGGACTTTTCCCCAGATCACAGAACGGTTTGGGTTGGAAGGGACCTTTAGTGGTCATATAGTCCAATCCCTCCGCAATAAGCAGGGACATACTCAAGTAGATCAGGTTGCTCAGAACCAGTGTAATCAGTCAGTACTCAAAAGACTGAAGTTGTTGTTAGTCTATTCATTTCTGATAATTATTTGGTTACTGGAAGCTTTTAAAATTTATTCTCAATTTAGATTTTTTTTTAACAGTTTTAACTCGTTATTTTTATCCCCAAATGTATTCTTGAAGTTCCAGTAACAAATGCAATTCCTGACAGAAGTCCAAAATGCTGTCGCTGTACAGCTATAAATCTCAAGGGCATCTTCTGCAGCAATGGAGGTATTAATAGGAGAAGTGAGATGGAGAGAACAAGCTGATAATGTTTATTAAGGCTGTGTCCCTAGTGACAATATCTAACATTAACACTAGAAATGCTACTATTTGGAGCATATGTGGTGTCCAGTGGCACCCAAAAGTTCCTAAAGTGACTCCAGCAATTCTGGCATTTCTATTTTATCCTCCCTCTCTTTTTTCAACCATTTTCTTGCTGCCTGTACAACACTGAGTGCTCCTGCAACTGGATAATACCTTACATGGCCACTTTTACACAGGAAAATAGTTGCTGTTATGTTCTCCCATCCTTGCTGCCCTTAAAAATGAGCTGATGCTCACATCTTTGGTGGTACACAGGTTCGTGCTGCCTTCCTTTCTCTCTCCTGCCTCTGCCTGCTTGCCATCGTTCATCACACTTGTGGCAGGCCATGAAACATCACACTGCTTTTCTCCATTCTTTTAGATCAAATTCCTGCCTGTGTCTCCTTGGTGAGCTCAGGGTTGAACAGCACTAAAAGCAGCTCAGGTCCATAGGAAGAAGGAAACTGTAAGGAACCTTCACAGAATCCTCTCTTAGGGTAAAAGTTATAACCTTTATATATAAAGGTTATAATACAGAAACTAGGGGCGAATGTAAGCATTTGATGATTTCAAAAGAGCAGACTGGAAGTGTGAATGAACCTAGGGTTGGAATGCCCCCATGACCAAAGCCAAATGGTGTTACCTGATTTATGGTTCCCAGGAGAGACTCACTCCTGCCTGATGCAGCCACAGTGACAGAGAAATGATGGGTGCTCCTTGTGTAGAATCAAATAAATCATAATGTTTTACCCAACCCTTTTCCCCTTAGGTAGTTCAGTCCCTGCTGTGACACTGTGAGTGAATTGTGATTGCATGCTTGGTCCCAAAATCAATTGTATGAGAAGCAGAAGGGGTGGGGGAGGAAGAGAGAAAAAAACAAGTCATTGTAATTTATTGCAACTTACTGCAATGCATCAGAGTAATTCTTTCTGCCAATGTGAAAGGGTCCTTGTGGACTTTACAAATGGGAGAAAACTGGGAAGGTGGAAAGAGAGCAGTCTAGAAATTTGTTCTGGGCTATAACAAAGCACCTTGTTAGGTCTGAAAGCCCTAACACCAGGCAAAGAATTTGCTTTACTGGGGGTTTGTGAAACCCACTGCCCTTCAAGCCTGTTGCAGACAGGATGCAGGGCCCTGGCAGTAGCCTGGGTTGGTGCCTGGTTAACCAACACTAAAACAGCTCTAGCCCTGGATGTTCAGGAAAGGAAACTGTTTGCACCCTCAGCTGCACAGAGGTGTGCTTGCCACTGTAGTTTATCCAGATGGGTCATGGAAAGCCAGCAGCTAAAACCTAGATCCTGTTCTCCAAGGCATACCTGCTGTGTGGGAAAGCAGGGCTAGAGGTGGCAGCCTCACAGGGCTGAGTTAATATCAACATCAACGAGGGAGCATCTCTGCAGGCTGAGTGAGCCTTGCGAGTCCTGAGCGCACCTGCTTGCGTTCCTTTTGCTCATCACCATTAACTGTGGACACCTGTGAACATCCTTCTGGGCAGCAACAGGTTGTCCTGGTTTCAGCTGGGATAGAGTTAATTTTCTTCCCAGCAGCTGGTGCAGTGCTGTGTTTTGGCTTGAGTCTGAGAACAGTGCTGATTGGTAACACACCGATGTTTTAGTTGTTGCTCAGTAGCACTTACCTGATCAAGGGGTTTTTGGTCTCATGCTCTGCCAGTGTGGAGGGGCACAAAAAGTCAGGAGGAAGCAGGGACAGGACACCTGACCCAAACTAGCCAGAGGGGGTATTCCATACCACCGCACATCATACCCAGTATAGAAACTGTGGGGGGAGTTACCCAGAAAGGACTGATCGCTGCTCAGGTAAGGCTGGGTATTGGTCAGTGGGTGGTGAGTAATTGTGTTGTCCATCACTGCTCTTTGTTGGAGTTTTTTTTCCTTTTCTCTTTTAATATTATATATCTGTCCTTGTTGTTTATATTATTATTAGTATTATACTCTAGTTATTAAACTGTTCTTATCTTAACCCATGAGGTTTACATTCCTCTGATTCTCCTCCCCATCTTGCCCTGGGGGGAAGGAGAGGTATGAGCAAGCAGCTGCATGGTGCCGAGTTACAGGCTAAATATGTTAGCAAGATTTTGGCCTATTCGCTTCCATTGGATTGCCTACTGCTAGGGACAACCACATTTTAAGTTGCCATAGTGCTTCTCCTGTGGTCAGAACTGTGAGCCTGTGTCTGGTAGTAACTCTCAGGGCACCTTATCCCCATGTCCAGGTTTCTACATCATGGCACACTGGTTCACCATTTTCACTGCTCCCTGCACAGAGGACTACCAGAGAGTAGCTCTTACACGGCACATTGTTTGCTGTGTGGACTGGTGGCTGCGACACGGTAGATGGTGACCATGGCACCAGCAGGAAGTTTCTTACAGCTGGTCTTGGTGGACCACCAGAATAACCATCAACAAACCAGGAGTGTGCCTTAACCTGAGAAATGTTTGCCTAGGGAAGGAAGCTGGTAGCCAGACTAGGACATGTGAGGAGGCTTCCAGAAACCATACTCTCTCCGTCCTTCCTTGGCCATCAAAGGGACTCCTCTCTCCTTCTCTTTCAAAAAGAAAAGTGTAACTTACTAAGTCTTATAGTTTGAATCCTTGTCCTTTAAGGCTCCTTTCAAAACAGTAGTAAATATTCCTCCACAAATCCCTTTTACACACAAAAGTAGCACTTTCACATCGTTTTTTATCCAGCTGAATAAACATGTTCAGGCATCTGGAAATGAAGAAAAGCCAGTAACTGTCACCTGCCTACCACATCCTGCCAAGAAACAACTGAAGGATTTGGAGATTAACAAGCTTACCCAGCACAACTGTGCAAAGGGAAATCCTGTCTCATTGACTCCTGAGCCTTAGTGTCTGATAGGATTTAAAATGCATCTTTACTATAGCCCTATACATCAGTCAAGCAGCTAAGCCCCTCATTTCTACCCTTCCCTTCACCGTACCCTGCTAAGTCACTTAGCAGTTTGAAACTGCTGTATCTATGCAGTTCTTTGCCTCATCTTAGTAACCAAACTATCACTAATAAGAGGGTACAGGAACCCTTCTTCCAGCTAGTGAAGGTTTCCCCTCTTAACTCTCCTGGGATAAAGGTGTCAGAAAGACCTGACCTCCCTAGGTGACCTGGCACTGCAATGAGTTTTCAGCATCGATGAGCTTCTCACCTATCGGAAGAGAGAGGAGTAGCTGAAACTCTTCAGGACCTTCAGGGTTCTCAGCCATGTCCTCTGAAGAAGCTGAGGTGTGCTGGCCACAGCTTGTGGACATCCAGTGTTTAAACTGCTTTGTGATTAAGGATACTAACAAACTGGAGACATCATACAAAAAGCTGTGTGTTGCATAAGGGAGTAGCACAAAGTCTACTTTGTGCTTCCAGATCTGGTAGTGTTCAAGGCCAGGTTGGACGGGGCTTGGAGCAACCTGCTCTAGTGGAGGGTGCCCTGCCCATGGTGGGGGATTGGAGCTGGATGAGCTTTAAGGTCCCTTCCATCCTAAACCATCCTGTGATTCTATTCCACAGCAGTCAGCTCCAAAAGCAAAGCATCTGCCTGTCTCTCACGCAAGAAACATGACTTCCCATGGACACTGATAGATGTGCAAGTCACAGATGAAAAGTAATTCTTTAGCACACATGCAGCATGGGACCAAGCTACAGATCTTGCTAGGTGATGACAGGAAGTGTCCGTCAGAAGTCAGTTCACAGAGGGCTGCAGATTTATCTGGGTATCAGAACTATGCAGCTTGTCCTCAGTGTGTCATTATAAAATGCAGCAATCCCTGTGGGCACATGCAGAGATGTGATTGGAACTGCACAGAGCACAAAGGAGATTTGAAACATTTCTTTTGCCTCTCTGCTTTAAGGCATGGTGAGGTTGTTTCATCAGCAAGCAGAGATAAAGGAAGAACTCCCCTTCTTGCTCAGTAGATAGTTTTTTGGGTTTTTTTTGAGTAGCACAGCAATTTGCTATTTTGGAATGACTGGAGCTGTGAGGAGATCCTAGTTGTTCCATAGGGATGAAAAAGATGACTAAACATATAAACACACCCCTGGCCCACAAAGTTCTTAAATGTGGTTACAAGAGAGACATTGAGATGATGAAGCAGGTCCAGAGAAGGGCAATGAAGCTGGGGAAGGGCTTGGAGCACAAGTGTGATGGGGAATGGCTAAGGGACCTGGAGGAGTTTACTCTGGAGAAGAGAAGGCTCAGGGGGATCTTATCGCTCTCTACAACTGCCTGACAGGAAGATGGAGCTAGGAGGGGGCTGGTCTCTGCTCCCAAGTAACAAGTGATAGGACAAGAGGAAACAGCCTCAAGCTGTGCCAGGGGAGGTTTAGGCTGGAGATGAGGAACAATTCTGTCACTGAGAGGGTGCTCAGGCATTGGAACAGGCTGCCCAGGGCAGTGCTTGAGTCACTGTCCCTGCAAGTGTTCACACATTGTGTAGACAAGGCCTTCCTTGACATGGGTTTGTGGTGGCCTTGGCAGTGCTGGGGAACAGTTGGACTTGGTGATCTTAAAGGTCTTTTCCAACCTGGTTGATTCTATGATTCTGAGGAAGTGTCACAAGTACACTGCTATCATTACCTCATTATCATCATCCCTAGGCTTTTGGGCATGACAAAACCAGATTATGGCATGAGATGCACCTTTGATCTGATCTACCCTGGGTTCCATCACCCAAAGGCTGAAGGTAGCTCTTGAGCTTGAATTAACAAACCAGTGGGTTGTCAGAGATGAGATTCCCTCTCCCCTCAAATCCCCAAGCAGATCCTATTCCCCTGTGATTAGCCTCATGAGCGATATCAGTCATTATTCAAATACATGTGGTATACCTTGGGCAGGGATGGGTACGCTCCATTCAAGCAGGCCAGATGTGTACAGAGTGTATGGGGAAAGAGGTGCAGTGATGGCAGCCTGTGGCACACCACTTCTTGTTCTGAAGGCACCTAAACCTTTCCCCCATTAAATAGACACCAGTTGGATGTGCAGTGGCAGCATTCATCTGAATTTTTACTATTAATAAATTCTATCAAATCCTCTTTTAAGTTTTTCCAGCCAGTAGCGCTATCAGTCGGCCACTTCTGGTTCCAAACAACACTGGGTCCAAATTATTCAGGAAAACAGATTCACCTGTCCCAGAGCAATGTACACAGCAATGTGAGGAGCACTCTGCACATCATCTCAGGCTCTTACACACAGCCTTGGAGAGCCTGTTATTGTTAAATGAAGATTTCAGATATCCAACAGCAACTGTACGCGCACACAAAAAAACAGTCCTCATCTGGCAAGGCTCTTTTAATGTTGTACTTTTACCAAACCACAGTACATACTTCAAATAAGGCCTAACAGATTATACTCTATAAATTTACAAACAGTTTATTCTCCTTAAAGAGATCATATTACTTTTATCAGTCTTGTGTAGTTCAATGAATTATATGTTTATTCAAGCATAACATAGCAAATGTAGCCATAAATCTGTAGACTAAATGTCTATAACAGAGGAATCTCAGATACACTATACTTTCAGATTAGGATTTTTTTTTGTTGTTTTAATATACACATTTTTGTTTAAATAGGGTAACCATCATATCCTGGTTATACTTCCCATGGGAAAATTGTGCTCAAGAAAGAAACCTATGGACTAGAATAATTGCCAACAGACAATGTCTTGGTTCACCTGCCACAAAATTAGGCCAGCTTTGTAGGCACATAACCCTGGGATTGGCTTGCAACCTAGTTAGGAAGGAAGGGATGAGAGACTGGTTTCACTTTCCTAAGAGCTAATGGCCCTGGTCCTTTCCCTGGTACAGACCACTCCACAGCAGCAGGAATGAGGTGGATAAGAAAGCACAACTGCATTTCTACCTCTAACCAAGAGCCCAGGTTATTGAGAGCTGGCTGGCTGGTGGAGATGTGTTACTCGGATATGGCATACAAACAGAGAGCATTTGAAACAAAAAAGGAGTAAAATGACCTGCCTCAGTAGCACTTTTGACAGTCTTACTACTGCTGTGCTTATGAATCTTCTTAATTCTTATTCCTGTCCTAGTCTCTGCTGACCCCTTTTCTTGCTCATGAGGCTATACCCATAGCCCAGCCATTGCTAGCTTGCCAAGGAAAGCTAGAGAAATAGGAGCACTTCACTGTAATGTGAAAACCCCACCAGCTTGCTGAAGAAGCTGTGTCTTGAGGCCCACACGCTGATCAACATCAGGGGCCATACAAGGCAGGTGTTTCTGAAGAGTTATATGGCACCAATAGCTTCAATCTGTCTCTCAAAGACTGGGATTTATATAAGTTCCTGCTTGAGCCCAATATGTCCCTGCCAGAGAACCAATGAGGAATGAAAAATAAAACCAAACAAAAAGACACTGAGACAAAACCCAAATCCAAACCATGCAAATAATAGCTGAATAGTAAAAAACAAAATCCAAGCCCGTACCCCCAGTCCCCCTTGCAACAGAGACAGCTGGTTGCCGTCTAAACTGCAGAACCAGCCACTCTGTAGTTCCTAAATAACAAGAGTTTGGCAATAATTACCATGCACAAAGTAAAGGGCACTTATAAAACATTTCCATAAAAATATCTATTTATCTCTATATCTCTATTTATATATGTCAGTAAGAAGCTTCATACTGAGCACATCCCAAGCACTCCATAGTGTGTGTGTGGAGGACTCTGTTTAACCCCTATGACATGAAGCGCTATTAGTTATGGTCGGCATCCACATGTAGGATTAGGTCAGTACTGGTTCAGTTCACTAGGGCTGAAGATACTGTGTGACACCTGCCCAGCCCACTGATGGGTCTTCACCACTGAAGAGCAGAGCAAAAGAAAAGATCCTCCTTACCACGTGTGAGAAAGACCACACAAAGGAGATCTGTGGAAAGCCAGTACTTTAAAGAGTTAATGGGAATCAAGTGAGCCTTAGCCTTTATTCAGGTGGCTCTGATCCCTTATCTCATGTAGTTGGAGCTTCAAAAGATCAGACACAATGCAGGAGTTGCAACAGGGCAAGTGTAGGGTTTCTGGTATTCCAAATACAGCAGCATTTTCTTTTCTGTTTCTGAGATGCTGATCCAATGAAAATAAATTCTTTACTAATCAATGTTGAGAATTTTCTTGGCTGTGCCAGTAACTGAAATCTGCAGGAGAGCTGATGTGCTGCCCTGTTGAGATGGACCTTTAAAACTCCAAAGACTAAAAACCACTAGAAGCTTTTAGAACATCACTGTCTTTGCGTCCTTCTTTGGAGGCCTTGTATACGTGCCACAAAAGCATAAGGGAAAGGAATGGCTGAGAGTTTATTCTGACATCCTGTAGCCCTAAGGAAAATAGAAGTGGACTTTTGCTGGACATTTATTTTAGTATTGGTATCTCTTTGAACCAAGCAAGAGAAGGTGAGTGTGCTTAATGGAATGAGGTGCAGCTGCTTTGTTTTCAGACTCTCTTTGCCAGATGGTGCTGTGAGTTTGGAACGGATACAAGCAAGTTAGTTATAAAACAACACTGAGTATGGCAGAAACGAAACTTTTACTTTCATTCACTGAGTACCATAAACCCCAGCTGCAAATGTTAACAGATGACAGGAATTTAGTGGCATACAACTCTCCCACTACAATAGTCCCATTTTAGGAGAGGCTTCGCCTTGGTCAAAGTAGCTAGCATTACTGGGAAAGAGTTTAAAGATGACAGCGGAAGGTGATGATTTTATCAGAGAGATGGAACGCTTCTAAAGTAGAGGAAGAGACAGGAAAAAATGCAGAACTGCCAGTTTCTCCCTGTGCTGGCCTCGGAGAGGTGGATAGTGGTTTGGAAAGGAGATGTTAAATGATCTTACTCCTGTACCAGGAACTGTGTAACGAAAGGGACTTTACCTTGTGTTTCACGGTGTGCAACCAAGGGAATTTCCCTCTGCTACCTTGCTTCATTGTAGTTATGTTTCAGGTGTAAAGGTCTTGTTAGTGCACCTCACACAAAACCCTCTGCGGACAGACCTTGATTTTATGACAGAAATAAATTATAAGTAGCTGTTGATAGTGTGTCCAGTGCTTTATGATGGCAAACCATAGATTTATTTTTAACCATTTACCCAATGGAGATCCATACCACAAAGCAGTACAGGGCTGTTGGGCCAGCTTATGAGTGATTTATTGACTGTGCCAAGGTCAGAACCCTTCAGTGACACACAAACCATAAGTATGAGGATGTGCAGATTAAAGAAGTATAATCTTACAGGGGGTGGCTGCCTTGTGGTTATTCAGCCAAGTTTATTTATCTGGCATACCTCCGCATGGGTTTAAAGAAATAATACATAGACTTGGCTGGTTGCTCCATTACTGAACCAAAGCCATGACTAAAGGTAGGAGCTGTTGAGCCGGAAATTTTGCAGATGAAGCCTACTTCCACCTGACGTAATTCATCTGAAGTTATTGCTTTCTGTCTGACTCCAGAGTGTGTTGATTTGCTCCAGTGACTCTTTCAGCCTGTCTTAAACAAGAGCCTGTTGTTAGACTACCACTCTGAAAATGGAGTTAGTTCGGGAAAACAAGTGACTGGACAGGATGCTAGATCATCTCATCTAGGGTCCCTTTGCCATGAGCGGTTGGACCAGAAGGTCTTTTGAATTCTCTTCCAAGCTGGGCTGTTCTGTGGTTCTGTAAGATTTGGGGAAAAGGGACAACAGACAGGGACAGGCGGCAACACATGTGGAACAGAGCAGCAGGTGGAAGAGCTTGGGACTTGCGGTACTGTGCTCTCACCAGTTCCGCATGTTCAGCTGTGTTCTTACAACGTGTTTTAAAGCATGTGAAAGACAGAAGCTCAAACATTTTGACCAAAAAGGCAATGCATATGCACATGGTGATCTATGACTAGCCGCAGTACTGTGCCTATCCCAAATCCCTAACTGGAAGGCAAAAAGACATTCTTTCAGGTGTATTTTACTGTTCAGTATACTAAACATTCCCTCAAATGGCTTCTGCTCTAGTGTCATTCCAGTAATTTGCTTTTCTTCCTTGTCTGAAAATGCCACCTGCCTTGACATGGGTTTTCAATAAATAAGACTTTCTCAGAGAAGGCCTTTGCTAGAATCCATAATGCCAGTTGTTTAGTACTACCAGTATAAGTACCTCTATGTTCTAATAATTAATAGAGTGATAGTACCTCACTGACCCTTGGAGCCAGCAGAATTAATGCTATGAAATCAGAGGAAATAACCATTTGCTGTTCCCTATCACCCTGTTACATACCAAGCAAGAACATTAATCTATGGTAAAATGAAGTGAATGCATTTTTGTATTTGTTATTTAATCCAGATGTTTTTCCATTAAGGAAAAAATAGAACTGGGAGTGTAAATAGACATTATTGGAAGCTGCTGCACCACAGAAGGAACTGGATGCACTGCATTTGTTACTTGCTTCTATATTTATTTGCAGACTGTATCTTACCCCCTTTTCACAGCAGCAGCTCTGGTTGTGCTTTGTACCATGTGTAATAATTGCTTAACTTTTCTCTTAAGACGTTTTGAAAACAGAAGACGTCACACGTCTCTGTGAAAGAGCCTGCTGATATCAGGCTGCTTTTTTACATGAAGTGATTTTTAAAAAACCCCTTCATTTGTAATGAAGCCATGAATTGGCCACTTTTCTTCCCCTGCCATAATCAGGGGTTTGATCGTTCTTCAAGAAGTGTGCTTACATGTGAAAGTCAGAGTTGAATAGAGTGTTGAAAGAACTGTGTTACAGATTGTGGAGTAAATGCTTTTCAGTAACCAGGTCCAAACCTCCTGTCATTTGAGGCACCACCATATGTGCTTACTGCTGCAGGGCAAGGCTTGAGTTCATCTAAAAAATTGATTCTTGATTTCAAGAGCAGCTGCTTCTGCCAGCACTGCAGACTCATGGGTTTGAAGCAAGTTTGGTATCTTACCCACCCACACTATGGCAGTAATTACCCAGGAGCTGGGGACATTGGATCTTGAATAGCCTTACATTTCAGCGGTGCACATGGACACATACACTTCTAGCTGCAGGGGGACACACATGGTGACAGCAAGAAGCAAAGACTCTTCTCCGTGTCACAGTGTACAAATACCAGAAGTGCTTTAAACTTGAACCTTCACTCCCATCTCTTTGTTCTAGAACTTTCCTATATAAATGAAAAATACCCTCTAGAAAGCATGACTCTCCTAGGAGTTACAACAGTCAGTACAAATGAATGGTCAAAACGTGGTCACAAGGCATCACAACAGGACTTTTGCCACTGTTATATCCCACAAAGTAAGTTAAGGTCTTGGACAGTGCTTTGGGTTGGTGGTTAAGGCAACTCACACTGCATTCAGCGCAACAGGTTGGTACAAGCACAGTCACAGACTCAGCTGGTTGTTGCACTGATGCTTCTTTGCCTAGATTTCACATTTTCCCATTCAAGTACACTTAACATAGTTCTTTTATAAAATGCTTCACGTCATAAAAACTTTTTTAAAGCCTGATAAGGTAGTTTATTAAAAAGAACAGACACAAGTCTGTTGAGCTGACATACATTTTTCTTGACAACTTCAATAAAAGGCTCACATTCATAAAGGAAAGGACAGAGCTATAGTAGGAAAGGAAGGCAAACCACCCACACTCAGCTGTTTGTAGTGTGCAACTCTTGTGAAGCTGGCAATGCCACAGAGCCTGCAATAGCAAACATGATGGCAGACCACTTGCTGCTATCTGCAGAGTGACCAGAAAGGGAGAAACATCAGCAAGGCAGTCACTCCATTTCTCCCAAATCCCTACTCTCAGCCCCTCTGCCCACCTCAACAAGAACGGATTTACACTGCCTGAGATTCTCCGTAACAGGTAATCAGGGGCTGCCTAATGCAGGAGGAACATACTTTCCCTGGTTTATAGCACCCTATCTCCCTGTGCATAAATGCATTCTGAAGTCCCTTTTTTCATGTACTGTGGGAGTCTTGTCTTAAGAGGACTTTCCAGCTTCTGTCTTTTCCAAATTGATTGCCTGGTACTGGGAGGAAAACATATAGACAATGATCAGAAAATACAAAACACAAGGAAACAGCTGTCAGAGGAATTCAAACTGCTTTGAATTTCCCTTTTTCTTGTTTAAAATTTACCAATCTGGTGTCTAATAGAACCTTAGTTAAAAGACATTCATAAAAGATATCAGGCATACATACATGTTGTCCTTTCATTCTAGTTTACATGCTGTTGCTTTTAGAAGGCAAGGTTTCTGTTTTGTTTCTCTAGGATGGATAATGAAATCTGATTAACACAATTCAGCTTCTGCTTTTCAAAAATGACACCCTTTTCAGCATCACCATGCTTGATGAAATGGAAAATGGTTCATATTAAAAGCTATTGCTTGTCAAGCTGAGATAGCTCCACACTGCAGCAGCCACCCTGGAAATTAGATGCATCTGACATGAAAGGACACTGTTTTAATTAAAATGTAATTATTTACTAGACTCTTAAACTGAATTATCACTACAACAAACTTGTACATATACACCGCTGCTTTGACAGTCTGACTGAAATATTTACGATGACCATGACATATGTCACGCTACCTAGAGCATGATATTAAAATGCTGCCATACCTTTGAAGTGGTAACTGCTAGGAGATATAAAAGGTATATATAAAACATGAAAAAGACAAAGTAGAAATACTCCAGTACCAATTAAAGATACATATTCCTATGTAATGCACCTGAATTTTCTATCAGTGAATCTGGAATAAGCAGAGCGTGAAAGACCTGATTCAAAACCGCCACACTGGACTCCAGCTTTGCTCTCGAGGCTAGGCTGACATCAAAACTGGCTTTCCATCATTTTGGCTCTTTGCCACTCCGTGGTCTGTGTGTGTTGTGAATGAGGATCCAAAATGTCACTGACATTATTTCACTAACATTGACTGTCCAAGTCTCCAGCCCAGCCTTGCTCTCCCCACACTGGTACCACCACTGGATTCTTGTGGAATCAGGAAAAAGCCTTTTAGAAACACAACTGGACACTGGTTCCCGTACACACAGTACAGCAGCTACATTTTCCTGCACCATTCAAATCGGTGAAGCAGCTAAAAAGAGGTGATAAAAGGCTGATTATTCTAATGTTCTTTGGGGAAGGTACAGAGTTTTATACAAGCAGGATCTACTCTCCCCTCCAACATATTTCCCCACTACAAGCATATGGACAGTACCTGCTAAATGACATGCATTTCTGGCACAAGTAAGAGTGGGTGAAGTAAACCACAGATGTTGTTTCAACCTTCAGTAACAGACTTGCAGAGGAAGAAATCTTCAGCACAGACATAGTGCTAGCAAAATGCACAAGCTACTTGTTTGAGCCTACTCCTGCTTCATCCAGCTAGGCTGCTGAATGACCACTGCCTATAATTAAACATATGTCATTCTCAAAAATGCAATACAGACAGGCAGGAATTCACGTGCAGTCACCAAATGCCCATACAGAGACCAGCTGCTAGTCTACAATATCATGTCTAAGGTCTGGTTTAAGAAGAAACAATCATTTTAATAATTAAAGGAACTTGTAGAGTCATGAAAGTGTGTCATGAAAATAATGGCAAATTGAAGATTATCAACGTTTTTACATAGCACTGATGAACTTCACATGAAGAGGCCCATGGTGTCCAGTCAGTGGAGAGATGCAGATGCTCGCATGCTTGATTTCAGAAATTTATCACCTGGTTTTCAAATTTAAGACACTAATTTACAACTATTGCTTGTGCAATGGTCAAAGGTTATTGTCCAGAAATTCTTGATTACAAGGGTTGTGGGAGATCAGCTGGCGATCCTTTAGATAATCAGTAAATACATGTGCGAGTCCTCACTACCATAACCCAGACAAGCGTACCTAGTTTCACCAAGGACCTGGTTAGGCACAGAGACTGAGCTAGTGCTATGCTGAGGCATTTGGCAACTTTGCATCGTGGTCCTACATGAAGCAGCAGAGAACTCTGGTCTCTCAGGATACATAAATCTGATCCTCCTCCCAGACGTTAAGTTGAGATTAGTAAGTAACTTTTTGCTGCAAACCAAATCCCAGCCTATGCAAATGATGCTATATTCACTTCTCTTTGTAACCTGGAAGTTGAAAGCAAGGATGTTTTTCAGAGTGGACTAAAGTACCATTAAAATAAAATTAAACAGAAAATACTACAGAAAAGAGAATGCCTTTTCAATCCTATGAAGACATCTGTGATTGTTCTGTATTTTGTTGAGTAGTTAGTGGTGCAGGCTAGATCTATCCCATGCTGATAACTCTCCAAGAGTGGAGACTAGTCTTACACCCATGATTAAACAAGAATGAGAATTCATCTGCTCCATTAAACCTCTCCCTAGATGTTAATACTGGAAGCAAGGCAAAAGACTGCAGAGCACAAGAGTGACAGAGGTGATTTTTATGCCCACCTGAACCCCTCTGCCACATAAGGTTACCTGAGAAACAGTAATTCTTTTTGAAACTGGCAACTTTTTTGCATGCTAATTCCAAATCCATAAAGAGAAGAAATCAATGGGCTTGATTTGCTCTGATATGTGTGTTCAGTGAACCCAGAAGAGGACTTTAGGCTATTGTCGTTAATACATACCTTGATATCTGGCCTCGTCTGTCTGACAAATTGTGCTTATAAATTTACTGTCTGTAAGACTCCAGTATTTTCTTCTCCCTCCATGATTTTTTTTTCATTTTCATTTTAATGCACCAACTGGAATAATGAAAGATACAACCAAAAGGATAAGGAAATTTAAGATGCCAGCACTGCTCAGCCTAGTAGATTGCAGATTTGAGTGAGAAATAAATACTTCTTGTACAGAAAAATGGATTATATCTGTGCATACAACCCCCAGCAATATTAAAGCAATTCTAAGACTGTCATGAGCATAAATACTTCTAAAGGGAAATTCCTGGTGTTGTTTCTGTTCTTTCAGCACACAGCAAATGCCGTGCAATACATTCATTCCTTCATTCTGTTCCACTGCAAAAACCTGCCCATTAAGGCCTTAAACTCCTGTCAAATCAGACCACTGGAGAACCACGCTCTGCTGCAAGAGGACAAGCTAAAGCTATGTTATTTCCATCAAACGATTTAGGTCTTCAGGCTGCCTCTTTGCTTTTCCTACACTGCTTCTCAAGAGACACCTACAATTTCACCAGTCTGACAGGGAACACAGGGTGCAATGCTGCACTTGGCATTAGCCTTGCTATTCTTAAAAAGGCCTTACAGAGACAGCAAAATACTTCAGCTAAATCTCTGCACTGAAAAGGAACTCTTCACTGTGTCCTGTGTTTTCCTCACATGCTCTTTGGGTGGTTTCCAAGCCTCCTTTGCCTCACCTTCCTGGCTGTGTGGACACTGCCAGCAGATGCTTTCCTTGCAAAGGAACTGAAACAAAGGATTTAAAGAATAAATTGCTCTGTAGAGTTGGAAAAAAGTATTATGTGAAGCCCATGGGTTCAAATACATCGACTAGAGCTGTACTAATATTTCTTCGACAGCCTATAAAAAAAGAAACAGAAACAAACAAAGTCTGGCTCTAATTCCCTACTACAATGCTGATGCCTAAGAACTGTATATGCCAATATGCCCCAGGCAGAGCTGAGCTTTAACTGGCATGTGCCTCAGGTAAATAGTGCCATAGCCAAAGATACAGAAACAGACTCACACAGCATCAAGCTCCCTTAGAGACCAACAAAATAATAACAACAACAATAATACACCAACACTCCCACCATTCCCCCCCAGCTTCCTGTGCTTTGTGATCATTCTCTCTGGTGGTAGTAGTAGTTGTAGTAACAGTACTTTTACATTGCTGATGAGAATTGTATGCAATCAACAAAGTGCCTGGGTCAAGAAGATGGATCCTGTCAGGGCTGGCATGGGCTCATGATACATTGAGAAACTGGTGAGTTAGATCTGCATTAATCTTCACCCCCCACTTTACCCCCAGCCCTGAACCCTCCCTTCAACCACACCAAAATGAACGGTGATATGGTCAAGGTGCAGGGCTGGGGGCAGCCTGTGGGGAGGTGGAAGTGCTCATGAAGGAACACAGCTGTGGGAAGAAAAGTCTGCCACTTGTTCTCAGGACAGGAGAAACAGCTTTTAAACGACTGAAACAGCTTTTAAAACATGTAAAAAAGCAGCCCCGCTGCTCACTGTGGGTATCCAGAACACCTCTAAACACACACAGAAACAGACAGGTATTACTCAAAACCGCAACCAGTGCTGAAGCTGCAAAACTGCTCTTTGTTGTGGTTGGTTGGATACAGAAGGGGCAATTCGCTGTAAATAAATATGGAAAAGTGTTTTTTCTTAAATGCTTGAGATACTCTTTTTTTTTCCCTCCAGTCTCAGTGGTGTTTTCCTGTCACTTGCTCCTCCAGTTGTGCTGATCTTTTGCCATACGTGTGCTCAAGCGTCTCACGCAGAGTGTTCTCTCCCCACTGTAAGAGTCATCCCAGTCCCACCCTGGCCCAGCTCTTATCCCACCCCAGGCCCCGTCCCCCTGCGCTTAGATAAGCCATTCCTTCTTGCTCTCGTCGATGGTCTCTGTGAAGTTGGGGTCATTGTTCATGATGGCAGCATCGGCGCTCTCGGCTGACTCTGCCCCTTTGGCCTCGTTGGTGTGGTAGGTTCCCTTGTGGCGGAACATGTAGCGGATCAGGAACACCAGGGTGCAGAGGATGGTGAAGATCACCACTGCGATGACACCTACACAGAGGAGGAAAGAAAAGATGTCACTAGTGAGAACACCGACAGGGTCTGACACAAGGAAAGGATCCCACAACTTCTCCAAGCTGAGCTGAAGCTACCCGGGCAGCTTTTAGTGGTTTCCACTACTCTAATATTGATATATAGTTCCTGCTGTGTACAAAATGTCACTGGAAGGAGTGTTCTAGTGACTTTCTCTTCAAAACGTTAATTCCAACGTCAACATTAATACCTTCTTACAATGGTGAGCTTTGCTGACCATGAGGAAGAGTGTGCCAAGCACTCCCAAAACACAGGGGTGAAATTGTGACATGTCAAGGACTGGGCAGCTCTGAGGATAGTCACTCATGTACACTTTCCAGTCAACGGCCATATGGATCTATCATAGCTCCTCAACATGTCCTTGAAAATTGGCTTGACTCACTGTTGGCTCACTCCACCCACTAGGCACTGGCTCCACATAATTACAGATGTAACTGCTTTATCATCAGACTTATCCTTAATTGCTCCTTCTGCAATGATCTATTAGGATTCAGCCCTGTTACGGAGAAGTCTCACATACCTTACCCTCTTAGGCATAGGTAACTATGTGGTAAAACAGCACTGGTTTTTTTTTTTTGCTCCTTCTCTACAAGCATGAAAGTATTCCAGGATGAAGATATTACACAATTTTCATGTTAAAAACCATCCGGTTATCAGCCAGAATTCTGTTATGTTGCTGTTGTTAAATGATGAGAGGGACAGCCAGGCTGTTCAGGTGTGGCATGAATTCTTCTGAAGAATGCAATGCCTGGGCAGCAAATCTAAACTACAGCAACTAATCTGAACCTAGATATGGAAGCAGACCATTGAAGGGGCCATGGAAAAGAAACAAGAAATTTGATTAGGCTGCATTTACTGCTATACTCAGTGTTGCTTTACATGACAAAACCCATCACCAGTATCGCATTTTACATGCATTTAGAACTGACTGAAAACTATTGGGCTGATCTTTACAATTATTTTTTTATATGCCTTCAGAATTAGATGCAGCAGCAAAGTTCTCCCGGGAGAGTTACGGAGCAACACTTCCATCCTATGGGACAGGGCAGAGAAAATTGCATGTGTGCTCAGAATTAAGCAGGATCCACATTTCAGAAGGCAGCTGGCCAGAGTATCTTCACTGGAATGTTAATTCAAGGTTCCGGTTCTGGTATTACTTAACATCACCTATTACACTGAATGGGACTCTCCCGCACGTAAGTTATAGCAGAACTTGGCCCCTAGAACACCAGACAGGATTTTTGTCAAGGGTGGAGCAAATAATGTTTGACACAGATTCGTGTTGAATCTGCTCTAACTGGAAAAGTGCTCTTGCCTTTTCACATGAATTAAGCACTCAGTTAACAGAAGTAACTACTGCAGAGTAGCTCCCCACATAGATACGTGGATTATGAACATCAATACTTTGATTTGGTTAAAACTGAATCTAGGGGGACAAACTAAATGAGAGCAAGCCATTTCACTAGGACAGTGTGCCTGAATGGACTTAAAATTTCTATTTAATGTTGTTGAGGTGTAGTTTTCTCACTCTTAGCTTGAACATGTTACCAACTGCAGTTCAGCCGTCACAGTCATACTGCAAAGTATCTCAGAAAAGTATATAGGTTTCCTACCTCCAATAATGGCAGAGTTCCTGTTAACTCCATCTCCTATAGCTTGTCCGTTGTATGGAAAATCAGCACTGGCTGTAAATAGGGAATTAAAGGTTCATGTTGTAATAGCAGTGTAACTTCACACAGTAGTTCAGAAATACATCCAACATCCCCAGACACAATTTAAAGAAAACTGTAATCCTTAGATCTTTATCCAAATAAGAAGAAAATAAAAAAAATCTTTCACTATTCTCTAATCTCTCTGAACTTCTTTCTTCTTCCTCTTAGCAAAAATAAAGTTAGTATAGAGGAGGTACTCTCAGTAAGCACTGCTGTTAATGTAGGAGGTCATTTTGTTTCTCTGCTAACACAAATTCAGTAGCTTCTTTAGCATGAAACCAAACAAACCCCTTTCTTTCAAAAACACGTGATCATACATACTGTCATAGAGATTTCTGCCTCTGTAACTATCCATGCTACCCATGAAAGACTTCAGAAGCTTCCACAATTCTGTGACCACCACTGCATACAACTGCAAGCTCTTTAAAAGAGAAACTGCCATCTCTTTTCCTGCTGCACAGCCCAAAGTAAGCAAAGAACTGCATTTATTGTTGGTCAGAGCCATAGAGCAGTTACCCAAAGGAGTACGTGCTAGCACCTTTGCTACCCTAGGAGAAAGCTCAGTGTGTCAGCTGCGCCACTGCTGGAGCAGAGGTGCAAGACTGTGAGTTGGAGGAGCTGAGACATAGCAGGCAGGGGAGCCCTTGGGAGAGGAGAGCCTCCAGCAGAGGAGGAGAAGAAACAGTGCTCATCTACGTAGAAAGGAGAAACTCCTTGCAGCAGAGCTGGATGAAGGAATCAGTAGAGGTTTGAAGTAGAATTTGGACTGTAGTCCTGGCTTTAACCTCCAGAAAACATCACAGAGACTTTTCAAGGGCAATCTGATCAATTAAACCTATCATCAGCATTTTTTTTATAGTCAGACATAGCAACTAGTCACTGTGGTGATTAAGCAAGCCTGGGGACCTAAGTGAGTGGTTGCAGACATTTTCTTCTTTGCCACTGGACTATGGCATTGATTTTGAGATAGAGAAAATGTTGTTAAATGTACTTAACTAGGGACAGTTAAATAACCAAGAATATGAATTACTTTGTAGGTCAGTAGTTAAAACCCAGCTGTGTTTTCCTTACTTGATGGATTAGGTGATATTATATTAGGAAGTTGCCTTTACAGGCCAGCAGTGCATTCACTATACACCAAAACCGGCTAAGGGAACTCAACTGGCCTTCTGTTAGCATGGAGTAAAATCCGTATAAGGTTCCTTTTGTATCACAAAGCAGCTGCACAAAAGAATGAAAGGCTTCAGCTCGCCACGTGGCCTGAAAAGAGGTTTGGGGCTAGAGTAGCCTCCTGTGTGCCTACTATGGAGGAGAGTCGAACCAGCTGTGTGTTGAACAGCTAGCTCTTGGCTGGTCGCCTGTGGCACAAACAAGAGAGCGTTTCTCAGGGCTCAGGGCAGGGGGCCTGGCCAGCAGCTTTTGGCAGCAGCACTTGGGCCTTTGACATTTGTTGGTACTCTGGCTTCTGAAAACAGCATTTCTGCACCTCTCTGAAGGAAACCAGGCTAAAAAATGTGAAAGATAAATAAATACCTGATTCTGTGCCAGGGGATTTTGCTCCAAAGAAGAACCTTACTGTGCAGGACCATGAATGTTTCCTACAGAGACATTTTGGCATAGGGTCCATAATGTTATCCTTGCAGGGTGAGCGGTGGGAAGATAAACCCTATCTTTAAACCTGCCTTCCCTCAGGGAAAATTCTAAAGCCCAATTACACTATGTAGAAAAGCATCAATTTGCCAAATTGCAAGGAATTGCTCTCTGCCATTCTAACACAAAAAGGTGCCCCTTGCCACAGCAGCAGTGCCATATAAGTGGTTAATGTAAGTGGTTAACAACTTCTACCACTTGCCACTTGGTTTGGTGTTGCTTTCCTGTGCCCCCACACAAGAAAGCCTAAAATCAGCAATGGTCACAGTTCTGCCTTCCCCTTAACTGAACAGTCTATTTTATCTTGTGTTGAAAGGTTATTTGAAGGACTATGGCACTAGTGAAGTGTGAAGAAAAGAGGAAAGCTGCTGTTTATGGCACTGCGATCCCTCCTGAGCTGCCACATCACAACGGCCATGCTACAAGGGATTCCTGGCAGATGGAAGACCGTAGCTTGTGATGTTCAGCAGCCACTGAGGTATACCACAGGATAATGAAAAACATGAAGCATGGAGTGAAGCTACATCCTTGATCTTGTCTGAGAGCTGCTGCTAGGACTGGACCCGATGCCTCCGTCCAGAGATGCTTTCCATTGCATCTAGTCATCAGACATCCTCAGATACCCACTGGATCAACAAGCAGACACGAACCACTCTGAGATTCTCATCTCTGACAAAAAGGAAACAGGAATATGTGTTTGGGGGCAGAAGACAACTATTTCAACAACAGTTCACCCTCAGACTGTATGAGTTGTGCCCTGCTGCAACTGCTGGTGAACCAGGAGTGCTGTAGAGAAAATGGAGCTTAAGACATTCATGAATCTTCTTTTTAAAGCACCTGCAGCAGTGCTGGCAGATATTATCTCAATAATTCATGAATTCCTGTTCTATTACAGATGTGCTTTTATATTGTGGGGTTTGGGTTTTTTTGACTGAAAAACTGTATCTAAAATCTCAGCCAAATATCTTTTGCTGCAGAAGTGTTTATACCAGGTTTTTACTGAATGTATTACTACAGATGGATAGAGGAGGAAGAAAAGAACCCAGTAATTTCTTTTTCAGGTGGAAGCTCCCTCGAAATTCTCCTTGCCAGCAGTAGCTTCTCAAATAATCAGAAGCAGCCACAGATCAGAAGCCCAAGAACCACAAAAGATTAACTCCTGCCTCAGCAACTAGGCAAAAGAGAATGTATGAGGGCACATTCCTTCATCCTCCAAGGTGAGCTTAACAAGAGAGTGCTGTCACCCACAGGCACCAAGTGTAGGCATTTTGTGTAGCAGTTACATATGTACCATGCCATGGTCATATTCCTTGGCAATATTAAGCAACTTTTCAAGAAGACAACTAATGAGATTCCTTCTTCCATTGCTGCTGAAATCCGGGAACTAAACAAGGAAAGAATATGTCAGAGCAGGCTGACAAAGGGGCAACAGTAATGCTGATGCTCTGTTAAAAGCATAGAAGACTATAGTGTTGTTCACAGGCTGTAAAGAGTAAATCCTAAAAGGACTGGCCAGATAAAATGAATAGTGTTATTAGCAACTCTCATGTCTCAAGGGAATCTAAGTCACAGTGGTATAATAACTAACTCTTATGGCTATAATATGCAGATGAAGTACAGGGTGAGTTGTTAATAGGCATGCGTGTGCTTTCAATTCTCTGTCACAGCTGAGAACACCTCTTTCCTGTTCACATTCTTCCATTATCACTGTGACATTAACTCTACTTAGCAAGCCCTCTTGCACTACTATTTGTACCTCAGCAGCTTCAAATCATAACTTGCCCACAGTAAATAGGTGCCATGGAGCTGCAGTTACTCTATGCAGTTACCCTGCAAACCCCCTCTACATTGTCAATGTATCGTAAGGTGGGTGTGGGGAGGATACTGCATGAGTTTTGGCCTTCATACTGTACTAATTGTTAGCTGAAGCCACAAATAGTGCTATTCAGTTTTCCTTTATTACCTGGGTTGAAAAGGTTGCTTTTAAACAGCTAATTCCCATCTGGTTTGGGGACTGTAGTAGAAAGGTTTCCTTACTTTAAGAGCTTTTTCTGAACCGTCCCTAGGTTTCCCTGGGCAGACAGGGTCTTACTTACGTGAATCAAAACATGAAGCACAAAGAGCTTTATAATCTATCCTAGAAAACAGCTACACATTGGCCCAAGAGACATGCTGCCAGTGCCCTGAAATCCTCTGCTCATGCAGCTGTGGCACAGAGCCATCAGTCTGCTGTCAGGACACACCAAAGGCATTTTCCTAAAACCTACAGCTAGCGTAGGGACAGAATGAACTGTACCAGGAAATGCTAAGCTCATCTGTGGCTTATGAACACCACTCATCTGCTTCCCTCCCAGAATCCAAGCTGGGCAACGCTGTTCTTTGCACTCTGCCTTCCCACAGCAGGCCGCAGGGTTTGCTTTAAAGACCATCATCCTGAAGCCAACATACATAAAAGAGGTATGCGTGCTTTGCTTTCTTTTTCATGTGCTCCTGTTTATGAGGCCATACTTCCAATAACTACAGAGTAAGCCTACAGAGTTTGAACTTGTGTTTTGCCTTTTTCAACTTTATTTTGTTAGTCTTGGGATAAATGGGGTTAAAGAAACTTTGTAGCACCTAAAAGGATGATGAAAGACTGACTGCAGGAAAAATCCATGCTTTGGCCACCGTGTTAATGACATCTGAAATTTCATATGACCACAAAAATGTGGAAGGAGACACACCGTCACCCGGCACGCTCAGCATGGTCATTGCCACAGCAAGCTGCAGTCTCACTGAATGGAAAGGGGAGATGGGGCTGAATAAACAACCCATAATTAGGTATTAAAGATGACAGATGTGGTTGATTTAATAGAGTGAATGATAATTTTGCTTCATTAGAGTAGGCGTGATTCGGCATCTGCCATTTTCAGGAGAGTTTTTACAATGGGTCCCACATAAAAGCCTTTTGCAAATTCACAAAACTGAAATGCAAACCAACCCTGTTAAAGTGGTCCAGAATGTGGGTGCGGGCAGAGAAATGAGCAAAAGGCTATCCAGTAAAGGCAAGGGGAAACCCAAACCCAAGCAGGGAGACTTCTCAGCTAGAGAGATGTTGGAAGCAATTTTAAACTGAACCTTTTTCCTGAGTGGGCAAGTCTTAGTTAAAATACACTGCACTACAAAGGAAGACACCATTCAGATTTGCTCTAAAAAAGGTAGGGTGGGAGTGCTGACAGTACTAAACCAAACAGTGGATGAAACCTGTGAAGTGCTGGAAAGTGAGTTTGTTCAACCTAAAACTAACATGTTGCAAGGCTGCTGTAACCTTTTGGCTTTACAGATGTCCACAGTTTCGATAAGTATTCTCCCATTACTAAGACCAGTTGGGTTTTCACATAAACATGAACTAAAGAAGCAACCAGAACAACTGGATCTGGTGATCACAAGGTACATGAAATAGCCAGCAATCAAGACCTTGATTAAAAGCAGAACAGTGAGAGAACAAAGTAAAAGCAAAGATGTGAGCTGTAACTCCTTCCTAATTCTATTTTGCAGCCAGGCCTCCAGGAACTGAGCTTGCAAAGAGAACTCTCACTCACTGACACCTTGGGATTTTGGGAATGTGTTGGACACGAGAACCATTCACTAATTTACTTTTCCACAGGACCATAACACAGAGTAAAACAAGAGCAAGCTCTTTGGGCTGTGTTTGGTCAAATTATGTCAGCTCTGCTGGTCAGGTGAGACTGTACTGCTATGGTTTGAAATCACAGGGCACTCCTTATTACAGACTGTAAGTACAGAATCTCATTGCTTGACTCTTGATAGTAGAAACTAATAATGTGCACTCACAGTCGCGTTCCCTTTCCTGAAGGGACTGGATTACAAAAGAAACTCTAAACACATGCACAGGAATGACGGAGCAGGTGTAAACAACTCTATTACACAGCCTACATCAAAGGGGAACATCACAGCCTGTAGACAGCAGTCGCCCTTTCTTGCTCATTCCACTGCTTGTGCCAATCCCACCCAGTGCTCCCTCCTGAGTGTGGCTCTGTGAAGAGCTCCCATGTAGTAAACTACAGCAATTCAGGAAAAAAAGGAAAAAATCGGAAGCAGTGCTAAAACCTCTGTGTCATTTTGTGCTGCCAGGGCAAATTTTGTGTGTAAAGTTCCTGTATTTTCTTATTTTCTGCCTCTTTTTAAAATTAATACTCCATTTTTTTCCCCCTGCTTCTCCAAAATGCGAACAGAGAAAGAAAGGAAACCAGCCCTATTCCCCCTTTTCTAGGTATTTTACAGCTGATTCTGAGAGAGGACTTTTTAATATTAATCTCTGTTAACAGAGTTTACTTAAAAGTCCCACTGGCATTAGCTTGAGTATAAAACCAAGAATTTGGCTGAAGTTGTTTTAAATATTAAGCACTTCAAGGTTAAAAGAAATCCCCACACTTAACCCGCCATGACATATCTAAAAGATATTTTAACCGTATTGCTTGGGAAAGGTAATTTTTGTTCAAACATGCTATATGGGGTCAGTCATAACTCCCTGAATTTTTAGTGATGCCTCAGCTGCAGTGTTAGAGGGGTGCAAGTATATCCCTAATATGAACCACTTGTCTGTATTCATGTAAATAGAAGTCTTTGCAGTCACAGACTTGATTTCTTTGGTGTGAGTTACAGGATATTGGGAAAAGTACACAACCATAGCCATTCCGAAGCTACCAGAAGAAACGTGCAGCTTAGAGGAAAAATTAGGGCTTTTCACTTTAAATATGTCATCTTTTTGTGACACCAGTAACACAAATTATTTTGACATGATCAAAATCCATTCATTTCTTCAAGCCTATGGAACCCTCTTTGCTGGGAGCATAAAGCCAGAAAAAAACCCCATTCATAAATGACAAAAAAGTCCTCCAACACTATTGCTCCAATACCAGTGCTATCTGGACCAATTACTTAAACTTAAGCTTTGTCAGGTATGTTCTGTTAGATCAGAAGGATTTTAAAGGGTTGTATTTTTCCTCTATGAATTTTTCACTGATCCTCAAGTGTTTTTACTGACAGCTACTGGTGAGTTCAGTACAAACCCTGTGTCCTCACATTCTTGGTGTGAAGGGTCTCCAACCGTGCCTTTTTAGTCCAATGTGAAATGAGTATAAATTAAAACCTCCTCTGAAATGATGCTTTAATAGGAACATTGTCCTTTGAACAGCACTTCTGTAGGCAAACTCCTGGGACAGTGTGGGAAAGTAAGTGGGGATTATAGAAGAAAGAGGTGTTGGAAGTGAACAACAGAAATGCCAGCAATGGACAATGACGGCATTGGTGAAGGCACTGAATGTTCCATGGTCAGTGAACTGGGACAATGCAAGTTCTCAACACTAGACATAAGAAGGGACAACCCAATCAGTCAAGATGGTTGTTTCTGAATTGGCAGTGTTATTAGCCCTTTAATTTCCCCACATTGGGTGCCAAAAAGACTGTTGTCATTTAAGCCCAGCCAGCAACCCAGAAGCATGCAGCCACTCGCTCACTTCCCCTCTTCATCCCCCCGGTGCCAGAGGGATGGGGAGGAGAATTGAAAGAATGTAACTCCCACAGGTTGAGATAAGAGCAGTCCAGTAACTGAGGTATAACAGAAACCACTGCTGCTGCCACCAATAATAATAACAACAAGGGAAACAACAAGGGAAGAGAATACAACTGCTCAACACCCGCCAACTGATACCCAGCCTGACCCCAGCAGTGATCTCACCCTTCCAGGTAACTGCCTCCAGTTAATATAGTGGGCATGATGTGCTGTGGTATGGAATACCTCTTTGGTCAGTTTGGGTCAGGTGTCCTGTCTCTGCTTCCTCCCGGCTTCCCCTCCTTCCTGGCAGAGCATGAGGCTCAGAAAGTCCTTGGTCAGTGTAAACATTACTGAGCAGCAGCTAACAACATCGGTATTATCAGCACTGTTCCCAGGCTGAAAGTCAAAACCACAGCGCTGCACCAGCTACTAAGAAGGAGAAAAATGACTGCTACTGCTGAACCCAGGACACATGCAAACTTTGTTGTCCATACTCTTAAGGAGAGGAAGAAATGGAATTTTATGAATGGCTTGATCTGAAAGAACAGTACAACATTCTATTGGTCTTAAAAACAATCTTCTTAGGAGAAGGACAGACAAACTTCTACCTTATTAGCAGACCCATCCTTGCAGCTTTAACTCCCCCAAATAAGCCCTGGATGAACTATGAAATAGGGAAAACATTCTTGCACTGTGTGTCAGAAGGGGTTAAGTGGTTCTCCCCTGCTTCCCCCTTTGTATGGTCATTTCCCAATAGTGAGTTTTTCACATTCTTTTGCACACAAGCAAGTAAATGTACAAAGTAGTGGGAAGGCAAGACCAGAACACTTTCTCAATTTAGTAACTGGTACTTGTTTACTACAGAATTTTATTCCTTATTTTAAAAGGAGAGGAGACATTCAGGACCACTTCTGGACTATGTTTAACTGCAGCCTGAACTTCAGCAAGTTCTGTCTCAGAGGCAGGATTTTGACCATTTGTCCTGCCACATTTCCAACTGATCTGCAGCACATTAGAGCACCCCCATCTATCAAAGACCTAAACTCACCCGTCTTTTAATTCCTGGTAGTAATGTCTGGCTGTCACTGGGTCTCACTATGACTCCAGACAAGAACTATTTGTGTATTAGTCATGCTGGCCTAAGCTATCACTTTCATGAAAATTTTATGGGCAGTGCTTCCATTTCACCTGTTAAGGAAGACAAACAAATACTTCCTTTTATAATTAATGCAGAGTATGAAACACTTCTGTACTCTCAAAGGAACAGTAGAGTCAAGTGCTGGTCAAAGCCTTGCTGTATATAGCTAATCGCTGATAATGGACCCACGGGGAATACTTGAAAGGAACAAAAAAAGGCAGAAATAAGAAATCCAACCCAACAAACACCAATAACAAACAAGCCTGAAGACTTATGATAGGTTACAAAATAGGAGCAGAAAAAAAAAGGACTCTATTTATTGAGGTCATTGGAAGAAAAGGCTTGTCACTGCCAGTGTATGAACAACAAGGTCAGGTTCTGTACTTTCCATGTACCTACACTTATGAAAAAGAAAAGCTTGGATGGGGATGAGGAATGGGTCAGATTGGAGAGTTTAAAGATAAAATAAACTTCAGTAGCTGTAATGACCTGACTGTAGTCTAGAGGAACCTCTTACACAGGGAGTGAAATGTTCTTCAGCCTAAGGAAAGGAAAAAGAAGGCAAAAATTAAGTGATAAGGCATCTAAATGCTTCCTTCTCTACACATTTTTTTTTCTCCCCTAATTTATACTATTCCTATGTTCCTAATTAAAGTTAGTACTTGTGGAAAAAATATAGTCTTTGCAGAGGATGGAAAACACTCTTTGCAATATCACTACCTTCTTGTCTTGGCATTAGGTAGCAGCATTAACATTCTAATCACTGCTTATGAAATAGCTACAATGCTGGTCTCTCAATGGATGCCAGAAGAATTTACAAGCTTGGCAGCCTGTCAGCTGTCTGAAACACTAGACAGAGTGTCAGAAATTTCACACTGAAATTATATACTCTTACAGATAAGAGAAAGCTGTGCATAATTGTGTGAAGGAACTAGATGACACTGAGAGAGGCGTTTTTATTCCCAATCAATAGAGAGATTTACAGTAACTCAAGGACCATAATTAAGCCTTTAAAGGATGGCGCACTGATTGTGCCAAATTTCAGACAGATGCTCTTCCCAGTTAGCTGCTGGATGGGGAGGAGAAAAATAGAAACTGTTGCATCTCAGTGTTTACCACTTGCCTTCTTGCCTGCAAGAAACACTCACTGCTTAGAAACTGAGCTGTGAGTTGCTGCTTGATTTAAGCCCCAACTGTCTTAACAAAAAATGCCACCTTCCTGTTTGAAAACAACTCATGGACTTCTGAGACAGTATTTATACTGGGAGGATAGGGGATGAATGCTGGTGACTCTCAACAGAGGAAACCATCACAGAAATACACCAAAATCTGGCAGTGGAAGAATCTGTTGGCCTGCAGGGGAGGCTGCAAGTTCATCTTCTGTCTCTTGTACAGCTATTAAGCTAGTTTATTGACAGACAAAGAGCCTCCCATTGTTAATTATGTTAATTAAAAAGACCCCAACTACATCAAGCGATCAGTAACTTCAAGGGAGAATCTGGCATCATTCCCTGATTGTAGGAGAGATAACTAATCCTTCCTGCAATCTTGAACAAGGAGGAGCATCATTTTATTCTAGCAACTACCTCCACATCCGGTTCTAATTTTACCAACAGCTAGGAGACCAAATTTGGATGTATAAGGCTGCACCATGAACAAAAGCGATGCACCTCTTCCGTCTCTCCTGCCAGGATGCACTTACCCCTGGCAGCAAGCCTGGAGAAGTGACCCTGCTCCCCTGCAGTCCCTTAGAGGAGACAATGAGTGCTGCATCACTCGTTACCATTGGCTTTAACCCTCCTGCTGTTGGATTCACTGATGCGTACAGGACTCTTTTGGTGTCCGGTGAAGACTGTTCTGTTCCCCTGTGTGAAACCTAAGACCACATTGAGAGCTGAATCCCTGTCCTCCAGCCTGTAATGCCTTTGATCCTTCCTTCCCACTGCGCCGACAAGGTCAGCCCTTGACAAGGTCAAGAGCTATTTCCATCTGTCTCTGTAGCCACATCCGCACCAGTGCACGTCTGACACAGCTTCTCCTCAGACGCTGCCACTCTCTGCCCTGGGATGTCAGCATCAGTGGTCAGAGGGTAGGATGGCAACCCAACAGTCATGTCTGAATCCGGAAGGTGACCTTCAGCACTGTCACCACTAACACATGGGTGATACTTTGTCTTGGTCCAGAAATCAACTGCTATCTTTAGCTTGAGAAAGACAATTAGTTGCCCAATTAGATAAGCATGGGTCATATAGGCAGTATTCAGCTCACCTCCTTTCCTCTCCTGCCATCACTTGTTAAAGAAAGAGGGATGAATTGGTAACAAAAAGGGAGTTAATCCTGCAGGCAGCCGTTTTAATCTTGACAGTGCTGCATGTCTTCATACAATATTTTTGCCAGACATGCTCAATATAGCTTTCAAAAGAAGCTGCTGATTCTTAAAAGACAAGAGATTTTACCTTCTACAGAAATAAAGAGCTTTTTGGGTTGAAATACGTACAGTCAGAAAAAAGTCACACCACTTGGAAGAACACTGCAGATGTAGCATTTAATCCTGCTCCATTTACTTCTTAATACATTGAAGCTAATACGGGTTTAACTAAATCTTGCATTAAATACTCTAGATGCCATTCTGTTCATACTCTGAGTAAATGCATCTTGCAGCTACGTAGTGCCACGGCAGCTTAAAAGTGCAAAAGTATGGTTTCTACACTGTGGCATTTACCCTGCCTCTTCTGGTATCTCCTGCTTTTACTAAATTCAAAATCGGGTAGTTCGGCAAGCTGGAGCACATTTTACTTCAGATGGAGGTACATACAATGGAGTAGGTTTCTTTTATTCTTTTTATATGAATAACAAGAAGTTTGGAAGTGAATATTTATTAGTAAACTGCAGAACTTTTAGATAAAACCACCCAGAAACTGAACCACCCTACACCAATAATATGGATCTTCTGATTCTAAGTACAAGGCAATTCAGGCGTGGGGGTTTATTTACTACAAACATAATCATCTGTTTGGGCTTTTGTTTGCTTGTCTACAATGAGCAAGGTGTCAATTACCAGTGACATGCATCTTAGCTCATTTGAACTGAGAGATATTAATAAAATCTTGATTAGCTTTTTTGCTTGTTAATATATATGAAAATGCATGCTAATATAGCTAAAGGCATGCAATTATAACTTTTGTGTATGCCAGACAGGTAATTTGCTGGGTTTAGACAACATATAAAGGTAGGACATGGAATTTTTAAATACTATGGTCATTGATCAGGCTCTTTTTTGTGTCCTTTCTACATTCCTTTTGATTTAATCAAGGCAAATTTGATTGTCTGACATGAACTCAGATAATACAGACAGGAGGAAAACACAGAAAGAGAACTATATTGATGATCTGCTTGGGTTTGATTATTGACATTTGTTTTAAATCACCAGAGTCATATTCTAGAAAAGAATGACTTGTTGAATCCCTGCTTTATCACCACCAAGAAAGGATTACCATAGCAACAGGAAAAGACTATGCACTATAAGAATACTTACAAGCTAAACAAGATCATGGTTTATGATAATGGCCCGGTAGCACAGCAATATGCCAGCCAGGGGTGGGGAGGGAGAAAAGTGGCATTTTACAATGACAAAGACACTTAAAAAGAACTAGAATTGTAAATGTGAAATACAAGTGTACTCAAGGCTAACACAGTGCAAGACAATGAATCAAGGAGCTGTATGGCCCATTTGTCCGGGAAGCAAATCCAATAGGTTTCTTGTTGATAAATCCCTGAGTTGTCTCTAAGGGTCAACTGCAAGTGACTGATGTGCGTCTTTGATTTTCCCTTTAGCCTCTCTACTAGGACATCCAAAATGTTTTGCAGCCAGTAATGTCCACACAGCAACTACATGGAAGTGTTTAAGGCATACATTTCATGTAGGTTACCTGTCACGCAGAACCTGCTTAACATTTGGTAATTATTCGTGAGGTCTGACCCAGCACTGCAGTTTAGAGGTGCAAGGATCATTACATCTGCTCTTTGGTGTATCTGCCCTGTTTAGACACTTACATTTGACCCCTTCCTACAACATTTGTCAATCCTCAAAATTCAGTTCCACAGTCTTTGAGAGCAAAGCAACAAATGTACACTTAAAACATGACTGAGGATGAGTGCTGAGTACGTCACTGAATGAGATGTAAACCATATGATGCTTGCAGCAAAATTTTTCCTGATTTTTTCCTTCAAGCCAGCCATCCTCCATTTAAAATTAAATAGGTGACAGAACAATAAGAACTACAGATTAAAACACGTTTGGAATGAGAAACCCAGTACATAGTAACTGCTGTTCTTTGCAACTATTTCTTTGCATGTTACCAGTCACCAAGATCATCTGTGTGCAAGGTTACACAGTGTACAGTGAGATTTTTTTTCAGGTTGGAACTTAACAGACAGCTTGAGCCAATGTAACTGCATGCTGTATGTTCTGATATCCTCCATGCTGGCTCCATGACCGAGTACTACAATTAATCCAGAAGGAAATGTGTAAGCTTGTAATCTGTCAGGTCAACAAAGCTGAATCAACTGAGCGAGTTGTTTTCAAGACAACACTCAGCTAACACAAGGACAAGCACAGTAGGACTTGGCAAGGACAAACAGGATCTCCTTGTTTTAACACCCGGAGCTACTAGGAACAGTTCAAGTATCTTGAGTAAATCCCACCATAGTGTCTAAGTAGCTTGCAGTCAAATTAATTGTAGGAAGAAGAAACCAACCAAAATTAACAACCAAAACCCATTAGCTGCACAAGATTCATAGCAGCAGTGCATCCTTAAGAAGTTTATGGCCTACTTTTTAAAGACAGGAGCCAGTGAGGCTTCAGGAAATGTGCTTGTTTATAAAGGGGAGCACAGAACGTAACCTTCGGGTACAAACTGGACTAATAATTTCAGAGAAGAAAGAGATTACTAATTGTGATGAAAAATTCCAAGTACCAGACTGCATATTATGAACAGGAAGAGATGTACTGAAATCTTACAATGGCATGGCAACAGGGAGGGAATGACAAGCTGTAGAGCATGAATGTAGAGAATTGCTTGAATCAGTGTTTGGGACCCTCAGTCCTGGAATACCTGTCTCTGCTTACAAACATCTGCCCTATTTCTCTACTGAAGAGCTAACAGAAAACACGTCAAGGAGTTCCTTGACACTGCAAGAAAAAATAATATCCAAAATCAAAAGATATGACCATGGCACGTACTTCTAAGAAAGACATTATCTACCTGTCCCCTCTCATATAGAAACTGGCAGATGGATGAACCCCAAACACAACAGGCAAAGTAATCAGTATCAGAATCATTACAGACCCAGTTCTTCCACTAGCATTTTGATTTTATACCCCTGTAAATACATCAGCTTTGCCAGGAAGGTTCTACAATTCTTGTTCTAAAAGGCTACAAATCAGAATGAGGACAAAACACAAGAGAGACGTCAGTGTACACCTGACCCTATAAATCTAAAGCAAACAGATGTTTTGCTTTTTAAGTATTCACCTGGCACTCAAGAAGCAAGAGAAAAAGCCCCAAACCTCTACAGTTAGGCACAACATGTATTTTCAAAGACTGTCAGTCACGAAGCAGGCCGAGATTGCTGGGATCTGCAAATTGTTTTGGCTTGGCAGCATTTTCAGCATGAGGTGAATGCCATTATGACTAATGGGATTTCCCATTACATGTGGCCTAAGGAAAGCAGACATTTCAGAAAACAGATCAGCACTAGAAAGGCATAAATATAAATATATTTATGCCTAAAATTAGATTTACTTTTTTGGTATGAAGCTGACCACAATATACTCACTTACCAGGAATGCAGCATAAGAAATGCTGCTGTAGCTTATTTAGCTGTACTTGCAACCTTTTGCTTACTACATACCCAAAACTACAGAGAAAGTGCTACCACAGCAGCTAGGTCAAAACTCAACATTCAAACAGCGTCAGACTTATGGAAAAGAAAAATAAAGCAGAATATTAAAAATAAAGCAAAGAAAATACCCTGCAACTGCATTTAAGAAGTGATGGAAAATCTCTGTCACTCAAGCTTTGCACTTCCTACATTTCCTACAGTCATTTATCAATCACATCCACTCAGTTTTGTTTTTCTTACAGAGGAAGGAAAAATGTGTTTCTTCTCTGAACTGCTTCACTGAAGTGATGTGCCATGAACCCCAGCTTACCCGAGTCTAAGTGCCACGGGTCAGTAGCGGCCGACATTGGTGGGATGGTGAGAGGAGATGCTCCGCAGTTGGATTCCACCAGTTCTCCTTCAATGTGGACGTGAGAGGAGACGTTGGTAGGTCTCAGAGCTGCTTTGAGTGGAGCAATCTGGTTGAACTGTACTCTCGATAGGCAGCCGGTGAATCCTGGGGTGTTGTATTTATATATATCTTGGTCAATCTTCCCAATTTCTAAAGGAAATTAAGGAGAAAAAAAGAACATGAAATTAATCAAAACAATTCGTTGCTCTGGGAAGCACGGCTGCTCTGAACACTTGATTCCCAGAGCTCAGTTCCAAAGTTCCTCTCTCGGGAGACTGAGAACGTGTCAAACCTTGCCAGGTTTCTTTACATTTCATTACAGATTAAAGCTGGAAACCTTCAGGCCTTGATGTGACTCGGTTTCGCTGCTATGCTATCATTAAAATGAAAGGCTGGCGTGAAGGAGTCATCAGAGAACAAAAGGCTGGGGAAAAAAAATCATTTCCCCAAGAAGAGGTGGTGAAAGAGGAGGCAGAGTCAGTCATTGCCAGGGTCTGTCCTCCCAGCTGAAGCTGCTGCTGTAAGAGATGCCCCCTTCTTCACCTTGGTCACCCTGTAGCCCCCTCTCAGTGGGCCAGGACCACTTGTGTTCACTCCCATCCCTCTCCTGTCTCCTTGCCAGGAGAACAAATGTCCCTTCAGCCCAAGGTGGAAACCACCCCTCACCAGCTTCCTTCCTTCCACAGCAGTGCTGAGAAGTGGCAGGTGCCCATCCAGCCCTCCTGCAGGCTGAGGAGCAGTGTGTGCTCCTGCACCTCCGCAACTAGGCCTGTGTCAGCTGAGAACCTGCCTCATTTTACACCCTGTGCTGTGCTGAAAGGCAAGCTTTCAGCCAACATCCATGAGCAGAGCATGGGGCTCCACCACTGTTCTTCCAAGCTGCCCTCCAAGTAGCTTTCTCCCTTCTAAACCTCCAGTTAAAATGATCCCAAGGAGGTGACTGTGAAACACAGCACATGCCCTTACTCCCCAAGAACCTGCTCGCAGGACCTGCTGTGACAGCCTGAGTCACAACTGAGACAAATCTCGCGCTGTCCGCTGGCTGTGTTGAGGGGTATTAACACTTCAAAGGCTCCCTGCAGTGTCTAATATAATATCTATGTAGCAGTGAGGAATCTGCCTTCCTTTCTTGTATGATAGCATTTAGTAAATGAAAAGGACACACGGCAGCATCATGTTTGATGCTGTACCATGAGCTATTGCTCTGGAGGCGCTGAGACACTTCAAACTGCCTTTCCCTGGGTCAGCAGGGACAGGAGATAGGTCTGGCCCTTGAAGTCAGTGGGAGAAGTCGTACTGAGCTGAGCAAATCAAGACGGTTATGACAGGGCCAGGGAGCAGCCCCAGGTTGTTGAAAGGCGACCTGTTATGTCAGGAACAATGGTAAGGGCTTGAAAAATGGCATTTCTGGAGAAGAAGCTGTCTGCAAACCACAAGTCTGTGTCATAAAAAGAAAGAAGGAGGTGGGACAGAGAGGGTTCTGCTGAGAGCTGTGAGGAGAAAGTGGGAGAAAAGTTTTATTTTAAGAGTTTGGGGAGGTGCTGGGAACCAAAGCACATCTGGGTTTGAGGTTTGCTACAAAAAAAACCCCAAAACCTCAAATCAGAACTATGAGAAAACGCATTACTAACCTTTCGGATGTGTTCAGTTCTAACCAAACCAGGATCAATTCTATGAGGTCTGAGCTGCTGCCTGGGCTCCTTAAAAACTACCATGATAAGTATGTGAGTGCTATTCCTAAGAGTACAGAGCATTAGGGATATGGATGAGGAGTTTCAAGGCTACAAACCAAGCTGGGAATTTCAAGTATGGCTTTTTTGGGGGGTTTACAGGTTAAACATGAAGTGGGGGAAAACTGGTGGAAACTGGACAAATCCTGACATGATTAAAACAATTTCTCTGTTTTCACAACAAACTAAGCTGTACCCTTTCTATCTCTGCAACCATATTAGAACAATAAACACACAACATTTAAGTCCCTACCAAACCTAAGGGACATACACACACATAAGGACACACAAGGAAGATTCATGATCTGAAAGTTACATCAGATCCTTGTGGGATCCACTGTACAAGCATGGATTTTCTATTCCTCCCATTTTCCCTCTTCCTTCTTGTTTGAGAACATCCTTTCCCTGCTAGTGCTTATCGAGCCTGTATCAATATTACAGCCACACTTCACAAGCTGGCAGTGAGCAGCAACTGTCACCCCTGACAAAGTGGGAATTCGCTCAGGGCTCGGCTAGAGACTAGCTTAAATGCATTAAAATAATTGTACTGGTCAAGTGGGCCTTTCATCCAGCTCTCCTTTAAAAAAGGAGCTTGACTGAACAGTTAGCATCATCTCCTTCATGGACAGAGCCTTGGGAAACACGGTTTAGTGTGAGGCATCCCTGCCCATAGCAGGGGTTTGGAACTGGATGATCTTAAGGTCCTTTCCAATCCAAACCATTCTGTGATTTTATGATAGTAAGTAGAAAACTTCTCATGTGTATGCACACTTTCCATAGTCAGTCGAAAAGCTGTACCAGATCCAGAGTTCATGAATTTGAATGCTACTTGTAGACCTTATCACTCAGACATGGGTCCTATCTGACTACAATATTCACTGTCTCTTACTTCAGTAAAATATTCATGGCATATTTAGTGAATAACTGCAATTTTGCGTAATCCTTACAATCTAAGGAACAATCAGAAGACCACATTTCTCTTTGAACACTGTAACCACTGTCGGTGACAGTTCAGAGATTATCTTTTATTCACATTTTTATATATTCTGTGGAACTTCATGCAACCATGCTAATAGCCTCCCACTCACAATGCTGAATGACAGGAACAAAAACCCATCAATATGATTGTGCTACCTTAGCAGCTTCAGCACCATTCTTCTCTAACTCCATGAATAATAAATGATGGATACAGATGCTGAAAGAATTAAAGACAAAAACCCACCCAAACCCCCCTAACAAAGCACCTTGCTGAAGACCTGCGTTTTTGTTTAAAACATTCCACACATGATGGCTGTGCAAGTCACCTCATGCAGATTCATACCAGCTCGCACCAGATCAGTGCTAAACCAAGATGGATCGACTTCTGTAACTGTGAAAACGTTCCTTTCCATGTGTGTCCCATGGGGGTCAGCACACCGATACTCTCTGATGTTAGGGCACTGTACTTTGCCTCCCTGCAGATTCGAGCCTGCTAAAAACCCATCCCTGGAGAGTGTAATGATTAGATAATGAAATATGCCTTTGTTGTCATGACAAAAATTCAATTTCCTCCCTATAACAAAGAGGGGAGAAACCAAAATAAGATGACAATCGCATCCTTTAAAAAAGGGAAATGTACAATGCAGCTACTTTGCATTGTTCTAATTTTCAGCACATCAGCTACTGCAAAGTCATAAAAATATTACAGTGTATGGTATTATCATATTACAGTATATACTATTATCATTACCTAATAGCACTATCACTATTATTGCTTTCGGATCTGATGCAGCAATCTTCTGCTGGCACCCTACCCACAAGCATTTCTGTAATGAAAGACTTCCAAAAGTACCGCTTATAGACCTTTTCCAACTCCAACTGGTTTTAACCACTTGTTCCCTGCTGACACAACCTGCTGACTTGAGATGAAGGCCATGATTACAAGACAGAGATCATTCAGGCAAACCCATTCTAGCACAGTTGTACTGCAGTGTACAAATCCTTAACATTGAACGTTCACACAGTAACTGCAACTGCCCGCCCACGTTACTTAAACACTTAAAACCAGATATAACTAGTACACAGTATACTAAGAACCTCACAGATATTGCCCCATGTCTTGTGTGCTTCCGTTCACTTAAGATACACAGAACATCAATTACTTGTTACTTATGCTTTGTTATTTCTTTGTCAGTAAAAAGGTACAGGATTTTAATCCTCAATTACTTGCTTTGATTTCAGGGCGTATTTCCCATGGCTGTGACAGAAACATGCGACATAGTGCTGAAAACAATACTATTTCTCCATTGAAAAATGATGTGCTACTACTGAAGAAGCTCTTTTCCACCTGCATGAAAAGACATAAACCCCATCTATTTCAAGCATGTTTATGACACAAGGCACCATTAGTGAGTACCCAACAAGCTGAAATTCATTATTCTATGAATCAAGTAGATAACAAGCAAAAATAATTTACATAGAGGGAAAAAACCGTGTCTGGATCTGTGTGTAAGTAACAAATGTATAAGTAGCACATAACCTAATTATACTGATTAGTATTGTTATCTGGGTTTTAAGCCTTTTTGCCCTTACTACATTACCTGTAGATGCAGAATTGTGGCTCCTGACTCTATTACAAGATGAACAAATAGAGTTTGGTTCAGGTTTTTACCAAAGTTGGCCTAGTTAGCATGCATCTGATGAGCTACCTGTAGAAGCAAATACACTGCCAAATATAGTTTTTATCTATTCTCTCCCTTCTCTGCTTTCCATATCTATTTACGAGTAAAAGATTTATAGAGTAGCTCAAAGGGCCACAGCACATCTAATAGCACAAAAGTTTATTGCACTGCTGGCGAGGTCCAGCTCCACTAAATCCTACCATTTGTTTTTTATATATTCCTGTAGCATTGCTTAGAAAAAGACTAGAGAAAAACAACAGCCAGATTTGGCAGAAAGAAGATGTGTCTGGTCACACAGCCCTGAGCAGGTTTTTGATAGCTGAAACAGAAATGCCTTCTATTTATGTAAATTTCGCCATGTGAGGATCCTAGAATGATTCACACATACACAAGGCACTGCAGCACACAGACATACAAGCCAGCTCAGTGCTGTGCCGTACCAGTATAGTCATGCCCCGTGTGGAAAGGTGGCCTTGGACTGTGTAACACACTGACCTTGGAAAGAGGGAGAGGAGAGGGCCAGCTGTGAAAGAAGAGGGAAACACTCTCACTGCAAGTCTTTATAAACCTACAAAACCTTGTTTTTATTAAACGTAATGAATACCTTTGTTGAGTCTCTTTTCTATTCCAGCTGATCTGTATATTCTTTCTTTATAGGACTCTGAAATGCCCATCAATACAGAAAGTTATATAAATTCTTAACCTTGCACAGTGTTCAATACATACAGACAGCATCAAGGCATTACTTATTGTGAATTATGTTCCATTAGGAAGGAAATGTAACAGAACTTGGGAGTACAGTCTGTAAGTATGCACAACAATGTATGTAGTGAATATCCTGTTATTAATTCCCTTGGAGATTTCCAGTGATGCCTTTTGAAGTAGAAATAAGGCATAGCAAGGGTGTTTTTTGACTACAGCAAGGCTCTCAGTAAATGTTACAGACATCTAACTCTTCCTTCTTTTTCAGTAGCGGGAAATCTCTGCCCAAAATAGCACAAGGAGGGCAGGGAGAAGAAAAGCACGATATACTGAAGTGCTTTTGGTTGTGACAGAAGATGCCTTTTAAACAAAGGGAAGTCTCAGCAGCACAACCAAAGCCCTTTCAGTTCAATTTACTGAAGACTATTTCTTACACAATTACCCAAGACATCATTTGAGTTTTGCTTTGAAAATGGTGACAAATCCAGCTGTTTGCCTTTAGGACAATGACCTGTTTATATGTGCCCACTTACGTGCCAAAATACAACATCTTCATGATTCTGGAAAGAAAGTAGCTATATCACTAACTAGTGAGAGAAGTCCAGCTTTGACACAGGGCAGTATTTCTAGCTGAACTACCATGATGCACTGCTATTTCACTTAAGATTAAACACCCACCCAGTGGGTAGATAGAAGGTAATCCATTGTACATCTCTATAACCCTTCAGCTAACTGTACTCAACTGAGCCAAAATTATCTCTGTATAATATTTTAATAGACTGCACAGGTGAATTCACTGATTCAGTTAAGTGAACTACTAATTGCTTTTGGGTCAGCCTTAGCAAGAGATTTTCTCTTCAAAATAGAGCACCATGTGCTCTCTTGTCCCTTGTACTTGGAAAGGTATCTTGTTACATTACCTGCTGCTCAAATATCAGCCCCATCAGCATCTTAAGCATCTCTCTGTTACTGTGTCAGGCTCCACATAATAGAAAGCAGTTTAAACTCTGCTGAAGGGAAGCTATTGATTTCAAGAAGTCACAGTCCACCGAGATTATAAAGCACTTTCTCTTCATTGTTGCCTAGATGAGCAGTTCAATGCAAGAACAAACCCTGGCACATACTAATACCCAGAGACTGGTGTGGTATAAAAAAAAAACCCCATGAAATAATAAATTAATAAATTAGCTTGAATCACATACAGTACATAGTCATAGGGAGAACCTATCTGGGATAACATACACCTGCTAGACCAAAGCCACAGGGCTAAAAAGTTCTGTCAGGAGCAACTACTATATAGCCAAAAGGGGGATAACACCAGACAAAAGGAAAATGAAGTCTGACACATCACCTAGGTCTTCTGATGAACATCCTACAGTATGAATATTAAGCACCTGTTTGCTTACTGGCTATTTATATTTTCTCTGTCTAAAGATCAGGTAATTCCTATTAAAGTAAGTGGTACAGATAATAAAACAACAGGAACTTTATTTTGTCCGTAACTCAAAACTGAGCTGGTGCACACTGCCTTCTGGACACTCGCACCAGTGGAACAAGATGCTCATTTATGGAGAACTTGTTACAGGAGTGCTGCGGGCCACAAAAGGGCAAATGGTCCCTGAGAATGGGGACCTGAGCTTACTAGGACTCAAGAGTAAATGACCACCAACTGCTCTTCATGCATTCAAATCCCATGTGCCAGACACACAGACCTGCAAGGGCCAGGTGGTATCCGGATGCCTCTCCACATGTCCCTTTCCCTTCAAGCTAACATGCTAATAGGCTCAGGGGCCTGCAGGGATGGTGTGAATATGGTGAGATGCTGTGGGGTGGTCTCCAGCCATCCTGCCACTCCCTTTTCTGGATGCATCATGAGAGACTCACTGAACACTTCAGCCTGGACCCCAGACCCGAAGTCAGATGCCTTCAGACATGCCTCCACCTGATTGCTTTCCAGAGCCTTCAGGTGCTGTCCACTGTACGGCCCTATCAGGTGATGTGGTCCTTCTGTGGCTATTTTAACTTTTTCTTTGTAACTTTATGTTACTTATAAGACATCGTAGCTAGTACAAAATAGTTTTGTTTAGACATTTTATGTCTAGACTGTCAATTCACTCACCACCCCCTGAAACATGCAGAAGATGCTATTTGTGTGTATAAAGCACTGTGCCAGAAACAGAAAAATGTATTAACATTAACCCAGCAGTGCCAACCAGTAATGTTGCACAGCAAACAGAGGGTGCTTTCGTTTGCCGACACTGAAGAAATAGCTTTATCCATGGTACAAGCAAGAGAAAATTATTTATGAAGCCTGTAACAGCTCATTGCGTGTTTCGGTTGCAGGAGCAGCTCTATCAGCATTGACAAAACAAAGGCCATTTCTGTATGAGGCATTCCTGACACTCTCTGCACAAGCTGGAAATGATCAAACCAGGTGAAAACCACACAGGATTAGAGAACCTGAGCTGGCCTGGAAGCTGTGCTGTGGCTCTGGAGCACTTCCAAACCCCAGCCCCTGGCAGAAGAGTTACAGCTTTCAGGTCATGCTGTAATGGAGACAGTAAATCACTGATGTGAAATGCACTCCTATCAGAGTCCCATTATTGCAGTAATAATTAAGACTAGTGCTGGACTGCAGCTCCTCAGTCAAAAAGGCACTGTGAAGGATGCTATGAAATAGAGATGTTATTTGACAGCAGCCTGATTTCCCATTGCCAAAAATGAAGAGGGTTTGAGACCAAGTTCCATACTCAAGTTTCACGTGTAGCCAGCAACAGTTCTCATTCAGGAATTCACACTGCCTTTTAACAAAAAGGGAATTAACTGATGCTGCAAGGTCCTTATTAATTGCATTGTAAAACCCAGCAGTAAACGTGAACATCTCTCTTTCAAGGAAATAAGTATTTTCTTCACATTTTCCTCTGACTCACTGTATAATCTTGAGTGAGTCACTTCAGATATTCATGGCAAACTCTTCCTCTCCCTCTTAGTAGGACACAGAGTATTCCCCCTACCCCTACTAGAAGTTGGGATCTGTCTCACTTGAGGTGTTTTAAGATCAAAGTGAAAAGGGGATGGGCATTGCTTTTAAATAGGAAAATGAAATCAGGTTTTTAAACACCCCACAAACTTCTCATGACTTTGGAAAGGTCACTCACTAATGGAGGCACAGGTCGTATGGCACATTTCCATTGATAAAAAAGGAAGCTCTCCCAAGAGTAATGGAACAATGCAAAAAATCAGGGAAAAAGAGAAGGAACGCCAGATTTGTAGAGACCCTCTGTTGCCAAGGCATGGCACCCACCATGCAGACAGCAACTGGAAGTCTTGATTTTGGCAGAAGTCTTCAAATGTTCCCAATCACGTGTTCAGCTGGGGGCAGAACCTCAATAGCAGCAAACAGTCAGTTCCATGTCAGTGGAACCAAAACTGCTTCTGGCTTTGGAAGAAGAGGGACCTCTCCATGTATTACCCTTTATACCCAACTGTGTATACCCAAGAGGTAATACAGTCATTTTACAAATTTGTGTAGCATTTTATTTCTCTTCTGGACAACTACTCACTCTCTGTAGGGTGCCAGAGGCAAAAAGCTCAGCCTGGTGTTTAAAGCAGGAATCCCAAATGCAGAGAGAGCTGAAAAGAAAGGCCATCCACCTCGATGACAGCCTGAGCTGACACAACAGCACACTAACATTGCTCAGTCATGCTGTATACCACATACCATGACTGCAAACCCTCCTGAGGGCTAACGGAAACCTTTCAATTGAGAAGCAAAGCACTCAACACACACTGCTGTAACCCAAGTGCAGAAATCAGCAGTTCTCAAAGCAAAACCACGGAAATATCCGACAGTCAGCTTCAAGAACACTTTTTGCTCTTTTCCCATCCTCTACCCTTTTCACATGAAGCAAAAGCACTGGGATCACGGGTTGAGGGCAGCAGGAGAGCCAGCAGCAGGTGTCTCATCCACAACAAAGAATTAAACGTTTCATCTACTTTTTGTCTGCAGGCAGGTTCTAAACACAGTGACAGGAAAGTGATGATAGGGGAATAAAAAAGATGTACATGAAGTATCTTAACAAACCTCCAAGCCATGAATCTCAGTGTACTGACAAAATAACTGAGTAATTTTATCATCATAGGTATCAGCTATGAAAACATAAAAGTTGTTATCACAGACAAAACATCATCAGAATTAACTGGGATGCTGTATTTCAGCAGGATTTATAAGCCCATTCTAATTTATGCTCACAATAAATAATCTTCACAGCATCTCTTACAACCCTTAGAGAAGGATGTAAAACACATACACAGAAACAGCATTACTATGCAAAAGAAATCTGCAGTTTCATTCATACAGCTTGCCTAAATGTGCTTTCCTGTCTTACAGAAGCTCACTGCAACATAACTCAGCAAATGCTTTTCAGGCCAGAAACTAACTAAATAATCAAATAAGACAGCCTGTAGTCAAATGTAATGTGTCTTGGCCGAACTCCAATGCACTTAGTTATGTTGTGCTTTTGTTAAAACTGTATTAAAATAATATAAACTCAGTCTGATTATTACTTTGCAGGTTAATGGACACCCTTCTATAACTATCTGCAAATGTCCTCATACTTTGTGTTCTCTATCACCAGCTTCAAATAGCTTAATAAAACTGCAGTCTCATCAAAGAGTGGGTAGGCTGCAGTTCCCTCTCTTGCCTCCCTCCTGCCTTGCTTGTCTCACTCTCTCACTTGGAGATATGAAAAAGCTACAATAACCATTTGAAGAAACTGGAATATAATTTCTCATTAGGCATTATTTGTTTCCATATACCATATATACCTTATATCAACCATCTGTATTCTTAAAGTTTGTTTGTTTAACTAAAAAGGTAAGGCTCTTCCATCTGTTTAAGAACTCCCTTTTAGGAATGCCAGTAACACAAGGACAAAACTTCATCAGTCCCACATAACTTTTCTTATTCATTCAAGTGAAAAGAAATAGTGGAAGGTGTCCCTGCCCATGTCAGGGGGTTGGAACTGGGTGAGCTTTAAGGCCCCTTCCAACCCAAACCAGTCTGTGTTTCTAGGAAAGCCATGGCTACCACACCTTTATATATAACATTTCAATGCAATGTAAATGGGAGATGACATTTTTCAGAAGATATGTACACTGCCACATTAGGAACAAGCAATGACCTTTCTAAGTAATGGCAATTTTCATTCAGTTATCAAAAGCCTGAAATAGCAAGCCACTGAAAAGCAGGATGCCAGCAAGGATGAGAATGCTAGAACTTAGTAGGTCATTTTTCTGCCAACATTTTCATTGTTTGCTTTACGTCTTCATTTGGAATTTAGTTTTTATCAGATTGAGGGATCTACTTTTTGTACAGACAATACCAACCTGGCTGTAGCACTGAAACCCACCATTTATTGTAACAACTGCAAAAATACGGTAGGACAGCACAGGGGAAAAGAATCAATTTCATTTCTAAGAAGCAATTTCTTTTCTGCTTTTTTCCTCAGTATCGTATAATTCACAATCTGAAGCCGAGCAATTTATATCCGAACAATCTCTATTACGTCTCAAAGTCAATGATGGGGTTGACCCAAGAAATGCTAAAGGCTTTTGCTGCTTTTCTTTGTTATAAGTATACATACATGAAATACTGTTTCATGTTTCCCCTGCTGGAACAATGCTCGTGTACAACAAATTCACTCCTGAAAAGTATTGCTATTCAATGCTCAATGTCAAATGATCATAAAAATTTAACAGCTGCATTAGATAGATCAATGGCTTATCTAGTTCATTGTTCTCTCTTCAAAGAAAAAGGTGACTGATAATAGGTGATTCACAAGCAGTATAACAGCACGGAATATGTAGAATGATGCTCACCCATAACCTTTCCAGCTTCCCATAAACACTGGCTTTAAACCTGTCCAAGATGAAGGTTGCATCCTGCCTTTTAAAGAACTATGTCCCATGAATGTGTCCAATCTTTTGGAAACCATTAATGCCTCTGGCCTCCACCAGATCCCACACCAGTGAGTTCAGGGCTGAACTACTCACCTGGAGACAAGTGACATCCTGAAGCTCATTTTAAAGCTGCAGCCTGGCAAGGCAATTGAGTGTCTCTGCTTGTGTTGTGGAATGCACTGCACACCTCCCCCCCTCTACTGTTAACTGTACTGTGTCAAATTTAGGTGTAAGTCACCTAAAAAGAGAGCTCTTTAGTTTAAAGGTCTTCATGCACTTTGAGTTGCAAAGCCCTGAAGAAGACTCTCTCCACATCTAGACAGTAGAAATCACGATTTCATGAAGAATGAAATGTGAAAGCATTACACCATGATCTGGAAATCAAAACTGCTCCCTTATTCAACAAATACACTGGGGATGAAAGAAATGTGGTTTGATGCCAACCAGCACATTTCACTTATTGAGAAACAGGAGGGAAGAACACTTTCTTTGCCACCCCTGCCAATCTCGGTTTTAATATGTACAGCTTAACTGGACTTCTATTGCTTTCCAGATCAGATGCAAAATATTACATGCCAGGCATGCTCAGTGTGCGTATTTCTGCTCTATGATGTGCTCATCCACAGTCTTATTCAGTAGGCATAATAGATACTATGATAATAGACATCTTAATAAAAAAGACACAGAGCTGGGTGTGCAGAGGGATGATGGAAGAACAGGACCACACAACATGCAAGGAGTAACTCAGTGCCTACCTTTGCATCTCGTTAAATGGTGCAGATGGAACTGCTGGCCTAAATCAACCTGTGCACTAGCAACATGCTTTATCAAGATTATCATTATTACATTCAAGCATGGATGGAACAGTATTCCGGAATAGCACAATGCCATTTGCAGTATAATGGCTTTGTTAACAAGCTGTAAGCAAGTGCTCCCACCCAAATACTGAAACGGAGCTATGGATGTTTCTTAGATGAAGCCTAATGGATTTCTTTGGAGGGACAAGGAAGCCTTTAATCATGCTGCAATAAAAATAAATATTAAAAAAATAATAATTAGACGTATAGCATCTCTTTATGCTTACTTCAGCACAGAAATACAGTAAACCAGTGCACGAAGTTCGATGCTGACAAGAAATACTGTCATTTGCTTTTTGTCCTTAAATCCTGCACTGAATTAAACACTCAGTATCACCTCAGCTGGATAAGGAAGCAGACCTGCCAAACAGGACCGCTTATTCACCTGCTCCTCTTACAGCCACTTCATAGGATAATAAACAGAAACTTACAGCTGGGTCGCGGGACCAGATGATCTACACCACCGTGCCCTCCTTCGTCCCTTCGAGCTGCCCTTCCCCCTGCCTCCCAGCTCCCCCGATGCAACTGAACCCCAGGCAGAGAGAACGCACAGAAGAGGTCAGGAAACCCCAGTCGCCAGGCGGGGATCCCGACGTCTCCCAGCACACATCACAGCATTGTTCAGGCGCACAGAGGTCGGGTCACCTCTTTCGCTAGCGGCGTCTCGTTTGCAGGCTGCGGGCAGCGGTGCCCCCCCCGCCCCGAGCACGCCGGCGGCCGCCTCCCGGCAAGGGGACGCCTCGTCCCTCCCGCCCACTACCTCCCTGCAGGCTGAGGACTGGCGCCAGCTCATCACACGAGTGCCCCGAGCCCCGCGCCGGGCAAGTCCCTTCTCCCCCCCCATCCATCCCGGTTACCTGCCGCCTCCCCTATGGGCCTTCGGGGCTGCCCGCCCGGGAGCCGCGGGGCAGCGGCCGCCGCACGGTGCGGCGCGGAGCGGAGCCGAGCAGGCAGAAAACGCGGAGCGGAGCGCAGCGCAGCGCAGGCTCCCCCGACCTGCCTGCTGCGGAGACGGCAATACACGGACTGGATCTGGCGGGGGAGCGGGCGGGGGGAGTTGAGGTAGAGGGGTGTGATCGCGGCGGCGGCTGTACTGGGGCCTCAAGCGCGGCTGGAGCCCTGCCCCGGGGCCAAAGTTCTCCGAGAAGGTCCTCCATCGGTGCTGTTTTGCTTTGTTTTGTGCCGGTTTTGCATGTGTGTGTGGGTTTTTTAGCACTAAAGGGGCACTGAAGCTTTGAAATCGCGTTTCTAGAAGGTGCTGTCAGAGATGCTGCCCAGCATCAAGAGCCCCGTGCTGTTAAGCAACCATTCTTGAGAGAAAAGGCAGCTGAAGGTAATTCTGGTATTTGATGAGTTTTGAAATGTACAGTTCAAATACTTTTGTTTTTCATTTACTTGCATACAAGGATGAGGAAAGACCAAATGAAAACCTGCATAGAACGGCGTAAAAAACTTAAGATTCACTTGTTCAATTTTAAGATGAAAGAATGGAGAGTTCAGCAACCTGCCTATGGGGCACTGGAAAAAGGAGGGGTTAAAATAGCCAATTCCTAACAGCATATCCATCTATACACAGAGATTCTAAGGCCACCTCTTCCTTCTTTCCCCTCAGACTGACGAGGAGGTACTTGTCAGTCTGAGGAGTCAGTCTCTCCTCTTCTACCAGATGCACCACCAACTTCCTCCCCTCATCCCTACTCCATTACCCCTGCCACCAAATGGGGAGAGGGTCCCTCGTGCTGGAGAGGAAGGGAGGAAGACAGAAGGAACAGATGCAATCTGGGGGTTGACACAAGCCCCGAAGAGTCACCAATAATAGAGGCTACAGCTCATGCAGGTTGGCTGTGCTTGGCCACTGCAATCTGCTGCTCATCTCATTGCTAACAGCACTTCTGGTGGCACCAGTGTGGATGCAGATGCTGCACGGCATCGGCAGCAGGAGGCTGCCAGCACTGACTCAGATTGAAAGTATCACTGCAGCCAACAAAATGCACTCACCAGGGGACAGAGCACTGTATACATGGGCCTGCTCAGCTTTTCCTTCAGGGAGAGAAGAGAGCGAGTAAAGCCAAACAATTCAGCACTTCACCAGAAGTGTGCCATAATGGGAGCAACTGATCTCAGAGGAACCAGGAAGAGGAAATGCGGGACCAGAGCCTCAGATCACAGGACCTGTAAGTTGTCACTCCAGAAGTCAAACATGAGCTAATGGCACCCATCAGCAGGACCTCATCTGAGGTCTTTACTCAGCTAGTATGGTATCACATTTAATCACATCAATTCAACTCACAATGTCAGTATCCCATCCCTGTCCTACGGCTTTTCAGTTCTTAAAAATGGCCTGTAAGAAAGATGGGGAGAGGCTTTTTAGCAGGGCCTGTTGTGGTAAGACAAAGGGTGATGGTTTTAAACTAAAAGAGGGAGATTCAGGCTGAATGTGAGGAAGCAACTGTTTACAATGAGGGTGGTGAATCACTGGCACAAGTTGCCCTGACAGGTGGTGGCTGCACCATCCCTGGAGACATTAAAGGCCAGGCTGGATGTGGTTCTGGGTAACCTGATCTAATTGAAGATGCCCCTGCTCATTGCAAGGGGTTGGAACTAGATGAGCCTTGAAAGTCTTTTCCAACTCTAACTATTCTATGATCCTGTATGTTTCTATGTCGCCCAATATAGAACAGCAGAACTTTCACAAGGTCACTGCTGAATCATCCAACTGTTACTGGTAGAGAAACAGCCACAGTTTCCATCTCTACAACACTTCAGACAGAATATTCTTTAGACACATTGCAGAAGGAAAGCAGTAGTTTCTCCTCTCACATTTCCAGAGATACTGTACTGGTTACATATTCTAGGGTGGGTTTTTTTGTTCTATCTTGTTCTATGTTAAAAGGGCACCACTCACTGGAAACGCAGTTTCAAGCGTAAATCATAATTTCTATTTATTTTTCTTTTGGCACAGCAAGAATTTGCACTCGTGCAAAAGGTGCCTCTTTATTTTGCTCTATTCCCCTTCCTCCTTCTTTGTGCTGTATCAGTACAGATGCAGTTTTTAATTTCACGAGTGTTTGCCATAGTGTCCCATTAACACCATGGCATGCACCAGCAGGTGCTCTCCTCACCATATGACCATAAAATGATCATATATTTAGGATTCTGTGATGCTGACCTCCTGACTAGAAGCTCAGCACGGCTGGTATCTTCTGAGAGAAAACAGCAGCAGCAGTGAACACTCCAGTGAAGGGCTTTTTTCTACTTGGATTTATTAAAAGAGAATGTAAAATGGAGGACTTTATTGCATAGAACTGACACTGGCAGCACACGCAAGCCAGGTATTTCTGAGGAGGCTGTAGTCTGAGACCTGTAAACCAGCTGCCATCCTAATTTTACTGAGGTCTGTTGTCTTTGGTTGTTCTGAACCAAGTCAGCTTTGAGGTAACAAAATCAGGTCCTGCTCTGCACAGGCACACACTATCCTGCTCAGTCTGAGTATGTCACATAGGAAACTCTCAGAGAGCTTCCCCGGCCTCCACAGGTAAAGCACAAACCTGCCCATTTTTATAACGAAAGAAGAAGAATCAGTAAGTGGGAAATCTCTCCCTGGTGAATGGTTGGCTGTAAGCATTCCAGCAGAGATGATACGCAGTTTGTGCAAGCACAGGTTCAATGACAGGTAGTGAAGACACTCAGTTTAGCAGAGTTGAAATGCCTCTCAGCATAGCAATCTGCATTTTAGAGATAGTCAGACTCCATTTAACTGAGTTGGCCCAAGAGCTGGAAGCAGTTTGGCTGCAGAGGAACACAGCTCTGTGCAGGGCGTTTATTCCACCTCTTGGAGTGATAAAATAATAATTCAGTAGGAAAAGACCCTGCCAGAATCAGTTTTTAATTGCCTGTGTTCACGAGCTCTGAATCTGAGTAGAAACACAGCGAATGGAAAATTCTCACTTATAATTGCATTCTTGAGAGCCAATTTGCTGCACGGGAATGTTAATTTGGGATAGCAAGGGGCACATCACTCATAGATTTCTGCTGGTGAATAACTCAAACCAGCAAGATCTTACATGCAATGTCCCGACATGTATGCTAATAAAGTTAATGAAAAGGGGATGACAGGCATGTCTGCTGTGTGTGGAAATATTCTCTTGTTTGCTAGAGACTTCCACTTGGGATGCTTGTGCTGGGATCCCCTGCAGCCAATAGTAAAGCATAATTAGATTACCAAAATTACTTTTCCCCCCCTAAAAATTTTACTGACTATGACATCAGGTAATTAGTTTGGACTTCATTATGATGAATAAAGATGATTTAATCACTGGACTGGAAGATGGTGGTTGCCTAGGGACCAACAGTCATAACCTGATTATGTTCAATATGTGATGTATGTGCTTTAAAAAGCCTAACTGGCCAAAGCTGAGGCAAATGATGAACAGCAGCAAGAGGGAAGACAGTCAGGAAGAAACCCATGGGTGGAAGTGGATATTGAAGAACAGTTTGTGTCTCAAGAGCAAGGTTCCACACTTTTAAGACTTTATGCTTGCATCATCTCAGGATGTGATAGTTCCTTTTAATCAGAAGGAAACGACAAACAAATGTAAACCCTACATGCTTATTTGGATCCACATACTCGCAGTAAGAACTCATGGGTATAAATTGAAGAGACTGCTGTTCCTACAGTGTTTGATACACCTTTAAGCACTGGAGTAGATACAGAAGACCAGAAGAGTCCTTAGGTCCTTTAAAGATAGAAAATGGTTAAAAAATATGATGCTACAAAATGAGGTGACTGACTACTGGATGGCAGGGGGTTGGAACTGGATGATCTTCAGGTCCTTTCCAACCCAAATTATTCTATGATTCTATGACAGAAGTGGAAGAAATATTGTAGAATTCTTTAAGTAACATAAGTGAAAGAATGAGCAGGTAAATACACAAATTCTTCCAGTAAATGAATAAAGAAAAATGTTTCCTTACATAGATTTCAAAGGTCAGACTCTTGAGTACAAGTTTGGTCAAGTGTGTAACTGCACAGATGGATTTCATTTTAGAAAGGTGCGTGTGCCTTCATGGCATGTTGGATTAATGACATTAGAACCCACAATATCAATAAAACACATGCTTAGTGAGAGCAAATCATGGATCATTAGCTTAGAAGCCGAGAGGCTACCTAAGAAGGTGCAAAGAGCTGAAGAGCTCTTTAACCAAGCCAAGAAAGGCATAGGAGGAATCAGTGTCTGTCAGCAAAAGCCAAATACATCATGGAAATCAACTGCAATTTTAAAAGGTGCAGCAGACGAACTGCTGAAAGCAGCTACCCGAGGGAGGAGTTCAAACACAAAGTGGGTGCCCCTTTTGGAAGATGTGTTTTACATAAGTAAGTTTTTGGAACCAACAGAGAGGTTTCATGGGCTCAAAAATTCACCCAGATGTAACAGTCCTTTCTGGCCATGGCAGCTCCAGATCTGCTACTGAAATGAAACACAAGCTTCTATTCTGAGCTTTCCCTCCCTCTTGAGATTTGTAAAACAGGGAAAGATGTGAACAGGTTCTCTTCACAAGGGAGAAATACCACAGGGTTTGCTTCCCGAGTGTGTGGAATTTACATGTATGCGGATTTTGTTATAGCAAGGTATTGGGGACAAAAATGAATGAATATACAAAACCTCTAGATTATTACCTGATTCCAGATACCCTCCATGTAATAAGTGTATAATATCTTCTAATGCAATAAATACTACAGCTACAAGCAATAGATGCTTTCTCTTCAGTATATCCAACAGCAAAAGCAGAACTTGCATTTAGCTCTTATTTCTGCTCAAGAGGGGATGAGAGGCTGAAGAATACAGACAAGATGAGAAACACATCTTCTGGTTATAACTGCAATTATTTCCTGATTATTTTTTTTTTGTTGGCATCATACTGGGAGTATTCATAGCTGCAGTCTGAGATGGAGTTCTGGCATGATCTACAGTAGCCATTCTCCATCACTGTTCAGCCTGATGGACAGTCCTGCACAGCGCCATTTTCTGAACAGAAAGGCCCTGTGAATAGTAACTACAGAAGACCTGGACAGATACACAATTTACAGAGAGAGCATTCCTCTGACAGTGAAGAAAGGAATTGCACTTGCTTCCTCCGTAAACCACTCTCTTGAAGATCCACTCTGCAGAGTACAGTTTGAAGAGGAAACTTCTGCTTTAATCAGCCCTTTTCTATTTCTTTAAGGGGTCAAACATGATTCTACTACTTCAAAAGGCTTAGGCTCAGGATTACGTTGTGTTATTTTATGCTTCTTGCTCTAAACTGCATGGATCTGTTAAGTTGTGCTTCACCACAAGCATCAGTTTTGCAGTGCTATCTAGCTAGGTTCTCTCTTGCTCCCTCTGAAACCTATCTCTAAGCTGATGGCTGCTCTACTTGAAGGAAGTGGAATTATTTTGGGGACTTGCCACAAGCGCTTACTCATTTTGCTAAATGCTCCTGTAATTATTAAATGATGAATACGCTCTCATCACCTGCTGTTGCTCCAGGAGCATGTTCGGCTTTTCCATCAGGCATCTGAACATGAATGAGCAATAGAGCCTTGCTTTCAGTATTATTTCTGGTACTTCTTTAATGTTAGTGGAACATCAATGCCTGTCTCTAGCTGGCTCATTACGCCAACCTCTATTGCTCACTTGATTAGAGCATAGATTTTCTGCTGTTCCACCTGTCATGGACAAGGTGAGATCCATCTGTTCATGAAAATGTGATTGAAGGATATTTGCAGTGGAACATTAGAAGTGATACAGCCCCCCCTTTCCAAAAAACCTCTGCAAACACACCCTTTAAGAGACAGTGAACCTGGGCACAAGTTCAACTTACGCTAAAGGACAAAGGCCCATGGGTTCAAGAAATTCAAGAAATACGCGACAAAAAGGCCCCATTGGTGCCTACAAGAAACCTGGAGAGGGACTTTACACAAGGGCCTGCAGAGACAGGACAAGGGGGAATGGCCTCAACCTCACAGAAGGGAGATTGTGATAAGATCTTCGTCAGAAGTTGTTCCCTGTGAGGGTGCTGAGGCGCTGGCACAGGGTGCCCAGAGAAGCTGTGGCTGCCCCATTCCTGGCAGTGTTCAAGGCCAGGTTGGATGGGGCTTGGGGCAGCCTGCTCTAGTGGAAGGTGTCCCTGGCCATGGCGGGGGGCCGGAACTGGAGGAGCTTTAAGGTCCTTTCCAACCCAAACCATTCTGTGATTCTATGATTTTGAAGGGTGCACCAGTGAAGACACCTCCAGATTGCTCCCTCTGGCTCCATCCAGAACCAAATGCAGTCAGTGCCATCTGTCTACTAGAGCTGGAACTGCTTTTTACATCTGCCAAATAAGCAACCAGTTTGTAGCAAGTCAAGTCACTTGAATTAGTCACCTGTAATGGGGATATGAATATTCACTTAATAAATTTGCTATTATTTAGTAAGATAGAAACACTGACCAAAACTCCAAGAGTTCTGCCATTATTTTTTGCTGTTATGAGTACAGAAAGTTTTTACTTACCCAGATAACACTGCAAATACCAAAGATGGATCAACTGAGAAGGAAATTTACATCTTAATAACTGAGATACGATGATCCAAATAGCAACAATTACTCCTCAAAACCAACTTTACAAGTCTGCTGTAAGAAAGGAAAGTCAGCTTGTCATCACCAGCTAGGAAGCCACTTGTGCTCCTACTCAGCACCTGCTCAGTTCGCTGCTCTGGAAACCACTGAATTTGGGATAATCAATCAGTGTAATTTTGTCTTCACACGCTTTGTGTGTTTCCCTCATATGATGCACTGTTATGTCAGAGAACAGATTTTTCAAGAGATAAAAGGAAACCAGCAGCCATTATCTGTTACAGGAAACAGACTAATTCAACGCTCATTATAAACACGCACTTCCTAGTTTTACTTGCCTGACAATAATTTGCATGAGCTAAAATAAATCAGCACATTAAATGTCATTTGCTATTCTTTGCCTCTGTGCTGTACCAGTGCATCAGAGGTAAATCTCTCGCCTCCTGGTGTTCCGAGCACCATAGCAGAATGCTGAGTCTTGAGAAGTCCATCCCTCCTGATGGAAAGACACGCTGAATTATCTATTAAAGGAGTGAAGCCTGTTTGCAAAGGTCAACACTGCTCAAGCAACTTACATGACAGCTTTGCTGCTCTGTTTAAAAGGATTTTAATATTTAAAACTGTCTAGAGCCATGACCTGAAGGTACCTGTGCACTTTCCCTTCGAAAGTCACCATCACCAAGGTCTATCAGCGATTAGCACTTCTGAACTCTGCTGTTCCTCACTGATTGTTGTTTTTAACACCACAGTACTCTCTGTCTGCTTCTCCCATACAGCATCATGTATTTACTACATACATGGATCTTAAATTGATCATAAAAGATTTCAGGTAAGCTTCACAGCACCACTGTGATCATTAAGACATAGCACACTCCTGTTGTAAACCACCCACCTGTCTCTGAAACAAGGCACAAACTGTTTTCAGTTGTCAAAATGGCTAGCATCACAACTTGACAGCTGGGAACAAAGCAAGCACAATCCTTCCATGCACAGGCTATTCTGTAACGTGGGCATTGTCAAAGATTCCCATTATTTCCCTTGAGTTGCACTTTAAAAATGACTCTAAAAGCTCTAGTTGAATTGCATTGCAGTTTGGCTCAACTGTGAGACAATACAGCCTGCATTAGGGCCAGATATTAAAAGGGAAAATAAAGAGAATGGTAAAATTGAAACTCCGATGCTTTTGAGAAGATCAGCTTGATTTTGACAGAGTGTCAGTCTGATATTTAGAGGCGAAATTTGAAGGGAAACAAAACGTGAGGACAAAAGCAATCCTGTTTGGTGCAAGCACTACTATTTGTGACATGTTCAGACATGTTTTGCCGGGGAGCATTTTGCAGTGGGGCAAAGTTATTAAACATTATCTCAACACAAGAACAGCTCTGACGTAAGATATTGTTATATAGTCCTGAAGAATTAAATCAAAGAATTTTCTTACATGAATTTAGAAATCTATACCCTTACTGTAAAGTCCATCAGTCTATCAGCAGTCTCTCCAGTATGCAGCCTGCCCCTGTAAACCAGGAACTGCTTCAAGCCTGACATTTCCCCAGAGTACTGTGTAAACCAGGTTCTCTGTAAAAAGATAAAAGAGCGAACAAAAGAATATCTATAATGTTTGTGTATAGCTCATAGAGAGACAGACATTTGGCAGTAAGACAAGAGTTTGCTTTATGCCTTAGCTGTCTTGAACCAAAAAACCTGAACTCCAGGGATCCATATCTATGCAGAAAAGAAGTGAAATATTCTTCCTGATTAGAAGTTAGAAAAAAATGAGTTGCACAATATCATAGAAGTCATTAAAAATAACTATTTAACACCCTGCTTAGGTAAAATTTATCACCAAGACTGACCATATAGAACGTACTTGGACAGGTCGGATGCTTACAAACTGCTGTGATGCCTCCACAGCTCGAACCAAAGGGCCATGTGCTTCTTTGGTCAGTCAGAAGGCTACTGCTGCCATCACCTTGTTACCACCACAGGTTTGCAGTTGTGCAGACAGACGACATTGTGCTATTTGGAACATTTCTGAAACTCTGCATCTAAAATCCCAAACCAGCAGCTGGGTTTATTTCCAACTACATCATTCCAGCTAATGCTACAAATGCACTGCACAACTGCCTTCAGATCCTGCCAGGATGCTCTCCAGCACTGTCTGTCTCCATCCCGTTAAATAAATGCTGCTTCTATAGCAGGTTTACCAGGATAAAGGCTCCTGATCATGTGGATATTTCAAGAAGCCTTAAAAAACCCCAGACAACCATAGGAAAAGGCTTTGCTTGTGCAAAATAAAGCTGTAACCACGGAAGGCTACAAGGGACATGCCCCAGTTGTACAGCAGGGTAGCAGAGAAGTGAAAACAGCAGATGAATGTGTAGGGGGCATAAAACTGGGAAACAGTCTCTATTTTTAATGTCAGTTGCTCATCAGGCTGTGAACCACTGCAAAACAACAGTGATATGGTGTCTCAGAGCGCAGCACAAGAGCATCATTTGCCAGGACTCAAAACCAAGCTCGTAATCAGATGTCCTACAGCAGTGCACGGTTTTGTACAAATACAAGAAGCTTTCACTATGGGTATTTCACAGATAAGTTAAAAATGAACTGTTGTCCAATAGCAGAAGCAAAGGGGGAGGTAATAAAATGACAACCTTGGAAGTACAAACACTTTTCCAACCACTTCCCAGCTGCCCAGGTAAAATTCACAGAACAGAAGTGCCTCTTGTTGGTACATTACAGTATGAAGTCTGAGCATAATCTAATAATAATTGGGTACTTCACTTTATTTGGAGTGCCTGAAGTCTCTTGACAAGAACAGAAATGCTGCAGCTCCATGTCATGAAGAGATTTATTTCCTGCTGATTTGAGATTTTATTTTTTCCTTGGATGAATGCCCTTTCCATTTCTAAAACAATGCAGCGAGGGCAAAAAGGGATAAAGAATTGATTATGGTGAGATACAAAAGAGAAGAAAATCAGATCATTAAAATAAGATTTTCTTAAAAATTAAAGAATATTGAAGACATGAATCGCTTCTTCAAGGAAGGAATTTATTCTTTCCAATCACAAGGGTAATACTGTATAAGCTGGCAAAACATTAGCTCCAAATTAGAGACCCAACTAGAAAATGAGATCTTTAATTAATATACACAGAAAGGCATGAACTGTAAAATCTCCAGAATGGAAGAACATTCAGAGCAGATTTCACTGCGAGATGAGAAATGGTATTTGAATTGATAAAGAAGCTGCAGTCGTTAGTATGCCGAAACATGCACACATTCTAGGAGGAAGTCTGCTTCTTTCTACAGTCTATCATTGCCTTTGAATTTTTGTTTAGCTTATATATATTTATATCTAGGAAAAAATAACCATATGAAAATCAACCTCTATCAGACTTTAGGATTCATATAAGTTTTCATCACAAAATACACGTATGTTAAACTATGAGGGCAGAGAAGCCAAATTTTTATACAATACAGTTGTTATTATCTGAAACACCAAAATAGAGGGTCCATTAGAATCAAGCCCTCAAATTCTTGAAGCTCTTTGTCAGACTTACACTTCCTACTTTTCTTGTTCAATGTGTGCAAGACACTCTCTGCTGAATTCCTCTTTAGATTAACACATCAAAGCCTCAGTAGCAACTTTTAGTATGAAAACAGCACAACCCCCCCCCATATTTAAATTTAAACTATCAGTTACTTTAGCAATTATTTTACTTCAGGAAGTTAATGAGCATTACAAGCACCTCTGAGAAATTAAGCATCCATGTTAGGGGTGGAACACCTGATGGACAGATAATAAAATAACCTACCTACATCTAATGTGGGAAAGCCATTTGAGGAATAAACTTGAGACTTCCAACTCCCAGTTTCTTTCTCTATTATATTATTAAATGCATCTTTTTGCCTATGTTCAAATCAGAGGAAAACCCAAGATGTTGTCTATGAAAAGTAAAAAGACAGTTTCTAATTCCTGGTCCACTTAACACAGAGTAGACCATTTGCATCTTCATTTGTCACGTTGCTGACTGTCTTGCAAAGAATCCCATGAGAATGTAGAAGCAAAAAACCAACCAGAAGTTGCCAGCAGCCAAGAACGCTGGCAATTATGCTGGTGTTAAGTGACTATTTACTGATTTAAGTATGTATTTTCAAAATGCTAAACTGCAATCAACTCAAATTTGGCTGAGTGAGATATGACAGCTTGATGAATTACACTAGTAATTGTAGCAGTGGTTTTCCCTGAAGATGTCTCACAGCATCGGTATTTCTCACCATCTACAACTCCAGAAATCCATTTCAAGTTATTCTAGAAGAAAAAGGGTCTTGGGGGCATTGTTCTACATTGAGTATTTTAAGCAATTTTTCTGACACTCCATGACAAGTATGCTTCTCTCCCTGGCCAATTTTGAAGAGCTGTATGCATTAGGGCTAAACCTTTACACAGTTTGGATTCTGCAGCTGGTACAAAGGGTCAGGAGACAATATTACAGATCAAGAAGCACTTTCATGGAACAATAAGGCAGCTGACAATCTCTCCCGCAAAAAAAGAAAAAGCAGGGAGGATCAGTGGCAGAATTCTGACCATTCTCTAAAGAAAGCAGAAAACCAGAAGAAGTAACAAAACCAGTGTCAGGATGTGTTACCTTGCTATCAGCCTTAAAATGATTAAAGTATTACCACTTGGTGGGAGTTTGACTGTGTCCTTACTTAACTGCTTCATTTCTAAGTGAAGTACAACCCTGATACTTCTGTAGCTGAGAATCACTGCAATAGATTTGTAAATTCTTGTAGTCATAGAATGGTTTGGGTAAGAAAGGACCTTAAGATCATTCAGTTCCAACCCCCTGCCATAGGCAGGGACGCCTCACACTAGGCCAGTGCTGCCCACGGCTCTGTTCAACCTGGCCTTGAACACTGCCAGGGAAAGGAGCATTCATCACTTCTTTCAGTCATAAAGGAAAGATTTCTGGAAAGTGGTGTGCATTTCTGGGAGGGGAAAACAGGCTTCTCTAACAAGAAAGTTGTGAGTATATTCCTGTTTAAGTGAGGTGTTTATGAACTAGCCACGAACACCCACTGTGCTGAAGATTAAATAGAGTTTTATTATGGCGTATAAAAGTAAGGATCAGTAACTGTTATGGTCAATGCACAACACTACCACTAATATGTCAGATTTAAGGTCAGAATAAGAAAACCAAATTGCAACATGAGGAGCCTATCAACCATGCCGCAGAAACCTCTAAGCCTAATTCAGGAAGCTATTTATAACCAGTGCTGTCCCTCGTACCACACATCACTACATCCCTGACACTGCTAAAATTCTGATAAAACAGATTACTCAAATAAGACACCACACCTTCAGACAGAAAACAAAAGACATGGCAGAACCATTTCAAGGCCTCCATCAGATAACACACCAGGAAAGAGAGCTTCCACTGCAGGATCAGGAGTATCTTTCACCATATATGTCTTTTCAGATGCATTTAGATCATCCCTGGGCCATCATTCTATTATTTCTGATCCAGAAAACAATCAGAATTATTAAAATTAAATGATGTTTCATTTCCTTAGCTATATAAAGATCATTGTTAGCCTGCTTGTTAGAGTAGACTGCCTGTATTTCACCAGCTAGTAAACAACTCCTCCCTTCAACAAGGGGTGAGATCCTATTCTTTCCCCAATTAGTGACTGCCATGTTTCAGCCTGAAAGATGAAAAACTTACCTGAAATGTCTCACCATGTATGAAACAGCACATGGAAAACATAGGTAGTGCAAAAATCTAAGTAAGGTTTACGTTTGTACCTTTTTTCTGGTGACTGTCTGAGATGCAGCAAGCAGCACTGATGGGTTTGGGGTGCTTGATTTGCAGTATCTTCCTCCTAAGCACACCTTAATACCATGAAAATATCCAGGGACTACCAATCCATGTTGAGTGGTATCACAGCTATATTGCTACGGCAAGTTTCAAGTGAGGTCACCGGTGCAACTACAATGCCCATTCAGCAGGGACATAGCTGAAACCACTGGAAATGACATCAGCAATTTTTTGAACGAGTTCCTTTTCTGTGGTAACTAATGGTGTTTTAACTGTTCCCTGAAATATGCAGATAAAGAAGACATTACTGTACCTATCAGAAAGGGGTTCTTTAAAGAGTGTAATATATATATAGCTTTAGAATATATAGGGCAGAAGCTCTTAAAAATAAGACTCAGTCAGGTTTTGGTTCTGTAACGAAAGCTTTACCCTTAAGAGAAATGCAAAGTAACCTACAGTCAAAGGTCTGGCTTAATAGAGAAGTGTTAAATTAGCTTCCCACAATTTACTTCCTTCCCTGCCTTCCTTCCCTACTCCCTGCTATAGTGGGAGTTAAGCAAATTATTCACCATGAATAATTTAGCCTATGACTTCATATTTCTATATAAAGTATCTACAAAAAGATTATCTTCATATTTATTCATGACTTAATATTGTTTGAGGAACATGTTTATTTTACTATGTCTTGATTATAACCATGCAGAAGAGGTGACTTGCTGTGCAAAGAACAGCATCACAATATAGGCTTATTTCACACTACAAAAGGTTACATTCTATATAATATCTACTTAAGGCTGTGGATTAAAATAGAGTTTAGTAGCGCAAAGATTTTGCAGTTGAGCCTTTGAACTGAGATACATTTAATCCTACAAAACTGTGCAGCTTAAAACCTATCTGCATGGACAGGTTCAGACTTCTCTGAGAGAATGAAAGCCATCCAGACCTAAGGCAGCTCTGAGCCCCAAGTGCCTTAGTGCAGCACTTGCTTAGGGACTATGGTCCTGCTCTCCATTTGGGATTTATTATTTCAGGCACAGTAGCACATGCCATGAAATTCCAATCTAGTTCATACCCCAGAAACTCGCACACCCCTAGCTCCTTCCAGGTTCTCCAGCAATCTAAGCAAACTTTCTCCAGGCTCTGTGAAACCTCTGGCACTTGCGGCAGAAGTGACCACTGCTGGTCAGAAGAGGACATAGGTAACTTCAAATTACTACTGATGGCAGTGAAATCTAGGACAGCTGTTGAGGGAGAGGGTTGACTTGATTCCTGTGATCTTCCAAAACAGGGGACACAAGTCACTTCTCGTCCTGTCTGACAATCATTCTAAATCAGATCACAGACTCGGAGGCACATAATCTCTTGGAGAGATTATCATTGAACTGACCAAACATGAGAGCTCTAATTGAAATACTTTTGTCAGGCTATGAGTTGGTTTGTCCTGATTTACTTTTCCCCCATTGCCTTCACTTTCCTGAGCAAAACAAGCATCAGATAAAACTTGAGGGTTGTTTCCAGTTGTCAAACAATGAGTGAGTTTTGAATGATGCATCATTTCTTTACCTGTCCTTACAAGGACTCTCATGCAGACAATCTGCACACTCAACTGAAATAATCTGACCAGAATGGATATTTCTACAGCTGTTTCTGCTCAAAACATAGGCGCATATTCAGCATTATTTTTTCAAGCTTTCTGTGTGGAGCCATGGGCAGAGCTTGCCCATGTCAGGTAAAATGATGTAAAATGTAATGAATTCTGCACTGCCCTAGGAAAGACAAATTTTTGTCAATTCTGTCTATCTATTAGCGGAGATCTACTCTGATTTTTGATCTTTCCTTCAAATGTATTTGGAGAAAACACTATAACATGCTTTCAATTTGTACTTCACATATACCTTTGGCTTTCAATTTTCACATTAGGTAACACTTTCTGATTTACAAGCTTTAAAGGTACTCTCAGCTCTCCAAATGTGCTGTCTATGCTACCATAATTTAATAGGGCCACCAGCAGGTTTTTTTGATGCCCTTTGTGATCTTTCCATGTTCAGGTCCCCTCTTTGACTCTTTAAAGTAGCTGCATTACAAATAAATAAGTACTAGATATTACACAGTGTAGGTGAAAATCTTCCTCTCTTTCTGTGTAGGGAAAATTTGTATAACTAAGACACGACACCTTAATAAAACACAGAAGCTAGGAAAAGGTCACTCTAATTACGGAGGTTTAAGTTTTCATTTTATTCCATTACTCTTAAATAATATTATCACATGGCTGAATGTCAGATAAGACTTTCATGAATACTCTGTTCAAAATGGCACTAACTAAATAAAATGCCTTTACAATCTCCTCTGCCTACAATTCTTTTCTGAGTGAACAGATGCATACTTTGGGAAGAACTGCAAAGGAATGGGATTATCTTCTCCACATGATTCCATAGAGTGATTTATATGAAGCAATTTTCTGAGATGTCTTAAGGCATGAAGGAAAAGAACTTTATAGTTTAGGAACTAGGACACTCTTGCATTCAGTTACACGTGTGCTAGATACTACTTGAAACTAATTACTTGGCTAGATGTAAGCTGGCCTTACCTCTAAACAGTCTAAGGCAGTGAATGTCACAATGAACCCAAAGAAATGTCTCCTGATCAGTTCTTACGTTCAGCACCCCAGTAAAGATACAGAGAAACTCCAGCAAGAGAACAATAAAAAAATCTTTTTATCAACACCAGGGAAATAACACACCTCCAAACAGACCTCCTACCTTTTCCTCTTGAAGGAACCACCTTCTGTGAGAAGACTTCAGGCCCCTGAGGTTGACTTCCAGGATCTCTCATTAGTTGTAAAGTGATGGCAGCTGCTGTTGTAAGGAGGGAGGCAGACCTGAAAAGTATTTCCCTATTCCATACTCTTACTGGAAGTACCTGAAGAGCACTAAGGTACCTACAGAGATTAGCTGCAGGGACAGCTGTCAGTTTTGAAACTGATAATCTATGTTATAGGTATCTTGCATTACGTTGATTGCTTCCAAGTGGATATTTAAGTATTTCTGAAATGATATCATTAGGTTTAGAGTGGTTGGTGGAGATGGAAACCACAGGAGAACATTTCCTTTACTTTCTCAAGATCAACTCTCACCTGAGCTTGGTATTTCTGTGCTCAATCAAATAACCTATTAGGAAACTAAATTATTTTTGTTCACCTGAGTGATACTTTTACAAACTCATATTTAATTACATGTAGCTAATTCTTTATAAATGCATATTAAACCGCCCCAAAATACTCCACTTTCAGTAATAAAGCACAGACTATGACATCAGTTGCCTATATAGCCGGTTCACGTAACAGAAATTGGTGTAGGGATCCAAAAAAGATGTTAAGACAAACCTAAGCATTGCATCTAAACCCACTACACTTAATGGGAAAACCAACGCTCTGTTCCGTCCTGCCTCAGAAATGAGCCTCAAGTTGCAGGCTAAATGAAAATGTAGAATCAGATCCATGACGTGTAACACTGCCTGTCACATTGTCCACTTCTGACTTCTCCTCTTCATAGCTGGCCATGCACACAGCCAGCTTTTCCCTCCTACCTCGTCTGTGCCAGCCATCAATGCCCAAGTATGTTTAAATAACAGAGTAAAGAAAAGAACTTCTTTGAAATATTAACAATGCCCTTCTATCTTTTTTACAAAATCCCGCACTCCTCTGGTGCTATTATTTTTATTGCTATACACTCATTTAAAACACGATTTTTCATTCCTTGTCTCCTTTGGTTTTATTTCACACCTCAAATCATAATCCCTTTTACCTGGGTATGAATCACATAGTGAATGCCTTTACCTCTGGTTTCCCAGAAGGCTAAAAATATTTTATCTCAGTGTTTTTCAAGCCAGGGAACAACTGAGTTTTCTGGAAATTATCTCAGGAAAGCCAAACCCACCTAAACTTGAAGAAGAAATGCTCCCTGATTGCAGCTGCAATTCAATCATTTCGTTTTGTTTCTGATGTGACCCTCCTGCCTTCTGAAAATATTCAGAACAGTTACGAGGCATGGAGCCATTTGGCCACCGTTTTATTAATCAGCCATATTGTTGTAACACCTAGAGCAGAAATTGGTGTTGCGTTGTGCTAGGTGTTGTACAAGTGATTGTTTCTGACTGGCAGCAGATGAGCAATCACAGCAATCACAGCTGTGGCAGAAGCAGATGTTCCCATGCAAATAACCCTAATAAAAATGGTAATAAAGCCAGGCAGAAGATAGTTTCTTAGCTGGATTATTCCAGAGTGCTCTTCAAAAACCCATCTATCTTTACAAATAACACCTTGCATTCATTTCTGATGACAAATAAGAATTGCATAGAATGAGAACCACAGAAACTGAATGCGACTGATGACAGGCCAGCAGGAAGCTACACCCATATTGTCCATTTAGAGAATGTAATTGCAGGTGGGTACAAATTGTAACTTGATATATATTGGTGTTAATCCCTCTGGGCCACTGAAATATGCCTAGCCAGTATGATGTGACAATTCGGAGCTTTAAAGATAGTGGATTCTGCCTCTACTTTGCCCTTCAAACTGCTGCACTCATGTAACCTTGCTAATTGTGCTTTCCCCTCATCCAGCATTACTCTGAGAATTGCACAGTAAAGCTGATCAATAGACATGGTCAGCTGCACAACAATTTTACATCAGGAAATCTCTTTCTCTACAGAGAAGTTCATTTTTTCTTTGTCAGCAAGAACAGAAAGTGTTTTATTTTTCTTTATTACTGATTCACTCTTTTGCTTAATAACCTATTTTGCAAAGGCAGAAACGTACGCAGAGAAAAGGAAGCAGAAGAAACATATTCCCAATGTGCTAACATAAACCTATGCTGTTAAAAAAATATTCATTCCCAGAGATGTACAAAATATAACAAATGCATAGAATGGATAACAAATAATATCTTCAGCCTTGTAAATAAGCTTAAGGTTGTTTGAGGCTTAAAATCAAGTAGCACAGGAAAACAGACATACAGCCTACCCACAGATCACTCCTTCAGGGCATCCCCAGACCCTTCCCTGTTCCCAGTTCTTAAGTTAGCAGAGAAGCTGAAGGTGGGCATCACTGACAGATGTGTTTGCTTTCTGCTTCCTGAGGGTAATCTTCAACTGTATCATATGCATTTATGGGACAGATATTATCAGGACTATGTCTAAGGTTTTCAACTTTGAGATTTGATACTTGCTTTTAGTTGCTCTTGTCAGGTTACCATATTTATAAAGAGTGAGAGGAATATAAGTTGTAAGTTCCCCGGCATTTAAAATTTATGACATAGCAAAAATCAACTTCTATTTGCTGACCTCTGCTATTTTTTTTCTTTTTATATGTCTGTATTTTGAAATAGTCCATCAAGTCCTATGATCCAACTTCCAACGTTAACACTCTGAACACAGAAGCTGTTCTGTTACCAAACTTCATTACTGACTTGGTAGGATCCAACTGAAGCATTCTGAGAAGACTTAAAATTCTATTTCCGACCACATAGATGACTGCAAGTGAGGCAAATGTGAGGGGTTGTGGCTTTAGATCTTTAGGAACAGAACTGGGTCAGTAACTGATTTTATTGGGCCCTCTCAAATGGTTATCATGCATTTCAGTCACTGACAATACTGAAGCAAGTATCCTAGACATGAAAGGTTGTATCGGGCGACCCTCTGAGCTGCCCAGTTCTTGCAGCAGCTTTATTCCCGGTGAATGCCTAAATACTTTTTCAGAATGTGAATATTTAAACACAGCAAAGAAACCAGCACAGCAGGGCACGGGGTTATGTGGGAGACAGCTGGGTGGACTTTGATTGTATAGTGCTATGAACCTGCTTACAAATTCAGCTCAGAGAGAGCCAGCGCAAAGAGTAAACCTCTTGACTATGTCACAGTTTCATCTGTGTGGTTACTTGACTATGCTGCTAGTACACCTGCCAGCTCAGCTATTCAAAGGATTAAGAAGTAGATTTCCTGCAGAGCTCTCTGCACTGAGGGTATTTTAAATGAGCATAGCCTAAACAGTATTTCTTGCTTTCTTGTTCAATTTCTGTTTCTCCCATTCTTTCTTTTCACACCACAGAGTACAGTGCACTGTTTTCTTCTGTTTTAGTTGTCCTTTTCTTTCCCTTCGTTCTTATTTATCTCTTATGCTGCAGTCTGTTCTCTGTTGTATGCCTATCTCCATTTTCTCCCTCTCACACTCCTCACTCAGCCTTCTCCAAAGCATTGCCTGCAACCAACCAGTCAAAACAGTTAAGCTTATTTACAGGGCTGAGCTGTAGAGGCAGTACTGCCATATCAGGTAGTTTCTCAGACACATGCTGCTGTATCAAAGGAAACACAACCGCTCTAGCAATTAATCCATTACAGGAGATGGACACTGCAACACCCTTCAGCTGATATTTTTGCTCACCATCACCTGGCAGGGGAGAGCCAAGCTGCATTCCTTGCCCGCGGAGTTATTCCAGCTGCTGAATGCTCTTCCTGAAGCCCTCTGTCTCCTCACTTTGAATTACTGGTTGAGGCAGAGTCAGCACCAGTCCAGCTGCCTTAATTCAGTGAGATGAGGCGGGAATGCACCAAGTTTACAGAGATGCACCAAAATCAGTCCTCATTGTCTTTTGTACTATCTATAGAACTGATTTAGAGAGTACCAGAAAATAGTTCCTGTCTCTCTTGCTAGCCAACCATTTGAAAGGCTTTTCATTTCCTACTTCATGGAAGTTCAGCATGGTAAATTTTAAAAATGAAACAAATGGAAAAGTGTATCTTCACACAGTCACATTGGCTATGGAGCCAATTGCTTTTTCACTTCGATAATCAGTGCACGGGCTTCATGGATTACTGCCTCACAACACTAAGCAAAGACGAGTTGCAATTTTCTGGATTAAACCTTTCACTGCAGTTCAAGCAACCACATCCCTGTACAAAGCACTAGAGGAAATAATATTAATACCCCCTTATCTCTAAGAAGGGAAAAAAGCCCTCCTTAAAAGCTATAAACGTCAGGAGAACAATTGATTCCTGAAGTGAGTGACCCTGGGAATTCATGTAAAATACCAGTAGTGGAAAAATTCAGCAGTGGAAATGAGGATGGCCTAAAAGTGAGGCCAAGGCAGTGTAAGATGGATCTGCATTGTCACGAGTGCAGCTGGGGAGCTGGCCAGGAAGCTGCTGCACTGGGAAATAACAATGAGGTCCATAAAAGGGATGGAAAATGTACAGATGAGAGTTGCTGTAGGTGTCACAGACTTCCAAAGGACCTTGCTGCTGGGCCTCACAGTGAGAAAGCGGTGGTTTTGCGGCGTGATGAGAGTCAGTTATGTCACCAGGTGATGCACTGTGTTCACAAGAACACTGACAGCATGGATTATAAAAACATATGATAACTTCACAGTAAATGGTAAGATTCAAAGTAACTTCAATGTATGTATTGATACTGAATATTTGTAGTGGTCTCAATGATTTCCTTGTATTCCCTCCACCTGACACTGAGAGGGTAATGGAGCTTCACAAACATGATGTTATAAGTGTCTCTTTACTCATATCTGTTTTCTTCCATGCATTGGGCAGACAGTCACGTAATTGTGTGCCCATCAGCCTATGTGACAAGGTGAACATAACCCTTTTTTTAGGTGTAACTCCAATATAACCACTTTCTAGTCAAGAGTGTGCAAAAAGCGTCCTGCTGCAAACATGGCACACGTCGCTGTCCTGAGTATAAAATGAGATCTTACCTATAACTTTTCCTAGGAATAGTGCCTTTGGAGAATTGAAGTGAATATCAGATGCTGTTGGCAGGCTGTAACTTGTTGGAGGATAGTGATCAAGCTGGGGAAAGAGAAAAGAAAATGATGAGTGTTTAGAACAGATCTGCCTTCTTATAGTGCTACTGAATCAAATCTAGTTTAATGGAATTTATGCCACCACTTACAACTCTCGCTGATATGCTCTGCTTTCATTTTGACAAAGGGAAAACAACAGAGAATACCCTTCCTTCCATATCTTCACAGTTCCCAAGGCCTGGAAAATACCTATATTGGACGTTCGTTTGTTCCGGCTGCTGCAGAATCGCTTCAGCTAGTAAACCCAACAGCATCAACACAAAACCAGCTTATTATTTTAATATAAGATTTCCATTTAGGACCTATGTTATTGCTGAGTCTAGATTTACATAAATGAGAATTTGAGACTAATGCACGTGTTGGACATTCTCCTTTTCTCTTGGGAAAGCCATAAATTACTAAGACATACTTTTTTGTACCTTATATTTTATTATTTTCTGGTTGAAAATGTTATTTGTGATGACAGCTAATGAAACCTAAAAGATAAATTCAAGAGTAATTAATTTAGCTAAATACTTTAATCCATAGGAAACTCATATTACCCTGATATGACACAACAATCACATTACATCAGCATATTTTTTCCTGGCTTTTAACTATTTAACAGAAAGATGTGAAGAGAGAGGAATGAAATACAGTTCCTGTGCTGAGTACCAGCACTATTCAGATAGCTCTGTGTGACTCAATAGAGTTTTAAAGTTCACACTTGGTAAAGGTAATTGGGTTGAATTTTTACCTTTGCAGTTTATTGCACAGGCTTGAAGAGGGCAGAACAACAGCTGTTTATTTTATTCTGGCCTTACCTTGGCACAAAACAGGACAGAGACTCATATATGAGATTTAAGACTTTGCGGGGTATAATAAGCTGCAGAAGTAATTCTGGAGAAACCACAACACGAAAGGGCATGCCATTTTTTCATGTACCTTTCTGCCATATTCCAGATTTCAAATTGTTATTATCTTGGTTAGGTTTGCTTTAATGATACCGCAAACGTTCAATTCAGCAAAGTAGATGAATGGCAGATGGTGCAGAACTGAAGGGCTGAATTCCCTTGAGCACTGTGAGCCCATGTATTTGGACAGCCTACTAATGACATACCCATGCATGTGTAGAGGCAGTCATCTCAAGACACTGTAATAAGTGGAAAAGAGGGGTCTTGTCTTTCTTATACTGTCCCATAAAACCCAAACAAGAGAAATGTATCGACACAACAGACAGAGAGGGAAAATGTTCTCAGCAGCTGACAAAGAGGCCTAGCAAACACTCCTGTTGAAATGATTTTTAATTGATGATAACTAGTTTCCACGCTGTTTATTTAAAATCTGGCCACAAATGTGTATTAGCACGATTACTGACTACCTTTGAATTTTAAACTGCAGACTCTTGAGCTAAACGTATCGAAAAAACACAGTTCCATCTTCTTACTCAGGAACTAAGAAGTTCTAGCGTGCTCAGGGCATCTTGAACTGCTTTTCTCAGATTTTTAACGAACAACAGAAATACATATTTTCACTGAAATTAGAGTTACAGAATTTCAAACTACAAATGCAAAGAGTTAAAATACAGGTCTCAACCTCAATCACAGCAGGTCCTAAATACAAACTCTAGTGCTTGCTACTTGTTTCCCTGCTGGAAAGGAAATCAGTGTTCCAGCATCCAGCATCACAAGGATCAGAGCTGTTGTCAATGGGAGCTGCAGGCATATCAGGTGGAAAGATATTCCCTTCTTATTTCACAAGACACATCGGAATGGCTCAGAGCTGTCAGGGTATTTACCAGTATGGTTATTAAACTAAAGGTACAGATTTTAGAATGGCATATAAGGAAAACATTGGTGAAAAGACTGATGCACAAAACCCTGATTCTCCAGCCTCTCATATGCCAAGATTTTACCCTCACGTAACTTCTTTACCTGCAGTGGAATTATTTCTGATACATTCTGATCGCATAGGACTCATATTCTAGGTTCTAATTTTTATGTATTTTTAAATATATATTAAGATATGCTGAAGTAACTGATAAAATAATAAGGTGTCCTACCACATATATTGGTATCTGTCAGCACCATCAACTTCCACAGTTCTTCCTTTTCCAAAATAAATCTGGAGCAATGTTTAAATATTTCTTTCTATTATGACTTGGAATCTGAGAAGTGGGTTTGAGAAGATCATCATTATTCTGATAAGATACTACTACTAATAATTATCAATCTATCATTTAATTTATTAACATATTGTGGGTGTCCTAGACCTGTAGCCATGATCCAGCTGTCCATTATCAGTAGTAACTATCAGGAGCAGGTAATAAAAAAGTCATCCTTGCCCAATGTACAGGCAGCATCTACCTAAGAATGCAGGACATACCTGAAAATGAAAAGTCAATTTGCATGATGAATCACTGTGAGCACTAACATGCACAAATACAGAATACCAAGTTCTGCCAGCCATGGTGTAGTGAAACTCTCTTTGTTTTGAGTTAGCGCTTAGGACGTGGAAAGGATGGTCAATAAAGGATTAAAAGAGAATTGGTATATTAGCCATGTAAAGCTATAGCTTGTTTCACTGCAGTACGGGCTCCCTGCAAGGCTTCCTTCTGTCCATACGCCCATAAGCTTTGAGGTCTAGGGTTTTATTTTTAAGTTGCTCTGTAATTTGGGCCCAGAATATCTAATGTATCACCCCATCACCCAAAGCTTTGGGTTTGTAGCTCAGGTAATCAAACACACAGTATCTCTAGGAAGCAACCTTGAAACAGTTTAGTAGGTGGTGGCCTTGGCCACCTCAGAATAAAAACGTAAAATATCCTTCCAGGGATCTTGTCTCACTTAGTGCTTCAGGGCGGCAGAGCATGTCACCATGGTGCAGAGGCAAAGGATCCTGCCACACGTGGGAGTCAAGGATGGCAACAAGGAGTCTAATGCTGGGCTACATTGCAAGGTCTAACAGACACAGCCAGTCTACTGGCTAGGATTATTAACCTTTTGTACTGAATCAGTAACTGAATCTATCTACTCACATATATTTTCCAGATCTCATTAAAGTCAAGAAAAGATTTCAGAATGGGTTCAGCTCTGAACTGCTTTAAGGGTTTAACAACTAAGTTCTGGGTTGCTCTGATTCCTCCTTGTAATGAATCTCCATTTGAAAACTGGTGATATTGATTTCCTGGCCCTACAATCAGTAGGGACAAGCACTTCTGATTAGTTATAGAAGCCAGCTCCTGCTCCACTGCCAGCTCTGACATCTCTCTTCCCATAGGGAATGCCTGCATTGCTTTCTATGCCAGCCTTGACCCTTATCTAATCCTGCCACCTGAAATAAGATGGTGTACCACAAGCCAACAGAGAGGGAATAGTGACATTTCTGTCTGCTCGCTTTTACTGTCTTAATTATAAACTAGCATTATCTACTGTAAGAAAACTTTTTTTAGAGGCACTTAACCTAGGGTTTAGGTCAGCGAGGGGAAGGACCACGCTCAATTCTTTCCAAAGCTGTATGAGACTGCCATCCAGTGGATGCTCAGGTATAAGCAGCCTGCAACCTCTGTATGAAATACTAGGCTATCAATTCAGTAGAAGACACATAATAAAAAAGGAATTGCTAGTTTCAAATAATAATTGAAAAAAGATATTACATCATTTAATGAAAATTAAACAGAACCTCTGCACACACTGAGGTCTATGTCAGGAGCTTGTATAAAATTACACCTTTAAAATTATATTGAAGATTTTTCATTACAGCTCCTTTTCTTTAAACTCATTAATTTCATTTCAGCTTAATATAAACACACAGCGTGGCTTTGAGCGTCACACAGATGAAAGTAAAAGGCAGTTGCTGAGGAACTTGCAGTTTCGGTTCTCAAGTCACGTCACACCGAGGCAGACTGTCTTTATCTGAAGTTGCTGGGATTTAAGCAGCGGTTCAATAAAATGCTATTTCTTTAAAATTACTGCTCACTTAGATAATAAAAGTAATCTTGATGGGGCTCCTGAGATTAACAGACACATCAGACTGAGGGAAAACATAATGCCTACATTATTATAGTAGTCTCGGAAGAAAAATGTAAAAAGATATATGTGTATATATACACACACAAGAGATATATACATACGCACACATTATATTCACCCTGTGGATGTTTCTACATTTGTATCACTGTCAATCTAGACTCTCTGTGTGTACTGCTATAAAGCTGAGGTTTTCTTTATGCTGAAGACATTTCATAACAAGTGATTTCAGAATTATATGGAATAATGCTGTAAGGCTTAATCTTATACCATCTGAAGTCAATACAGCTTTGCTACTGACTTCAGTAATAGCGGGATAAAGAAGGGGATGTGTTATCATCATGACCAATGTAGTATTTCTTTTCTGCATTACGAAGATGATTTATCACTTATATTACAAAGCTTCTGCAGTCCTGGACAAGGGCTTTTTGTGCTAAGTGCTATAATATTGCATAACCAAAAGAAGGTTCCTGTGCAAAAATGCCTACAAAATTAGAATAGACTGGGCATGACAGTCCAAGGAAATAAGATGATATGCAGGTGTTTACATGGAGTTCTTCCAAGCATGCTAGTAATGTAACAGAAAGCAGAAAGTCGACTATGAAAATCAAATAGGAGATATTATGACTTCTTATTGCTGAAATAAACATGGTTATTCCCCTGCTAAAAGGTTTGGGGAACGCTTACAAACAATATTTTTAGGGTTTGAAAATACATATTTTTTAAAACAACAGAAAAGGAGCAGATTCAGGTGGCAACCGCGTAATTCCTGAGGCTGACCAAAGCTATTGTTACTGCAATTCACCTCCTTCCTTAGTGTGGCACTAGTGCTTCACTCATCTTTTTCGGCCAAGTTAGGTCCTTGACCCAGGTTAGTGTGGATCAGACCAGAGTCGGAGCAGGGACAAGCCAGGGGCTGTAAATGAACAGTGGATCCACAGAAAAAGGCAGGACCATAAACCCAGCGTGTTTTACTGCCTCAGACTGTCCCAGACTTGCAGCCTCACAGCTCATCTGGAACACAGGAGGAGGCACATATCTCAGCAGCAGGATGGAAGGTGAACTTAAGGTTTGCATTGTGTTTTGAGCTCCTCAGATGAAATTTCTATAGGGGTAAATGCTATTTTAAGAGCAACTCCAAATCTGTTTCGCTGGTTTAATGCACTGGTTTAGCCTTTTGCATTCTGGTTTTTTAAACAAATGTAAACTGCAGTCTTTTTTTGATAAAGTTTCTTTTTTGCAGAGATTTAAACCAGAAACGTGATCAATGTGGGATACAGATGCAGGAAAAACCTAGATACAGTGCAGAAAAAATTAAATTCAATATATAGAGTCTTTTTTCTGTTTAAAAACTTGAATGTGCAATCAGCTTGTATAAGAGGGACTAAAGCTGCTCTTGATCTGATAAATAATGTCAGGGATAATCTGACTCACTTAAAAAAATACAAAAATTGGGATAAAACTGAAATGGCAATGTAGATACATAACTCACAATGTAACAGAAGCACTGATAAGGAAAAGGACACTATTTAGTCTGGCTGCCTTCAACTGAAACAGTTCTGATGATTCTTTCCCATATCTGTTGACTTTTTATTGCTCTCTTTAATAGATGAATTACAATAAATGCTAACAGAAGCAACAGCAGGTCATATAATGCCAAGGTATTAAAATTAAAGAGATTCTACCTCAGGTACCTAAAGATGACTTTCACAGGACATTAATTTGTCCAACGTGCGCTGCCATATAATGGAAAGCACCTATTTCATGTTAAGTTTTGACTTTCTAAGGCTTAATCTTAGACTCAAATGATTTTTTTTTGTTCTTTCTTTGTTTCTGTAATTCCTACACAAAACGATGCCAAACCAGCAATCACATAGGCCAAGGAAAACATACACATTCAGTGCTGGAAATACACTATGGAAAAAGGAAACAGTCTCGACATAGGCCAGTGTAAGTAACACATGTTGTGAGGTGGGTAAACCTGCTGATATACTCTGCAGACCTTTGGGAATCTAGGGTGAGGAGGACTTTCCACTTCTGGGTCTTATCACAATATGTGGCCTACATACAGCCAAAGTTTGGAAAAAGACAACTGAAAAATCCTCCTGAATCCAGCAGTACAGGTGCTACTGAAAAGATGTGAGAAAGATGGATATGTAACAATTCCTCACTTACGGAGTGGTTTTACAGAACAGAAAGTAAAGAATAATATTCTTCCAAAAGGCCTCAAGGTTTGAAACCATGTCAGCTGATGCAGAGAGAGGGTAAAACTTTTGTGAAGATATGTACCTCAGCATCTGTCCCTGCTCTTCTACTTCAGCTACAGGGAAGGTGGCAGGCTCAGGTTTTACAATCATGAAACCACAGGCGAGGTGCAATCTTGCTATGGGGCTCCATAGATCATGTTTTCTCCATTGTCCATCTGCCAGTAAGAGAAAGACCTGACTCCATGTTCTGTTCTTCAGGGTATGGATACTCCACCCTCTCCTTTACCGATGGGTGAAAGGAGCTCTTGTTTATGACAACATTTTGACTTACTTTCAGCTAGCTGGGATTTGATGCACATGTGCTGACTTCTCCCTGGCAGATACTGCTGACCAACTCCATTGCGCACACAAGGGAAGGAGAAATGGCTCCTTTATGAGCTTCCTGCCTACCCATAACTGCTTTCTTTACCTGAAAGATTGTAAGTCACACTGTAAAATAAAGAAGCTGAGTAAATTCAGTGAAGGATAAAAGCAACACAACTGCTAGGAGACAGACATCCTGTGAGCACAAAAACAGATAAGAAAATTATTAATTAGTGAATGAGTCATTTCTGATTCTGATGCGTATGATTTAAATTCTGTTCTGCTGTATGTTGCTGCTGTTTACAGACTCTTGAGAATTGAACACCTAGTCCTCTGTAGCATCTGTAACTTCATCATAGTCAGAGGAATATGAGTATGAAAAGATCAGGGTCTGTATTTATACTCTGGAAAACAGATGGTGTTTAGGGTTATAGGCATGAGATCAATATATCAATATAAGCTTTGCAAACACATATATTTTCAAATCTGAGCAAAAACCATTTTCTCGTGACTTCTGATTGAGAAAAGAGCTTAGCAGCTGCAGGTAAACTGAGTGCTAATGCATTAAACATGCAGATGTAACGTATGGTTCCGCTCTAGGAAATGGTATGAGTTTGCCTTTCTGTTGCACTAGCTGAGTAATACACTGCCATTGCAGAATGGCAATATAGTGGAAAAGACGTATCTCCAGGGATTTTAAATATTTCATTTCAGCAGGAAGGCTTTTACTATTAATAGAACAAGTGATAATTTTTGTTGAGCAATACCTGCTTGGGAATTCATTAAATATGCTTTTAATATAATAGAATAACCTGATTATTAGGAAAAAAAGCAGAGGGCTACAGTCACATTGATATTAACTACGATTTACATGTTTACCTGGCGTTAAAGACCTGGATATTTAAAATACGTTTTACTCACGGCAGCTGCTACTGGAACTGGTAAATAATGCCTGGCTCTTTTCTTTCAAATCATGAACAGTATCTCCCCATTCCCTACCAGTCAGTGCAATGCTAGTTAAAACAGTCTTCAAATGAATCAGGAGTATAGACAATATACAGCACTGTACAAAGGATGCTGTGGCAGCATGTTTGCCCAGAAAATGAAGTAAATAATAAATAAATAAGGCATTTCTGCAGCATAGGGTAAAGGTTTTCAAAATGTGACTCAATGGGAGAGTTTTCAGAGAAGAGTTCTAAAACTGTTTCATGGCTCAAAAATGATAGACTTCTATTGTAAACTAAAATAGTTCAACTTATTTAGCTTCTTACAGACAAGATGAAAGATGTTTCAATCAGCATCTCTAAGAAAGTGTGAAGGGGAATGACACCCGAAACCAAACGACTCTTTCATCTCACAAAGATCCCAAAGTTAAATGCTGAAGTCAGCAGAACTCAAACTAAATTAGGTGCAAACCCTGCATAGGAGTGGCACTTAACCACTGTTAGAGATGGCCAAAGGAAAGGGTAACTTTTCTGTCATTTGAAGTCTTTAAAGCTAGATAAAATGTCTTTCTAGAAAATGTGTTCCACTGTATCCTTACTTTTGGGGTTAGCTGCAGAAAATCATTTGGTGAATTTTTATGGTTTATTTTTTTTGAGCAAGAGCTCAAACAGAGTGATCATATTCTGTTGAGGCTTCAAAATACATGAAAAATGACAGGTATGATTTTACAGCAAAAATAATGATAGGAGGTGGAATTACAGCCTCACTGAATCTATGAGAAAGTTTCCACTCCCTCTAATGAGACCCAAATTTAATCTGAAATGATAAAAATTGTGGCTATATTCACTGCATTTAATCTTGGGATTATGTGCAGACTGCTTTGCTCAACCTCACCCATTTCATTTTGCTATTATGTTTACCATTATGTTTTGCACTTCAGATTCGTTCTGAATTAACTTTGTATGATTTACATTTTTTATGCATCTAGGGGTTTGCAAATGCGATCTCTTTTCAAGTAGCAGAGTTCAAAATGAAAATAAGAGAATGGACTTGAAAAAACTCTGTTTCTTCTTGGCTTCACATGGGAAAGGGTCAAATGCTTCCTTGATTACTTTCCGTAGAAGATGGGTGTTTCTACTGTTTGCCTCTGGTGAAGCTGCAAAATAGACATCTGTACAAATAAATTTTCTGGATTATTCTCAATGTTATCAACAGCTGAGTTCAGGTCAGAATTTCCATAAAGTCTCATAATTAAGTTCACTTTGAATGGAGTCAGGAATTACTATTGTGAATATATGGTATTATGTATCACCACTCTACCACAGTTCTCCATACTGTTCAAGCCTGAAAGAAAGAACTGTCAGCTATCCTTCCATACAGTCATCTGATCTGATGTCCACTGGCTGCACATAGTTGCCCTGAGAGTACATGGATGGGTTTGGGCCGCTGGAGTTCCGAAGCAGTTGCTCAGGTCTAATCCTTTTCAGGAACAAAGAAGGCATTAGAAGCTGCATCTCATAACCCATTCCTAGAAATGGCTTTAAAGGAGGTGTGAAGAACTGGAGATCCATTGAGAATGTACAAGATCTTAGTAGAGAAGCTGAGAGCCCAGTCCAAGTCTGCTGACTATCAGCTTTGTTTCACTGAAAATTAAAGGGCATCACATGGTTTGTTTCTTTCTCTGTAAAATGCTGATACAGCTTTGTGCAATACCACAGAAATGCCTCCGGTCCAGATTCCACCCTAATTGGACTCTGGGAACATGCACAGAAGCAGGAGATAGGAGTCTTGCCCTAGGATACAACTACTGCAGTTCTTTACAGTACAATTTAAAGCCTGCTGGAGTCAATGGAAGACCCTTCATTGATTTCATTGCTTTGGATCAGAACTTCTGCTAGGGAGTTTTTGTCCTTGGCTTTCTTAAAAGAAGACATTCACTAGTGTGTGAACAGCATTAATCACCCATGAACACTTGCCAAAGAGTGATCTGGTTTTTATGATACGGAAAACACGCTGCTGAAGCATGAAACCTTTTAATGAAGTCAAACAAAGCAAAAATTGCTCTCTATGACCTACAGCTCAGCTCCTGAAATGTCATTTTCTGGGATAATACATCCCCCATCTGTCGGTCTAGGCTTCCTCTTGCCACAGGTGAACTAATGCAACCTTGGAGGTATGCCATGGTTACTAGTATCTGGTATTTTACTAGAGGCAAGTGATAGGAATTATTAATTGTTTATTTTACCCACCTGATGGAAATCACAGAAAATGAGCAGATCTTTGTCCCTGAATTTGTCATTTTGGTTTCCTGACACCCAAATCAACTGTATATCCTTAATCTTCTCATTGAGAAACCACTGGCATCACAAATGGGAGCTTGTTATTTAATGCAGAAGCAATTACTGATTTGTCAAATAACGTCAGTGAATGCAGAAAACTGAAATACAAAAATCTTCTGACAGAGTCTTTGCTACTACCTTTAGTCTTGACTGTCTTGGTACGGTAGGAATAGGGATGTCATTCTAATGAAAACAATTCATGATAAATATTTGTTCTTGTGCTTGTTTGTTACCTTACTGGGTATACAATATTGTGCATATGGTTATTTCAAAGCTCACCTCAAATTCTTATTGATGGGACAGGAATTCTATGTAAGGAATCAGTGCTCCCAGCACTGGGTGAGGTCTCACAGAGTTCACTAATGAGTCCCTTACTGTATTTATACGTAAGTGAAACTCCCCCAAATCATGATGAAACTGGTTCATGTAGTTCATATGGCAGCAATTTATTTCCTGGCTGCAGATTTTTTAAATCTCCCTGGCACTGCAGGGTTATTACAGTAAGTTAGAAAGACAGGTATTCTAAGTATGGACTTGCTGTTAAGATCTCAAAAATACTGAGTGCTCTTGAATTGAAGCTTTGATGAGAAATAAATCCTTCTAGTGACACTTTTATGCCATGTAGAGATGTGGAAGTGTGAGCAACAGCACCTGGCAAGCAAGCTGTCTTCTTTAAAAGCAAGCAAACCAGCTGCTCATCAGGCTGGAGAAGGATTTAGCAGGAAATAAAAGTCTACTCATATGTTCATTGCTCAGATCTGCAAGAGAAAACTCATACTTTATAAAGTGTCCTCTGGATGCTGAGAAAAATTGCATTTATATCTTCTGTATTTTCAGACACTACGATGAGTTCAGATTTGAAAACTAGGACTCATTTTCAAGTGAACAACCTACTTAACAGATCCATTTCTGGTCGTAACAGTTCTTTCATTTTCAGAACATAACCAGATAGGTAACAAAATCAACTTCCTTGTGGAGAATAAACAAAATTTGATAGAAACCTTCTGTTTCACGATGCAGTAGTGGTAAGATTTCTGGATTTGCTTTGTATGGGTCCTCTCCTTGCATGTGCATCAGACAGACTGTCTCATTTACTAAGCCTCAATTGTATCCACATTCTGATTACAAAACCTGCTGTGTTTTAAGCACACTGACTAGATTAAGAAAGTTTTACACCTGCAGAGCAGTACTAACAAAAATGTTTCCCTCTCTTCAAAGCCCTAGATAGGCAGTGGTCTCCTAAAACACTGGGGAAAAAAAGTGGGTAGGCCCCAAAAGCAGGTAAAAGGATGCAAGGCTGGCATACTTAACTGTGTACGTATATTCCAACTGGGCAAGGTATCTCACCTGATCCCTTCAGAAAATCATTTATTTAGCTTTACAGCTGCCATATGCCATACCTCCCCAACACAGAATCATTCAACAAGCAGAATCATTCACCTGCACCTAACCCTAACAGCAGTAAGAGAAATAAATCCAAATGCAATAGCATGCAAGACACATGCATATATCAACTGATACCCCTCATAACCTCCAAAGGCCTGAAAAGTGTTTGGATGTATCACCTGAATATTTTTTAGATTATCTGGAATTTTGCAAGTAATTTTATGTCAATTATTTCAGTGCATCCAGAGTTATTCTGAGTACCAAAAGCCTTAGTCAGGTAACACTGTAATGCACTGAAAAGGTTTCCTTTTGATAAGTTCAAGCAATAACTGTCAGGGATCTATTGTAATCTTTAGGTAGATAATACTGTGACAGTTGCCATCCTTCACCTTTTGGCTTGGTTTCTAAGGAGACTTACCCTTTTTATTTTTCATTTGTTCTTGGCTTTGGTTTGCTTCTTATGAACTAACAAATCCAGATTAATGTATCCCATCCACCTGACATTCCTGCCAACAAAACTGTTCTCATTCCCTGCTGCAATCTCCATGTTTTCAGATGTGACAACCAGGGAATGAAACAGTGCTGTAATGACCACAAGAAAGCTGCCTGGGAACACTGACTGCTTCTTGCAGCACTCCCCTCAGTTATTTAAATAGTATTATACTATCTCAAAGGTTTGTAAACTGAGATACGGAGAGATGAAGTTCCTGCCTGTGCTGCACCAAAACCTATATAAGCCAGAGCTATGTGCCTTCTATACTACTCTGTCTCAGACTCCTGTCACACAAACACTTAAGCATCAGCTCATTTTTGCAGAACAGCTCTTCTGATTTCACTGGGCTACAGGGTAAATTTAAATTTGAAGACATTCTCATTTTCAGACTCAGGACTTAGGCATGATATTTAGTTGTCTGTAAATCAGGCTTTACAGCCATTTAAGATGCTGTAGGTTATGCCTCCTGGCTTCCAGCTGCTGTTTCAGAATGGTGTAGGTTTATCTTCAGTCCTATGTTATCTATCAGCTCAGAGATCTCTGATGCCCTCAAGCACCTATACTGACACCTGTATTAGCCCAGCTGTCATCACACTAGAATGAAGATTTCAGAACAACACAACTTGTTGCAACAGAGGGAGAGAATATCTCCCGTTAACTCCTAGGAGTGTGATCTGCAAGCAGAATCCCATCTACTGTACTTTTTATATCCTAAATTGCACTGATATCTCCAGAGGAATGGAGACCATCAAGATACAAAATGTTACAAGCTACAGGTAATGGAACCAAACAATCTACTACTTACCTGCAGTACTATGTCCCGTCCATTTCGTGTGATGTTAACAGTATGGGGCTGTCCATTAGCCATGTTTCTGTGGTCAACATCAATGTTATATGGCTCTTTGGTGCCTCCAAGGCTGTACCGAATTTGCAGATTCCCTAGTGAATGAAATGTGAAAAGCACCCTCAGGTATTTTGATCTTTATTCACCAGCTATTTTTCCCTCTTTGTTTTCATATACAACTGTTAGCGTTCTACACTTAAACTGCTCTCAGAGCTGCTCTCTTCAGTAACAGAAGAGCCAGTGTTTAAGATTATAAAGCTATTGGGCTGGAAACTGCTTCTGGTTTATAACCCAGAAGTGTGACAATGACCAGCATCTAAAAACTAGTGTTTGCAAACACTCCAGACTGCAAACCAAGCAAATCAGAGCTGTGCCTAGAACAATACGGACAACTGGTACAAATTTGAATGCATCAAGTACCACTTTATTGTTGAGATTATTATCCTTGCTGCAATAAAACTCTTTGAAGTTAGACAAAGCATGAAAGAATAAACCACTGACACGGACTGAATAAAGGCAAAATTACAACAAATTAACACTGACACATGATCTACGCAAGGGATTTTCTTGCTTTCTCATTTAATTGTTGCTGACAGGTGACCGTCTGGACTTTTATGGAAATTTAATAATATATGGTGAAATGAAAACCTCAGGTTACAGTGTTAGAGAAGTACAGTCAAAAGTGGTTAATTGATATTCATGACATTTTGCCAGACAGATTTCCCTTTTCCAAACAAAACTGAAGTGCCTGCTCTTCTTAAGTGATTTTAATATTTAATTAAAAAGAAGAATGTTTGCAAAGGGAAATGCAGACCCCATTGTTCATCAAACCCAGAAATACTCTGTCCCAAAAGAGCAGCTCTAGCCCTTGCTAACTCTAGTTTAGATGTTTGATATGGGATTTCTCTCATGTACCTTCTTTCTTCCCCATGAAGGGAAAAAAATGAGTGGCATGTGCAATACTCATATTAACTTATCCCGTAAGAGATAATGGTAAAAAATCATCCTAATTATGATTTTCACAGGGCACTAAGGCACTATTTGGAATCAAAGTATATTAAGTTTATATACAGCTTAAATACTGTAACAGCAAATGATCCATATCCAACTTTCAACCATCACCAAAAGGTTCTAGCACCTTATGTATTATGCTACATCCATATTTTAGCCACCTCAGTGGGTATTCAGATATTCAGAAGGAACAGTGCACTGCACATTCCACTGACTACTGCCATGAGTTCAGTGATTAAGATACCCACATGTGGATGCCTATTTGTCCCCTCCATAATGTTAGTTCATGGCATGGATTTGACTGTTCTAGTAGGCTTTTTACGGATGGGGGTTTTGTTTTGTGTTTTTTGTGGTTTTGTTTTCTGCATTTGTTTTCTTTTCCCCATTTTGCTTTGAGAGGAAGGGTTGACTAATGAAACCCCACTACATCAGTACAAAACCTAGCACAAGCAGAACAGAGGTTAAGGTCCTCTGTACTTTATTTTTACATAACAAAGCTGAAAAGACTTTCTCATTAGTTCAGATCTTCAGCTGAATGTCAACCCAGTGTTATTATCAACTGTGCCTTCACTGGAGAGAGCCCAGAGAGGCTGCTTACCAGATGGCTTGACAAGCACAGCCATGAAGTCCTGGGTGTAGGAGCTGATGTACAATAGAACACAAGGGGACTTCGTGGTACTGAAGCTGAAGCTGAGCTCTTCTTTATTTAAGTTCAGGTCAGGCTCTGTGGTCTCGGTATCTGGAGAACTCAAAAGCGTTCGGCTCATTAAATCCTTCATGCTAGTCCCTGGGGAGTGGAAGTTGTAACGAAGCCACATTCCCTCTTCAAAAAATGCTCCAACATCTTGAACATAAGAAAGAAAAAATAAAGAGAAATTAAACATGCTGACACCCTTTGGATTAAACACATTACTACTGACTTGACCAGTACTAATCTGTGCACGTTCCACTGCTGTGTTAAGTGCTTTGCCAATATTTAGGTCAAGAGCCTCACTATTTCCTAGTAGGAATGAAAAGGACAATCTCCACTTTACTGGTGAGTACCTGGATTAACAGAGCAAAGGAAAGATTTCCTTTGTGTCACGCAGAAGATGTCTCCTATGTTACAGATGAGAAGAACCATGCGTTAGGTTTATTCTCATTGAAGTCAAGCAGTAGATAATGCTCCAAATGATGAGATACAAGAGAGACTTAGGGGACACAATAAGCAAACACTGTCAAGGAGAACAAAAGCCAGCAATGCTGACCAGCAAACCTAAGTGCATTTGGAAGGTCCAAACAAAGGAATGATGGCAATTCCAGCACCTGAAAGATCTGAAACAGGACTAGACACAATGCTAGAAAGTTATCCACTGCTAGCACAATCCTTCATGGAACTGCATAACCAGTATGGCCTTATGGGAGATAAAATAAACTAGGGAGCTCAATTCAGTGGGCACAAGGCAAGACACACCTGAACTGTATTCAGAGTAGCTGAGCAGAGACAAGATAAGATGACAAGTAAAATTATAATAGATTTTATTGATGCTTCTTTCCACAATTTTGCTAAAGTTAGTGCTGCAAAAGCTTTACATTTTCCTGTTACCCTGTAAAAATTCTCCAAATCTCAAAATATCATAGCCACTGTTACTGTGTGGCCACATAAAACATGGAGTCAAGTGGTGGTCCCAAGGTGCCATAAATAATTTGATCATTCTGAATAGATTTATGACTAACATTTTATAGGAGAAACCTTAAATCAGCCTGAAACAGTTATGGAAGAGGCAATTCAGTTTAACAACTGTATTTTGCAGTAGACTCAATTTAAGTACCCCTGGATTAAAAGTGAAGGGCCCTATCCTGAAAATACTTCCCCAAATTGTGAAGCCTTTTGCCATTAAGAGCAGCACTGAAAGTAAGTGTTAGCACTGACAGATCTACAGCAGTACATGCTGTAGAAGTAAGTATTACCAAGACTGGCTTAAAACTATCCCTACAACCAACTAATTTATTCTTCTTCAACCTCTGCTTCTATCTCACACAAGCTGCTCCTTGGGCAGATGTTGCACCAATTGCATGGTTATGGTGCTAGCAGAGCTGCTGGCCAGAGCTAAATGTGATGAATTGCTACCTCAAATGTTCATTGCCACAAAGACAGCTTTACGTAAACGGTGCTCTCTGAAATGCTAAGACTTTTTTTTCCAAAGGGGTTTCATAAGAGGAAAGAACGTCCTGTATGTTTAACTTGGTTTGTGCTGAGAAAATCATTCTCAGTACAGCCGTATTATTACAGGCATACAAGCTACTGTAATGAGCCTTGAAATTCTTCTCACGTGCACACCACCTCTTTTAAGAGGAAGCATAAGTGGAAGGTTCACTTCAGCTGTGTGAGCGTATTAGGCCCTCAACAGGAAGATATTGAATCCCCTCAAGTTCCAGCTCAGCAAAGAGGCTGATGCACATTACGTTCTTTGCTGAATGAAGCTGAAGTCCTTGCAGCAGGGCTGCAAAGTGCTCACCACCTCACAGGAGCAGGCTGTTTAAACTATTAGAAATACTAGAAAACGCTAAAAGATCATTTTCTCTATATTGAACACAGCTATAAGATGACTTGGCAATGCTGAGAGCTGATCGATGAAAAAACTATCTACTTTGAGGTCACAAGCGTATCATCTTCCTGAAGCTCTCACAGAAGGAATACAGAAGCCCTTGAATCAGAAAACCATTCAAACTGCCTGAATAAAATGCAGCACAAACCCTGCTGCTGAAATGTGGGGGAGGTTTCCCTGCATGACCCCCTGCTTTCTTTTGTAATACTTCAAAGGCTACCTAAGAAGATGACTTTTGGGAGACAGCCATGAGGCATAATGAAGGGCCCCTCTGCTAACTGCCCTTTCAAGGCAGAAGCCTTGGGGAAATGAATATGGCAGTAACAGATCATTTTCTTCAGAAAGCAGTGCCTATTTCTACACCAATATCCAGTGAGGTTGTCCCCTATTGACAGACTGCAGGTACATTCATGTTGGGCTTGCATTGTAGAGGAACCAAGACCAGGAACTGAGGATCATTTGAAGCAAGTTGATGAAGCAAGAGGCATATGCATATCCCTAATGTGAACTGCACATACTTTATAAAACTGTCCAGCTTCACCTGGAAAAGGGATGCAGCAAAAACTGATCCAGAACTTCCACACAAAACGCACACATACCCAGAACTGACAAACTCATTTTGAAGGTTGCAATTCTATGGTCATCCCCCCTAGTCCCCCTCTCCCCACTCACCTACTTGTGGTTTTGTATATTCTCATTCTGCCTAGGTTCAAGAGTATTGAAAGACTGGAGAAAAAAGCCAAATAGCAACAAAAAACCCATTTCTCTTATAAAAATTACACAACTTCATAACAGTTCTGGGCCAGTGTTATAGACGTAAGAGTCCTCATTCTCCTTTGCCGCTGATTTAACAGCAGTGAAATGTCAGTATTGATTCTTCTCTTCTCAGGTGATGATGATTCTGGTAGCCATACACTCACACCCAGAACTTGTCTTCTTTCTACATTACTTTTCCAACTCCTGTGAAAAGCATTGCCAGTATGGCACACATGTGGCTGAACACAGCTTCAGCAAGATTTTCTATCTGGATGTGTGTATATAAAAGATACAGAACACAGCAAGCTTTACGGCAATTGAACTGGTGCTGCGCTGGCAGCTGGGATAGGAATAGTAACAGGGATTGTCATGAATCAAGTGCAAAATAGTACTCCAAATTGAAAAGAAGCAAAAAACCCCTAAACCCAAACCAGTCCCCAACCACACCGAATTTAAAACCAGCAGCTTTTCAAGACTGGCCCTGTAAGAGGTGGAATCTACTTTTTTGCAGTAGGACAGCTATTCCTGTCTCACAAGGGCCTTCTCAGAGTTTTCCAAGTCAACTCAAGACCTCGCTTGTGTCACCTTTTACCTGGGGACCAAGGAGAAAGTAATGCTTGTTACTTCTCTGGTATCATATCCAACATTAGAAGGACATGGACCTGCTGCAGTGAGTCCAGTGGAGGCCAAGAAGATGCTTCAAGGGCTGGAGCCCCTCTGCTAAGGAGACAGGCTGAGAGAGCTGGGCTGGTTCAGCCTGGAGAAGGCTCCTTAAGGGGAGACCTTAGAGCAGCTTCCAGAGCCTAAAGGGCCTACAGGAAATCTGAAGAGGGGCTTTTTACATGGGCCTATAGGGACAGGACAAGGAGGAACAGCTTAAACTGACAGGGGAGAAACTGAGGTTAGATATTAGGCAGAAATTCTTCCCTGTGAGGGTGCTGAGGCGCTGGCACAGGCTGCCCAGGGGAGCTGTGGCTGCCCCATCCCTGGCAGTGTTCCAGGCCAGGCTGGACGGGGCTTGGAGCAACCTGCTCTAGTGGAAGGTGTCCCTACATGTGGCAGGGGATTGGAACTGGGTGAGCTTTAAGGTCCAGTCCAACCAAAACCATTCTATGACGGTATTTGGCTTTTTTGAGGCTGGGCCTTCAAAGCAACCTTATTAATGGACTGCAACGGCGTAAAACTCTGTGTGAATCACAACAGTGTAAAACACTGGTGCAGACTACAAAGACAAAATCATGACAATTAGGAAGCCTGGCCAGGACACATGAAAACTGCATTAGAAAAAGATTCGCCCCTCTTTGTGTCACAAAGCTGACAGAAATGCCTTCTTACAGCATGCCCCATTCTTGCAGCCTTGAATGCCTCCTCAGCTCTGCTCAGATTTGTTAAGTTAAAAAATATTACTCTGTGATGCTGCTTGCCTGTGCTCAATGCTATATGATCCCTGCATGGAGTTCTGGACGTAAAAAGCAGCATATTCAAAATCTTTAGCAAGGACAGTCACTCTATGCATGTACAAAGAACTATTAGGGCAATCAATACAGCTGAACAAAACCTCTTCCCTTTTTGATTTCTCACAGTTATGAATAGTGAATATAGATTAACAAGACTTTGCTGGCTTGTCACTAAAAATGTGCTAGAGAGCACCAGAAATTACGGCTATTTCCAGGCTGTGGTCACAAAGATTTACTGAAATACATCCTGGCCACAGGGCATCAGTAAAGGGTCAGAATCTCACAGCTGTGTATCTGGGACAGAATTTCCTTTGAGTGCTCTGAAAATAGTAATGCTTATATTTCATCTGGTTAGCTCACTCACTGTTTTATCCTACCTTCAGGCTCACAGTATTTAGTTTTTGAAACCAAGGAGTCGAGATTCAAAGGTTTTGTTCTACACTTTAATGACTCCTATTCTGGTTGCCATTACTGTAATAATTTGTGATGCAAATTTATATTGTCTGTGTGTGGAGTAAAATACCAAAATGCAGCAACTGCTTGTTGTCATTAGTAAAATATAAACCTACAGAGTGTTTGCTTCTCCTATATGAATGTACCTGTACTCAGTATAAAACCCCCCACCTTTCTTGAACAAATGAGCATCAGAATCAGGGGATATGAAAAAAAAATGTGCACCAGTGAAAATATGGAGCCTGATCATAAATCCATGCTTCCCACTAACTTCAGTAGAACAGGATGAGTGCCACCAAAGATGGGGTGAAGCCATCTGATTCATTACACCTGCAAGCCTCCCTAGTCAATGCTGACAGGTAGCTTCTGCAGGTAACCAGTTTGGCATACCTAAGCAAGGCTGAGCTCTGAACCTTCTTTTGCAATAGCCCTGTAATCCAGGTGCCTTTTATTCTACCTTGCACATGCCAAGGAAAGCCTAAAAATGTCATGAAAATCACAGCTGCAGTTCATTATGTATGGATGTGAAATTATTATAGACCTTCCTATGCTAGCCATTTGAACTGATGACTAGGATAGCTGACTTGGAATAAGGGAATGGCAACCTGAACTGCGCATTCCCTGCTGAATCTAAATGAAAAAACAGCACAATTTCTAATGGAAATATCCATAAAGGTTAAAAAAACCCCGTCAAATAAAACAGGATAGATGAAGAAAAATACAATGTCAAACATACAACAGATCAGGTTTCATGATTTCCTGCCAGGGTGTCTTTGGGGCTGCTCTTCAGGCAACCTCAGAGAAAAACTTGCATCTTTGAAAGAGCCATCTGAGAAATGTTAGAGACTGCCATCTGATGATTGCACAGTATTCAGAGTGACAACTCTGATAGGTGAGATCTGGCTTCAATTCCTTCCTATACCACAGGTATCCACTCTAAAAGTGAGCAGTTCCTTGCTGCCCTCATCATCTCATTCACTTTCTGCATTACTGTAACAAAAATGCCTTCTCATATCACAGAGCTATTGTAAGGACAAACACCTTATCAGCTTGTGAGATGCCAATACTACCCAACTAGCATGCAGGTATATAAATATTGCACAGAGGTGTCTGGTGTGAGAACCTCAAATCTCTCAGTTGCCTTTGCACAGACATGCAGCAGCTGGCAACGCTATTGAAGCTACTCTACTCATCTTTGATAAAACATCTGCATGCAGGGAGCACTGACACCAGGGGAGGCTGACAGGTAGGTAGGTAGCTGACAAAGACACTGAAAGTTTAGCACCTTTTTTGAGCCAGGACTTAGTGTTTTTTTAACTCATTACCCTGATTTACTCCTTTCTGTATGCAGAATAAGAAATTCTTGCATTTATAAGTAGTGTATTACGACGGTAAGTGGCCTGGCAAGCTCTCTTTATACTCAGGTTGATATCTCTTTGAGATATGTAAGGAGCATGGAGAAGGGTTGTTTTGCCTTAAAAAAAGAATGAAAAAAAAATATTACTTTTTCCAATAAAAGAATCCTTGCAACTTAAATGAAATGCAATTTTCAAAGCATCAGAGCATAACCATGCATGTTTAATAAGGCAGTATTGACAGGACAGCAGAATGGAATAGCTTTACAGAGTATATATTTTTTTTTTATCAGTATATATATTTACTCAATAAAGGCTAAGAGCCAAGTCCCGGAGTTTGATCTAGAGGCAGAAAAACGTGACTGCAGCACTCACACTCACCAGACTGGGAGCCTAACATTCCCAACACAAGGAAAATTTCTGATGTAACTTTCAGCTAACAGATCACAATCATGTTGTGTATAGAAGAATTTTTCTGGGGGTTGGGAGGGAATGTTGCCTTTGACATTCCAGGTACTGGGATTATGAACAATGAAAACTAAGAAGTTAGTTACCTTACACTGCTTGAACAATCCTCTATCCCATTACTTAAAGCCAGGCAATGAAACCTATTTGCAACTAGCAAAATGAAGGGAATTGAATGGGTATAACTGGGGGGAATTTGGAGATGATCAAGAAGTCTGTGGAAAGGGAGCAGAGCTGCTTCACCCATGTGCTACAGCACCTGAGCTGGCATGTCTTTTTTTGCATCCACTCGGCCTAGTAAAAAGCTGGTTTTAGTCTTTGAGGCAGGCAAGGGAGCAAGAAAGGAAAGAAATCGGACCATGACAATGGCTTTAGGGTTCATGAAAATCTAAAATCAGGCATGAAGGAGTTCAGTTCGAGCATTGGCACAAGGACTGCAATATTTCACACTGTGAATCTGAGCTTGACTTGAAAGAAAGAAAAATATTTCTACACTGCACTCATCTCCTTGGTGCTTGTTGATGCAAACTGGGTAACTGCACAGAAACTGGGAAGCTTTGAATTTACCCTTCTAGCACACCTGAAGGCACATGAGTCACAGCACCAGCTATTTAACTTTTTTTCTTGGCCACATTCTCTTGACAGAGGACAATTTCTTCTCCTAACATTGATCCACAACACTTCAATACCCAAAGGAGGAATGCTTTCTCCCTGGGGGATCCCCCACATTAGAGTGCTGCCACATGCTCTGCAGAGCCATCTCCGCATCTGACCTTCACTCCTTTTGTTTAAGGGAAGGAAAGAGTTGGTTTTTTAAAGGGGGCTAAAAAAAACCTGTTTTCCCAGAAATGCCTTTACAGTGATAGGACAGCTATGGGAAGAAAAAAGAAGATGATTTATGCTTAAGCAAAGGACAGGGAAAGGCCAGAAAGCAATCTGTAGGACTGCAGAAACACTGCAGCTATTCCTCAGAACAATTTCTCTGAGCAGTGAAAGAAGTGGAGTCAATTGCATATGCCCCAAATACAAACCAAAAATAAAGGTAAAATAGATGTCAGACTGTATTTTTGCACTTTTTTTTTTTTGGCCCTTATAAAAATCTGGTGTAATTTCCAGGCCACTACCACATCAATCACATTGATCTGCTGATTATAAGGTTGGAAGCAATGCAACATCTCATCGGCCATCAGTTTCTGGGCTCTAAGGATGGATTCCATCAGCAAAAGAATCCACAATATGCAAGGCCTCTTTTTATTATGAGATGTGTTTATTCATTATGAACTGTATGGCGATTTCCTTAAGGTAACGATGGGATTTTTCCTTTGGTTTTTCCTATCACCTCTCCTCCTAGCACTTGCAGTGTGCAACCAACCCCTAAAAGTTTACCATGAGGAAGTATACTGAATATCAAAATAAGATTTTTGGATAAGAAAAGCAATAGGAGCAGACTGTGGGATATTGAAAGGTATTACGCAGCAGTTTTTTTAGGGTAAGATGTCACATTGATTTGGATGTGGGGACTTAAAAAGTCAGGCACTATTGATTTTCAAATCAACAGAGGCACCTGGCCTGAAGATTTACTCAGAGGAGTAAAATAATGAAACCTAATCCTAGTTCATTGTGCAAAGCACTAACCTTGTCATTTCTTGGCAGCTGATGTGAATTCCTAGTAAAGGTAACAAAGGAAAATCTGCTTGCTTGCCTCCTATCAGACTCACCCTCATCACAGTATCCAATAGCATACTGTGGTGCTAGTTAGAAAATCGCAAGTGACAGAGCAGTATTAACCGATGTCCTTGCTATGAAGAATGGAACTGGTTGAAACCAGACAATATGGCCTTTAAAAACATTTTCACAGACATTTCAGTGCTTTTAGAGAGGTGAAAGTGTCAAAGTGTTAATGAAAAATTGATTGAAATATCAGAAGTAAATCAAGAAATATAAGAAATATCTAGAATAAAGTGCACAGGAGGGCCAGGAGACCTCCTCAGATGGATAAGGAACTGCTGAGGAAAATTCAAAGGAAAAAAGAGGCTTATAAAAGGTAGAAGCAAGGACAGGCAGCCTGGGAAGAATACAGGGATGTTGTCCAGGAAGCTAGGGACCAGGTTAGGAAAGCTAAGGCCCACTTAGAATTAAACTTGGCTAGGGATGTTTTGTCTTCCAAAACGGTATTTTTTGTTCTGTCAGTGCCACACCCAGGAAAAATAGGACACTTTAATTTAGGGCTAGTTTTGGCAGAAATTTGGGGGTCATCCATAAGAGAAACAGAAAACCACAAATAAAAGCCAGTGTGATGAGTCTTAGCAATATAGAAAAGAAGTAAAAAGTGAATTCATTCAATAAGGCATGGCAGCAACTCTTTTCTTCTTGATACGTAAGGGAAGCAAATGAATGACCACAAAGGCTGCAAACTGCACAAACATTTGGAAAATTATATTCCCATTAATACTTTGTCTCAATCATTTCTGGTCGAAATAAGAAAAATACCAATACAGGTATAACTCAACGTCTTTATCCTCACTCTTCTGTTTTGTACGTAATGTCCAACTTTCCCTCACTTCTCATGTAGGCATGTGTGTCCATAGCAAATCAGTCTTTCAGAATCACTGATTTTGAAAATTCAGATCATACTTTGGGCATTTCCAAAGGACTGACATAGATGTGGGAGCTCTGTACCTCCTCTTTCCTAGCAAGTTCAATGTCTAACTCAGCTTGAGCTACTAAAAGACTTGATCTGATTACAGATGGATAAAACTTTTAACCCAAATGCTAGCCTCCCAGTTTATATAATATTCAACCCAAAGCTCACACCTATGTATCTCCAAGTATATTTCTGAACGAGATTAAACAGCTTTTGTTTAAATCCATGACTTTTTTTTCTAAAGACTTAACCATGGCATTTTGCAAACTATTTTGCATCTATTATACTACAGCTCAAGACTACTGAACACAGTCTGACAGACCTGCTATGACTAAAGGTGTTCCTGATTCATGTTGTTGTTATTGTGTTACTTGATTTAAAGAGGTAACATATATTAGTACTAATGAGAGATGTGGTTTTAAATCACCACATTTAAATCCTGGGTGTATAATCGGACTTGTCTGTAAGAGGTACTAAGCATTATCAGGACTTACTTGTTTAATTAATAGATGAAGCACTTATTATTTGATGTTTTTTTCTTAGGCAGATAGTTCTCCCATACTCTGCCTCCTGCACTAAAGCATTTACCTTTAATGCAAAATGGTCCATCATACGCAGTTCTGGAGCAGTCACAGGAGTAGCCGTTGTATTTCTCAACACACTTCCCGCCATTGGCGCAGTACATCCCGTAGCTCGTGCAGTGGCCAGAGCAGCCGGGCTTTACCCCTGGCGTGACTTTCGCCCTCTCTTCCAGGTCCAGTGTCACTCCATTCATCCTTAATGAACGAATGCAACCCAGGAAGCCTCGCTGGCCTCCCGCAGCACCTGAGAGGGAATGTAAAACTGTGAGACAACACTGACCAGGTTATACTGTTGTTGCTTTACAGGAAACACACCGCTAAGCTTGTGACAACAGCTGAAAGTAAGAAACTTCTTCGTAAAGGCTAGAACTGCCTTGTCCTAATGACTATAAAATCAATGAAAACTAAGCTTTTGATACCATACCAAAAATAAGCATAAGCAGTAGGTGTGTTTTTGCTTTACACTGATTAGACATTAGGGATTCTAGCCCTCTACCGTTAAGACTTCATTTCATTTAAACTTCAAGATTTTATACGTAACAGTTGAAGAAATGGGCCTGCCTTGACTGCTAGGGTATAGCTTTACTCTTCATATGAATTAGTGATGATGGATGCTCAAAATGCTGTAATATGGTTCACAGTGTTAATTTTTCAAAGCCATGATAGGGAAAAAAGGAAAATATTTAAATCTCTACCCAGTTGCCATGGGAAATATAGATGTTAATTTCCAAGAAACATCAGGAAAGTTGTTTAGTTGCCAGAGTACAGGGTGAAGGATGAAACACTGAAGAGCTACATTTGAAAACCTGCAGTGAGATAGCTTTACGAAGCAGTTGATAAGAACTGTTCTTTTCCCCCATCTTGTAAGCACTTGCTGAACAGCTTACAGCTAGGAAGTCTTACCTGGGGCTGGATTAGAAACAACACCCCCCCTAAAAAAATCAAGTAAAGAACAGTGAGTGGCTGTCATCCTTGCTCCTCATCCTTTTGTCTCTTTGATTGCTGCAGGTGCTGAAGAGTCCCTGAGGAGATCTGAGCGCTCATCACCACAAAGCAGAGGCTGATAGTTACCTGAGTGGGGACGAGGACTAAATAAAAACCAAGGAGCATTGGCTGCTTCAAATCAACTGCTGGTAACTGGACAACGTGAAGAAAGGAGGCAATGCTTGATCTGTGCTGAGTGAACAGGGCAGAGGGCATCCTGGTGTGGTTCCAATCTATGTAAACTCATATACAGTGCAGTGATGAAGAAAACCCTAATACATCTAATCCCCTTCTTTCTCCTAGGCCCCAGGACATACAGTCATCATCCCTCAAGCTCTCTTGCTGGCCCAACAAATAGGTATTTATTCTGCAGCAAGTGAAACAGAAGGCACTGAAACAATTCTTTTTCAGCACTACCCTCCAGACCCTGATGTACAGGGTATTCATTTGGGACCCACCAACTCGAATCAATTCTCTGGCTGACTCCAGGTAAGGATATGAATCTGTTCTTTGAGACGTATGCTCCAATCACCAAGTTATATAAAATTGGATAAGATTCAGAAAGAAAGAAAATCTGTTGCAGATTTGGGCATTCAGTTTTCAGCAATAAAGGTACTAGGTATTTCAAAGCACACAGTTCAAAACTACAAATAAAATCAGCATTACTAACAATTCCCCAAGAACTCAGGCTGGAAAACCCCAGCTCTTCCTGTTTTCAGCAGAAGGCTAGGTATTTCTTTTAAAAGGTTAAGGCTCCATCTTTTAACCACTTTTAAACAAACTTCACATTTCAGCTTATTTTGAAACTGCCTTTTACTGGGATCACAGTCAGCAGTAGAGGAGAATTTGAGCTTGTAAATAACGACTGCACATCTGGTGACACATTATACACAGTCTGCAGTGACACTGCTGCTCACTAATGCAGTGAAGACTTTAAATGTAATTTTAATCCACTTCTGCTGTTGAACTCTTTCTTGACTACCATGGGATAAAAAATGAGATAATGTCTTCTTTTTCCTTCCCCCGTCCCTCTCCTCCTGTTTATGGCTATCTAGAGAGGTAGGAAAGACCTTTGCTCAACATTTCATGCAGTTCTGATTCTAGCTACCAGCACTTGGCATGTCTGTACTTTGCAGCACGGAGGTTAACGTTCAGAGAAATACAAGTGTTACTGGAATAGCCTGCCCAAAATGTAGCAGAGACCAGTAGTTCCAAAAAGCAGCTGGACTAACTTGGTTCCAAGGAATGCATTTATGTAACACTGCGTGATGCTTTCCTGCATCAGATGGGCAAACAGCCCATGGGACTAGAGGGAAGGACTGCAGTGAGAGCTCTGAGCACAAAAGTGTAGGCAATGGTCAAAACTAAAGAGGCTCAAAGTGCTGCTGAGGTTAGGACGGGCACTGCAGGCATATGCAGTCCTGGCAAGACCCATGCACAATTTTTCACTTCTGTAGTGTGTGTGAGAGAGGCACTTGACAAAAAGGGTGTTTGGCACTACTGCCTGCTAGGTGCACTTTCAGCCAGAAGCTGCAGGTGGGGAGAGACAAGTGACAAAGAGCCAGCACAAGATATTTTTCTCTTAGTTGATCTTATTCCTGCAATTATGGACATGCTTGTCTTTTTTTCCCCCTCTTTCTCCCCCATGCTGTCATGCAAGTGCTTCAGGAGCCAACTTTCTACATTAAACCGCTGCTTGCAAGACAGGAGGCACAGAGTGTTCAGCATGGGAGAGCAAAGCCCTGTTACCCGCACTGCATCTTACCAACATAGAGCTGGCTGTACAATTCCAGCCGTGTGTGGCCTTCTGTTGGTGCTTTCTGGACCTCCAGGGGTAACTGGTCTACCTGCAGGCTGGCTTGCTTGACGTTCCTCTCAGCATTGACACGATGCCACTGATCATCATTGAGCTGGCTGGGAGATCTAACGACGATTTCCACAGGCCCATTTCCAACATCAAATGAAAAGGAAACCTCTGTAGCAGCTGAAATGCCAAGCAAAGAGAACCCATCATACACTGTACACAAATTCACTTGTACTTCCAAAAAAAAAAAGGGAGTCATATTTACTAGAAATAGGCACCACTCAGCACCTTTCAGGATTTATAAGCACATTTCTGAGTTGAGTAGAGTTAACGTATTTCCAAGGAAGCTGTTGTGAAAAGTTTCCATAGCATGTGATGCAAATCAAATCAATTTGACTTGTAAAATTTAGCCGGAATAAATTACATCCCAGAAAAGGATTTTCTATTTCCACCTACAATTTTGATAAAATTGAAAAAATCTGTTCACCAGCTTTCAGAAGAAAACATCAACAATGACATAAATATTTCATCTCTGCAGCTTTCCACTTCCCATAGAGCTTTTTTAGGGTAATATGCATTTTGATACATAGTCATGCAGAAGTTATCTACATTTTTGTTTCTGTCCATGGGCAATTAATTTTCACCATGAACTAATAATGCAGTGGTAATGATCTCTGTGAGATTTTATGGCTGAAAAAGAAGTGGATTCTTAGCGAGCATTACAGTGCTCTATTTATAGTGGATGATTCAAAACATGTTTGGAAATTTTATAAACATACACTAGGATCTCCTGGACATTCCTCCAGGTCATCCTCAGCAAACCATATAATTGATACTTATTATTAAACAGGGATCGTGATATGTATGATTTAGTTTGCATAATTTGGGGCTATAAATTTTATTACGGTAGCTAAACATCAGATGGAAGGGTTTACCTAAAACAGATTATCAATGATAACATTTACAAAGGAGGATACCAGACAGAAGACAATCAAGAGTTCCATCTGATGTTTTTTTTCTTTCATATAAAATAAAGCCACAGTTCCCTTTTAGTTCTTCTGAAAAATCTCAGGTGCCCAATTATGGCCTCAAGGTCCCAGTAAAGCTGTAGATTCTTGTTCAAATGAATTAATGGCAGGGAGGTTGGAACTACATGATCTTAAGGTCCTTTCCAATTCCTAACTGTTCTATGATTCTGTGAAACAGTATGATCTTACTCAGCAAGGCTATTAAGTCGTGGTAGAAGCTCCACTCTATTATTATTACTAACAAAACTGATAAATAGTGGGAAATATTTTTGCCTAATAGATTTTCACAAGGTTATGTCTGATGGAATGAAATGCATTGTTATGAAAACTGGAAGGAATAGGAATAAACTTTTTATTGCTCTTTCAAAACACATTTATTATATAAGTTGACATCTTTGACTTTTTTTTCCTGCAGTACTGGCTATTTCTAGAAGAAAAAAATTAAAAGCATATTTTATTGCTGTTGTACTCTTATTTTCTGATGCATAAGATTATTTCATTTCTTGAATGAACTGCCTTTCATAAGCTGTGAATTCAGACTGTTTGGACTTCTGCACTTTGTAAGACAAAAACTGTATGAGCCAAAGCTTGCCATTAAAGAAATAAAGACATTTCGTTTTAATGTTATTACATCTTATAACTTCAGCGGTTCTGCCAATAAACTCAGGCAATTAGGAATTAGAGTAACATCTCGCCAGTACTTAAGCTGTATGTTGTGCGCAGGTTTATTTACTGTGTGTATAATTCTCCTTTAACTTTTTGCTTTGAAGAACTGCTGCAGATCTCTTCACTGCCAGGCTTGAACTGATTCCTAAAAGCTGTCTCTCTACAAGGCTGTAAAATAAGAACTCCTTAGTAGACTTTTCATCTTATTCTGAGGCAACTGATGACACTGTTCATTTTGCTCGTGGGTACTTTGAGTACAATCCCATTCAGGATTTTGAAACCCCCTGCAAGAATTATTCTTTGCAAGTTTCTGGTCTTCTGGATGGAAGCATCTCTAATTTTTTTATCCTTATTTTAAAAGAGAAAGGAGTAGAGTCTTGACAAATAGATATTTCCAGTAGAAGTTCTGTGCCTGCATAGTCTGACTTCATGCATGGCTTTAAACTGAGATCTGTATCACAGCCTGAAAGACTTACAATGAAACATGTACTTACTAGAGAATATTATTCACTTTGACATGAGTACCATCTGTATAAATTCATAGTATATTCTTATATTTCTATTTATACTTAGGGAAAGAAAAGCATACCAGAAAATCTCATCAAAGGTCATCTTCAGTGCATGTACCCACTGATATGCTGAAAGTTAGAGAAGGAAGTACAGGATCTACTGGACTTTGCTGATCCTTCCCTAAGCAACCTAAAAACATGACTCTCATAAACCAAGATGGACTAGATGGACTGAAAAAACTAGACTGATGGACTGAAAAAACCATGAAATATGTCAGGGAAAAGAGCTTTGCAGATGGGTAGAGGCTGCATGACAGCATATCTTGCACGACAGTTATGTTGCTGGCTCTGATTTCTATTCTCCATTTCCACTGCAATTAATTTTTGAGTCTACAGAGTCTACATATTAAGCATATTCTCAAATCTGGGGCATCTCTATGTAAAATGATTGGTACTTTTACCCTAACAGAAATGAGGCATTCCTGCCCATGGAAGGGAGGCTTAGAACTAGATGACCATCCTGTCCCTTCCAACCCTGACATTTCTATGATTCTATGTGATAACACGCACTAGTCAGAAAAGGAAGACAAAAAGAAATTGTACCCTGTAATAAATGAGACAGGGGATCTAGTGACAACTGACACAGAGAAGACTGAGGCACTCAGCAACTTCTTTTGTCTCACTTTTCACTGGCAATTGTTCTTCATGCATCTTCGAGTTCCTGAATCTCAAGGCATGGACTAGTGGAATGAAGTGTCCAAGGTCAGGCTAGACACAGCTTTGAGCACACAGCACTACTCCCACTCCTACTTTTCCCTCTATCCCAGCTTACTGCTGGGCAAGGTGCTGCATGGGATGGAGCATCCTCTTGGCCTCTGGCAAACTGTCCTGGCTGTGTCCCTTTCCAACTTCTTTGCTACCTTAAACTAAATGACTGGGTGAGATATGAGAAAGAGAGAAAGGTTTGATGCTGTGCCAGCACTGCTCAGCAATAGCTGGAACACAAGCGTAGTATCAACACTGGTTTAGTGTTATCAACACAAATCCAAAACTCAGCACTGGACAGGCTGCTGTGGAAAAAGTTAACTCCATCTCAGACAGATACATTACAATATCCGATTTGTTTAGAAGTTCAGCATAAATAGTTATGTAAAAGAAAAGCAATTATTTAGGGTTTCTTTCCCGAGTGTGGTTTACTCTTCAATCTCTCTATGCCTACACATACAATCCTTGCATGATGTGGCATCTTTGACTCAAACACATCCTCAGCTGACATGTCAGTGGTATTATTACTCTGTCAAACTTTTGAAGGGGATGACCAAAAGATATCTAACATACATGTGCACACGTGACTATTCACAGTGACCAACTGAACCAGAGCAGGGTTTTTTCCAGAAACATGCAGAAAATGAGTTGCACAGGTCCCAGAGATTCCTGCTAGTCATTCCGTAGCTCACGAAATGAGTTTTCCCAATGATCATTTTACTTTCTATTCTACCAAATAGTAGAGAACTCAAACCAGTTGTCGTAAGAAATAAGAATGAAGATCAGATATTGAAAGAATATCTGAAATGGCTTAATTATGAAATAATAAAGAAAGGTGGGTTTTAATTTATTCAGTCAGTACAACTGTTTTGTGACTGGGAACTTCATAAGACTGAACAAAGATGATTTTTTACGTGCTCCTGCCACATACATTCACTCAATAAACTGAGGTTCGTGGCTTAGTTTTACCCTTTCTGTGCCGTGTGCAGTTACATATAATTAAATCTGAACTTGTTTCTTTCATCGATTCAATTTTCTAAGGTCTCAGGTCACTGTCAGCCATCTGTTCAGAACACAGAAGTGCAACCTTGCTAACAAAATGCCCTTCTCACTCTTTGTTCTGTGTTCTTGTTCTTAGCTCTGTTCAGATCCCACAGTCTTAAAATCTATGAGCCATTTGCCCATAAAAAGGCAGGGACATGATTGAGCCACCCTGCAGAAAGACTTGGATAGGCTGGAAGAGGGAACTAAGGAGAACCTTACAAAGTTCAACAAGGACAAGTGTAAGGTCTTGCACCTGTAAAAACATAATCCAGGAGTACAGCACAGGCTAGAATCTGCCTGGCTGGGGAGCAGCTCTGAGGAAAGGGACCTGGGGTACTGGTGGACAACAAGCTCACTATCAGCAAACAGTGTGCAGCTGTGGCAAAGAAAGCCAGCAGGGTGCTGGGGAACATCAACAAGAGCATTCCCAGCAGTTATGTCATTACCCCACTGTACTCAGCGCTTGTCAGGCCACATGTGGGGAGGTGTTCAGTTTTGATCCCCACTCTACAAAAAAGACCTGGACAGGCTGAAGAGGGTCCAGAGAAGATCCACAAAGATGATCAAAGCACTTCTGGTAAATAAGTCTCAGTTAAGCACAAGTTCTGAAGCTAAACTGTATGGGAAGCAGCATATACTTCTATGGCCCTTGCTGTGCATGAAGGTCAGGCTAAATGAACTGTTAGACTTTTCTGATACTCAAGACCTATGAGTACCTAGGTCTCCCATTTTCCTAGAAATTCTTGTGTTTCAAGTCTCTTCTCTTCCTATTCTCCTCTTGTCGATAAACTGCAGGCTAGGCTCTCTGGCTATAATGAGGCAGCCAGCAAAGAGAGACGCTGACAGATGGGCGAGTGCTCACAAGATGCTGAGAAGCAGGTGGAGGTTCTCAAGACACATAAGCTGTGAAAAAAGAAGGAGGAGGCATTACAACCCTCCCCACAGTCATTTTTGTCTCTGTTTCTCTCCCCTCCCGTTATCTTCTCTTGGAAGCATGGACTTCCATCCTCCCTTGTACTTTGTTTCTTACTTCTGAGGTACTTTTATACCCTTGTCATGGTTTAAGCCCCCACCCACACAGTTCTACTCACTCACTCACTCCCCCTCTTTCTTCCCCCAGTCCCAGGGGGATGGGGAGGAGAATCTAAAGAATTCAACTCGCACAGGTTGAGATAAGAACAGTTTAGTAACTAAAGTATAACACAAATCACTGCTGCTACCATCAATAATAATACAAGAGAAATACAAGGAAAGAGAATACAACTGCTCACCAAGCCCCACCCAGCCAGTGCATCCCCCAGCAGCGAACACCCCAATACCAAAAACCTGACCATGCCGTGCACCCCCAGTCCACCACCACACCCTTCCGGGTCTCTGCTCTCCGTCTTTACATCCTGGACATGACGTGCTGTGGTATGGAATAACCTCTTTGGTCAGTTTGGGTCAGGTGTTCTGTCTCTGCTTCCTCCCGGCTTTCCTCCTCCCTGGCATAGCATGAGGCTCAGAAAGTCCTTGGTCAGACCAAAACATTACCAAGCAGTAACTGAAAACACTGGTGTTATCAGCGCTGTTCCCAGGCCCAAAATCAAAAACACAGCACTTCACCAGCTACCAAGAAGGAAAAAAATGACTGCTCCTGCTGAACCCATGACAACCCTTCAGTGGGATTCACTTATGTTTTAGCAGACTTGTATCAAAGCAAATAGTATCTAACTTCCTTAGGATCTTTTTGAAATCCCATTCTGAGAACACAAATGCCTTGTAACAGCTAAAATCAGAGCTCACTGGCTTGGCTGTAAAACAGGATAAAACAGTAATATGTACACTGAAACTTGCCAGACAGATATTTCCCCCCTCCACTTTGTTTGCTTGTTCTGTGAATAAAAGCATCTTGAAAATATTCTATCTCTTTAAGGGTAACAACTGCCAAACTTCTTGGACAATTTGCTTGTAAATACAAATGAAGAGCTCTGACTAAACCAGTAGACAGAATTCAGTAAAATGACTGAAAACTTAATAAAGATGCTAAAATGTATTTAGAGCTAGTGGTTTACGTATCTTTATTTGAAATCCATCACCGGGGTCAAGATCAGGTTTCATATCTGTAGTCACTAGAATCCTTCTCACTGATTTTAATGGACTTCGGATAGATCAGAGAGCTTTCCGGGATTTGAAAGGAACTATCATATCCACCTTTCCCATTTCTACTCAGAAAGCAGAATTTAAAGATAGTTTTACAAAGTCATCTCTAAATTACCTGCCCTGCTGCCCTCATTTGCACAGGGGTGAGAGATGGCCATGCCAATGCTGATATTGAAACAGCCTTGACAGGTTGTTCCTGGCTGCTGAAAGTATGTGGAAAGGGCTACAGATGCTACCCTGAAGTGCCATATTGGAACAAAGGACCTGCTTTGAGGAGGTCACATCTCAACGGACACAACTGAAGATTAAAGCCACCAAAACAATATCTAAGAGAGAAATTGTTGATCCAAGTTGTTCCACTGCAATGCAGGAATAACCGTGTAGACTGGCTCTCTGTTAACAGTCTGGCAGTTGTCAAAAATCATGGCCATATTTATAATAACTGGACTAAGCATCTGGAAGATTACATCATTTATCTAATTCCCAAATGAAATGGCTATTTGAACTAATGAGCGCAAGCTTCACTCATTTGACCAAATGACAGTGCACATCTATGCCCAAGACTGCAGTGATCCCTGAGCTAAGTGCCAAATGAACTAGCTCTGGAAGCTGCACAGCTGCATCAGCACGATGCTGTGCCAAGAGTAATTAGTTCTAATGAGTGGCTATACTGCACCTAGGATCAAACCCAGCGGAGCCAAGTGCTGATTTATGTGGACATGCTATCTTTCTTAAGATCAGCTCTAACACAGCAGTTCACTGCACAGGCCAAACACACTCTACATTTGCCTGTAGGTTAATAAGTCAAACAGAAAAAACAATGCAAGTTTACATTCTCTTAAATCTTACACAGTCATTTAAGCGTCAAGAAGAGAAAAAGGGTGGGTAATGCTATCACTTTGATTTATCATCATTCAACTAGCCACTTCTCATGGTATAAATCCATCCGCAACATACAATATAATCAGTGAGACTCAGTGTCTTCCTGAATCTTTAGAGCAAGCTGATATTCTGCATGGAGTAAACAATGCACTGGATAATCACAGAATCATAGAATGGTTTGAGTTGGAAAGGACCTCAAAGATCATCTAGTTCCAACCCTCTACCATGGGCAGGGACACCTTCCATTAGATCAGGCTGCTCCAAGCCCTGTCTAACCTGGCCTTGAACACTACCAGGGATGGGGCAGCCACAGCTTCTCCAGGCAACACATTCCAGCGTCCTACCACCCTCACCATAAAGAATTCCTTCCTTATGACCAATCTAAATCTACCCTCTTTCAGTTTCAAACTATTTCCCCTTTGTGCTGGTGCTACAAGCCATCATAAAAAGCATATTTACCTTTCTCATAAGCCCCTTTTGTATATTGAAAGGGAGCAATAAAGTCCCTGCTGGAGCCTTCTCCTCTTCAGGCTTAACAACCCAAACTCACTCAGCCTTTCTCATAGGAAAGGTGTTCCAGCCCTGTGACTACTTCTACAACCCTCCTCTAGACCCACCTTCACAGGTCCATATCTGTCTTGGCTGAGGACCCTAGAGCTGGATGCACTTCTCCAAGGTAGGTCTCACAAAAGCACAGTAGAAGGGCAGAATCACCTTCCTCAAGCTGCTGGCCACACTCCTCATACAGCCCAAGATACAACTGGTTTTCTGGGCTGCAAGTGCAGATAAACAACTCACACCCAATTTTCCACCCAACAACACTGTCAAACCCCCCTCTGCACAGCTGCTCTCAATCCATTTATCCCCCATCTGCAGAGATGTTGGGGATTGCCCCAACCCAGGTGCAGGACATTTACCTGACCTTGCTGAACTTCATGAGGTTCACATGGGCCCACTCCTCCAGCCTGTCCAGATCCATCTGGATGGCATCTCTTCCCTCAAGCTATTAACTGCACCACTCCCTTGTAAATTCCTCAGGCATACAGAACTCTTCAGAACGTCTGAAGCATCTTATGACCTTTCAATGTGCTCTTATAGAATGTTTTCATTTTGAAATTTTCAAAGTATCCTGCAGACCAAAAAATCCCCCACAAATCAGAACGAAAAATAAAGAAAAAGGCTTTGTCAAAGTCAGCAAAGAGCATCCTCTGAAGTGCTATCCTTCTTACATTTTTGATCCTTATTTTCTCCACCATTTAGTCTGCAGCCTGAAGGCAGTTGATTCAGTGTCTGCTGTGTGCAGTATCTATATCTGGTAGCTGCAAACCTGCAGTGACATTTCTTAGCAAATGGACAGGGAATTAGATCTTCTGATAGACACTGTCCTGATTCAGCAAAAGCTGCTGGTTTATTATGCACATGACTATTTTGTCACATTGTAAGACAAGACTACACACAAATTATTGTTTTGCTGTATATTTAAAAGATGTGAACTTTAACACATTACTGTTCTCCTTCTGTGATACTTACACATCATCTTTCTAGTAAGGTTTCATTTGGATTGGTAATTTCAACAGCTGGACTTTCAAACACAAAGTCCTAGCTTTCTGTTTAGAGGAACCCATTCTCTTTGGATTAATGGGAATTACATACGTTACTATCCTTCTTTCACAATTTTTATGACTGTTCAAACATATTTCCGTACATCTGGCTGACTGAATAGCTAGTGTTTTCCTGTTCCGTCATTGCCTGAGTGGATTAGACTCCCTCTACTAGAATAATTTTTGCCTAAGAATAGTCTTTGCCTAATCATGCTGAGCCCTTGAAATTCATTAGCCTCACCTGAGGTTTTAATCTTAGATATTCAATATATACCAGTTGACTCAGAGTACTGTACTACATTGCAGCATAGCCCTGGGAAATTCTGGGACTCCCATAGCCTGGGATTTCCAGAGCTCTCTGTGGGGATCTAGTTTAAGATCACTGTAATGTTTTTCATCAACTTCAGTAAAAAACAGTGCTGACGGACTGTAAGACTCACAGTTCACCGATGCTAATTCATTTGTTGTCTGCTTCCCTTGATTAACCTCTAATGCTGAATACATGCCTCTCTAGATGGTATTGGAACAAAACACTGAGCCGGTTTGCTGAAGCTCATGCTCAGTGAGTGACAGTAGGAGACAGAAAGAAGAAATTAAAAAGTATACTAATCATCAGCAGTTTATCACTCACAGTAAATGTGCTTCTGGAGCATGGCAACAGAATGGCTTTTGTTTGCATTCACATGGCTAGCAGATTCTAATAGTGTGTACTGAATAAGATTTTGCTAGTGTGATCTACATTTCTGGCAGCTAATTGTGCATTATTGCAGTTTCCTGCATATTTCAGTTCCAAAATGTAAATCACAAAGTCCTGCATTTCCCGCTTTTCTCCACTACATGATTAGTCCTCTTGGATTGCATTAGCAAAGTCAAAGAAACTACAATTTGTTACAATATATAAAGAAATAAAAAATTACAGGTCATTATTCTGCCAGTCTGTTGTCTAGTCTGCAGCATCAAGCTTTATTCTGTTGTGCACCAATATCCATCCCTATCTACATATTCTGAAACATCTGCAGGTGTATTTCAGTGCTTCCTTATTGCTGCTTTACATGAGTTTAGCTAGCAACACAATCCCACCCTTCTGGTTTTCAGTATTTAAGGGAATAATAGACTGGGATAAGACTGTGTGGAGTAATTTCTTCAAGTACATTTTTATAGCTGCACTGTTTCAACAATGCTAGTATTAAAAGTGGGCTATTCACTACCATAATTTGCTCCCAGAAGGTTTAGGAGTTTCATATGGAAAGAGGCATATCTGTTAGATGCAGTATGTCTTGGTTACAACAGCTTGTTCCTGGTAGAGAATAATGATGTTAGTGAGCGGTTGTGTTTCCATGCACACGCAAGATTAGATTACTCCTTTGGAGCAGAAGATGGAGCAGAGTTATAATCCTTCCCTGAGTTTTCCCTAGGGTTGTCCAACTTGCTGTTTGATTGCAGCTGAGGGGGGACTTCTAACTGCTGGAAACCTGTCTCGACCTTTTCCAAAGCATGCAGGATACCTGCAACTGGCTGAATGCTCCCTAGGAGCAAGGCAGCAGAAAACCAAAAACCTGGGGATGGACACCTATTCTCCTTCTACTGGCAGACAACCACTTTCATATGTAATTTGCTATATTTTGGACAAGTGTAACTATACTGGATCTGAAACATGAAGGGAAATCAGAAGTGTGTACAGCACCTTCCTCACCATGAGTAAGCATCTGAGTGAGGACAAAGATAAGGAGAGATTTGATTTTGGTAATAACGAAGAATCAGTTGTTTTTTATTTCACTTTAAAATAAACTCGGCTATCAGCCAGCCAACCAAACAGAAATACCAGTCTTCCTACACAGCAGATTTGATTGCTTTGGGGAATAAAAAAACATTGCATTTAAATGAAAGTACTGAATTTTCTCATGAAAGATCATGCAAAGGCCAAATATAGCCCCAATAAGAAAATTATTTAATTATTTATTAATTAAAGTAATGCTAATTACACTCCAGCTGTCTCGTAGATAAGCACTTGGAGACAACTCTGATGTTTATGATTATATTTTAGTTGAAATAGCAATTTTCAGCCATGGACACCAAGAATGAATAAAACCCAACCCCATTATCAGTCCTGCATAAACAGGGAACCAATGCAGAGATACATGAAAGGACTTGTTTTAAGGTCAACCATCTGATGGTTAGAACAGGGCTTGGAAAAGACATCTACTTGCTATAAATACCGTATCAGAGATGATGATGATACCCCCTACCTAGCCAGCCCTCTTTCAATAACTACTTAGCTGCTTGGAAGTAAGGAAGGAAGGAAGGAAAGGTGACTCAGTTGAAGGTCTTGTTGATTCATCTCATGAGAGTTACTAAAGCTTAAAAAAATACAGCAGCAGTATCTCTTGGTCTCTTTTGTGAGGAATGATTCACACAAAGAGAACTGTAGTCAGTGCACTGAGTGGAAAAGGAGAGGAGGCGTGTGTTTTCCTGCCTGTAGTGGGTTAGAATATACTTCATTATATCCTTTTAACTGCAGCACTTTACCATGAAACTGAATTGGTCCCATGCAACAGAAGACACCACAACAAGGGGGAAGCACAGACATGAAACCAGAGCTCTCCCATGCAGCGTATAAAGGGGCTTGTATAACAAGTAGTTATTTTTTGTTGGATGAAAGGCAAAATAAAACTGGGTGTTAATGTTCATGAAATCAGATTATGTCTGAACATGGTAAAGTATCAGAGAGATTTTGAGCAGAGAGAGCAGCTTCTTTTGCTACAAAATATTGCCGTGAAGTTGGCACGGTTCTAAAAATACTAAGCAATGGGTCTCAGCACTTATAAGCACATAAAAAGGATATAAGCCCCCCTCCTGAATCTATCACATTTGAATGCCATAAAAATCATCCAAAACTGTAAATTGATTATAATAAAAGTGGTAAGGGCCTGGTCCATGCCTGAAAAGCAGATATCAAGACTGTCACCCTTCTGTGGTGTGACTATGAGAAAGCACATCGCCTGTGTCCTTTCTAACCTCTTTGGTAATTTTTTCCATGTTCTCTAATTTGTAGCTGTAGGTTCTGCTGTAGATTGTGGTTAAGACTTGTAAAGGTATTTAGGTGCTTGGCTGGTAGCTACCAAAACAGTTTTACATCAAGGCAGGTGCTCATGATGATATAAATGTATTGATTTTTCTGCTAGGCCATGTAAGCTTTTGTCATTTGTAGTGGCTGTTTTATAAGCAGTTCTTCATGGCTGCTATTTATTTCTCTGTGGCTGTCCAGGGGGTCACTATAAGGATAAGGACCCTGCTGCACTATGCACTGCACTAACACAACAAAAAAGGCCATCCAAATATATGACTCAAGTTCAGTTCTAATGTAGTAACTCTATATGAAAAGCGTGCATGTGAAATGGCAGGGTAGATGGACAGAGCTAACTGTAAAACTCTGGTTGTCTGTGACAGTGAGGGTCTAAATTCGAGGACCCAGAAGGTCTGTTGCTGTCACATGCCTAAGATATCCTAGTAATTTTGTGCAGTATAGGAAATATTTACTTTCTGCATGAAAAAGATCAGCATACCTGAAAAAGGTTAACAGCATTATGTAGTCTTGACAGGTAACAGAAAGTAGACTGGAAATGAGGGCAAAGACCTAAGATGAGCTAGTGGATGGTTTAGCCTTGCAATGGTTTGTCATGTGTGGCATGTATTTAGTGCAATTACAAAGTTAGAGAGAGCTATACTTTCTGAATGCCAGCCAGTTCCCACCTTGAACTGTATGTGAGCTGTACCTGATTTATAAGGCACTGCATATAAAATAAAGTAGCATTTATGGCATTAAGCAAAGCATCCAGCATCCTTGAAAGGAGAGGGGTAATACTGAGGGGATGCTGCATGGCATTGTGCAGGGAAGGGTCATGAACAATGTACTGACACTAAGGCAGAATAAAGCACAGCAACCTGTATCCTGGCAGAGTCCAAGCTAAGTTACAAAGTGCTGCTGATGCTTTTATTTCCCCACAGCCCTGTGCCTAGGATTTTCTTCTAGTCAGCTGTAGCAGGTTCCCAGTAGGGTGCTTATTTACTACCTTTGGCTTGCTTCCACATGCCAGCCTGAGCACCTATTCCCATCTGCTAGTTAGGAACAAGGATACAGGTGGAATTGTCATTCTCAGATGGGCCATAAATTGCCCTGCTTGAATATGACGCTTTTCCGCATCACCTACCTCATCTGAGAAGAAATCTTATCTTTAAAAGGATGGTGCTTGCAGTTCTTCAAACTAGATTCTTTTTTGTTTGTAACTTTCAGATTGTCCTGGAATAGGATGAGAGTCCGCAAATACTGCTGTAAAAACATCTGGGTCAAAAATTTCCCTGAAGAAATGTAATGTTTTCCCATTTAATGTGATAATTTCTTACAGGCCTTTGGGATGAAGAGATTCCTCAGTGTCCTATGCATTCTTTGACGTGTGGATAATGCAACATGCTCTCCTAGGGGGTTGTTTTTCAGAGAAGTGACCTTCTGCTAGGAAAGCAAAACAACAACTCAATTAAAAGAAACAATGAAGGTCACACCGGTTTCCCTACCCAGCTTGAAAAATAGAGCAGTGGAAAATGCAAGCTGCATTTACATTAACTGATGGGAATTTAAAGAGTAGCATGTAAAAAACTCATCAATATGGTAGAATTCCATTTCTCTGGAGAAACAATTGATGAAGCTATTAAAAATTGTAAGAAAATATATTAATCAGTCATGTGTTAGAATGTTCAGTCTGGAGGAACGAATGGTGTCTGGGCAGAAGCAAACAGCAGTGGGAATCACAGTCCCTGGTCTGTCACTGCTTCTTGTCTGATTTTGGAGAAGTTACTTATGTCTCAACTAAGTAGCCGCAAAACAGCTAAGCACAAGAAGCAGTGTAGGACTTCTCAAGTGCAAATGTTAGGTATTAGAGTGCTGTCAGCACCCCTTGCCCACAAAGCAAGCAGACCCATCCTGAAGCCTACCACTGCTCCCATACAAGCTATTCCATGTAATCTCTTTCATAGCAGCCAAGTTCACTGATTGCTCCTCGGGGAGACTTTTAGGGCAGCTAACATTGCAGGGGTTATCAGCCAGGTGACACCTCTGAATACAGGGGTTGTTAAGTATTTCTGGCTTTCTACAGTAAATACATTAGAAAGTTCATTTCTAGTCTTAAATGCTTCACGCCAGGATCAAACACAAGCTGACCTTTATCTCTCTAAGCCTCTTCTTTTTTTTTCTATTGCAAAACTGACTTCTTGTTTACTTACTTCAGAATAATAACAGTGAGACACAACTCATTAGTGCCTGCAAATTGCTTAGAGATGCTGGGATGAAAAGAGCTACAGAAGTGAGTAGAGTATCTTTTTCATTAGAATTATATCATACTTAGGAACTGTAGTGAGAGGACAAGGGGTAATGGGTTCAAACTTAAACAGGGGAAGTTTAGATTGGATATAAGGAAGAAACTCTTTACTATAAGGGTGGTGAGGCACTCGAATGGGTTGCCCAGGGAAGTTGTGAATGCTCCATCGCTGGCAGTGTTCAAGGATGGGTTGGACAGAGTCTTGGGTGTCATGGTTTAGTGGGAGGTGTCCCTGGCCATGGCAGGGGGGTTGGAACTGGATGATCTTAAGGTCCTTTCCAACCCAAACCATTCTGTGATTCTATGATATGACAGGGTCACTAAGGAAGTTTTCTGGAAGCCATTTAATTCACCACAGGCTTTCTAGAGTAACAGCCCTGGGAATCTGATATGAAACACTGATGGCAGACACTTCTTCCCAAATTGAACACGGATCTTCCAAATTTTGCTTTGAGGAATGCATTTCTTTCAAAACTTGGGATTTTTTCTTGATCAGAAAATTCAAATGTGGTCTATTTGACAAACACCTGAGAGGTATAAAGTAGTTTGGTTTTCATAGTTGTACCTCTCCAAAGCCTTCTACCCATATCTTATTAATGTACTAAACCATACTCTTGTTCATCTGACCCTACTCAGGTACATTATTCAGCTGTATTTTAGGTAGCCCCTTGCCTGCTGCAGAATTTCTAGTTAAGATCCTGAAGGCCTATTTCTCTGCAATTCAATGGCTTTAGACAGGGTCCTTTATGCAAAGCTACCATCGCTAGGAAGGACTGGCTGCAAGTAAGAACTGAATGGGGAGGAGAGCTGAGAGTCTTCCAAGAACTCAAAATGAAATTCCTGTCATCTTTATTTGGCAACATTCGACCCTGAAGTGCTTAAAAACCACAGAGCATTAGGATTGCTGGTAAAGACCTGGAGGATCCATGTTGCTGTTTGATGTTTTCACTTCATAGGTGCTTTCAGGTACACAGGGGTAACAAATGAAGGGCTAATAGAAAGATGCCAAACAGTTCTGCAAAATGACATTCAAGCTTTTGGGGGATTGCTTTTATTAAAGGCACTGACACTAAACGGTCTGAGACTGCTGCCTTGGCAAGTTTGTAGACAGCAGGTTACATACCTTTGAGTCCTAAAACGTAGGTCAAGGTTAAAGAAGAAAAAAAACGTCCATGGCAAAGGGGAGAGAGGGCTTGTAGAAATGAATAAAAAATGGTGTTCTCGATGTTCTTAATCGTGTTTTTATAGGAAGGCTGGATTTTAGCTTAAACCCTCCCAAAACTGCATAGGAAAGCTCTAAAAGAGAAAACAATGGGGTTTTCATCTAACTCCCCCAATTTTATTTTAAAAAGCATATGGAAATTTTGACCAGAGAAGTCTGGTTTCTGGAAGCACTGCTTTAGAGAAAAAGTTATATTTATCCAACTACCTCCTTTCTAAACTACCCTAGGCACTGTCAGCTGACCAGACAGCTATAAAAATAATGGGGTTCTGTAGATTTACTGACATATGCAAAAACTGAGACTTCAGGTAATTCTGCTTCTCTGCCAACTGTCCCATGAATGGTGACAAGTACTGGCCTGTCAGAGGAGCTGCTGGATAAACGGAATAACTGAAGACTCCAGCCACATTCATAGTAGCATTTTATCACTGTTTTCTTCATGACAGTCTTTGTCAGCTGTTGGGAAAAGCTATTCCTTAAATCAAAGAAACATGTTCTTCCCTTCCTGTGTTCCACCTCTCCTCAGAGGTGGCAATCTGGAGCTTTGCTGAAGGCACATGAAGTTACTCTTCAAGACACTGCAAATTCCACTTCCTTTTCTTATAAATCTAGAGATTTAGAAAAAAATCTCTGCAGTTATTAGACCTGAAGAAGCTTCAAGACAGCACAATAGTAAAATAACTGAATGAATGTGCCCAGTGACAACTTTTGCGCTCAGAATCAAACATGCAATACCAAACTCCTTTCCAAAGACTTGAAGGTAAGAATATTTCACAGACTGAATGATTTCCTTCCCTAATGTATACACCAAGCGCAATAAGCTGATTAAAATACTGAATATTGTAGAACCTTTTAGCTCCTGCTCTGCAGAAATAGTTTATGCATCACTAACCATGTATTAGAGGTACACACAAGTACTTCACAAGTACAGGAAGAATAAATTAGAATTTGGACTTTCTGCTGTCATGACCCTGATTTCAAGTTTTCTTTTGGAACTGTACAAAGTAAGGAAATCAAGAACAGGTTTGTAGGAAGTCATTCTTCCTCAATGAGAAATGTACCTGTAGGAGAGGGCAATGAACAGACAAAAGCAACGCAGCCACTGCCCAAAGTGCAGCAGTTTGCAGTAAATATGTGATGAGGGCCACTATACAGAAACCTTTACTACAAAATAGGCATTCTGCTAGAGAATTTGACAGGTTAGCTAGAAAGCAGCTTGCGAAAGGAAACCTTTTTCAGGGTTTCGGGGTAATTCTGTAATCACCTTATGGACTTAACTTCATGTTCCTATTAAGAAATAAATTCACGTATTAATTTTATGGCGCTTCTGTAAAGGGGAAACAGATGTTTTAAAAGCAGCAGAGTCCACTGTAAGCCATGGAAGGGACTTCTAAAATTCTGAATCTTTACTTTTCATTCGAATGAATTAAAAAAAATAGCAAATGCAGACTAGAACAAGAAAGCCCATGAAAACTGTATAAACAAACATTCATTAAATAAACATGTAATTCAGAAGAGAGAATGAATTTCTTTGTTACTAAACCCACAGCATTCAACTCTTTTTGAGCTGTGATCAGCAGAACATTTAAGTTACAGAAAGACCTATTTTCTGGGGCCCTAAAAATTTCAAGCAGTAGTTCCCAGGGAAAATGCAATTATATGGAATGAACTGCTTTGTACTCTTCAGAAATACAGTTAGGATAGTTTTAATCACAAGTACTTCATTACTTTAAGCAGCACTAGTGTGTTTGATCTCACAGAGTGTTTTAACAGGTGAAATTTCATATTTCTGCCCTCGAGAATTTGTAATCTGAGGTTTAGATTCAGGGACATGAAGCACAGGTTGAATTTATGCATATGCGAGATCACAGCAAAGTCAGTGGATCTCAAGCACAGGCTTCAAATGAAACTTCTGTTTAATGATATTCTGAGTACACAGCCACAGGCTTTCAGGAGTTGGTGCATCTACTCAGTGAGCCACTGCAGAATGATTATTATTTAAACTGCATTGAGTTCAAAAGAATTATAGTCACTACCAAGTCACCTTTACTTACTGTTACTGTCACCTTCTAGCTAAGTTACTAGCATGGCTGGTCTGATAACTGCAGTGGTTAACAACACCTTTCCATACAGTAGAAGAGTAAGAAGCTCTGGAAATGCCCACCTCAGCTGACTGTACTACTTAAAATCAAAGTGAAATTAGAAATAGCTGCCACTTTATTATTCAAGGGCTGTATTCCTTGTTAATACAAAAGAGATTCTTCTCTGTGACTCTATAGGAGCTATTTTGATTTGCACCACTTGCAGATTACAGAAAACTGGGATTAAGCATCATCAACTAAATTCCCTGCAGAAAGAGTGAAAGAAGCTCTCACCCACTTGGAACTTGGCACTTTACCCCTACCCAGAGGGAAAATTCAGCTACATTTTAAATTTAGAAACCAGTTCCTGGTGGTTTCTAAGTTTCTACATTCCAATTTGTGTCTTTAGACTTTGGGAAGCGTCAAAACCACCTTTTTATTTTAAAATTACATGGGCCCATACAAATCACACTGAATCTGCATAAAAAGATTATTTGGGGTAAGCAAACAGTTTCTTCTCTTCCAACATTAGTGACGTTGGATGCTGATTTATGTGCGTCAATATTTAGAGCTGGGTCTTTGGCATCCATGAGCAGCTCCTGCAGCAAGATGAAGCAGGAATGCTTTTCCTGGTGCTGGGAGGCAGCTTGCTGCATGGATGTAACCCTGCTGCTTTAATTTGCCACTAAAGGCTGTAGTAACAGCCGCGCATAGAACAGCAGGCCTCTTGCTGTTCCCATTTATGGCAGGGTAAACTGGTTGAGGGAGAACAAAGGAGACAGGAAACATTTCCCCACCCCCCAATTCAACTGCTTTAATTTCACTAAGCAGAATTCAGGCACAGCTGAGGATTTTGGCACATTCCTTGGAAAGTTTGTCCCTGGGCCACTAAAAATGGTTTAAATAATAAAATCAACTTGTCTCTAGATATCATTATGCCCTCTTTTTTCAGATCAGCGATTTTATTAACAGATAATGCTGATAAAGATTTATTTTTATGAGATTCTTTAGGGCTTTTAAATATCATAAAAAATATGGCATTTGAATTTTTCAGCTCTCTGGCTCTTTACAGAGCTGATGAAGATGCTCTCTCTTTTACTTTCTTTTCCCTATTTCCATAACAAGTGTGAGATAAAATAGAAAAGCAACAGAGCTGAAGACATACACTTTTAAGAAATAAATCTGGCATGCAATTTTGAAGAACCTTTTCAGGTCAGTGTCATTCTTATAACTGATGTTACCAGTTCTATTCTTCTTTGTGTTTATCCCCTCAATAAACAATCCAAACATCATTCCAGCATTCCTCCTGTATAAAGCAACTTGAAAATAAATCAAGCAGCTTGATTTGGAAGGTTTTCCCCAGCATTTAGTGAGCTTACACATTTTACTGAATGATACACTTTACTTGAAACCTACTATCTGACATAAACCTGCTTCAGGTGCCAAGAGTGATGGGAAGCACATACTTACATTTCAGCTCCAATTTAATAAAGTCAGTGTTCCCCAGATTCTCAAGAAACACCCCATCTGAAGCCGATGTTTTGAAGTAGAAAGAGATGTCTGCACTGGTTTCCCCTTGGAAGGTGGAGAAGTGAAGGTAGGATGATGAAGTAACAAAAGAAGCTGCATTCCAGTAATTCCCTGCATGGGACAGACAGGAAAGATACATGTTTTAGTGCTCCATTGAAGCGGTCTGAAAAGTGAAGCTTTTAATGTCAATATAGAATCATAGAATCAAACAGGCTGGAAAAGACCTTCAAGATCATCAAGTCCAACCAATCCCCAGTACCGCCAAGGCCGCCACCAACCCATGGCACTAAGGGCTTCGTCTGCAGTTTGTGAACACCTGCAGGGATGGCGATACTTGTCTCGGTTTGGGTTGCCCATGAGAACTCCCCACTACCTTGGAGTTTGCTGCTTCTCTGGCTGAGCGAGGGACAGTGAAGGGAGGGAAAGGGACCTGCAAACTCTGCACATCAAGCTAAGCAAGTCACAAGTTTTACATATACATCTCCAAAACTTTGCTACTGAAGGTAACTGTGTTGCACCCTGACTGTGTGGGAAGGGAATAAACGGGCAGCAGAGGAGGGCAGGGATCTCTGCTCCACAACCCCAGCAAGTCCTTACTGACTCATCTCACCTTTGAGACCTTGGACAAGAAGAAAGGAGATTGAGAGAAATGTATCTGAAGGGCACACAAGGTGGCTGAGTTGAGAAGGAATGTTCGTGTTTACACTGTTGTGCTGCCAGTCACTCAGCACCTAAGATCCTGCTCTCCTGTATATGATTACACACGGAAACATCCGGCTTGAAAGTTCCCCACCTAACCCAACCTGGCTACACAGTGGAAGCACCAACACCTGCTGTTTCCTGAGCTGTTGCAGCCAGCCTGCACAAAGCCTTCAGTAGCACCCCAAGCACAGAGCCCATCCCACGGACATCCTTTATCCTGCTCCTGCTTGAGGAGATCATCTCCTCCTCTCCTCAGGTGCTAATTATAGCAGTAGATGTAACTCAGCAGTTTGTTGATGCAATTTACTGAAATAAGCTACAGGGGCCATAATCCACAGTGATCCAAAGGCAAGGGATTTGGATTACAGGGAATCTGGTTTTGCAGTAGCCTAAGGATGGATTGTATAACGTGAGTCAATTTTTCCCCTCTATATTATAGCCATATTTAATCATCGAGCCATGGAAAACAGATTAGCATCCAGAAAAAGCACAGCTCTTTCCTGGGCCCAGGCAGCTGCTGATGACCCTGCTGCCATCAGTCACTGTCCCCACCTGTCCCATCTCACATGGCTTCTAACAGTAATAGACCTCAAGGTTTCCAAGGCCAAACTCTGTCTTTATGCAGGGGTAATGCAATGGCCAGGCTGCATCCATTGCTGCCTTTCTAGACAGTTCCTTGCTTCTGGTGTTGTTCTACAGTGCTGTCTGTGCTGAAAAAAAAACCAAATACCTTGATTCTACTACCTTCTTTTTGGTTTTCTGGATATAGCCCATCAGGTTTCAGAAGGCAGAGCAAGTTAATGGCACATTTATTTTCAAGTTCCTAATTTATCACATTCAGTCATACACACATGTGTTGCTACTACAGGTGTAGTACAGTAACACTCAATTTACAGGAGATCAGACAGATGGGCAAAACCCTGATTTGGTGACTGCCACACCTCAGGGACATGTTTTGCTTTCATATATTGGCTTCCATATAACTTACTAGTTTTTAAATTTACTCTACATAACTATAACCATTTCTTCTGAAAATGTAGCCATGTCTATTAGAAGTCTATTAGAATGTATAGGAAAAATCCAATAAATGAAGCTAAGCAATACAGACACCATTAATATATACTAATAGTCCCCCATATATTTTTCCACTGGAAAAATGTAATAATTCATAATAGTCAAGAACTGTGACAGTACTTTAGCTAGCATGCCAGTCAACATTCTGGGCAAGGTAGAATTACACTGCAAAGACAAAAAAATTCGTAAGATAAAGGAGACCTGGTAAGCCAGTGAGGGACTGGAACGCCTAATTCTAGTTTCATCAGGATGCTTATATATCCACACTTCAGAAATGTATTAAACTATCTATCTTTACCTCACCACAGCTGAGTCCTTAGTATTCCAGGTAATAAACACAACAAGAAACTATTTTTCATTCCAGTCAAAACTCCCAGAGAAGTATTCTATTATCTGATTACTGAACTAGGTGATAATGCTATTATTTTTCTGGTTAGGACTAGATGAGTATGAATGAGCATGCTGAAGCTCCAGAAGCTCAACACTGCTCATACATAACATCACTGGCCCACTCCCAAGTCCAAAGTGTTATAATTTGTGTAATTTATTAATCTCTATTAAAATTTAAATTCAACATCTGAATTAACAGAAGGCTTGAGGTTTAAATGCATGTCTACTAGTGCTTTCCTTATTTTAATCCCATCCCCTCCATTTAATTCTGTCTTTCTCAAGAATGCAGAATGAGAGGCTTTGGAAAAAGAAGCAGCTTTCCATTTACATTTACTTCAATGCATCCCCGGAAAACTGCAACTAAGATTCTGTGTGTAGGTGTGTGCAGGCACATGTGAGCAGTGAAAAGATGACATAATGGGCATTCATAACACAGATACATAGCTTTGTGAATTAACTATGCAAGCTGGTTTTCAAGATGCATTACTATTTACCCTACTTAGTGAAACTGGTAATTTCCAGATTGAATATTATTAATAATTTCCATAGAAATGTCAATAATCTTCATCTCATAGGCAAGAAAACTCAGCTAATTAATTGCAAGGTCTTGCTCTGAAAACATACCTAGTGATAAAGCAACACAGATAAAAAAGGTCTAGAATTTTATTTTCACTCATGCTCTCAGATCTCTATCTCTCACTTTTCAGAGTGCTCCCTTACTATTAGGCTTGCTGATGGTCTACGTGCAGGAGTGCTTTGTCTGTTAGCACAGGATCCCAGTGGATTCCTGTACACACTTTCCAACGTGCAGATATACCTGGACATCTACATTTCCTTCTCTTGGGAGCTACAGATATGCTAGATGCTGGCAGACTCTCAAAACAGGTTTTATTCCACTTACTGAATAAAATCACATGAAATAAGCAGGACTTAGACAAAAAGTCAGGAATATATTACTGCGAACCTTGTTAAGGAGCTAATTCAGCTGCCCTGAAAAACCTTGTAGAAAGCCTTGCTCACCTTTCTAAATCAAATATTTTAGTCCCTTGGCTTTACATTCTCTGAGTATTACCCAAGTTACAAGCCTAAACCATAAAGAACACAAAATTCAAGTACTGATGGAGACAAGTATCTTTTCATTGAGAAAGGCTCCCCAGCCGCCTCATCACCAGATAACATAGCATCTGGTATCTGGTATCCACCAGATATCTGATATCCACCAGATACCATAGCACCAGATATCTGGTATCCACCAGACACCTGGGTGAGTATGCAGCTGTGTCACCATCCAGCCAAACAGCACAGCCACAATGGCCTCTGCTGCCAGCCTTTCTCCTCTGGCCAGGGATGCTGGTTACGGACAAGCATCACACAGCCATCTGTCACTGCACACAAGTCCCATGTTCACACCATACTTCCACCTTCTGTGAGCCTCACACAGCTCAAGAACTACAAGTTAGACACCTACCTTAACTAATCACTTCCACTGATGCATTGACAACGCCTTGTTGAAAGTATCTTATGTTTTATTTTGCCAAGTCCTGGCACTATAAGACCCTAGACCCTTAACTGTAGCCTCCGCTGCGGAGGGTATTATTATCCTTCCTATTGCAATTCAATAAATAAGAGGAAGACCTGCTACATGAAACAGCTATTTATTTTGTAGTACTTTATTCATATTTTCTTAATGATCTGAGAACCCTGAAAGCATTAGGTGCAGTTCAATGTAGACTCAGTCTGCAGTGCTGTGACACTCTGGGTTAAATGCTTAGCTGTGACAGTGCATAACCAAAGTTGAGGTTTGCCTTTACAGAGAATTCATTGTTACCTGCATGTGGCCATTTCCTTGTATAGTCAGAGAAGACGATTTCACTTTCTTAGTTTTTAAAGAAAAATACAGATTGCAGAGTCTTTAGAACTGGTATTGGCTGTGGGTTTATCCAACAGGATCCAACCATATGGCTAAGAATGTCAAACCATCACCACAGTACACTTCTCCAAGTAGGACTATCACTACTGAGTACAACTGCAGGACTAGGTGGATGGGTTTCTACTGAAATGCATGTGGCCATTTTGAACAAAATCAATCAATTTTTATTTAGTCCTACATCTAATCTATTAAACATGTCACTAACTAAGGAGGAACACTGCATTTCAGATGCTGTGATGTTACTCTGCAGAAAGCCTTGGCTGCAGATGCTGCTGGCAAGAGCATAAATAAGAAACAGCGCAGACTGAATGGGAAAACCTGAAACTTGAGAGAGACATTTCAAAGACTGTTCATAACAATTTCTTTTAAGGATAAAATCAGGTTTTCACACATTGGTACACATTCATCTCAAAACTCTCGCAGAGGAAAAAGACATTTTATTAAGAGTACAACAGCAATGTTTTGCTAAACATACATAATTATTTTTATCACCAAATAGTATCTTTTGGTAATAAAGGGGATCCTAAGGAAATCTTGAATAAAAATCTACTTTACACACATTATTATTGTTGCTTGCTAGGAACCTTTGTCAGTCACTATGCCTCAAAATCTCTTGGGCACATTGTCACATTCCTTTCCTCTAATGGTTTGAACACATTGATCCTACAAGCCTTTTTCTCCCACTTTAGGCTTAGTAAGAAGTAGATGGAGGAAACTGGGGCTGTGATTTAAACTGCAGAGTAGATGCTATGGCAGCAGGGACACCAAATTAATAGGAAGTGGGAAAGGGAGTTTATTTAGAAAGAACACTCTAAATGCTAAGTTTATAATCCACCCTGTTAATAATGATTGTGTCATGATCATTGCCTAGGAGTAACAGGACCTTACAAAATGTTATGCTTATGGGACATGATTGGGAAAGCCTTGCACGAAAGGTTCTACTTAGTAAAACAGTCATTCAAGCTAGGAGGATTATTTTTCAGGGACACAGTAGGCTTGGGAACATTAAACTGGAGAAGGCACAAGGGCTTCTGTTTTGAAGATCATCCCTTTCTTCGCCCTTTCTCCCTCCAGATAGCTAAAATACTATAAAAGCTAAGGAGGACTTTTATTGTGGAGCACAGTTTGAAATATAACATTATAATTTCATTTTCTTCTTTATAAGCTCATCTATAATTCTGCAATTCAGACCACAGCTCTGTTGTGTAACACTGCTGTTTTAAGCCTGCTTAGCATTTAAATTTGATTTAAACCAGTTAAACAGGTACAGAGGATGCTGCTGTCATAGAAGCACAAATACAAATTAATCATGACACCACACAACCCCTTCCAGTCGTTTGCAACCCAAGATAAATATGGAGATCCCAAAAACATGGTTGTGTTTCTCAGAAAGTTGCATGCTCCTTGGTGATTGCATTAAGCCTTAAGACATGGGGCATGCAGAAGCAGGCAAGGGAAGAGCTGACTACAGCCCCAGAGGAAATTCTGTCTCGGATATTTGCCTGGATCCAAGCAGGGGTCAGAGCAATAGCTGCGCCAGAGGTGCTTCAATGGACCACATAACACTTTGTGATTCTGTTTTCAATTTGTGTGAAGGTTGCTCACAGCTCTGGTTATCTGCTGTGGAAATTAAAATCCAACTCATTAAGCTCTTGCAAAACAGCCTTACCTCTTTCTCATTAGTTTGGCTAACCCTGAGTTACTGTGTTCTTTATAATTTGCATGGTACAAAGTGTCTCTTCTACTGCTCCAGAAAGACTCACTGCACTACAATTACAAAGGTATGATTTTTACAAGAAGCACGGTAGTTTGTAGCCATAAGAAATCACCCAGACTACAAAGATGAATGAGAAGGGACACCTTAAATCTCAGACAAAAAGCTGAATGAAGACTTGAAGATTTTTTCCCATGAAGTCCCACCTCAGCGAGGAGGAAGGAGATGGCTGCTATAATACTGATAAGGATAAATTCACCTCATCATTAGTCATGTAACATGGGCTGATATCCTTTACTGTGAGGTAGATCTGTAGCTTTATAACACAATCACTACGCTTACAGCCTTTCAGCTTCTCCCTTGCAGTATTTTTGTCCAGAACTCCCTTGCTAGCTCCCATCAATATCTTCTTTCTTAGCGTGATTGAAATTCATGCTCTAACACCATCAATTTCACTTTTACATTTAAACCCCATTGAAATGGATAATGGCAATAGCAGAACTGTAAAAGACGTCAGTGCTTTTAGCCCTGCTAGGCAATAGCACTAGAGAACGAATGCTGCAATGTCAGGCAGTTCTTATGTATTACAATAGACCAAAAACCTCCAGGGCCCTCATCTGCAGCAAAACAGATTTTCTATCAAAACCATTATGTGAATAAAATGTAAGAATAGTCTTATATTTCAGAGAAGATGGATGTGTGAATGGAAAACTGTTCTGTACCACAAAGTAATGGCTTCAGATTATCCATACAATTATGCTCAACAAATCAAGTTGCTTTTTTTCTTTTCTTTTCTTCTCTTCTTTTTCCATTCTGGGAGAGAGCAATCTACACATGCACCTTCAGAGCAGTTTGGGTATCGGTACAGTGACAAATGCAGCTTTGATTCAAGTCTTCAGATCTGCATCATGAGAGGAACTGACCTCATGAAATCCGAATCTGCTGCAGGACTTTATTCAACTTCATGGGCATAAGGGATGAGAAGGAGGAAAGATTCCAATAAAAAATAATGTCACAAGTTATTCAGGAAACAAAAGAAAAGCCAAGGAAAACTGGCAACATCTTCTGCACTAAGTTGCAACTTACTGTGGAAGGTGTAACTGCAACCTTCAATTGAGGCAGGCCCTCTTCTGTCACCAGCACTAATGTGAATGGGGCTTCAAGCACAGCTTCAGCCTGAGCAGGAGGTATGTGTGTTGGGAGGAGAGGAGAACAAGGATGACAAGTCATTAGCATCCCAAGTCTTTTTCAGGGAGGACTACAATGCTAGTGGCTTCTTCTTTCTCACTGAAGAATTTGCTTGATGTCATTTTTGGTGGTGCTAACACACATTTAGACCTTTATTCTTTAATGGTCTGCAACTCTCTGCCACATGTTTTACTATACTACATTAACATCTACTACACTTAATGTATATCTAATTTATTATATGTGATAAGTTTTGCATGTATTACTTGATTTCTTTGGTAGCTCTGAAATCAGTTACACCCATCTCCAGTCCTGAATTTATATGATCATTGGTGAGTTGTTGGTAGCGCTAGGATCCTATATTAGTCAGTGCTCAGCCCTGTATCAGCCCATGCCTGTAGTCCTCTGCCCTGAAGCCCATATTCCCACTTTTCAACACCACTGCTATCACACAGGTGAGTATGCATCGTACCACTGTTAGTCATCAATACCTCACTTTGCACAGAGTAACTACTTTTTGCTAGTATCTATGTATAAAATGTGGTTATACCATAATAAGATAAGCAAAAATAAAATAAACTATGCGTAGCTCCCTGTCATCAGAAAAAAGCAGTGTTTCAGCTAAACCAAAGCTTGAGGCAGGGGCTAAAAGAGTGCAAGCCTGGCAAGGTTGTGGCCTTGCATCCTTAGTACAACAGCCACAGATTGTAACTAGAGGTGGCAGTACTGTGATTATGGTTTTTAACCTCTTTGAATTCTGTAGTACATCTCAAACACAAAGTAATTCCTTGAGGATTCTCTTCTAGAAGTTCACTGATGTATCTTTTCTGAAAGTGCGACCCTAAAAAGGTTGAGTGCATCTGCACATCTGTGTGATGATCTTCCACTGACGCCCTTGCCTCCTCCAGTGGCAGGAAGGTTGTTTGGTCTCCACTAGCAGCCCTTTGCCACCTCTTCTTTTATTGCAAATGCCAGAAGTCCTGCATGCCTGCCACTGCTGTGACAATGGTTGATTTCATTACAGAATTTGTCACCTTTTCACACAGGCCCAAGGTCTAAAGCCTCTCCTGTATGCAGAACAAGACACTGGGGAGAAGGTAATTGCATTTCAGGAGCTACAAATGCAGGCTAGCCTTAAATTGCTTATGTAGAAATTAAAGAGTCTCTGCCCTATTATCTGGGATCAACTTGAGTACTACCGTCAGTAATGAAGGATGCAAAGCAGCTTAGATTAAGACTGCAACAAGATGGATAGCAGTTTATCTCCTTGCTGTTATAAATTACCTGTTTTCATAAAGATTCTCAAGTGACATAACACTTACAAGACACAGATCAATGGATATAAACAAGAAGTTTGCTTTACTCTGCCACTCACTCTAATTTGCTGAGTGAGGGAAAAGTGCAATCACACTTGTCAGTGAAATGTTGGAGTCAGTGAAACAGGTTCAGTGATTCAGAAAGATTTCCAGCACGTGCTCTGTTACCTGCAGTCATCTTTGGAAGATCATTTTTCAAAAGCCTTGCCTCCTGGCCACAATACCTAGTCATGATGCATACCATGTCACTGCTGGCATCATTACTTTCATCCACCTAAAGAAGGAAAGGTCCCGATCTGGCATGGTTTACAACCTGGAGCACCGTAACGCACTGATGGAGCTTTAATGATGCATGTAAACTGGTGTCCTTTCAAGGGAATTTTCTTAAACAGTAACTGACCTGCAAACAATAGCTTGATCACCCCTGTGCCACAGACAACGCAGTGTGTAGGAACCCTGCCATGATGTCAGAATGGTAACCATTAAACACAGGAACCTGCTGCTGTCCAGAAGCCATGTTACTAAGTATGAGGACCTGGTTCTCTATTGCCTTGTAGCTACTGGTGGTCGTTTACACCTGTGCAAAACAATTCAACAACTGATGATTCCTACCTGGTAATACTGGTGGTGATAACCACCATATGCCTAGCACACGATTGTGCAAGATGCAAGGCAAAGACAAGGACAATAATGTAAAAAAACACTGACCTTTCTTAATAGCTCAGTTCCTCTGTGGTACTAGATTTGTTCCCTGTGCTGCGGAGGGGAACTGCAGTTCTCACACCCCTCCTTTCTGCTCTCCAGATCCCTGGGACTAGATATGTGGACAATGAGATGTGCTCTAGAGCTCAGGAGAGGCATAGAACCATTGCACTGGCCCAACATCCTGTGGACAATATGATCCAGTAACCATTTCTACCGCTGCTATTCCCACTCGCTATCCCTGGAATGAAGTTTTATAAGAATGTACTAGGTTATCTCTATGCGGCCTTCCCCTTCTACATTTTCTCATTTCTGAAGGAAAGTTTCTATGTTTAGGGTGACGTTTCTGCTCCTATGCGTGGCTTCAAAGTCATCGATGTTTGGCTATGGATCTGGCCTCAGTGTCCTGGCTATCTGACCATCTGATCTGTGTTCTCCTTGAGCAGCTCCACTTTCACAACAGAAAATGTTGTTCAGAATTAAAATGTAAGATGCAATGTAGTCTTAATGTAGCACACTAACTATTCTTCATGTCATTGATTCCAGAATTATGTGTTATTCACAGAGATCAAATTATTTTGCTTGATCTTCTATTACTACATGGATTTCAGAGCCATCTGAACTAAACCTGAGAATATTTAACTCATAAGATATGACTAGGTCCTTTGATGAATCATAGTCCTCTGAGCTTTGATGAAACCTATGGCTAAAACCGTTTGCTTGAAGTATTAATTTAATTCAGCAGGTGCACTACTAATACAAAGTTATGCTATTCTACTCCTTATCTGTAGAAATACACTTTCAATGACTCCTTTGTTCATGTCCCAATCCAATTCCACAGAAATTAAGAAATACTTCAGATGTACATGAAACTTAACAGTTCAGAAGTAAAACTCTAACCTTCATTCTCATGGTGCCAGTCCAGTTTTACATCACTGTAACATTATTCCTGTCCAACTTCACATAATGTATTTTCTAGGCATCATGCTTTTACTGATATTTGCTATTTATACTTCCTAGGCCATCAGTTAAAAGCAGCTGTGGAGAATGTGAGGTCTAGAGATGGACATCCTAGATGTGCTGAATCCAAACAGCCAAGAACCTAATACCTCTGTGGCCTCCCAATCTTAGTCTGCTCTAGGAACTGAGAAGAACCAGTGGAGTTTACGTTACGGTGCCATTCCACCCCAGATGTTGCCTTGAGCATCTGCTCTACTATGTGCTTTGGCCCTGAACATACACCTTGATATGCCTATGATGATCTAGCCTTTTCCCCTTCAGTCACTAATATCAGACTTTGCAAGAGGGTCTTTGAAAAGTAGTTTTATGATTAATTTCTGTATCATCTCTGGCAGAGAAACTCTCACGTGGCTGCATTTGAGCCTTTCTTCCATTCGCTCCTTGTTTCTTACCTTTAAAATTACCCATTAAAACTATCACTGTTCCCAAAGATCTTACTGTGTTCCTACCAGATCTTACACTACCTCAGCAGTGTTCGAAATCCAAGAATTCAAAGGAACTTACAAAATTTCAGTTTTGTAAATTTTCCTATACTAAAGGGTCCCCTAAAGCTTTGTGCCTGTCTACATTCTCTTCATGCAGGTATTTCAGTCTTCACATTACCATTAGTGCCATTGTTAATACTGTTACCAGAGAACAAAGTTACGTGGGCAAAGGTGAGTCACCCTTTCAGCGATCCCTGGCAAGACACTTTTCAAATGCCATATAGGTGAGGCAAGCAAATATATGTAGTGTAATAGCAAAATCTAAATCAGAACCTTAACTAAATTCTTTTTAGACTAGATAGGTCATTGTATGGAGAGAGAAGAGATCTATTGCACTCCTGTTGCAGCTAGACATAAAATTCTTATGGACACAAAATGTCACTCCGCAGCACTGAGACTGAAAATCTTACATGTATATATATGTTAAAAATGTCCTTATGGATTTAATAAGGATTAAAGCCACCAGAGTTTGCAGATATATATAAAAGAAAGGATTATACATAGCACCACATAATAGAAAATTATTAGCTTCAGCATTTAAAAAATCTAGTACCAACAATTTCTGTCAAAGGCTTAACTTCTCTAGAGACCCCTTCCAACCTCAGCTGCTCTGTGAAAGTATGAACAACGAACAGGAAAACAATCTGGTTCTGGCTTGAATGAAAATGGCAAAGAAATCAATCTCATTAAAAAAAAAGGAAATAAAATTGGTATTTTGGGGGTGAAATGTGAAAAACAAATGCCCCTCTACATCTACAAGAGATCTGATTCTGACCTCTTTCACGTCTTTCTGGCATAGCTTTACTGTTCATGGCATCACATTCAATTTATACAAATCTAAGAATTTACTCAATGTTTACTTCCCAAATCTTTTCCATCTCAGCCAATATGCAATGAAAGAAAAAACGAAGTGTGAAAAAAGATGTCTCAAAAAGAAAGAGATCCTTCTTTCTCTGCCATTTCTTTCCTTCCCTCCTTTCCTCTCTCCCTCCCTTTTCTAAGTTTTCTCTGTCTTTTTAGGTTTTCCCTGTCCTAAATGTGTCTCTACTAAACAGTCATTCAGAAATTTGGGCTTGAAATGTTTCACCTGGCATTTAGCAACAAAAGATTGCAGAGAAAACCTGCCCTAAGACATTTTACAAAGCATGGTACAAAGTGTGAGAAGCATGCATATCTAAAATCAGAGTATCAGAACACAACAGGAATCCCTTGCACTGAAGGTTTTTATCTGAAATGGAAGGATAACTTGGGGTAAAGGCACTATGCCATAATTCAGTCATCCTAAATTCAATTTTTTGGCTCTGACGTTCCTATCATACCTGACCCTGGCCAAGTTGCTTATGGTTTATGGCTCCAGAGTTCAAGATCTGTGAGGTGATGAAAACAGCTTCTTCTCTCTTTTCCTTTATAAGGCTCTTTTTCACTCTTGATCTTGTAGGATGGTCAATACACACAGCAAACTGTGGCTGCAATCTTAGGCTGCAAGAAGCAGCTTTTCTCATTGAAGCAGAGTACTGGACTTGGGATTTGAACACACTGCTGTGATACAAGTGCACACAATAATTTTCCATAAATTTACTCCTTACCCTTCATATCATCCAAATATATTACTGTTGTGTGAAGTCATTAAATGAGTGCCAAAACATACTGAAAATACAGAATGCAGTTCTTAACATCATTCTGCCTGCTCAAACAGCAACATAGCAATGTGGCAACAGCATTTATGGATAAAAATCTATACATGAGTAAATAAAAGATCTATCAACACTTAACAAGCAAAGATGAGAAATATTTCACTATGCGTTAAGAAGTGAATGTGCCTTCACAGTGCTCTGTAACCCTTCATAAGTGTCATCTTCTCATGACGACCAACATACCCATCGTATCACATTACTTTTTACAACATTTATTTCCAGTATAAATATTGCCGTGGTTTAAGCCCAGACAGTAACTCAGAACCACACAGCCGCTCGCTTACTCCCCTCCTTTCTTTCCTGCCCCGCTCCCAGAGGGATGGGAAGGAGAATGGAAAGAATGTAACTCCCACGGGTTGAGATAAGAACAGTCCAGTAACTAAGGTATAACACAAACCACTGCTGCTACCACCAATAATAATAATGATAAGGGAAATAACAAGCAGAGAGAATCTAAAACTAAAGGGGAAAATGAAAAGAAAACAATAAACACAAGTGATGCACAGTACAATTGCTCACCACCTGCTGACCGATACCCAGCCCGACCCAAGCAGTGATCTGGGTCTTCCGGGTGACTTCCCCCCAGTTTCCTATACTGGGCATGACGTGCTGTGGTATGGAATACCTCTTTGGCTAGTTTGGGTCAGATGTCCTGTCTCTGCTTCGCTCTCAGCTTTCCATGCCCTTCCTCACTGCCAGAGCATGAGACTGAAAAGTCCTTGGTCAGAGTCAGCATTACTTAGCAACAACTAAACACATCAGTGTTATCAGTGTTGTTCTCAGGCTAAAGTCAAAAACACAGCACTGCACCAGCTGCTAGGAAGGAGAAAAATGACTGCTACTGCTGAACCCAGGATAAATATAAATACAAATGCATTTAATAAATAACTTTGATCATTGAAGATTGCTGCTGAATTTTACTGCTCTGCTTGGGCCTCAAAGGCCACTCTTTCACTTGTGATATCTTGCAGCCCAAAGCAGAGGGCTCCTGAGGACTCCACTTATCAGTGAAATAATTGTCTGCCATGGCAGATCTAAACTTTTTGAAAGGGAACATCAGTCATGCTTACTATCATGCCTACTAGATCAGGCATTTGGTGCTGAGAAAGAAAGCTCTGGCTATACCAAAGGACAGCAACTTTGGTCTATATTTAGTCTAAAATAGAAACTACTCCCAAGCTGTGAAGAGGCTGGGCTCCCTGATACCAGAGGTGTACTTTGCTTTGATCTACAAAGTCTTTCTTCTTCTGCCAGAGAAAAAGAGCTGCACTGTGTCACTGGGTTTTATAGTTTTCTTCAGCAAGAAGAGACAGCCTTTGTGAGTGGCAGTCTGAAGTTGCACAAAGGCAGAAATGGACCAAAATATGCTTGTGTTGGATCAACCAAGACTTCAAATATACAGTTAAAGGGCTGTCCTTGGAGATAAAACCTGACTGCACTGAAATTGGTGTGAATCAGGACCTGATGCAGGGAAACCACCTAATTTCATGGGATTTTGTTGCTGCACTACAGCCTCTGTCTTGAAGGAAATCCCTTGAAGGACAGAAACAAATGCATTTCCCTAAGGAAACACTAACACGAGTCAAGAAATGCCTAGAACTACATGAAAGCTAACACTGGAGATGGAAGCACTTGAGCTGTGTGGGTGGACCCAGGCCCCTGGAGCATGTACATCTATCCAGGCACTGCACTGAAGGGCTAGTGAGTCAAGAGCAGAAGCTGGCCAGCACAGCCTTCCCATATCCAGGTACATTAAGCCAGGCTCTCTGTGTTGTGCTGCGTTCTTGTCATTCACCTGCAGCAGCTTGGCTGGAGTTCCTCAGTTCTACAGTGATGCACTCTGCCTGGTGTACTTAAGGTATGCCTGTACTAATTACTTTGACTTCACTGTGACCCTCTAAGTGAGATGGGACTGGCTCAGATTCAGCCTTGATCTTAGTCACTAGAATGAAAACTGATCTTGGTCCTCACTTCTCAGACTATAAATAGGCAGCCTGCCTGTAACCAGCATTGCATGTTCCTTGTGTAGTCACTGCTAATAAACACAACAGCTGGTAAACTAAGACTCATGATGGCAAATCTTGGCGATACCAAATCTGTGATGTGATGGTGTGTCACCTTCTCAGCCATCTTACATGTGTGTTTGCTTAAGAACACACTGAACAGAGCATTTGGCTTCAACCATCACTAGATCTGATTTGGGGGATACATCACCTGGTCTGCTGTTTTACTGTGTTTATAGCCACTTGTTTCGGAATACTCTATGTATTCTTTGGGAGCTCAAAATACACGTATATACAGGTTAAAATAGAAAATCTGATGAGGATTCCACATGGAACTCTGTTTTTGCACTGAATGAAAAACTGGCAACCCTGTTCTATTATATTGTCTCTGTGCAAGCAAATAGTTTCAATATATGTTATTACCTACCTGTGTCAGTATCTGTCAGCAATCCAGAATCTTCTCAGTTTTGCTCTAGATATAATACTTACTCTCATAACTCTTAAGTGCCAGCACTCAAAGGCAAATAATGTAGTATCAAATAAAGAGAACCATTCTGCCCCCACAATCCCTTTTCTTCTTTTCCTCATTCCCAGAAAAAAATCCCACACCAAACAAACAAACAAGAAGGAATAGAGTACCAACTAATGATATACTCAAATTTGCTCCCCCCCCCGGAATGCTCATTAATGATAGATTCAAATTTGTTTTTTTTTTTTCTGGGAATGTGAACAAAAGGGTTGGCCAGCAAAGCATTAGGAAAAAAGAAATCTCAGAGCTCAGTCTCTGCTAAGCTCACCTTGTCATTTCTGATTTCATTACTGAGTTTCAAGCTGAGTGGTTGAACCGGCAGAATGTCCTTTCTCTCCCATTTGCTGAGCACATTGAGACAGCTGCCGCGAGTGCTGAGGCAATGGGGCTGGGAATAGGGTGCCAGCAAAGAGGATTACTCCAGCTGCATCTAAAAATGTATGAAATCTGCAGAGAGAGAGAGCACAGGGCTGGTTTGCTTCCCTTAAGAAAGGTCATGATTCAGTGAAAAGCTCAAACCGCTTTTTGGAAGGGAAGAAACTTGCTTATAGTCTCCTTATGAGTAGCCTAAGAACAGTTCTGTCCATGAATATTTATTGTGAGAAGTACATAAATATGAGAGGTTGAAAGCTGATTTTGCAGATTAAGCCTGCCCTGCCAGGGCTTTTTTGTGGTTGTCTCCGGTTTTGTGAGTTTTGGTTTTCGTCCCACCCTTTTTCTCTCCATAGGATGAGTAATTGTGCAATTTCTTTGGCTTTCACTTACTATGATACTACTGGTTGTACTTTTATTAAGTAAAATCAGTCTTCTTGTTTAAGTTCCTAACTGCACTATTTCCTTTAAGAGACACCACAATGCAAAGGTAAGTTCTTTCGCTTCAATGGCAGTTGATACTGTTTGTCTCATCAGAGGGCAGAGGAACTAAGAAGCATCATAATAAGGTTCATGTTGTCACTGACCCTGCAACAATATTAGCACCCCCTCCTTTCAGGGAAAGAAAAGCTGCAGATTATCAAATCAGTAGGTTTCCTATTATTTTCTATTCTATTCCGTTATATTCTAATTTATATTCTATTCTTATGTCTATAATTTTCTAATTTCTAGTCTAGTTCAGTCTATTCATTACTCAAATAACTGAAAGAGCAAACATTCCCTGAGTCCACAGAGAAACTTATGCTTAAAAGATGCTATCTGCAAGGTCATTTGTTTTTTGCCCTCTCAAAAGCAAGATGGTAAGCCAAAGTCAAGCCTTCAACTTCATAAGCTTCTAGCCTTGCATTTTCCTTTTTGTTACCACTTCTTTTGGATTTAAAAATTAGTATCAGTGGGGACATTTTTTTATGTTGTGATCCTCTTCCTTCCCCAATCCACCCATCTATAAATTTTGGCTTTAAAAGAATGAAATATATTTTTTAATCAGCTGATTATTATTTAGCTGCAATCTGGTAACCAGACACACCTCATTCCTGTATCATCACCCAAATGGAATGCTTTTCAAAATGAAACAATAGGAAAATCGTGTGCCAAATTTCGCTTTAAGAGAAGATGGATTCTTTTCTTTCACAAGATGAACCAGTATTTCAGTGCATAAATAAGATTACTCTTTAAATGGATAGGACATATTCTGATATTAATTACAGATGCAGGAAATAGTATATTGACCTTAACAGCTTTTAGTCCCTCTATAACTTGAATATGCCACTGCTATAAAATCTATTCATCTTATCCAATCTATTTAACATTATATGGAATTTTATCTGACACTACCACAACTGGAGAGAGAGATGGTTGGAATTAAAGGCCTGGGGAAAAATATCTGTAGGCACATGGAGCCTTGAAAGGCTTTCAAAAACTCTGTTCAGGTTGTCTGCTTAAGCTTTGTAACAGTGTGGCAAGCATGGCTTCTCCTCCTGGATGCAAAGCCTAATGCCCAGTTTTCTGTTTGCCTTAACTCCTGTGAGTATTCCTGCTGAGCAGCTTTAGCAGACCAGCCTCTCAAAGTAAAAGATTAAACTTTTAATCTTGAGGGAAACAGAAATCAAAATGACTGAAAAGGCAACATGAAGAGCCACATCTAGCCATAGAGGGTAATAACCAAGTATAGAAAGCTTTAGATATCGACAAGATCTGACATTAATTCTGTTCGAAGTTGGCTTAATCACAGGTTTCTGCACAAAAAGGATCCAGACACTGAACAATTGTGTTTGGCTTACTGCCAGCAAACTACATAACTGGCTGCTACTATAAGCCCTTCAGAAAGAACAGCAGAAAAAAGGCAAAAAGGGAAAGCTCTCGTCCTTCTAACAAGCTTGGCATGTGAGCACGCTTGTGTGGAATAATTAGGAAGTGTGGGATAATTAGGAATTAAACGTATATTCAAAATGCAGCATTGTCAACACATAAGGAAAAAACAGACTTTCAGGGCCTCTCAGGGCGAGATGCAGCCCCACCTGGTATGCCAGGAATATGCACTCCACAGTGGCTCCCGTGGCAATACAGACAGAAGGCAGAGTGAGGTGGAGATCTTGCGGTTACGCTTTGCCCTAACTTCAGCAAAAAGATGGGAACTAGGCTGGTACCAGAAACTGATAAGCTGCATACTTGCTACCCTGAGCCAGCAGCCTGTCATCTTTTGACAGAATGCCATCCTCTGTGTGAACTTTGCTTCATTATAGTGCCATTAGAATGCATTTACATGCTAAAATACACACCCATCTCCAAAGCGACCCCCCTCCAAAATGAGACCACCCCCCTCTGAGCATGCTAGCTACCAAGCAGGAGCATGTCAGCTACCAAGAAGAGGGCCAGAAAAAGAGAAGAGCTCAGGAGCAGTTAGCCGAGAACAGTAAAAACAAATGGTCAAACAAAAAATCCAGGCAGAAAACCTTAGCCTTTTGTGGGGAGAATAATTCACATCGAGAAAAGCTTGTTCTGAAGCAAAGCTGATGTTTCTTCCCTTCTTGTTCCAAACTATATCTCATTATGATGCTTTCTCTCATCCAAGCTTCTTTGCCATGCGTACCAACACAAAGTCTTGCCTATTCATCTATGACTGCATCAGTTCCCTCAGTATGGACATTTCAGGGAATGTGCCAACAGAATCTAATCAGAAATTCGTATCAAATAGAGTGCGTATCAGAAATAACGTGGTCAGCAGGACTAGGGAAGAGATCACCCTCCTCTACTATGAGGCTGCACCTTCAATACTATGTTCGGTTTTGGGCCCCTCAATACAAGATACTGAGGTGCTGAAGTGTGTCCAAAGAGGAGCAACGAAACTGGTGAAGGGTCTGGAGCGCAAGGAGTGGGCTCAGGGAACTGGGGTTGTTTGGCCTGGAGGAAAGGAAGTAGGGCGGGATGCACCTTCCAATAGATTAGGTTTCTCAAACTTCAGACATTGATCCACAGAGCAGGTGGGTTGACCACATCTTCTACGCACCACTGGTAATTAGTTTCCTTGTTTATTTTGGGGGTTTTGACAGCTTTGCTACTATTTCACATGTTTCTGCTGGACTGCTGCACATCTGGAGAGCTGTCATCTTGGCCCACACAACTGTGACCACATTACTTCTCCTAGTAGACTGAACCCACTCTCTGGCTTTGTCAGCAGTAGCTCATGTGGAGCTGTGACTGGGGTGTTTGGCAGGGCGAGGTCAGTGCAGGTGACTCACATATTAGTCTGAGCAGAGCCTAACAGATCCCTAACAGTGTGTTGCCTGAGATGAGAGAAGTCATTCTTCCTGTTGGCCAGCTGATAGCAAGCTCTATGCATGTTGTAGCAATGAAAGAGGCAGAAGAAGAGAGATGGTGAGGGCATCAGCTCATCTACACTACACTTTAAGAAATTAAGAAAACTTAATTTAGGCCTTTACCTGGTGATCCGCTACATTTAGTGTCATGGCTGTGAGACCTTGAAAGTCAACTCAGAGTTTCTGGGAGTGTTTCCTCATCAAGCATCCCCTTCCTGAGCTACATCCATGGCAATTTCACTGTGAAGGGGATACATATTCACAAATGCCACTACAGCAACTGAAGGGATGTGGAAGACGACCTACGATTTCATCCTCATTTGGTTTTCACAAAAGACTCAGAGAGACACCACTTGGCACTTCTGAGGCCAAATCTGGTGTGTGCAGCCACAGCTCTGTAGCTAGCTCTTCATAATTGTTCGCAATAAATAATCCAATTTTAGTGGACATGGGATATAATAATTCTTATTAAATCTAAATTGAATGCATGTTAGGGAAGTTAAATTAGTAGTATTGCCCAACACAAACTGCCAGAAGTAGCAGCTTCAATCCCATTACTCCAAATTTTATCACTACGCTAAAACTGACTTGCTAAATGACTCTCCTGGGTAATGCGTAATGCCATAAAATTAAGCACTGATTTATTACTTAAATAAAAGACATCAGAGATCGTCAGGGTGTTAAACATGAGGGCTGACTTGTTTTGCAAACCATATTTAATGGCAGACCCAGCTGGTACTCCTTAAATGTATCTCCAACGAATAAATGACCTTTTTTTCTCTTAACGAAGGCAGACAAATCAATGTGGGCTACCAGCTTTCTCTAGACCATGGTATGACCACCCATTTTTTCACAACATGGATCATGTGGCAATGGAATGACTGCCTCCACTGTTGCCACTGGTGACTGAAAACACCACATCTTCAGTAAACAAACCCACTATTTATACACATCACCTCCTGGGACCAGCAGTTAAAGAAAACACCCTGTCTGCAGCATTATTGCTTTCAGTTCACTGGCTGCCATTCTTTACCACTGCTGCTTTGTGCCAGCTTTGCTATCCAGATATGGGACTGATAAGACCCTTCCTAAAGATTCAATTGCACCTCTTCCATTGACACCAAGTGGAGCACAAGCAGGAGTGAGAACATTTTCCTATATGGCTGCTTTATTTTATTTCCTTCTCCTAAAGTTTGTGCAGATCTGTGGCAGATCAAACATCAACCCTCCAGCAGCTCTGTATTTCAGAAAGAAAAATAACACATTCAGTACACAGTACTTGCTGCAATAGAATTCATTTTTCAGTGCTGGAAGTTAATGATGATAATAATAACCAGGCTAGGGTTTCATAAGGATTACAAGCATGAGGTAGGTGACCTCACGAATGTCTCAGTGTTGAACTTTCATTTTCTTGTATGGCTGCTGAACTTTAGCATCTTGCAGAATCCAAGTTTCTTTTCTCTGATGCTATCTAAGTACCCGATCTATTCCACTGCTTTAAAAAATCCTCCATCAGATGGCAGCAGGGTACAAGCTTTTGTAAAAGGCAGAGCAGTAGGACAGGAGTTTTGTCTTTGTATCTATGGAAATGTCAACAAATAGCTTAGCTTTTTAGATCAGCTTTTTTTCCTTGTCTGTTCAAACAGCAAAAGGATGGTAATTTACTGTCTTGTTACATCACATCTCCAACTTGTGCATGTCATTCCTGGTGAATGTGTTTCAAGCATCCTGCAACCCTGGTTGCTCAGGGGTTGTAGGTGCCTTGCTCTGTTTGTAGCCCCAGCATTTGTCTTGCATAAGAGGGCAGTAAGGAATGGGAAGGTGGCTTGCCAAGGAGGCTCAGCCATGGCCTCCTCGCTGCTTTTCTCCCTGAGCTATGCACTATTGCCTGCAAGTCCCTCTGCAGCATGTTCCCATCTCTCCTGAGCCCCCATAGCCTTCTCTTCAGAAATGAAAGCCTGCACTCCCTGATGCTGCCAGTCAAGCTTGCAGAAGCTGCCTGCCAGTCCTTTAAAGACTAGAGATGCTCCTGAATGCTACTAGCTGTGGGCCTTGGAGCAGAGGAACTGAGCACAGTGAGTTCAAAACCTGCTGAGATGTCTCCTGCGCCTGTCCAGGCACTGATTACCAGAAAGCTGCACTCTTCACCACCAAAGATCAAGGGGTAATTGGGGTGGCACTATACAAGACAGGTTGCACTGAACAAGTAAAAGCAGAGGGCCTAACCTACAGCTGCTCTAGTTTCATCTCCTGACACTTCTTGCTCTGCCAGTAATACATCCTGCCTGTCCATGCTTCACCCTCTGGCACGCTGCCCCATGTAAGTGCTGGGACTCAGCACTGATTTCCCCCAGTCTTCCTTCAACATTTTTCTTCTGCTCTGCTTTCCCAGTGGCTTTCAACCCCTTGCCTCAAACCACATTGTAGCTTGTCTGTAACAGACTGTGTGCAGCCCCTGACAAGTGCTTGTGCTTGCTGCCCCACAATAACCACAAACCCCAGTAAAAACAGAGAGTTTCTGCACCCTTTGTAAACACACAGATCTATTTCATAAACTGGGACAAAATGATCACTTAGTACAGTGCAAAAGAAGAAGAGGATCTGTGGCAGGTGGGTAGAAGACAGCGGGAGGGGAAAGAGGCTGCCTGGAGAAGCAGGCAGTGATCTCCAACAGCCAGCTCCCTTCTGGAGCAGAAAGGAAAAATCCAGGCAGATTTTGCCTCTCAGATTTATAATCTGCTTCTTGGACTTACCCACAGAAGTATGCTGTGTGGATGACCTCTGTGTGAGACAGTGCGAACGGCAGGGAATTCTGCTGCTGGGTGCACGTAGTGCATGGGTAGGCACATGTGCCACTGATGTGGGAACAAGAGTCGCGCTCTGTTAAACTATACCTGACATAGCATGTCCCCAGATAATATGAACTGGAAGACCAAGGCCCAAGAGGTCTGTGTGGACCACAAAAAGCATTCAAAGACAAAACAAGCCTTACAGCTGTATGGGAGTAGGGTTTTTCTTTCAGCTTGATTTCTTAACACCAACCACAAATGGAATAAAAATCAACCCTTAACTTATTATCACAGCAATGGTCTACATGACTTTTCTGCATCCCATTCATCAGTTTTCATGTTTCTTTTGTCATCTTCATGTTCTATACATTTCTTTCTCATTATTCCCCAAGGGGCATAAATACTGTATAGCAACTCCCTGCCAGAAGAACAGTTCCAATCGTTGCAAGTCAGTCAACTGCACACCTTAGTTCTGCTGGGCACAGGACACCAAACTGTCCCTCTGGTCCCAGAGAGGCTAAGTGACATGGAAAAGGACAGTTTACCCCACTTCTGCTGCTGCTCTTGAATGCTCTAGACAACTTGCTTTCTTTCATAACTCTGGAAATACATATGTATACAACAAACACCAAAAAAAGGAAAGATACAAATCAAACAACTGATATTTTCACCATTACTCTTATCCACCAATGATTCAAAATTGATGGTGCTTGCTTGGGAAGTTTCCTATAAAGAGAAAAGAAGTTTGCTATAAATAAGCAAAACCAGATTGTTAAAAACAGTGAATAGTATTTTTTCACGCATGCTTTCTAACACACCTAGCATATTCATCACCTTCTGTTACTATACCCTGATTCTCTATGAACAGGGGAACACGATAAAAAATTCAAGTCCACAAGCTGAATAGTTTCCTAATTCCTATTCTTGGGTATTTATGGAAGCAGCCAATTTGACCAAAATTAATTAAGTGGTGGGAAATACTTCTAAAATACAGGTTTAGTCGTCAGGGTTTCCTGGATTTCAGCTCCAGTAAATTTGGTGTGTGTTGGTTCTTGGTTGGTTGGTTGTTTTTTTTTTATGCTGAATTCAGATGAGAATTATACTCACAAACCCAAAGAAGGAGAACTTTTGTACCTCAGAGAGAGAGACATATGAAAACATCTGAGAGATCCACGAACCAGCATCACACATAAATTTTGTCCATGTTTATAATCTGGCACCTTGAGGGGACCAGATATGTGCTTTATGAAGGTGCTGGGTTTATAAATCTTCAAGTTCCAACTGAACTGAGAACCTTGGCCACAGAATGCATCTTTCTTTTAGAATAAATTAGCATTACTTTTTGAAACTGTGCCTTCCCTAAATGTAGCATGGCTTGCAATGGCAGGAGGAGCTTGTTTTATTACTAGCTTTACTCATATTCAATAGTTTCAGTGGATGGAAGGGTATTTCTTTCCTTCTGCAGAAGACTTCCAACAGCACTGAGGCCAGGATTAGCAGTTTCCCAACAGAAACACAGTTCTGCTAATTCTAATCAGATACCCATAGTGATCGAAAGTGGGAAAAACAGTGCTTTGGATTAGTATACAAAAGCCACTATTAATACCTACAACCTGCAGACTATGTTTCCTGACCATCCTTAAGGTGAGAAGAGCAGCCCCACTGCGCATTGGTTATTATGAGCAAAATCAGCACACATTTACTGTCTTGTAAGTACCATAGAAAGCATCTGTACCATTTGAATAATGCTTAAATGCTGTAATTAGCAAGCCAACTCATTTCATTTTAATGAAAGGGCTGAAGAAAAAAAACCTGGATAGATGTTTTCAGAGCTTTCAGGGTGAAAGGAAGCCACAGTCTGTAGAAATAAATATTCATGTGACTCTATAAGCACAAGACAAAAATATCCCTCTACACTGTAAACTGGACAAGAGATTCCTATGCTATCTGTAGTTCTCCCTATAGGGTTATAGTAAACGTTTCTCGTTCATATTTTATTCTTTATCTTCAACAAACCAGTGTGATGCTGTCCCCTGAGGGCTGATGACATCTCAGTATATGGAGGCAAAACTGGTACAGAAAAAGAGCACATAGAGAAAAATTCCGATGCATGTAATATGCATACCACAGCCGTGAAAACATATAGCCCTATATCATACTCAAAAACTGTGTGGGTAAAGCAATCATTTTACACAATGGCTACCCTAATTTTGCTGTTATTTCTTTGTTCAGGGCTGTCAGAGTGAAATGCCAGTTACAGGAAACCCTACACCTATTTTGAGACTAAATGGTACATCCCCAATCTCTTCTTTTTAAAGAAAGAAATCTTCCCCATCATTATTTTGCCTCGTAATCAAACATTTTTAGTCTTTGGATTAAACCAGCAGCAATCTAGGAGGCACAGAAGGCAGAATTCTCTTTCAGAGTGGAAAAGTACACAGAGAGATTGAGACACTAAATTCCTATATAAGCACCTCAGATCTTTTCATTTCAGAGAAGCACTCCAGATTATAGCTCTGCCCGCTGCTCGAGCTAGGTAACAGCCCATGAACTGTTACTAATTTGGATGGGAGAGTACAGGAATAAGTAACCCAAGCACTTCAGTGGACGTGAGCCATGGAGCAGGATATGGACCTGTTTTAAAAACTCGGTGTATACCCAGTAAAGCATCCAGATCCCTGTGAATGCAGGCTACTAACACAGGAGTTGTACGGCTGTTCAGCCACTCTCACATCACATTCATTCCCTGTCCAGAAGCAAGCTTCCAGCTGCAGGCTGCATTATCGTTCCTCAGGATCTCTCTTGGCCTGTCTGGCTCAGCACCTTCATATCACATCCTCCCTTGATTGATTTCCTATCATTTACACACTGCTTTCAAGCTCTCGCTTTCAGCACCTAATCGTTCTTTTTAAAACCAAGAAACCTCTTACTCACAGACCGTGTGCTGCCTAAGATTACTAACAGTTCCAGGAGTGTGGCCAGGAAAGCTAAAGTGGGACAAGGAGACTTGGACTCACAGGAAATGACCCTTCCTCCTACCCTGGTATGGGCACTGGCAAAAGCGGGGCACTCACATCTGAGCTGGAGGGAGGGAAGATGAACAGCTTACATGAGGACACGGAAGCTGGTAGGAGAAGAATTTGGTTTATATTAGCCTTTTTGGGAGCTGACCATCACCTTAATAGCAGGTTTTACCACGCTGGACAGAGTAATTTCCAGCTCACATTATTAATTTTTCTGTGAACACCTATATTCCTACTGTTACTTTCCAGCCTATATTGAATCCTACACCTATTTTCACTTCATTTCCTTCTACTCTCAACATTACGTTCCTTACAGTCTATTTGCCTAAACTCTTGACAAATCAGGGAGCACAGAGTCTCCCATTTTTCCAAGGACTGTCCCTAGCCACCAAACATGAACATTTACATGAACGATATATTTACAATAACAGTAAAAATGAATAATAGGGGAAGTAATTTGAGTGAGAGATAGTTAAAAGGAAGGAAGTTAAAGACATTTAATTACTTCTTTATTGTCTGAATTAACATGGTGGCAATGGTTTCAGTCTATTTTTCTTGAGCTGACAGTTTATTATGTGCTGTGTCTCCATGAATATCTCCAGCCCGCAAATAGAATGCCTTGCAACTGCAAAAGGCAATTACTCTTATAACATATGCATAATGAAATCTGACTGGATTATCTTTTTGTCCTTAATAAGACCACCTTACATTTTCTCAATTGTGATGCATTTCTTTCTGTTAAGATATCTATATTGATGGTGTTACTGTTTAAAAAGAGGGAGGAAAAAAGAGGAGTAGTAATACAGGTCAAGCAGCCAAATAATATATATTCAGGATGGAATTATGGCATTGCTAATTAAGCTGAAGATAAAAAGGAAGAAAGCATTTCTATGAGGATGTGATTTCCTATCTAAATCATAGAGGAGACAGCTGAACAAGTGCTCAGCTTCTGACCAGACAAGCTGAAGCAACAGCAAGCACATGTGCCTACTATCTAACTGATGGGACTGACCATCAGAAACATGGTCTGAGCCTGATAGCCTCACTGTGCTGCAGTGATGCCCTGGGAGATTACAGGGTATCAGGGCAGTTCCAAATGAAGTCAATGGCTTGTAGAAATACATACTAGAATTTGTAAGTGCACGATCATCTCTCTCTCAGCCTTCAATGATTCCCCTCTTCCGTGATACACTGTAATTCTACTAAAATTCTTTTACTCAATATTGTATATCATGTTGACTGCGATATTGAAATTGGTTCAGCAACTCTTGGGTACTGTAGCCCAATAGTGTGGGCTTGCACAGTAAGATTTTAGTGAGTTTAATGGAGTGCTGAACATTCAGATGGGGGTGTTGATTCAGTTCAACATGAACGATTCCTGGGCATCTCAGAATGGATGTGAACATGTTAGCTGAAATAATGCATTTCTGTTTGGTCATAAAGAATCACAGGTATTCAGATAACCCATTTAATTTAGATAATTAGCAAACTGTCTTTATATGCCTACTTTTAAATAGATGAATAGGTGATGGTTTAGCAAAATCTTCAATCCCAGCAGCTAATGCACATTGTTCCACTGAGTCACACTGAGCTCTGCTTCACTGTGTCAGAATAATGGAACATGCAGCCCATCAAGCTGCCAAAACCATGAAGTGTGGACTATAAATAGATATTTTTCGTACCACAGGTGTGCTGCTGAATTGTCTGGAGACATATTATTCAAATTTGCAGATAATGCTCCCTCCACACTATCCAGAGATCAAGATATCTGTTGTTTCTGGAAAGCACTGTCCAGGAAATCATTAATAAAAGTGGCTTCTCATGGGAAAAGGAAAAGCTGTTCAATCTGAAATTGTTCTCTGTCAAGCTTGCTTATATAACCCACCTGTAACCAAAAAGAGCTTCATGCAATTAGATTATGCTTGGTACATAGTAGGCTTTTACTTTATCTATTGTTGAGCACTCTCAGGCAGAAGAGGTTATTTACTCTGGTTCATATACAGATTTACGCAATAATGGGGCCTGACTTCCTTGTTTACGTGCAATGCAAAACCATGGACTGGAATACTGTATGTCAAAGAATAAACTGTGAATATAGCAACAAAAAGTATTGCTACTAAGAAATTACTATTCTCTGTTTCTTTAGTTTTCAGGTCCTGAAGTATCTATCTCCTACAAACCATGTTATATGAAAATGTTTAAAATGGCCACAGCCATTCACGGAAGAATTCTCTTCAGGCTGATGGAACTGTTGGAACAAGTCCAGAGGAGGCCATGAGGATGATCAGGGGACTGGAGCACCTCCCATATGAAGATAGGATGAGAAATTTGGTGCTGTTGAGCCTGGAGAAGAGAAGGCTGCGTGGAGACCTCAGAGCAACCTTCCAGTATCTGAAGGGGACCTATAGGGATGCTGAGGAGGGACTCTTCATGAGGGACTGTAGTGGGAGGAGACAAGGGGTAACGGGTTCAAACTTGAACAGGGGAAGTTTAGATTGGATATGAGGAAGAAATTCTTTACTGTAAGGGTGGTGAGGCACTGGAATGGGTTGCCCAGGGAAGCTGTGAATGCTCCATCGCTGGCGGTGTTCAAGGCCGGGTTGGACAGAGCCTTGGGTGACATGGTTTAGTGTGAGGTGTCCCTGCCCATGGCAGGGGGTTGGAACTGGATGATCTTAAGGTCCTTTCCAACCCTAACTATTCTGTGATTCTATGAAGCAGTTCACGATCTTTGCAAACAGACCTGCACTGCTTTGAGAAACCTCCATAAAGTGGTAGGACCACTGGGCTTTCTTCCTTTTCCTTCTTTTCTACTCTAGGAACTAGGCAGTACACAGCTCAGTAACCCCAGCCCCACGTTTAAGAGCAGCTCCTGAGAATCACAGCACAGGGTTTTCATAGAGATCTTAAGTCTGATGACTCCCATTTAAGTTGATTAACTATTGTCATCCTAATTTCACATTGCACTAGCTGGAGGTAACTGATGCAGAAAATCAGAACTATTTGCTTTGACATCTAAGTCTAAGTCCATTGCAAAGGTGGGACCAGGGTACCCCAAGACCTTATTATCAACGAAGACACGCTGAGAGAGCTGGGCTTGTTCAGCCTGGAGAAGAGAAGGCTCTGGGGGGAACTTAGAGCAGCTCCAGTGAGTAAAGGGGCTACAAGAAACCTGGAGAGGAGTTTTGGACAAAGGCCTGTAGGGCCTGTAGAGACAGGACAAGGGGGAATGTCTTTAAACTGACATAGGGGAGATTTGGATTAGGTGTTATGAGCAAGTTCTTTACTGTGAGGTGGATTAGGCCCTGGAACAGATTGCCCAAAGAAGTTGGAATTGTTAATAAACAAAGAAAAGCGACTGACATCTCAAAAGTCTTAGCAATGGAGACTTGCAAGAAGTGGAGGGATCAGACAGGGATTAAATGAAAAAAGGTTATTATTTTTCTTTTCAAACTGCATAAGAAGATACAGTCTTTTCATTACATTGTAATTATTGCAATGATACCGTTTTTTAAGCAGTGCTGTAATAGCATCTGAAATCTGAAAGAGGAACTGCCAGTAATGACAGAGCCTGTATATTACAGAGAACAAAATCAAAGAGTAAATGGTGGAAAATACACTGTATTTTAAAATCTGATATTGTAGTAATAAGTGCTATTAGTAACAGAGACAAGCATCTAAATAATGACCTTAGTTAAAAGTCCAGCTAGCACAAGCAGATGGCTACACTCACATGGAAGCTAACTACAGTTTGGATTTTCCAGGGCAACTCTGACTATCGGACTGGGACATAGTTACCAGAGGACATGGTTTAAACTGTGACAGGTCACCACGTTCACATATTTCATGCACATTTTGTTCGTGCCTTTGGGTCCTAAGCCTTTGTTTGAGTGCGTGTGGCGGCAATCACTTCTGAAATCTTTGAGTGCTACTGCAATACCAACAACTGCTCCTACTAAACAACTTTAAATCATGTTTATATTGTAACTTTGACATGTACCTGTGTGTCTAAGTAACCTTACACCAGTAATTTTAAGACTCTAATGTTGCATAGACTTCTTTTGCAGTAACACTAGCTTGCTGCTACAGAATCCAAAAGTCCCCAAATGCTACATCAATAAATACAGGCTTTTATGACATTCTTTTGGAAGACAGATCCTTCTAAATGAAATGGTGGCTGAGTGGTTTAGCTCTTTGAACCCGTTATTCCTGAGGGTCTCACTTTAACCTTCCTCTCACCAATTGGAAGGGTAACTTGAGTGACATTGCTGAAATACACAGCTCCTCTGATTCCTCTGCATTAGGTATGATTTAGGTAGCTGCAGTTTGGCCTTTAGTAACCTAAAATGGTTTTCATCCCAAGTGAAATCGTACTTTACAATTCCTCTAGGTGAGTGAACACTATGTAAGCTGCACATGTCCTCACTCAAATAACAATAAAGACTCTACATTACATGATCATGCAAGGGTTGAAGACCCTCTCTGCCCCGAGACATCTAGTTAAAAGGACACATGAGGAGAGAAAACAGTGTGTAAATCCTAGATGTTGTTCTGGCATCTATATGCTATCAGTCTTTCATATTTCTCATAGTCATTTCATACATCATTTCAAATAGATTCTTTGGTGATTTAATCTGCCTTATGGCTATACATACCGGGTCCTTTATTTTCCCACATTTTTCTCTGGAGTGTGCTTCCATTCTCAACACTGACTTTCCAAACACTGACTTTTCTTCCTCTGCTTCCCGGTCCTACACACACTGCCCAGAGAAACACAGTGAACTTATTTCTCTCTGGCTCAAACTCCATAATCAGCTGTGAAGCCTATGGCTGGTTAAATGCTTATCAAAGTTTGATCATGTGTGTCCTGTTTCTGTTCAGGAAGTTGCCCAGGTATAATTAAGGACCTATCCACAATTACAGAGTGGCTCTTTGTCCCCGCAGAATGGGGCACACAGATGGACAGTATAATGGAAATCAGTTAGCAGCCTGTCCATGATTAATGAGTCGGTGAAGAGCTCAGCCCTTACCCTCGCTGGAGTATAGGTGCTCTCAGACCAAGCTGGCTGAAGAGAGCAGACAGCATTTCAACACTCACATTAGCAGGTGGTCCTGAGCAAGCAAGTCTCCTGAGTGAAAGATGACATCCCTCTATAATCAGTTTTCAGACCAGAATTGGTTTTAGGTAGAAAATGAGAGAAGTACAAAGCAAGAGCACTTAAATGCTGCCTTCAGCATTTCTTTTTTGCCTCAGTAACATAGACAAATTCCAGACAAATGAGCTTTCTTCAGTGCAGAGACAGCAACCCTGTATTTACTTGACTCACATTACTACAGATAATCTGAACACAGGGTCTAGCCACGTTCATGGTTCATGATCAGACTCACCACACAGTGCTGAAGCTCCTATTAATTCTCTAAGAAAGCTGTCAAGCTCCACTTTGATTGCAAGCCTAATGAGAAAGGTTTGTCATGCCTGCTGAAAAACACTGGGCAAGGCTTAGCGGTTTCGAAAAGTTCATTTTCATGCCTTCCTTTTTGACTCTCTGCTGCAAAGAACTTGGTGCCACTGTTTAGAAATGAATGGAAACAAGCCAATGTGGGTGTGAGCTGGCTTGAATCAATGCCTGCTTCACTGTAACCAGGGGATCAGCATGCAGGAACCATGCTTCTGCCTGGGAAGTGCAGACCAAGGCACAGTGCTAAGGGACAGCAGGACAGGTGTATTAATTAACCTGCACTGGAAACATCATGCATGGATCCATTTTCTTTAAACACAGAAAGAAACAGAATGGATTAAAATGAGTAGTAAAAAGATGAAGAGAGGAGCAGAATCATTTATACCAGCCTCCTGAGATCAAGTAAGAGAAAAGGAATATACGTGCTTAATAAATGAGTGAATTTAAAGGCACATTTTTTTGCTGTCAGTCTCTTGCCCTTCATTAGGTATAAAATGGTAATACTGAGTCTAATCAGTACAGGCTGGAACTCTTTATTATCTGAAGTGATAGTGCATGTAGCCCTGCTGCACAGTAACTAGGAAGAGCGCTTCTGACAAATGTGTGATCATTTCCTACCTCGTTTGAATGGGTCTGTGACTAATTTTCACTCTCAGTTTTAGATTCCTCATGCAGAAAGATAAAGCTTTCACTGTTCCCAGCTCTCGGGATCTTATCATTGATCTATGTAAAACATTCAGCTCCTGAAGATACAAAAATACTTAGGAATTTTAGTTTCCCCCCCATATACCTACTCAGAAACTAGACAGCACTGAAAGGAACCTACCTTAAAAAACCCTCAATCCCATGATATATTGTAAATACCTGCAGTTGCAATACTGCAACGTACTAATCTGAATGTGACATTAAAAGCATTTATGATATGTGTACATAGAAAGAAATGCAGAGAGCACACTTTCATTAAGCAGCTGTAGGTACTGTATTGCTTTGCAAAATCAGATCTTTGCCCTGTGGGAACTTCTAGAAGCTTTTCCTAAAGGTGATGACTATCTCAAATGGAAAGTAATTCTTCCTATACACTGAAACTGTAATAAGACACATTTGTACTTGCTGTTGGGAAACTGTCACCAGCAAATATTGCACACAAAAAATCCCAAGCCTATAGCTGATATGCTGCTTAATGCCATGAATGACAAATTAGAATGTCATTATTCTGGCTTCTGCTCAATCTACTGAGGATAAATTAATAAGTGCCATTAAATATATATTGTCACAAACTTGGAAATAGCCTACATGATTGCTTTTCTCAGAGTTCACCATTACCATTCCAAAATAACTAAAAAGGAAAACTCACAAAGGTTGTAGAATTCACTACATTACCATTTCTTATCTCCTACCCCAAAGAATGCTGAAATCCCTTTGTGCTGCCCAAATCCTTTCAAAAGAACGCATGATAAAATGATAAAACTTCTAACCTGAAATGCAATTCAACAAGTGATGAACTATGGCTAGCCATTGCTTTAGCAGATTAATCCTATAAAAGCACATTTCCTAGAGTCCTCGGTTACGATTTACTTACTCCTATTTATAATCACACAGCAGAATTAAAAGCAGAAATCATTTTTGCATTATTTTAGCAAACAACAGGTGAATTTGTTCAGATTCTGAGATGTGCTCTGTGATGAGCGGGACAGGTATGGCAAACAGGCCTGAATATCCTCCTGTGTATCCTGAACTCTGGACTGGTAGATGGGTTTGTGCACGCAGTTTCAGAAACCTAAAGCAGCTCCAGGGACTGCTGCTCACATCTCCCTGTGAAACTCTTCAAAAGCTCCAGTTGTATCTCCTTCAGTTCTGCTCCTGCCGGGCTCATTTGCAGGCTTCCGAGGGAGCAGCAGGGAAGCAACACAGACTTCCTAAGATCTTCCTTCTAATACTTCTGTCCTACAGTCTTGCCTTCCAAGCATGGCCCAAAACTAAGGTCCTATTATGAGAAGAAAATGTGAGATCCCTGTAATATATTTCTTTCCTAAAAAAGTTAACAAAACAATAGTTCTGAGTAGAAGGCCAGGATTTACCTGAGACAGTCCTGAAATGTGGAGCTCATCCAGTTTTATACTGCCCAAATATTTGCTTAACATTTGAGAGCAGTATCTATCAAAACTCGCTTGCATTCTGCTTTACAAAAACACCATATGAAATGTAGAATGTTTTGGGATTATATACATAGTTGTGGTTTTTTCCCTCTTGCTATACTTCAGCTGCATAATGTTTACAGGCACTTGTTCCATGTAAGTGCTGCTGGGTATGTGACTTACAAGTTGCATTAGAGCAGGATTTGGACTTGCCCCATTTGATTAATGTCTGTGTAAAAATTCAAAGTGCTTCCCCCTGTGCTCCCCTGAAAAAACAACTTTATAAAATGGCAGCATAGAGTCTATTTTCCGGAGAATTTCCATACCAAATGCATTCAGCTGAAGTACAGAAGAGTAAAAGGAAACACGGTTTCTTTCCCATGCAGTCAGCTCCAGACTTGAGAAATAAAGTCTCTCTCCTTTGCAGCAAAGGAGTAAGGGAGAATGTAGAAATTCAGCCTGTACTTAACACTGGTGCATTTCTGCTGTCTTCCATTTAGACTTTTGCTATTGCCATCATGAGAAAAGATTAACAAGCTTTTAATTGATTTAGTTGGCATTTTACTTTACTTGTTTGCAACTGTATCCATTCTTAGTGCTCTGTCAGGATATAAATGCTTTGGTTCCTATGAAGCAAGCATTACTCATGCTAATGCAATTAAGAAATGACAACTTCTATTGCCAGCAATAGAAATAAAAGAAAAGATGAAGAAGGGGCATCCCTAAAATGCAAAAGATTTGCAGTGAACGTGGTGCAAAAAGGAATATATACTATATATACTATACAGATCTAGAATACAAATTGAATAGTTCTCTGAGTATGATAGATTTTCATGGCATTCAGAGAGGAAAGGCATGTCAGTAATGCAGTTTTAGCCTGAAACACATCCACAGTTCTATCCAAGATATTTTAGAGGTAGAGTTGATAGAGGCAGCTCTGAATACACAATGTATGTATCAATCAGTGGATCACAACTCTGCACAATTTATGTTGGTCAGGGTATTATAGATAGCAGTGGACTAACCATTAGGTTGCTCCATAAGACAGACAATCTGCCTTCTCAATCCAAACAAACCCCTTCAAGTTTGCTAGAGAGCAAAAGATCTGCTTGTAAAATTAAATGTACCAGACTCTAAATATGCTGAATAACCAGCCATTGGTAGGTCTACATAATGCATTTTTACTTCAAATCAGTTTACTGTAAAACTTAGCTCAAAATTGAATTTATGGTACTAATAGTAATGCAATTTTAAATGTCCTCTAGAATAAGCAGAAGAGTTATAGCTGTTAAAATAGACCATTCTTTAATGTCTTGCCAAAAAAGCTTTGGGTTGCATACAGAACTAAATGATATGCTCCATCTTGTAAATCTGAGCCCCATTAAAATAACCAAGCACTTCTGCAGTGCTGTGATCTGACGCTGTGATCCCGAGAGAATCCAGCAAATGAAAGAAAACTCACAATCTGGGAGGGAAATGGGGCTCCTGTCAGAAACATTTGCTGCTGAAAGCTGGGGGTTTGGTATTTATTTGGTATTTGGCACTGTGGAAGTCATATCAGCACTGAACAAACACTTCAAGACAATATTAGAAGGTACAGTTTGAGTTGTTGCATTTTAAATAAGATTAAATATTAAGGGCTTGCTTCATTGCAGTTATCAAGGTTTCAGGAGAAGAAAAAGCTCATCATATAAGCTTGTAATTAAGCCTAATTAATTCTGGATAAGGACAGGACCAGCACAGTTTTGTTCTTTGATCAACTAACATCTAAAACCCCTACAGTATTTTTTAGATGAAGGGTGCTTAGTTCACACATCTAAGTGAAATGTTGGAAGGAGGAAGCCTGTGCTCTGCCTACTGTTCTTTCCCTCCCTTTGTCTTCTAACTGCCTTTCTGTGTGACTCTCTTAGAGCTGAGAGTTAAACCGCTGGTAGAAGTTTTTTCAAACCAGGGTTGACTTCAATGGTGACTTTCTTCCTCTCCTATTACGGCTCTTCTGGGACATAAATTAAGTCAAAGTTTCTTAGGCTTTTCACAGCAAAGACTAAGAGCAAATCTTACTGGCGAGTATTCTCCCTCCTAGGATATTTGCAGGGACCACATCTTCTGTAATAGCCACGTCCATGTGCCCTCCCATCTCTGATCGCATTACATCCCTTTGGAGCTGATGGCAATTACCAACAATAAAAATATTTGAATGGAGGAATATTTAGAAAGATTTTAGCCTTCTAGCAATCTATTTCTGAAGAGAAGGAGTCAGTACCATGCCATAACTCAGTCTTCTCTGGACTAGCGAATACCTGGACTAGGTATCTGGAGACCTCATCTTCATCCACTGACCAAATTGGATGCTTAAGCAATCTTAGAAGGCTTACCAACTATACTCAGTGTTATCAAGTCTCATGACAATCATGGTGTAACAGGGGATACTCAGGGATAAATATTTGGTATATTTAGCTATGAAGTCTCAATTCTGGCTATAGTGAAAAGAACTGTTCTGCCATATAATGGCAAGGAAATAAAGTTAAGAACTTGAAAATAAGAACTTCTAAAGATTCCCTCTCCTCCCCATGCCCCAAATCCACCGAACGGAAAGTGTTTCACCGTCGCTAATTTTTCAAATCATAACAATTCAACTCAGCAGCATATTTTATAGTAATCAGATATTTAAGCCATATATATATAATCTTAGTGCCATTTAGACTATGTCAATGCTCTATCCTCTCTTTCTGAATAGAATCTGATTGTTCTTCGCATGGAAATATATCGCATGATTAGATCAGGAGTATATTTCCAAAAGTTTGCTCAGCCAGTCTTCGACCTTTGTGTCTGGTGTTCAGTGGGTGAGTTTTGTCCCCGGGATAGTCAAACCCCTCACTAAAGAGATGTAAAATATTATTACCCAAAATAATTCCACAGTACAAATAATTTCAAGTATGTTTGAGACTCTGATTATCCTCCTTCAGTGACAAGGTGAGGGAAAGAAAGATGGTTGAACAGAGCCTCAAGATATCCCAAATTAACACAGAGCTGAATGGATAGAACTGTTAACATGGCTTCCCTCTTCCTTTTCCTTTTCCGTAGTTCCAACTGTACCAGGGCCTAAACTCACTTTCTTGAACTTTTTAGGGAATACCATTGTCTAATTTGGTTTGCAGTATGAAGTAGAAGCAACAACACATTTTTAGGATATAGTGGCTCTTGGCAAGAGATGAAAGCTTTTATTCTGAGCTCTCCACTTGACAGCCTTTAGATACTCTCCTCATATCTCACAACCAGCAAGGTTTCCATGGATTTTTAGTTCTGTCTTTCAAAACCATAAGCAAGCTATACTCTGGTGAAATGAGAAGTGAACAGTGGGGATGCTCAAAGAAATTATAAGGCTTGCAGAATTTCTCCAGGTGGCCCAAGCAATGATCTATTTCTTCTCTGCATGTCTGAGCCTGCAACAAATATACCACTTCCTACCTATGAAGTTGTGGGTAATATATTTAATGGGTTCGCAATCATATTTGATATTCACACACTCACATAAACATCTCTCTGTCATTTTCCAAGCTGTTTTTTCCCCAGAAGCCTTTGATGAGGAAGGTTTTTTCATTATATATGTTCTTGCATTATAGGGAATGATAAACATTCACAAATTAGAATTAAAATCAGAGTTTGTGGTCATTCTGTGCAATGCATGCATTTACGTATTATGACAACAATATCAAACTGTTTATTGTTGAGGGTGGTAATTAAGCATATGCACAAAAGCACTAACATTTAAGTATGCTAACAGCTTTCATAACAGCAGCTTCACAACCTGTGTTTTCCCCTATTAAGATTAAAATTGCATTCCAAGTTCCAGTTTCAAATTTCATTATCTGATTATGCCTAGTTTATTATCACCATGAGCAAAACAAAGTGCAAATTGCCCAAAGCTCAGTATCTAGGAGTTTCTGGGTCAACCCATTCAGTTGTAATGCCACAACTTAACCCCAAGTCTTTGGTGAGGAAGTGCTGCAGGGGCAGTATGAAAAAGAGAGTTGGATGCACTGGACAGGAAACCCATGTGCTTTCCCAGGGCACGTCCTTGAACAGATCCCAGAAAACACATCCTAAATCATCAGATACAGATGCCCAAGAAAACAGGAAATGCTACACAGCACTTCTATTCTCTGAAAAAGAGTATTCATCCATTCTTATTCTTACTCTGCTCCCATTATCAACCTGCAGTTTTGGAAACCATGACATATATTCCATATTTTTAAGTGGCCAGTCACTTCTCTATCGCACAGGAATGTCCTGGTTATTTTGACAGTGAGCTCTTAAAGGGAGAAAGAGGAAAGAAACCTCCACACCATTGTAGTACAAAATAAACAAATGTGTAAACTTAAGAAGATGTCACCAAACAGGTGCCTAAAATTTACTGACTGTGCAAGCAGATAACACCAAAGTACACCTGTATGATGGCACAAGCAGTACACACCAGAGTTCTCCCTTTGAAAGACAAACTTTTCCTCTCTGATACCACAGGAGCCAAGCAAACAGATTCTCCTTCAATTACATACTCAGTCTGCATACAGGTTAAATCACGATACCGCATGCTATCACACAAAGAATCTACATATGTGTACACACTGTCTTTAGTGGAAAACAGATACAGCACATTTTCACAGAATCACAGAATGGTTTGGGCTGGACATTTAGTAATGACCTTTGCCTGGGAGCACATCAAACTACCCAGTTACACAGTAGAAACAGAGCAATCACTGCTGGCTGTGTATGAACAAAGTTCCTTCTTCAGCTATGCCACCTCCTTATAGGCGAGTTAAACATAAATGGTGCATGTTTTAAATATATTTCCTTGAATATTACTCATTTCTACTCATTGAAAGTAAATAGTTAAATGCTATCCACCATCAGATCACCTTTACATATATGGCACATTGTCTAACGGTGGTTAAAAACATAAATCTTTTAAACTATAAATGAAAAGTGGGTGTTTCCTTATTTATGAGTAATGCAGATGAATGTAACCAGGTTTGAACTGAACAAGAAAAGTCACATTATCAGCAGGAATGGCAGAGAAAGGTAGCCTGGTGCTTAATTTGAATCCAGAATTCATGGAGGGATTACAATTTACGTAATTGCTCATTCAAAGCTATTGCACTATTTCTGACAGGTCACTAGAAACTGAAACAGAGAGATTGATCTGTTTTCTGTTTCCAACTTAAAATAACAGTGAGCAGCAAGAGCTAGCTCATGTCACAGAACTAATATGAACTGAATATATAATTTCCTTTGAGGCTAAATAAAAAGATACTCCTCCTTTGCAAAGATTCTACTTTGATAGCTATTAGGAATATCACTAAATGAGCTACCGAAAAGTTATGGGCACACAGGATAAGGATTACATTTTGATTATTTTTATGGTAATGGTACTTTACAAGAAAACAATTAGAATAATATTAATCCTATCACTTCACTAAATCATGACATTCTATTTTAGATTATGGCCTTTAAGCACTTGCTTAATGTTAAAAATGGTCATTAAATGTTCTGCTGTACTGGTTCAAGTATCATTACCTCCAAGGTACTCAATCTGGGATGAACTCTCCTGTAAGAATTCACATGTAAAAGTTAAGGAGATAAGAAGAGCTGCATCATGTCACACTAAAGGTCCACCCAGCTTTGCATCTTTCTTCTCAGGACAATGCTGGATGCCTAGGGAAGAGTAAAACAATAGGACAAGGGGAAATGGCTTTAACCTGACAGAGGGGAGACTGAGATGAGATCTTAGGCAGAAGTTCTTCCCTGTGAGGGTGCTGAAGCGCTGGCACAGGGTGCCCAGAGAAGCTGTGGCTGCCCCATCCCTGGCAGTGTTCTAGGCCAGGTTGGATGGGGCTTGGAGCAACCTGGTCTAGTGGAAGGTGTCCCTGCCTGTGGCAGGGGGTTGGAACTGAATGAGCTTTAAGGTCCATTCCAACCCAAACCAGTCTGGGATTCTATGACAGGCTAAATTATACTCCCCATGAATATTTTCTGAACACGAGAGAGACTTTGTACACTTTGTGACACAAGTGTCGATATATTTAATGCTGCACATTGTTTTCCTCCTTCAATTTGTTGGTCCCTTTGTGAATCATGTAAAATCCTATCATCTCTGGCATCCTGTCGCAAGGAGTTCCCAGGCCCACTTATTTTTGTGTGAGGCAGTATTTTTGCAGTTATCTCTGCTAAGGGTGACTGAGCATGAAAGGATGCTTTCAGAAAGAGTGGTGTTCATCTGCAGTGAAATTATAATTTGGGCAATTACAACCTATCATCTTCCTAAATTTCCCTAGTAATTTCATGGCTCTCATCTGGCTTTGCATTCTCCATATGCTGTTGAACTCCGTATCCTACAGCACTATAAACTGCAGCAAGTAAACTTGTTTGTATTTAAAAAATAGATTCAGAGTACTTTGGGATCAAAACCACAGCTCAGAAATACAACACTACAGCTATTATACTGCTAACAGTCTAGAAATCTCATGGGCTGCATTATGGTGAACATATATTTCTATCTTATAATTCATATGGAACTTGAGAATCTAGTATTTTTCAGGGAGATTCTCTGTGTGGAAAAAATAGAAATGCTTATTAATCTACACTTAGCACAATATATGATTAAGTTCATACATGCTACCCTGGAAACACTTTCATAGTAAACACAGTATCTTTTTAACATTTACTTTTTTTCCATTAAACTAAAACCTGACAATTTACATTCTTCTGATCTGAAAGCCTGCCAATGAATTTTCTGTCATGCATTCACCCACCCCAAACAAAACCCAAATAGCAGCATGGCATTGAGTGATTTCCATTTCCACTCAATACTTGAATTCGAACAAGGTTTAGTAGAAATTCATATTTAAAATATGTTACTGAGCGTCAGCAACTGAAGAAAGAGGGCTTGATTTCAGAAGTTCTGTGCACAGAAGGGCTAATAAAGTCATCTCCAGACAGTTCCTCTCTGATGCCTGATGAACTGAAAGTCAATTTGATGAGACTAGACTTCGTCTCTCCTGCTGAAAACTTGAGACTCCTGAAGGTGAGTCACAGAACCATTGAATCAACCAGGTTGGAAAAGGCCTTTAAGATCATCAAGTCCAACCGCTCCCCAGCACTGCCAAGGCCACCACTAACCCATGTCACTGCGGGCCTCACCTACGCAGTTTGTGAACACTTCCAGGGACAGTGATTCCTGGGAAGGAATGTTTATATACATTCCCTGTGAAGCCTGTATATACACTTATGCTTTTTCTGCATAGATTTATGTGCCATTTGTGTCTCTCAGGTGCCCTTTTGGATGTGCTCTATTCTTGTGACAACTGAGATAGGAAAATAAATTCAGAATATAGAAAATAGACAGTAAAGGAAAATAAAGACAACTCTGAGAGGCCAAAGGGGTAAAAAGGGAGAAAAAGTGAAAACCAGTGAAGACAGAAATATTGTAAAATACGTATGTTAGATTTTAAAAGAACATGTCCATCCTCTAAGGCTTAGTGTTCTTATGTGTTATGTGGAGTGCCTTTCTTCTTGCCTTCTCTATTTCAAAGGTACAGAGATATCAGTGGTTTGGAAGGTATTTTCACAGCAGTCCCTCATAACAGGGATGCAACTGAGACTGAGAAAAGTGTGTTAGTTCTGTAGTGTTGCAAATGCAAAAACCTGGCATAGTCAACTGTCAGTAAATGTTGATCTTTTAATGGCAGTCACGTTATTTTCTAGATGTATAGTATCTTAAGTACTTAAAAAATGACAAAGCAGTACTCTAGGAATTACTAATGCATTATTGGTTACTGGTTACAGTAGCTGTTGCTGCTCCTCTGTCCCTTTGATTTGAATCAAATATTTGCCTTTGAATTGTTACTGGCACAGAAGAAGACTTAAAGGAAGGAAGACAAAGTAAATTTTTTAAAAAGATGGAAAATGCTGCATGTAAATCCCAGATATTCTTTGCAAGAACTAGTTTTGCTGGAGCATATCCCTTCCAAAAATTGTAGCTGCAGCTGCAGGAAGCAGTATAACCACAAGGTTAAAACTACAAAAATACCTCAACCAATACTTACTTAAAAGTTAAGCTACTGGAAAGCCAACAAGATCAACTCTAGATTTACACCTGGTAAACTTAATCTAAGGGAGTCTGAAATATCTTCTATTTACTGCTATCCAGATGAGCCTAATGCTGAGTACTGGGGCTACATATGCCTATCTCTCATAAACACAGAGGTACAAGGAGTGAGATAGTGCTTATTTGCAGGTAGCAGAGAAACAACAGGCCTTTGTTTCCATATGCTGAACATAATTTTTAAATGAAACAAAATAACCCAGAAAACACAAGCAAATAAAAGCACACATGCTCAATGCAAGGTTCTTTATACTGCCCTTTCTGGCAATGTAATTCATTTCCTCCATTTTATTGAGCCAAACAAAACCTAAGACAACTCCAAAATACTACATAACCTCAGTTTAACCTATGCCAAATCAGGATCCTAGATAATCTGGAATACATATCTTGGGTAAAAGAACTTGAATTATAGAATCACAGAATGGTTTGGAGGCTGAAACGGACCTTAAGATCACCTAGTTCCAACCCCCCGCGCCATGGGCAGAGATGCCTCATACTAGGACCATGCCGTCCAAGTACTGAAGAGAATTACAGAATATCTTGTATCGTTATCTGCCTTCAGCCATGGAGATTGTGAAGTTCATTGTAGAAGGCTCCCAGAAATGTCAAGGGGAGCAGCTACAGGGTTTCAGTGATATCTGTAAGCTGTGAAGATGGTTAGTAGTGCAGCCAGCTCTCTGAACTCTGCCTCTCTGCACCTTATAACTTTCACAGAGGCCTTAACACTCCAAGAAGTAAAAGTCTATGTACCTGTGAGTACACAAATACAGATTTAGGATAAATTTTGTACCTGACTCTTCAGCTCCTTGACCTCATCCATGAAAATCAAGACTATGTAAGCTGTATTTCCTATACATGCTACCCACATGTTCAGATGCATGGCTGAATATAATACAAATGTTTAGTAACCTGTACCTCTAACAACTAGGATGGTTAAAAGTTATTATCATACGGAACAGCACCCCATGCCATTAATAATTTCACAGAAGTAAATTATTTGTGAACTAAGGCACAGCTCGCTGGCTTTGATTATCTGAGGGATTTCCCTGGCATGCAGAGTGTTGGTGTGTAGGCATCATCCCCTCTGCTTCTCCGCACGGCTGTGGTCCAATCGGGAAGTGCTGGGGTCAGTATGAGGGGTAGTTGAATGGATGGCAGTCAAACAGAGAGAGGAAAGAAGGCAGGAGCACGTGTCTTGGCTCTGGTATTGTTTACCATTAACATACATAGCAAAATAAAACCTTTCTTGCAAACGGGTGACTTCTTTTACAAAGGAACCATGATTCTCTCCCATGTCTGGGCCTGCTACAGGGGCAGAGCAGCAAATCCCAATGCCTCCTTTAGGACAGGTTGTAAAATTGTGTCTAAGGATTCAGCACTTGTATGGCCAGGAACATATCTGTACTGGGAAACTTTCAAGCTCCGTATCAGAGGCAGTCTTATGGCTCTAGGTGCAGGGAGGGCTACAACTGATAACCTGTTTTATGAACTATATCTTCCTCCTTATTTTCAACCACTTGGGTTCTCTCTAAAGCATTCTCATGAATTCCCTCAAGTACCCTGTGTCTGGGAGTTTTAAAACTCTGAACCCAATTTTCAGTTTGGTAATAAGTATTAGCAAACTTAATTTGAGCTTGATGTTGGGTTTCATCTAGTAATGGCTATTTGAGTCCCCTAGGAGCACCTCTCTATCTATGTTTACAAAGCTCGTATCTCTTTTGGCTGCCTTCATGTCATGAACAGTGTGGTCTCTGTTCATTTACAGCCTGCTGTGCTAAAAGCATCCTCTGGAAATGGCTGGTGGGCAGCATATTGTTGTCTACAAAACTGATTAAAAAAGGTATCACTAAACCTTTTAAAAGCTACAGGCAGCCCTGCTATTTGTATTTTCAACTTGCAGAAACAACCTGATACTCTTCAAACCAAAAAGTTAAAGGTCTGCGGTGCTACCAGATGTTAATGGGCAGTTATGGTTATATGGTTACCTATATGGTTGCCGTAACTGGGTACTCCCTAGCACAGGTATGTGATATTAGGAGTACTATACTGGTGACTGTCCTTCAAATTCCACTTGGGAGGAGGCACAGTGGAAGTGATGGTAAGGGAAAGGGGTGCATAAAGAAACCATCACTCAAAGCCTCTTTTTCCCAGAGTCACACAGGTCTGTTCTCATGTTCAGAGAATGTAGGGTGGGCTTGGAAGGCTTTGGCCCCTTACCATATGAGAGTTGGGTACAACACAGACTCTCATGGCATCAAGGCACTGCCTGAAGGCTGGAGAGCTGCAGAGGACACCAGTGCAGGGGCTCTTGTTGATTCCACTTGCTGATTCCACTGCCTGCTGCCTCACCCCCAAGGACAGTCTGGGCCTAAAAGCTGCAGGAGAGCTCTTACTGTTCAATTTATTTCAGTATACATGATAATTTAATTCCCCATCAAATGTAACAGGGACCGTTTGTATTTGTGTGAGCTGTTTCTACCCACAATGTGTGTTTATTCATTACCCACTCTGCTATCTGTCTTTAATTAGTTCCTCAGCTGAGTACTTCAAGCTGTGCTGTGCAAGTCTGGAATGTTTCTTGTTTTACTAATGAATTTAATTTCAGGAAGCTCCGTGATCATAGCTCAGTCACTATGAACTACTGACTCTTCATGTGTAAATAAAAAGGAAGAGATGTGGAGGGCCCCAGGCTTGCTTTCTGCGATAAGTGATGATGTTTACTTGCCAAAGTCTCTTCAAGACAGCAAGTACAATTAGGAGAGGGGGGACGAGGAACAAGGGGGAGAGAGAAACCTACAAAGTAAACCATCATTTCTCTGAAGATCTCAAGGCCTAGTCTAATCATTCTTCCTAGCAATACGTATTCAATACAGTCAGCAGAATTCAGAATCTCTGGAGCCCAGAATAAAGCTGATATGAATTGAGGCTGATAACCTTACACGTTAGGTTTTCTTTCAACATAAAAAGCATTTGCTGGATCCCTAGCAGTAGGTCTGTGGCTAATTACAAAGGCATGGGAATGTTTGAGATGGTCCTCAGGTCATTTCTAACTTTGGCCATGTAGAAGCACATGACTTAACATCTGAGTAAGCTGAATGGAATGAAGGACTATGGTCAGATTTCTATACATGAATGAATGGCAAAGTCAATCAGGATGCTTAATAAAAGGAACACATTTTACAAGAAAAGAAAAAGAATTAGAAGAGTTTGGCTAGGTTAGCTTAGATAAAACAGTAAGAGAAGACAAGATGCCACTTCTTTCTTATGCCTTAAAAGTATATAGATTAGACACGAATTTGTGTTGATTGCAAGTCAAAAGTTGTTTTCTATCTACCTGTGGAGTGACACACTGAAATACTGTTGCAGACAGGAGACTTACATGATGGGATTTTGCTAATTTTATGGACGTAATTCTAGAAGAATTGATAGAGATAGGCAGTGCAGTTCCTGATATACGTCCTATGGTGTTTGCTTTGTCAGGATGTCCACAAGAGGTTGAAAAGAGATTGGATTACTGTTTACAATATACATTGTATTGCTTACACACTACTGAGGATCAGGAAGGAATGGGGTTATTTTTGTTTTGATACTCCATTCCTCTGGACACCGTAGATTTGTGATTGCTAGACAGGCATAAATGAATAATGCTGAAGAATTTCAGCTGCTTGGATATGTGGTTGGCAGCGGTCAAAGAGAACTGATGTGTGGAAAGACATGTTCTGTGTTGGTTGGACTACAGCATCAGTACAGCATCAGTAGTAGTTACCTGTTAGCAGGATTGTCCTGTACAACCCACAAGGAAAGGCCTGACTTAGAGATCTTGACTCATGAAACCCCACGTGATCTCTGCCCTTTTCCTGATTCACAAGGAAACAAGCATTAAAGGCATTTATATTTAAGAAGCATTCAAGGTCTGAAGCATGTGATGTATGAGAAGAGTCTGAGGGTTTGCTTGTCCTGAGGAAGTCTCTGAGGGGAGCTAATTGCTGCCTTCACTGCCTGATGGGTAGTTCTAGAGAAGACAAATACAAGCTCTTCTCAGAAGTGCGAAGCAAAAGATCAAGAGACAACCGCCACAAATTGCAACACAGAAAATTCCTACGGGATATAAGGAAAACATTTGCACAGAGTGGTTAAGCACTGGAACAGGTTGTCCAGAGAGACAGCAGAAGCTTCCTCATAAATCTGCATAAAATTAATAGAAAAGGTCCTAAGCATCTTGATTTGGGCTTGACGTTAACCCTGCTCTGAGCAGGAGACCGGACTGAATGACCACCACAAGTCCCTTCTAACCTAAACTAAGCTATGATTGTAAGCCTTAATCTTCCAGCTGAGCTCAGAAGCAATTCCAAAATATTTCACATTTTATGATCTTTAGGAATGTAATGTCTCAATCTGCATGGCAAGGAAGACATAAAGCAATTCGCAACAACAAATCAAATTTTGTGCTTTTTCTCTGTCGCTGTCCACCAGAACTTCTGACTGGAAGGTGGCATACTCTGCTTTTGAAATACTGCTTTACTGTCATGTCTGATATCGTTGGCTTCTCTATATCCTCTTCGAACAACTGGTAGTCCACCTCCCTCCACCCTCCTTTAGAAAACATTTCCAGTACAATGCAAAAAGTTTTTATTAACTAAGAGCTAAAGAGAGAAAGATCTCAATAATGAAAGTCTGGGCATATTTATCATTTAAAGGTTCAAACACTGCATGGATTAAAGCAGAACCTCAGCAAACACCATTTCTTGTTGCCACGGGAAGTTGTTAACAGGTTGCTAACACACCTATCTGTTGCATTTACAGCTTCAGATGCTGGTTTCCATTTTTCTCAAATCCTGACTATTGCTTTAAGGATCTTAATTTCATTTGGTTCTCTGAGCCTGGGATAGCTGCAATGCACTGTACGATAATAACATTGTTATTTAATAACTGACTGTCCTTATGGGACTCAAAGTTACCTGATGATATTACAGAGAACAATCAGATTAGCCACCTGAAATACAGCATGTGTAGAAAGAAGAGGAGAGAGTTCTCTGTGCATGATGATATACAGAGATAAACTTCAGAATACAGATGGGCAGAGTATCAGTTAATAACGTTATAATTTAAGCAAGACTGAAGCTACTGCAAGAATGTTTATATTTTAGTATACAAAGGTGAAAGCTCACAATCCTCAGTACAGGAAATTACCTTGTGTTGAAAAAAAGGGAAGAATGAGTGCGCCTCTCAGGAAGTAAATATCTAATTTATTTACATATTTTCTAACAAAAATTGTTATTGCCACAAAACACTGAAGCTTCTGAAAGTTTCTTGAACCTGCTCGTGGAATGTAACTACACTGACTTGACTGTGTTGAAAACTTTAATTTGGACACTTAAAAAACTTTTTCAGTTCAAACTCTATTTACTTAGGAAATATAATTAAATAGTGATGAAAAGGCTCTTTTGTAAAATTATAAAAGTCAAAGACACAAGGATGCCCTTCCAACAATGGGAATTGGGCTGATAACCAATGTGTTCTGCTTCAAATAACTTACGGTTTTCAGTGCTGGTATAGCAAGTGTTTTTGTGAATTTTTTCTCCTTTTATGATGGGAAATAATAAACACTTATTGGGAAAATCCCTTCTCTACCATGCTTCTGGAAGCAGTTTAACTTTCCTGGAAGATATCCAGCCAACTATGGATCAGGTTTACTTCTGCCTGCACCTGAAATATGAAGACACAACAACTGATCATAACAATAAATTGTTTTAAATTGAACCTTATCATAGAAAATCTAAAATAAATTATAGCCAAGTGAATTGGGCACAGATACATGAACTGTGTCCCACTGCTAATAACTTGAGTTACACTGATTTAGTTCCTTTGGTTTAAAAAGCAGAACTATTTGCAGTGATAAGGCAAAAGTTTTCCACCTGTAGGAGTTCCTGAAATCAAGAGTAAATAATATAGATACAGTGTGTAAGCTGAAAATGGATTAGTGGAAGAAAAGGCTGAAAAGAAGGTTTTGAAACCCTAAGTCACTACTGCCTTTCTTTCCCTAACTGCTTCCTTGAAAGCTGTTCCCTTGAAAAATCCTGCTCCTCTGAATCAGACCAAATCAGATGTGCAGATGATTCTTCAGAAATGAGAGTTGAAATACAGGCATTTAAAAATATTAGATTTTGCCACTTAATATTGCAAAGCTGTAAGCTTCATGATTCTGTGAGCTTAGCTAAGACCTTCCAAGTACAGATTACTGTAAGCTCCTAACAGTAAATGGATAGAACTGCCCTGAATTGCTTTAATGAGAAAAAGAAGACAATTTTGTAAAGTAAAGGATTTTCCACTCATCATCTTTTAATTCTCTCTGAGCTGATTCACAGTTAAAACCTTGATTAAAATTATCAGCATTTTCAAATTTCTTTTTTTTTGCCTCAAAGAAGCAAGAAGGCACCTCAAAAAAGATAGTTTCAGCAGAAAGCTGGCACCTCATAAAAGAAGAAGAATGAAGGGGAATTGGAGCCCTTCCACTGAAAACTGCTCTCTAAATATTGAATTTATGGCACTTTGCAAGTTGTAACTTTAATTTGGAGTGCAGCATATTCAGACCCAGAAATTCAACAGTGGAAGTTCGCACCATGGCACCATCAACGGCAAAGGGAGTGTCATGGGTTCAGCAGCAGCAGTCTTTTTTTCTCCTTCTTGGTAGCTGGTGCAGCGTTGTGGTTTTGATTTTGGGCCTGGGAGCAGCGCTGATAACACCAGTGTTTTCAGTTACTGCTTGGCAATGTTTTGGTCTGACCAAGGACTTTCTGAGCCTCATGCTATGCCAGGGAGGAGGGGAAGCCGGGAGGAAGCAGAGACAGGACACCTGACCCAAACTGACCAAAGAGGTTATTCCATACCACAGCACGTCATGTCCAGGATGTGAAACCGGAGAGCAGAGACCCGGAAGGGTGTGGTGGTGGACTGGGGGTGCACGGCATGGTCAGGTTTTTGGTACTGGGGGGTTCGCTGCTGGGGGGTGCACTGGCTGGGTCAGGCTTGGTGAGCAGTTGTATTCTCTTTCCTTGTATTTCTCTCGTATTTCCCTGTCATTATTATTATTGGTGGTAGCAGTAGTGATTTGTGTTATACCTTAGTTACTAAACTGTTCTTATCTCAACCTGTGGAAGTTGCATTCTTTTAATTCTCCTCCCCATCCTCCTGGGACTGGGGGAAGAAAGAGAGGTAGAGTGAGTGAGTGAGAAAACTGCGTGGGGGGGGGGTGTGGGGTAGAGACTTAAACCACAACAGGGAGTAAGCAGGCAATTATTCACATTTTTCTTACTTTTTTCTAGTCCTTTACCTCCCACATTTCCATTTTTGCCACAGAAGACAAAAGTCAGAAAAAAAGGTTAAAAAATAGATCAAAGAAATAGGAAGTTAATTTTTCACATCATATCTATTCTATTTCTCTCAAGCTATTGTTACATTACCTTTCTGACTTCTAATCACTTGCCAAAACAACACAAATTTGCAACCCTTTGTTGAATAGGTACTAAAGTTGTCCCTTTGTGGACCACATCACAGAGATCCAAAAAATCTAGAATCACCTGCTGCTTCTTTGAGAGAAGGGTCAGGATACGCTCCTTAGAAAACCCTGGTAAGCACTGACTAGGATGTGATATACACACCAAATACTGGGCATACATATAATAGAACTTGATGAGGGGAGTATTTTGAACAGTAGCTATCAGAATTCAGCCCCACAGTTACAGGACGAGGAAAGGAGTCTGTGGGATGAGAAATCATTATGAAGTGCAGCTGTGATTGTGGAATACATACTTGACCTTCCTTTTTATTCAACCATTAGACAGAAAAAGTTCAGCTATTTTAAAATCTTGTATTCAGACATAATTAGAGTTAAGTTGGTTCCCTACTACAGAGATCAATGGTGCAACTTTAACAAGCATTGAGGGCCCCCAGTTTCTTCTTTTCTCGTGATAGAGCATTTCTTAATGTTACTGAGCCACTTTGTGCTGCGTGCCAATGTCAGGTGCTGCGAGGTTAGATGAGCTCCTTTACAACTGCATATCCTCCATCCTGCTGCCACTCATTTATCTGTGTCTAAATGAGACTGAATTTGCATAACTTACACATAGCCATGAACAAGACTGACCTCACACTACCTCACCTTCAATCATTTTTTGCCTTTTTCTATTCTTTCTGCTCTTTAAATGTCAGTCAGTGCTACAGGAATATGCAAGCCAGAAGTATTAAAGTGAGAAAGAGTTTCACCTGAAAATTGGATATAGATAATTTCCCCCATTTCATACCTCACTTCTGAGATTATTCAGTCTTATGGGGTGAAATTTAAAGGTGACCATAAATTTGTGCATGCAATTGACAGACTTCCAGCAAATTATCATCCCCCAGTTTAGTCTCAGGTTCTCCTACTTCCTTATTGCTTCACTGACATCTTCTCATCACTTCTCTATACACCATGGGAATTATTTCATCTTTGCATTCTTAGATGTTGCACCCTGCACAATTGCTTTTCTTACTAGGCTATAGGTAAGATACTTACTTTGGTAAGTGGTAAGATGCTAATATGCAGTATAATCACATAGATAGTAAAATGCTTGAATCATAATTAAAGCATAACTTTAATGGATTTGAGTTTAATATGAACAGCTACTGTATGTCATCTATCAGACTAATGACTCTTTGCTTAAATTCCTTAGGAGTTTAGAGACAATACTTTACATGTAATGCTTCAGATACTTCTTTTTTGCATTAAAGAAGATGAAATTAACCTGTAATATAATCATAATGATGAGGGGAATTTGAATAAAATTAGCTCTTAATTGCATTTGAATTCTGTATCTCTAAAGCACAAAGCTCATAACTCCCCTATGGAGTCTCACCATTTTTTTCTTTCATGACCGGCTGGAGAATTGATCAAGGGCATTGATTGCCATATGTTTTCATCACTTCAGCAAATACATAAAGAGAGTCAAATTTATTAGCTCTTTCGAAATTCGAATGAACTGCCTTCTGTAGTTTATACCAACACACACAGTTAGGTAGAACTGAATGCATGTGAGAATTAATTGTAGGCAATCGTAAACCAGGTAAAATGTCTCTGCCACTGTCTGGCTCCCATTTCATAAGGAATCTGGAAAGTATGGAGATGTGAATTGTGGAACTCTGCTATTCCTTGTATACAAATTCAATATATGTGCAAAACAGGAGAGACTTTAATTTTAAAAGACCATAAAGAGTGCACAGAAAAAGTGACTGGCAGGAAAGTATACAGTAAAGGCGCATAGTCAAAAGAGATACTGCCATCATACTGCTTTCTTGTCCTTAAGGAAAAGTCTCCAGCAATGTAAACTGTGTTCATAATGAAAATACACACTAGATGACAGTAATACTTCCATACACCACAGGGTATGGGCAAAAGTGGCATAAGTCTGATTCTTCTGAACCAAACACAGACACTATCAGAGTCTGAAAGTGATTAAAAGAAGGGGTCAAACTACATCACAAGTTTATGCTTACTGCCAAAAGGATCTCTCTTCTGTATGTTCTAACCAGATCAGTCCCATATGAAGGTTTTCTTTTTCTGTCACCTTTGCATATGGCTTGCACTGCACAACCTGTATGGGGCACTGGTTGTCCCAATATGCCAGAACTATAATTTTAGCTCCACTTTTCTTTTATTCTCTTACACACTTTGCAGGCATCCTGCTGCTTCAGTCACACATAAAAAGACGTTTCCTTCTAGGACGATGGCTAAATGTTACATGATGTTTACTTCTTTCTGCTCTGTGAGGTGAGCAGTGCTCATGGCTAGGGTTTGCTTTCAGAAAGCACAAGACAAAACCTGGCAGAGAGTGGGGTACATTAGGGAATATTCAGATACGACCCATGAGTCAATATGATCTATGGTAAAACTGGGTCACTTTACAAGTATTTATTCCATGAATACATTTGTATGCAAAGTTCTGAAAGAGAATTTTATGGCTTATAATGAGTGCATAAACACAGAAATCATTACTCTTACCAACTCCTTGCTGGGTTACTGAGACTGTAGAAGAGGAACCTTACATTCAGGATGGTACGTAGAAAGAGCTCTCTCTCAATGAAGCTTCCAGTGCTCTAGAGACTATTTCCTCCCAGTTCACTAGGCTGAAATGCCTCCTGTTGTACAAACACAAAGGAGTGGAAGAAAAGTACCTAGAACGATTATCTCAGATTAAGTATTAACACGATGGAAGAGAAGTATTTTTTGGAACTTAAGTAATTCCAGCCATACATATTCAACTGCTGTTCACAGCAACCTCAAGGCAATTCTAGGCTGATCTGCAATTCCAGAGACAGTTCTTCTCATTTTAGTACTGTCTACCATGGATCTTTTAAGTTAGAGCTTATCTTGATGAAAACTTGCATAACAGTAAGGTATAGGTTAAATTTTAAGGTTTTTGATTTACGACAGCAGGGGATCAGTTTTCAGTGTAATTACAGTCCTTCTGAGAATTGGCTGCATATGAAAAAGGATGACAAAAGTACCAGCCCAAAAGCCAGCACTCGGAGCCCTTCCCTGCTTATGAAGGATATGAGAACATGTGTTAAGAGAAGCCATGACAGGACATATTCTATCCTATGTCCACCTTCACATCTCTTTGCATATTTCAGCATAAGAGAGAGATGGCCTAAATTTATGTGAACAACTGAAGTTTTCCAGCTCCTTCAGGACAGGCAAAGTGTTATTCACATGGCCAGAAATAGCCTATACCTGTATGAGACAACTGGCCACAGTCTGAGACTTCCTGGGAAGTGTGAAAAGGAAGAGTTCTACAAACAGAAAGGCACTGCAGGAGGACATTCCAGCAAAAATACTACACTAAATTCAAGCTAAGTTTACCAATAAAAGCAAATTATGCTGTATGACACAGGGTTAAAGGTGAAGAGAAAGAGCTAGACTTAACTATGAGAAACTAAGTTATTTAAATCAGATATTAAACAAGTGTAAAAGAGTGGATTTGGTTACCTAGAAAGTTTTAGGAAGATGACCTAGTGGGTCATTTCTTTTTTTTCGTCTTGGGTCTCTGAGGAAAGCAACCACATATGAAGAATAATCACAGCAATTTGATTAACTGAACTGGATGATCCCTACCCAGATCCTAAGGGAACACTGTTATTTTATCACCTTCGACAAAAATCCACTGAAAAAAATCAAATATGTCTGAAACAGCACTTCTTGGTTGTCAGGCTGCTTTTACGAAAGAAGAAAAGGAAACTTCTCTTCTGTTTTGCTGGTAGCATTGGGATGACTGTGATAAACAGCGAGCACAATGTCCTGATGTTCTTTGGGTCAATCTGTATTCCACTTGAATTGCACAATATACATTTCAGTGAAACAGATAAAGACAAGCGGGGATAACAGATGTAGAAATTCAGCAGACAAGTTTTTATGTTTACTAAGGCAGCTACAATTCGTCGGGAAAACATTAAATTCTGAGATGGATCAAGGTTTGACCTCTTTTTTTTTGGGAGGGGGGGACGGGGACAGGGATGGTATCACTGATGTTAGTTTTCATTTAATACAGAGTTTTCACTTCCACTAACCTGTAAGACAAATCACTATATTACTGGAATGTTATCTAAGATACAGTTGAAGTACATTGCTTCTACTGAAATTCCAGTTGGATCTTTTAGCAATTCAAATCGGGTTTTTTTGCTGGAATACATTCCAGCTTACCTATGTATGTAACAGTCACATTGCTGCTGGTCTGACCAAGTCAACACATTGCATACCATAGTAGAGAAATGGTCTTATTCATAGATTTAAAATGTAACTGAAAACCTCACTGTAAGGCAATGCTGTTTTTTCCTGAAACTCAGGAAAAACCAATTCAAGGTGTTGAAAGTGTCCTCAGTTTGGAATGTAATGAAAATGGACTAACCATGCATATGAAACAGCAGATCTATTTTCCTGGCAAGGAACAACCCTGAGTCATTAACCTGCACATATATTTATAACAAGCACTTAAGGAATACAAACGCACACCGTATCAAGGATACCAGCTGACCCTGGCGGTGTTTTAATACAAACCCAGAGTCACAAAAAATGACTGTGTCCACTGCAGTCATTAAATAAGCCAACTCTACTGGAACATTCTACAAGGAAATATGAGAGGCAAGCCAAAAGCGATATTTAGAAGTGAAAGAAAGCATCAAGTCATGAAAGGAGGAATGAAGAGTCATGGTCAAAATCACTGAATAAAAGAATTCAAGGTATATTTCCCTGGAGTACACACAGAGTCACACACACACACACAAACAAAATCAATGCACTGATGCAAGAACTGAGTTTTGATTTGCTCCTGAATTTCTGTCATCTGTCAGGATACTTTTTGGTCTGACACTGCAGATCCTACATGAACAGTGCTGATACTGGTCTTAATGAAAACGTAGCTTAGAAAGAACCACAGTCAATGCAGCTGCTTCCTCCTCCACATTTTGAAGATTAAAGATAATAGAAGCAAAACACAGAAAATGATTCATGGCTCAGAAATCGAACTTGTACTGGGAAGGTAAAAAGTATACACTGGAGAAGATGGAAAATCCATAAATCTGAGCTGTGTAAAAAACATCTCCCCCTTAAATTCTGTCTTTATTATAGCAGAAATGGGACAAAAGAAAAATACACTCAAGGAGAAAGGCAAATCTACAGCAGAATAATCAGCCTGTTCCCCTCTGGGCTTATGAACAGCAGACTCAAATCAAAATCCTTGGAAGTCCTTGGGAAAAGGATACTCTTAGCAGGTTACAAATATAAGAACTTTGAAAAAAACCCATTATTATCCTAAGGGAAATGAAGAGGAAGTCTTGATAAGGTGTCAAAATTCAGAAAAGTGATTCTGATTCAAAATGATTATTGATGAAATCTCCGTAGCAATAGCCCCAACACTGTAAGCTAAGATCTTCAGTTTGGTTAGAGAAGAAATTACCACATCCATTTCTGCAGCCTTGATCTACCACCTCAGGCTGAGCTTACACAGAAAAATAACCCCACGTACTTGTGACGTTGTCTAAAGGGAGAAGAATCAAGATGCCCATCTGCATTACAGTGGAATAACATGAAGACATAACAGAAAGACAAGCTCTTTCTGCTACTGGTTGGACAAGGTCATATGCATCAAGGCTGAGGAGTACAGGTGCTATTACATTAGTATTAGTGCAACTGTAATAGGTCTCTAAAGGGATTTTAATCTCAGATATTTAAAGAGTAAAGCTGTTTAATTAGTGGTTCTACATTGGCCCTTTTTTCTAGATCCTGCAAAGAACATATTCACTTGAGAAAAAGAAGAGTAGTTTCCTTATCCAATTTTACCATTGAGTTTCAGGACTGGTTTTCCCTTTTTAATTCCAGCTCAACTTAGAGAATCTTGAGAATCTGCTGATAAACTGCCCTTCCCATTCTGTAAATACAGTGCTTATACAGCAGTGTCCAGGAAGGACAGCTTTGCTTTACACCTGGGTAGGTCTGTCATTTGCTCAAAATCCTTGCTTGATCTTTGGATGCAATACAATGCCCAAAACCCCACCAAATTCATATCCTGGTTATGCACCTGCTCTCCATAAAATTGGATAAGTCTGCTCTCCTGGTAAGTCACCACTTAGAGAAATCACAAAATATTTAGAAACCACTAAAATAGCAAACGGAAAAAGAGGCTTCCTGGATATTTTATCCAAGGTACAAGACAGGCTCCAGGCAAGATTTATGGGATTTTTGCCACAATGACCAGATGAGTCTTCATCATTCTGGTACAACACGGCAGCTTAAGCAATCTTTAGAGGGGTAATAAAAGTCATTTTGGCTGACTACTTTTCAGGATGCAAACAGTGCTTTGTGAGGTGTAGTTAAATATGAAAAGTACTTCTGGAACACAAAGATGGATAATCATGCATGGCCAAGTTTTCTGGTTTTATTCCTGACAACAGCCACCATCCAAGCTTGCCCAGAGCAGCCTTAATCAGGTCATAAATCAGCGGAACAGAGAAATGAAATTGTCCTTTGTGGGACCAAAAGAACATCCATATTTCTGAAAGAAGAATCTAGTGATTTTAGTGATCACAATTCTAGTGATCACAATTCTGCAATAAGTTTACCACATTCCTGATGTTCCTTGGTCCATGTCAAGCAAATGGCACCGAGTTGAATGATTTTCAGATTTACTTTGGTCAGTCAATAGTGTAGGAATGGTTAATTGTTGTGGCTCTCATTGATGAATTGATTCTTTCTCAATTTGATGGGTATAGAAGGAAAGGAACTGCATGAGACAAGTATCTTTTTCTTCTTTAATCCTCCTTGCCCTCCAATAGCAAGTGTTCAGCTGTCTGTTCTTATGGACTGCAAAGGCCAGCAACTCTGCTGTATTCTTGTAGTCCTTAGGTCCAGCTGTGACTGGGCCTAGGTGATACGTCAGTGTCTCTGGATGTTACACAGAAGTAGCTATGCCAAGCTATACTGTAATTCTGATGTGAGAATATGGCCCTTCATGTGCTGCAAAATATCATTAGACTATGAGTTGATACATCACATGCTGTAGACAACCCTCAGGGCAGTATGAGAGAAGCCATCACAGAACTGGTAGACCCTACAACAGCAATGACAAAACCTTCTAAATCGGTAAATTTTTATCTGACTGTTTAGGCACTCTTACCTTTTCTGCCTTCCATCCAACCAGAGCAATAATCTCTATTTCGTTCCCTGTCTTCATACCTCTAACTGAATTTCATTTACCACCTTCAAAAATTACACAATAGCTACATACAAATGACATGCAACTGAAATCGCTGTGCTGTTGTGAGTCAACATCTTTTAATGATGCTGATTCTGATGCATGTAATATATCCAAAGTGGATTAATTGTTTTTCAAAATCCCTTTCCACAAGTTCAGCACTTTGGATCTTTCTTCCCTTTGGAACAAAAGCACATTTTGAAATTTGGGAATTTTCCCCAGGACAGAAACCTTGTTTTCCACAAGCTCTAATCCATGGTGAGACAGTTCTGGTCTGGGGTACAGCAGCTGTTGTATACAGTCAAGAAAAAATATAAAGGATAATGCTTAGGAATTTTATATTTATTTTATATTAGGAATTTTATATTCCCAGAATGCACTGGGAATACAAAATGGGCACTTTTACTAACTGCCAAGGACTGGGTTTATATTACCTCCCATGAGAAACCTTACACAGGTTTTTGACAATAATATATGGTCATGGAAGTAAATTCAAATTTATTCATAGGCAAAGTTTGGGTTCTTTTTTTTAACTATGAATCGTATCTGTAAAGTTCAAACAGAAAATTCAGTTTCCCAAATGGCTGTGTCACTCAGTCACACTCTCATAAAGGCTCCTGTCTGCTCAAATGAGGTTTCATTTATACTAATATTTAGAAATGGCTCACACTTTAAAGGCTGATATTTCTAGCAGCACTCAGATTTAGGATATAAGGAATACAAGTGCAACAAAGATGCTATTCATTATTTCATAGCCATCAATTTTAACAGCCTATTACCAAAACGCTTGTCAAACACAAGCTGAGAAAGAAACACACACAAACTGACCTGTGATAAGTCAAACACCATAAGTTACAAGCACCGAATAGATGATGTGCAAGTTTGCAAACGTCCCATTATATTTGTTTCGTAGAATCATAGAAACTAGGTTGGAAAAGGCCGTTAAGATCAAGTCCAACCATTACCCCAGGACTGCCAAGGCCACCACTCAAGCATATCACTGAAGGCCTCATCAACACAGTTTTTAAACACTTCCAGAGATGGTGATTCTGCTTGTTAGGCATCGGATTCATTAACAAAATCATGGGAAATCATTTGCACAACCCAGAAAGACCACAAACAGAAAAAGAGGCTAAGCATGTTTGCTGGTATCACTGTGCAATGGCCTAGGGTTTTGAGACACCAGACTGGGACCCAAACAACTTCCTCACTCATCCTGCTGGATGACTCTGAGTGTGTGATTTCCTCTCAGTTGGGATTGGTTTAGCTTAAAGCAGGAATGATACCTTCTTTGTAAAGTACTTACAAACATGCAGATGGAAATCATGTAGCTGCAAAGCAGCAGAGGAGGAAGGACAAACCATACTCATCCCTGTCATGCCATGTTAAGATGCTGCTTACAACCAGGTTGCTCAACCTGAATGTTCTATGCCCACCCATCACTGCAATCTCATAGACTGAGGCTTAATAGTACTCTTTACCAGCATCTGAGGATGTATTCTATATTCTTTACAGACCATGAAAACACTAGTTATTGCAAATTAAATCAGGCAACCTTTCCTTACTGCACCTCTTGTAACACAATGTCCTTCAAATACAGAGGACAAATATAACTTGTGCACCACCTGCACAGTTTAACTTTTCAAGTGTGATTTTAAAAGGGCCTTAAGCAGTTGCTCTCCCTTTGGTGGTGAATTTCACCTTCTGAAATATCAGAGAGATTAAAGGAGGAATACAGTCCTCCTCACTGCAACCCAATGTGTTTTGTGCGTGTGTGAGAAGTGGAAATTTATCCGTTTTACTGATTTACTCTATCACCTGCTGATCAAACTGGAGGACATGTGCAGGGAATACAGGTGACCTGCCAATAATCTCAGGCAGGCAAAGACGTGAGGGCCGTAACCAGAACAGCCATAAAACACCACAGATGTGAATAACAAACATTGGCATGCAGAATATCCTTTACGGGTGGATGTGAGCTGGCAAACAAAGATAATGTAAATTATAGTGTTGGAACTGATCAAAGCTCAGCTAGTATAAAAACAAGGATAACAGCTGAATAGTTAAGATCTAAAATCAGCTTGTCTAAACATAGCTTGTGTGATTTCATATAAATATGGCAAGAAACTCAGTAAAAGGGATTCAGTTTGCACAAGCATTCTGTCTCCATCTCATACTTTGCTGCAGACACGCACCTCCTATCAGCACTCAGCCTGGACATCAGAGGTTACCACAGAAAACTTTCAATGTTTCACATGGAAACATCTAGCCCAGACACGATTAACACTTGATAACAATTCTGTCAAACTTTATACACCTTTAAACAGAGTTTACAGCAACAAGGTTTGCCACCATGCTGCTATTTATATCCCATAAACACAGTCTAGTGATACGCTTAGCAGTGATAATGACACTGACAATAGCAGTCAACAGAAGCACAGATGTTGAGGAATATTCTTAGGCAACATGTATTACTGCTTATATCTACAGAAACTTATTTGAATACTCAAAGTTGCCACCATTACTATAAAATAAAGAAAAATTTTGGTATTTTTAAATGCAAAGATGAACCACTTTATGTGCAGCTTCACAGACAAAATTTCTCAAATCACATTATGCTTTCATAGAATAAAGTCTCTTGAGGGACAGCCACTTCTCTGAATTTGCATGGGGTGCCGAAAATGTCATCAATTTACAGTTTAGTTTGCTTTCTATGCAGGAGTAAGTGAATGAAAACCAGCCAACTTACGATCTCCTTGACAACGCACAGGACCCACAGATACTTTGGCTTCAGATCCAGGCCGATCAATGTCTCCAACCACTATCTGACTCACTGGCAGGTGCTCTTTGTACGACAACATCCCAGTGTCTTTTCTCCTGAATGACAGAGAAAAAGAAAGCAATTGTGAAATAGATGAAAACATTTTCCTTGAACATTACTACTGTTCAATGAACTAAGCACCAAGAGAACAGGTATGCAGCAATTACACCAGTACAGTGTCACCTGTCTCAAACAACATCAGTTTGAGCAATAATGCTGTCTGTTGACTGGGAAACAAAGGATAGCAGCTACTCTCACCAAGGAACACAGGCCGAGTAGCATGGCCAGTCCTGGACTCAGTTGGGCTTGTGTGGGTCTCCCTGCTTTCCTGACTGACCAGCTCCGTGCCAGTAGCTAACAACTTGCTGCTGATCTTGCTGATGATGTCTTCTGAGAAGGAAAGATACCCTAATGCTTCCTAGAAGTGTATCTTTATTGCTGTAATTGCTGCCAGTTATTATAACTCTGCATACCAAGTGCTTCCTTTATATTTAACATTTTCAGTATTATATTTAAACAGAGAAATTAAAAACTAATTATCTGGAAGGCCTGTCATTTCTAATACTAAATGACTAAGTCCAAAAGCTCTAAACTTGTGAATCTAACCACGAGTATAGAGTTCAAACACCATTTTAGTTAGCAAGATCACTAAAATTCCAATTATAGTTATGTCTAAAAGCTCCTTCTTTCACCTGCAGTGAAATGCAGTAACCTGGTGCCTTTTTCATGCCTAGGTCAAATCACTAAGCACAGCTACAACATGTATCCTTTATCATTTCAGAAGCTGAATGCAGCTGGCAGGTTGAGTGCTGTTCCTTCCAAATAGCAAATAAAATACACCAAAATATATCAGATACTTTAAGGTGAGTTTTTGTTTTCTTATTGTTTGGTTGTTGTTTTTTGTTTTTTTTTTTTTTCTCACATAAATATATGGAAGGCCACAAATATCCACACAGGAAAAAACGTACTATATACAGTGTTAGGAATATGCTTTTTGATACAAAAGAAAGTAAGCGGAAGCAAAAGTAAACCATCTTTTTTGCCTCCTTATTTTTAGCTGTATTTTGGCATGTAACTCAGTACCTAAAGTAAGCAACTTCTTGATCTAAAAATTAATCTATTTGTTCAAAAATACCACAGGATGAAGAACGAATTCAGGATCTGGAGAGGATACTGAAGAGCACAATATGACTGTAACTGGGAACTTGTAAAGATTTCAGGAAACTGAAAGTCTTTTTCATCTCTAGTTTGGATGGTTCCATGACCTGACTCATATTGCTAATAACTAACTGGGAAGCACAGCAGGGGTCTGCATAATGCGTGATAATGCTTGGAGTCTTCCAGTAGCACAGTAGTATTTTCCAGTAGTGTCCCCAGTCATCATCCTTAGTGGGTCCTTCTGAAGCGACTGTTGGCAAAACATTCTTTTTAAAAGCAGCACAACTAAAGTAATTAAGAAAACAACCATCACAGATCATTGGAACTCTTGTCTGCTCTCTGTGATGAAGAGAGTCATTAGAGATTTAATTACTAGAGTTTTTCAAATAGATGACTGTTTTCCTGAATCTGCATGTTCTTCCCCTTCAGAGCACTTCCCTTTCTCCATGGGCCCTTTGTGCTGCTGAGATCATTAACCCTCTCTGGTTGGACATAGCTATACCAGGTGCTGTGTTGGTGAGGCTGCTCCAGGGGACTGCTATGAAGGAATTAAAATGGAGAGGAATAACCCTCACAGGCTGCTTCTGCAGACTGTGCTAGGTACTGCTTTTTCACAGACTGCAATGCCCTTTACAAAGGTACTGTATTCATCAATTTGGAGACAGGTGATATAAGAAAAGGAAGATTAAAGGACTTTCCCTTTAAGGGAGGAAAGAGTGAATACAAAGCCATGTATATAGACCTAAGCTGCTAAAGACCTGTATCCATGGGACCCACTCCCTCCTAATAGAGAATAAATATAGGTCACCTCTTTACTCTTTCTGAGATTTTCCTCTGAGACTAGCTTTCTCTGCCGATTGTTACTCTTTCAAAGAATGCTTTAAAGATGGACGTGCCTGTTTAAAACAAAGAATTCTTCAAAGAGCATTAAAAAGAAAACTGTTGGCATTTCTCCTTCTTCCCTTCCCCTCTCACAGAAAGGGCTAATATTTCAGCTCCAAATAAGGATGTCAAAGGGCTGCCCTTTTCCTGTCACCAATAGCTTCCACCTCCTTAGAAGGAAATAAAAAAGAGCAGTAACACTTTTCTTTCTCTTTACTGACCATGTTTCTACTAATTTTAATACCTGACTTATGCATTTAGTGATATGGTCACTTTAAGGCTGTTGCCATGACAATAAAACTAAACGTTATGAGTTCTGTTCAAAAATGGCCTTATTTTCTGATAATTGCTTACTTGTCTCATCATCATTCTCAACTGCACAGAAGCTCTTGAGGGCTTGGGAGTACTGGACAAAGAGTTAGGGAAAGGGAGTTGTCTTTTCTTCAGCAGATGCTACATAGTCTGTTTGCTCTTAACAAAAAAGGGATCATGCTAGTTTTTGGTCCACACCTGCACCAAAAAGACAAATACACTCAAGAAACTGAGTGGTTTTGCTATACTTTTCTAAGGTACTTGTAGTTCCTCTGGACATAGTAAGAAGCACTGACAAAGTCAAAGAAGTTATAAACCAAAGACTGATTATAATGCGCGACTTTGTACTACACGCTTAGAAATAATCACAGCTGGAGCACTCAATTCCTGCAAGTGATAATGTTCCTGCCGGTATTTAAAGACTTTGCACATTAAGAGGGTGGAGAAAACCTCTGAAGTTTTCCCTCACCAAAGAAAATCCCCTTAAGAGAATAAAGATTGAATTCAGAGTGTGTCATACTCCTATTAATAGCCAAATGGGAGATGAATGACTCTGATCAAATCCTGTAATTATTACCAGGAGATATTGATGAAATCTCAGTGTAATTTTCTATTTCTAATTTCTTTGCCTACATATAACAGTCTGCAAAGTGCTTCAGGGTGCCTTTGAATGAAAGCAGCAGATATTAGTGTAAGATTTATCATTGTTTTGATTATGATCATCTACTTACTCTTTATAAGCATTCTCTGGTATGCATATATCAGCAAATGAGATATTCAAAGTAATGATAAGATTCTGTATTGCTATTAATTTGCTTATATAATGATTTAATACAACCAGACTTCTGTTACTGGATTGATTTATTTTCTCCAATTTCTTTAGACATCACTTAATTATCAGTCCAGTCCTATAGGGAAACATGAAGAATGTACTACAGGTAGGAATGGAGTTAATTTTAAAAGATATGCTTACATCAGCTGAAGAACAGGAATTGTTTTGAGAATACAAATAAAAAACCTACTGGACTGAAACTGTAGTGTTAAACACATATTATTTAGCATCAGGGACTGTAGTGACAGGACAATGGGTGATGGGTTTAAACTTAAACAGGGGAAGTTCAGGTAAGATATAAGGAAAAAGTTCTTCACTGCAAGTGTGCTGAGGCACTGGCACAGGTTGCCCAGGGAAGTGGTGAGTGCTCCACCTCTGGCAGTGTTCAAGGCCAGGCTGGACAGAGCCTTGGGCAACATGGTCTAGTGTGAGGCATCCCTGCCCACAGCAGGGGGTTGGAACTGGATGATCTTAAGGTCCTTTATAACCCAAACCATTCTATGGTTAGCTGTGGTCTGAAGAATAAAAACTCCCAGATGTTCCCATTTCAAAGTTATTCAAACTGATCACCTCTCTCAAGACCCAGATTTTTAGTATGCAAGCACCTTTATTGTAATCCCTGAATTGCCATGATTTGAGAGAGATATAAAGCAGTTTAGTCCAGCTAGTATCTGCATATGACTGTAAAAAACATTGTGAAGGGGACTGGTGCACCAAGTATTAGCATTTTCTCTCTTCCAAAAATATCTGGCAAGAATTTTATTTATATTTGAACTGCTAAGAAGAGCTGGTAATACAGAGAATTTAATGAACAATGCCATTTTGGCAGCAGCCTTAATAATCTGGAAGTGAGTTACTTGGAAATATGCAAGTTCTAATTAACAGGATTAGAACAAGGGCAAACAAAAGCTAGGATTAAAGCAGAACTAGCTAACTTTTGAAAGGATTTGATGGAAGTTAGTTAACTTTCTGTAATGTACATACCATGCAGCATAAAAGTCATACTTTTAGATTCACCCTGTTCCCACAGCTCTGCGCTTCTAAGGAATTATAAACTGCCAACAATACACTCCAAGCTGGAAACTTTCATTTCTACCTGAATTTGCTGTTCTCTGGGAATCTTTACAGGTCCCTTTCCCACCTTAGATACCACCCTTAAACATTAAACTGGAGCTAATGACTCTCCCTTAATGTGGCTGCCAAGAGGTATTATGAAAAATGTCTCATTCTTTATGGGATAGTATAAACTGTCAGAGAGTCATAATTCAACTTGTTTTCCCCACACTGGCATTAGATAGGCTGAAGTCCTACAAAATACGTTGTTCTCATACTCCTAACAGCAAAAGAAGTCTGAACTCTTAAAATTAAGACTGAACTTAAGGCAGTTTAGCTGCTTATTTAGCACACAAACAGGAGAGAGTGCTACCAACCTCTAGCAACATGCACTTCATTACAATGTAACCAGTATTTTGCTCGGGTAATCACAACCTATGCGCAGATACAACTGCTGGCTGTGTGGTGCAAACAAGGGTTTGTAAGAGGTTTGTTTCAGTGGAAAATGATGAAGTAAAACAGGGAAGCAGTCTGGATGTTTGTTTTTGAGAGCTCTCAAGAAGAGCTCACCTTCTCCTCACCTCCATCAAAATGATACAGTGAAAGATCACATAATCCCAGGCACCCAAATTACTAACATAAACATGCCTATCCTTTGCTTTCTATTAGCAAAGACTAACTCCGTCAAACCCGTGAGGCTGATGGTGTAGCAGACATAAGTAATCCTTGCTTATAAATTATACCAGATTGATTAAATTATTTTAGATTAATTTACTATACAAGCACAATATCCATAACTAGCCTCACAAGAAGAATGATGAACAGATTTAAGATACCCTCAATGACAATGAACTGTACAAAAGAAACACTGTAATATGAATTTAGTCACATTAATTTAAGGAACTTCAAACATTCTTTGAAGAAGAAATCAGCTTAAATTAGCCACGCAAAGACACGTTTAATTCACACATTTTTCCTGGGATTGAGACTTAGATCTCCTTTTTCACTTCACACACTCTATCCATCCCCTGACCTCTAAGATGAAAAAACTTTGGAATTAAATGAGGAAATAAGTTTGCTCCTTTGGACACCTCTCAAATCTCATAATCCTGCAACATCAACCCTCTTAATTAAATTCAGATGAATTTGAATCATCATAAACATCCTTATGAGGAATATATGCTTTAATAATGATTAGAAAATTAATACTTTGCAAGGCATACAGTATACAATTCAAAAACTTGCTAATGAAATACCTGTTTTTAAAGGAAGTTAATAAAACCTTGATTTTTTTTTTTTTCCAAAAGACTTAAAATACCATGAATCTTCCAATGACAGATTGTCGAAGAACCACTTTTCAGTATGACCAGGAATGTGGGTTTTAGTTGAATAATTTAATATGCTTGATGTTGGAACTGTATCACCATGGAATTTATACAAGCCATCCTGGCAAGAGTTTCTGAGCTAAGAAGTTGATAGGAACCTGCTCTATTTCTTCCCTTTTCCCTGTTTGGCAAGAGATGAGACACAGAAACCTCTGGCAACTCAGAAAGAACCTTGAAGTATAGAAGATTTGCCACTGCTACCACAGCACTTCCTGATGCCATGTGTGCTAGAGATACAATGAGAAATGGATCTCATTTAAATAATCCCTCAGGAAGGAGACCGAGATAGTTTAGGCTGCTCTTGCCTGAAAGGACTTCTTGACTTAGTTTGTGAAAAACTGAGTAACCACAGCTAAAGGTGAATAATGGAGATAACAAACTGGGCTGTGCTTTCTTCTGAACTATATGGACCAATTTCAGAGCAAAATCTGCCTCTTCTGAGTATGTGCTTATATTCTCCTTCCAACAGAACAGTGGAGACAGAAGGTTTCTCCTTCTAGCAGAGCAGTTCACTTACAAACTTCATTTCTTCAGTATTCCTTTCCAGGGCTCCTCTTCTTTTGGGGTCCAGCAGCTCCTCTGATTGACTGTTAATTTTTCTTATTTCTACACCAAGATATTTGAAGAATGGAATCTAGGAATCCTACTATGCTGTAATTGATCTTCAGCACCTGATCTCTGCCTCTATCAACAATTAAATCACTTCTCTGTCTCAGTTTCAGATTTTTTTTAAGTAGGACAGGAAATATATGTGGCATTTCCTTTGGGAGTAATGCTGAATCTTGCACTGAGATGTCTCTTCCTCTTTGGATGATTATGGAGATAAGATTACTTGGGATTCAGATGAAGCAAAAACAAGAAAGTTCTCCTGTGGACCTACATCTGAAATGGGATGCTATGGGAATTTGCCAAGAAAAATTGGCATTGGAAAGGGCAAATAAAGAAACTTCTTTTAAAAAGTTAGTTAAAAATTTCATTTGGCATTTTCAAACCAGTATGATTCTCTGATCTCAAAATAGGCCAAATGCAAAAGATAGTTTGAAAAATAATAGTTAATAAAGGAAACCTCAAAATAACCTGCAATTCACAATGCCTGAACTTTTCAAGTCAACCTTAGAAAGTATAAAATGCTTTTTTTATGACGGAAACATGCAAAAACTCTGTTCTCAACAGGTGTAATCAAACAAAGGACAATAAACTAAATGATCCGTTCAGCTATTCAACATGCCCCCAAAAGTTAATCACCTTTCTTCATAATCACCTTGACGAAGAGAAACTAGTATTCCTTCCATGATCCATTCACACATACTGGAACTTCCCATGAGATCACAGGCTACTTTAGCTCCAAGGGAAGAAAATCCTGAAGGACTGCACTGAAGACTGCCAGCTGCTTCTAAAATTCTCTAATTTAAAACCCCAAGCATTTTTCATTCCATTTCTGTGTATCTGAATGCACTATAGCAATGGTAACATTTTACTGAGCGCACACTTAGAAGGAGTTACCTAATAGAATGTGTGTTTTTCATACCTACACTACTGAATATCCTATTCCAAGATCTCGGCAGATAAATGATGAATTCTAGTCTAATTGTAAAGATATAAATATATATAGATAGATATCTATACATAGATCTGTATCTATAGATAGATAGTTCATTTATTATTAGACTATCTAACTAATGAATAGTCCATTCTAACTATCCACAAGCCTTTGGACCATGGCCTACCAAACTAGCTGAGCAAATGTGCTTCTGGCAGGATTTTTAAGGCACAAAGAACTGTATTGGAAGAAATACTAAAAATCTCAGAGCAGCAGCTCACAGACTTCATTTCTTGGAGTTCTTGACAACTTTGACAGTTTTATTTCATATGACTGAAAGAGCTAAATAAAAATAACTGAGTATGGCATGACAAAATAACAGATGGCTATAGTTAATGCTGACTTCAGCCCCTATATGCCCGTTGAGTTCAATAAGGTACTAAAGTGCATAACTTAGTGCTGAATTTGGTCCAGAAAACTTAATGAAGTATGGACTTCCTGCACCTAGAAAATCTCAGTGAAACCCAACTATACAAACAGCTATCGTTGCTCCTACCCTTCCACTGGCACTTCCTGTAGTGTTCGTCCTTACATTACATCTATGGGTATACCTCATACAACACTGAAAGCAATCTACACACAAAAAGCACCATTTGGAACATAAGGGTGCTGTGATTTAGCTTACCTCTTCAGTTGCTTGTATAGCTATGACACCAAATACTTTGGGAAAAAAATCTAGGTTGATCACATCTTGGAACATTGCTTGATTAGGAAACCTTAGAAAATCAAACATATGATAAGTATGCCCAGAGAAGGGCAATGGAGCTGGTGAAGGGCCTGGAGCACAAGTCTGTTGAGGAACAGCTGAGGGACCTGGCAGGTGGAACAGTCTGAAGAAAACGAGGATCAGGGGAGACCTTATGGCTTTCTACAAATGCCTGAAAGGAGGACGAAGGTGGGTTGTTGGTCTCTTCTCCCAACTAACAGGCAACAGGACAAGAGGAAATGACCTCAAATTGCACCAGAAGAGGTTTGGGCTGGATATTAGGAAAAATTTCTTCACCACAAGGATTGTCCGGCACTGGAACAGGCTGCCCAGAGAACTGGTTGAGTCACCATCCCTGGAGGAGTTTAAAAGACATATGTAGATATGGCGCTTAGAGCCATGGTTTAGTGGTGGATTTGGCAGTGCCAGGTTAAGGGTTGGACTTCATGACCTTACAGGTCTTTTCCAACCTAAACGATTCTAGGATTCAGTGACTCTCTAAGTAGGTTGATTCTGTCTCCCAAATTTACATCTCCTGGTAAGCATTTTTCACAGTTTTTCTTCCCTTTGTGTTTTTATGCCAAACTCCTCTTTCATTTGGGCTTGTTTATGCTTAATACAGATGATATCTGAGCCCTTTTAGCCTTACATTTGGGCTTCTGTAAAATAGAGGTTACTAGTAAATATAAAGCTGTCTGACATGAAAAATGTTGTATTCAGGAGTGTCAGATTCTGCTCCGTGCAAAAAATTACACTTATCCTACTTCTGTATCTACATGATATTTTGGAAGACAAAGAAAAATTATGTTCCTTGCTAGCCATCACATGGAAAATGAGCATACCAGCATCCTTTTTCTAAATAATAAACTACGTAGCCAATAAAAAGACAAAAGACTGGGAAAACAAGTAATGTCATATTCTATTAAAAGTAGGATTCCTAGAGAAATTACTATCGAGCTATTGATTTGCCTTTCTGTAAAGGCCCCAAACAAGTCTGTACTGATTTTTAAGAAAACTTAGGTATTTGAGCCTCTTTCTCAATAGATTTTCGGTGCTGACTGAACTCAAACCTTAACCACCACTACATCTTACTTCCTGTATCTACGATCAATTCTCATTCTTGAAATACTGTGTATTTATGGAATGAGACATGACTGTCTCCCCTCAGAAGACCTCAGTTTTCCTTCAGCCCTTAGAGGTAACTATCACATTGTACTTCAACTTTCCTCAGCTTCAGAAGATAGCTTCCTATTTTACTTCTGTGGGTGTGTGGAAGAAGGCAAACCCACAACAGTGTTGCCTCTTTCAAAGAGGCATTTATCCCAGTAAATCACCAGGGTTATTTAGTCTTTATTGTGTAACATATAGCTTGTACATCTGTAGACCCTTGCTCAGTAAGAGCATTTCTTAACCTACTGTTGGCCAGAGCTTGGAATCGGTGATCCTACATTATTTTTCTTTCTGTTTACCTGATAAATAGAAAAAATTGTTTCTAACTGTAAAATTATTAGTCAAAGTAGTCTCGAAACAAACTCTGTTTTTCCCTAACTGCTTAAAAATATCTCTCAATACAGTGAAGCCATCAGGTTTGTGCTTTTTTGATATCATCATCATTTGTTTTGTCTGACCTATGAAAGCTAGAGACCTCTTAATTTATCTTGGAACTGGTAGGGAGATGGGGAAGAAACAGCAATTCCAAACACCAAGCCAATTGGAAGAAGAAATTTGTAACAGCCGTTGCTAAAAATCAAGAACCAAAACCCAAACCCCAAAATCACACAAAACATTGTAAACTATTATCTGCAAATTGTGACATAAACATAATGCATGATGTTGCTACATCTACTGAGGAAGGAAAGAGGGGTCCATTATCATGAAAGTTCTCTAGTTAGAAAAAGAATTAAATATCTCACTACAAATGGGTACCACCATTCATCAGAAATAATTATCTGAAAATGAATGCTCCAAGATACTCAAGCACATTCAAAGCAATGTTGCAGCATAGAAGTAATTAACAAATGTCTTTTTTCATTATGGAAACACTGCAATAAAGCACAAGCAAACATGGATACTTGCCACTTCCCTGGCTTGTAAACATGCGCATACATCTCTCATAATTGATTTCAATTAGGTTTCTCTTTCAGTGCTTTCTCTAAAGAGACAGACGACCTTGTTCTGCAATGATATGCAACTTTATAGGTTAATCTCTTTATGGCTTTCTGAATGTTTTTATGATACCCTTACTTCTTGTCTCTGTGTGTGTATATCTACACATGTATTACACTACCAGTGGACATGAGAAAGGATACCAAACAAGATACTTAGTGAGGTTTTGAAATACTATATTCTTGCACAGAGTACAACTGTGCCACCTCCAGATGCAGCTGTGTTCTGTGGGACTGTAGGGATTCTCTCACAGCACTATGAAACAACTGAGTGACCACGATTAGGACTTGAGCTACAGGGAAGGTATGATTGCTATACTTCTTGCTAAGTATTAGGCCTAATGTACATGCTTTTGTTTAGAAAAATCTGTTTTGCTGCACTGGCTGCAAAAGGTAGCATGTCAAGTATTTAGCATTTTGTTGACCACACTTATACAGGATTAGTGTACCTATTCATTAGCCAGATCACTCCACTTTGTTGCTCTGATGGATTTCCATTGTCCATCTTGTTAGCCTTTGAGCTCAGCTCTCTTTATATTACACATCACCACCTTCTCCACAATGAAAGACCAAAGCAAACTTAGCAGAACTCAGCGTTCATTTCCTAAGGCAATTCCCTCTGAGCTGAGCCTGACTCTTCCTAGCATTGTACTTGATGAACCCCACCAACACTTTTAACTACAGTGAGCTGTTACAGCCCTGACTCTGTCAACTGAAAAGGCTCTGGGGCATGGGTTTCCAAGAACCTGTGCCAATATGGTCATGGCCAAAGGAGGCTGATGATGGGGTGAATAAGTCGTCCTAAGATCCCCCTCTTATCCATAAGAATGGTGCTTTTCAGGACTCCAAGCAATCCTGCGTAGATCCTATGCAGAAAGTGACCCTGAAGCAACCGGGTTGTGCTTCTCTGATCTTTCAGGCTGCAGCATTTTAAATCAGCATTAGGTGAAGACAGAAATTAAAATGCAGTACTTTGGGTCCAAAGGCCCCAAGTATTTGCAGCTGGTGCACTGAGAGCCTTGACAATGTTGCACTGCATTTTAATGGAACAAGTATGTTAATTTGCCAAATGTCGATGTATTTTCCGATGGCTTAAATGTAGTTTACTGCAGATGTTTCTTGCCTTAAAATAAATCTATGCGATAAAAGTTGCCAAATAGTGGTAGGCATACCAAGAAGACTATCACTTCTACCTGCAAGCAAAGATGACAGATCCAGTGTAGGAGAGGCTGAAGTCATTGAGGACAGCTCTCTGCTATTTCAGGCAGCCTTATCACCCAGTCTTCTGCAAGATCTGATCACATCTGTACTGGCTTTATCGGGGGGGGGGGGGGGAGGTAATTTTCTTCACAGTAGCTCCTATGGGTGCTAGCATAAATATTTCTTCCTCATTTATGTTTGCTTCAATGTATTTTAGAGAAAATGACACTACACATTTTAGCACATGGGAAATAAAAGACAATGGAGAGACAAATAAGCTACTGCTAAGCCCAACTATTTGTGCCCATAATACCATGCAAAGACTGGCTCCATGGACAGGATGCATGGCTGAGCAAATAAGCCTTACCAAAGGCCTTCTGAAAAGCATAAGAACAGAAGAAATATCCTGCAGGATCAGAACAACAGCCTGCCTGCTCCATCACCCTGCTGTGGACAATGGCAATAAGAGGTGCTACTCAGGACAAGCAGGGGAGCAGGGCCACTTATGTCATACATTCACCTCAGATATATCATTCTGTCCAACACTGGATACCTAAGATTTGGCAGGACAGTGTGGTGGAAGGATGAATCATAAGAACCTTGAGGCCCCTTCCAACCTGGTGCTCTATGACTCTATAAATTAATACTGAGCCTCTAAGGATTTATACAAGGTTGTCATTTGCAAGCATTAATACCTTAGAAGCAGAAACTGAAATAGCAGAATCATAAGATGCTATGAAAATCAGAAGAGATCGTTAGAAGGTCTTTAAGAAAGTTAAGTAAGTTAAGAAAGTTAAGTAAGGATATGTTTAAAGGATCAACTGATTTGCTGAACAGTTGAATAACTGCTGAGCTGAACCTTCAGTAGTCATTAAAAAAACCTGTAAAAAACACCAAAAAAAATGTTACCAGAAATAATAAGTTCTATGTTTCTTGAATGATGGGATAATGCTCATTCCAGATCAACAACAGGAGGAAGCATGAAGCGGCCAATTGAGTCTTTTCAAAAAATACCCCTGAGATCACAAAAATAAGATTTTTTGTTTGTTTTGGTTTTGCTTTAGTTTCTCCCACACAAAGACAACATACATGTAATGCAAATTCCAAATACTTTCCCACTGTGTTTATAGGGGCAGCCTTTACTTTTCATCATTTGATTTATTCTGTGACAAGACTTGCAACTGACTCCCTTTCCCCATTTCTCTTTTGTGTTAGAAAGGTTTAACAAATAGAAGATTAGATGGTTTAGTACCTCTGTGAAACCTGTATTTCCTTGAGATCAGGTCTCTTCTAGCGAGCTGCTATTAAAATACAAGTCGGTATGCATTCTGGCAGTTCAATTATGCATTATTTACATTTTCTTTTGTGCTCAGGATCCTCAAAATATAGTTACCCACCTTGTTTTCCAGGAAATCCTGAATGACGGTAGACAGTGCCTTTAATCACTAATCATTCTACTACCCTTACAAATCCTTAGTAAGGATAAAAACATGTGCTGGCCCCCAATTAAGTGCCTACCAAGTAATAATTAGCAGTTTCTGCAGATGACAGGCCTCACTGTCAAACCAGATGTTTGTGATCTTTTAGGCAAGAACAAATTGAGGATATTTATGCATAAAGGTAACAAAGATATCTGCCTTAGCAAACGAAGTTACAGCGTCCAGATTGATGGAGGAGATGGAAATGACATCATAGATGAAAAAAGGCCAAATTGATGTAGTTCCCCAATAAACACAAAACGATAATGAAGTGTCAGTTTTCATTCTTTGCAGTTTTAATGGTGATCCCTTTTCCAAACAAGCAGAGGCATGCAAGCAGTGCTGATAAAATCTCCCTCAAAATCTTCAGCCCTGGAGCCTTCCTCTCCATAAAGTTCTCCAATCAGGTGAATTGCATTCTCTATGCTAATGATGCATTTCTAGTGCCAATGATGAGAAATGGAATTAACCTCATAATGTTTTCAATATGCTGTTATTTGGATAAAGCTAGTTTTCTTCCAACTGAATCCATATAGTCTATATTATTAGAGATCATTTCAAAATACGGATTTTGAGATACCCTTCCTTGGAGTGTTCAGGACTCAGCCATTCCATTGGCTGTGAGCAGTAAATCAGACTAGATGATCCCTGGAAGCCACTTCCAGACTGAATTACTCTGTGATCTGATGAGCATGTGGATGTAGAGATGAATATAGTGCAAAAACTAATCACCCTCAGAGAGCCTCTGAATTGATCTCTGTCATGGTTTAAGTCCAGTCAACCATGAAGTTTTCTCACTCACTCACTCCCCTTCTTTCTTCCCCCAGTCCCGGGGGGATGGGGAGGAGAATCGAAAGAAAGTAACTCACAGAGGCTGAGATAAGAACAGTTCAGTAACTAAGGTATAACACAAATCACTACTGCTACCACCAGTAATAATACAAGAGAAATACAAGGAAAGAGAATACAACTGCTCACCAAGCCCGACCCAGCCAGTGCACCCCCCAGCAGCGAACACCCCAGTCCACCACCACACTCTTCCGGGTCTCTGCTCTCCGGTTTCACATCCTGGACATGACATGCTGTGGTATGGAATAACCTCTTTGGTCAGTTTGGGTCAGGTGTTCTGTCTCTGCTTCCTCCCGGCTCTCCCTCCTCCCTGGCATAGCATGAGGCTCAGAAAGTCCTTGGTCAGACCAAAACATTACCAAGCAGTAACTGCAAACACTGGTGCTTATCAGCGCTGCTCCCAGGCCCAAAATCAAAATCACAGCGCTGCACCAGCTACCAAGAAGGAGAAAAATGACTGCTGCTGCTGAACCCACGACAATCTCTCTTCAGCAAAAGTATGTAATAAACTACAGCCTTTGCTGCCCAGGTCAGTCTCCTCAGTTGTTACCTCAGAGTTAAGCAAGTCAAGGTTTATCTTTATTCCAAACACCACTTTACTTTACTCCAGCTTTCAGAACAGAAGATGGCGTTATTTCCTGTCTATCCTTTAGGTCTGTTCTGCTTCACAATCAACATGTATGGTAATTTAAAAGTTAATAAAAAGATATTATTAAAAGTGAATAAAGGGATAGTACTAAAAGTTAATAAAGGGATAATAAAGAGAGCTAGTAACTGATATTTCTGAGCTATCTGTTAATTTTTGCTATCATCTATCTGTTATCTTGATTCAAAGGATTATATCAGTTGATGTTATCTATTTTGTTGGCTTTTTTCCTGGTCCTTAAAGGAACTCAGCTTCTCTGCTTTTAATGTCAGTGATCAAGAATTTCTTGTTCTGGGCTGTTTTACTGAAGAAAACGGCAGCAGGAAATAATGTCAGTTTTAAGAGCATTAAATGTAAGTGTGCTGTGTGGATTAGGAGTGGATTTGTTTCCCAGATCTTATGAAACCCTTCTGATACAGTTTTCTTTCAGGAAATATGGAAATATGAAAAGTACCTTGGAGTTGACATAGGATATTTAAATTCATACTATTCTACAAAATGCGTTAACTCAACAGTCAGACTGTTGACCATTACATGTTATTAGGACATTCTGTATCATACCCAGCAAATAACTGGTTTTAGACATGAGATTACATGTTTAGTGATAGCATTTTAAACTTTCCTGTTTCACAGAAATAAAACCTGCTAATTCACTTATACTTTTTCAATGACAACTTCTGCATCATAGTTTTTTGTATTTGCTGAGTTTTTTTCTTCATCACATTTTCTAACACTGTCAGCAGATTTTATTATCTTTATATTTGCCTGCTTGCTTGGAAATTTGCTTTTTCTTGCCTTTTATTTGGCTCTACTTTCTCTTTACCAACTTATATAAATAAACATATATACAGTCAGGTACTTCACTAAAGGCGACAGTATAATTGTATGATATATTTATATATATTTGTGTAACGTATTTAAGCAACAACCCCGACTCGTAACTCAAGAAAGATTTTTTTTCCCCTCAATCTACATACTTTAACATAATCTTACAAACAACTTCCACTTGAGCAAAAGCCAAGCAAAATAGAGTACCTGTGCTAAAGTAATGGAATACACATTATTAGCTACCCCAAGGTATTGGTTTAGATAGAACCATTTATTCCCCGTAAAATATTTATTCTTCAGCGAAAGATGAAGAGACAAAACAGCGACCTGAATCCCACCAGCAAGCTTGCTCGTATGACACACTTTTAGCGTTAAGAATCCATGTAGCATTTTTATGCCAATTTAAAGACTGTTGAAAACAACATGAGCTAAAAATGCAACAAATTACCTTGGACCAGATTTACAAAGTCTCCAATGCATCCTCAGACAGCTCTTACAAACTTCGAGGGCTCTCCAGAGATTCCACTTCCTACACTTACTAATTTTCTTCACTACAGTATTCTGCACATGAACAGAAGGCAGAGGAAAGAAACGTAGCTGGAGAATTACGGGGTGTAGGGTGTTGAGAATGTGACAAAATGTCTACCCGTGATTAATTACAGATATGTAGGAATCTGGAAAGCTTGGGGCATTCATTGATTATTCAGCAAGCAGAAAAACCACACAAAACCAACAAAACCAAACAGGAAGGAGACATGAATGGCAACTAAGACAAAACCAGACCTGGCCCATAAGGTTAGAACCCTTTATAGAATTTAAACTTCTTTTGCAAGTTTAACTACAGAACAAAATCCGAAAGTAGTTTCTTCTTTTCATTTTGATGTTAGAATCACGGCCTTTATTGCTTAATTCGCAGGCTTCATGAGAGATTACTGCGTTGCTTTGAGTGTTTATCATAGACTGTGCTAGCAACCTTCCTCTGTAAAACAAAGTAATGCACTATGCATATAGCATTTTCTTCCTTTTTATCACATCTTTCTCGTGCTAAGAATCTGCTGGGCAAAATGAGAAAAGGAGAAAAAAATGATTCTTACTCTGAATGCTGACGTAGTGTAGCTACCTGAGTGATGAACTGACATGGTATTTGATAAGTGGCTCTGCAGAAAATCTCCCCATCAAGTCTGGGACCTGATGGAAAAATGTATCTTAAGGGCTTCTAGGTTCCCTCTTCCCTGTCCCTCCCACTTCCCTCCTCCTCCCCAACCCCCACACAATTACCTCCTGTCTCCAGGAATTACTTCCAATTACATCCTGTTCCATATGCATATGTCTATACATATATATACGCATATCTGTATGTGTGTATATATATAGCTACACATACTGGTATATTTATATGTATATGCATGTGCGTGTGCATACACACACACATATATACTGGTATATATCCATATATAAATACATATATACACACACAAATATGTATGTACATATATATGCTAGTACACCAAAGAACAAACAGTGAAAACACATACTCTTTTGTTTACACTGGAGGCTTCATACCTTCTGCTTGATGGACTCCCCTGTGATTGTTTCAGCTAAAATATGACTGCTAATAGTAACAGCCAAGCATGCACTGCAGTCTTCATCTGCCCTATAACACAGGTTACCACAGATTTCAGATGTCTTCTACACAGGATTGCACTGATTCAGAATCAAAAAGGGCAGGCGAGTCCTACAGTTTAAGAAGAAAGGCTTTCTTCAGTGTCAGGTACTGAGTGAAATACATTGGGCTGGTCAGCACTGGGGTGAATTCATCTTCATAGCACAGCACTGAGGGCAGAGTCATTACTCTTTAAGTCAGCACACAAATAAAAGGAGGAGGAGGAGGAGGAGAAAATAACCGGCAGCTGGAAGTTCTGCAGAGCACAGTGCTCAGCATACTCTGCCCTTACCTGACAAGCTGCAACAGTAAGGTCATTGATTTTAAAGTTAAGACCATAAGCTTTTCATTCAGACTAAAAATTCTGTACATTTCTAGGCAAGGCACAGCAGACATATTTGTTCTTGGTTGCCTGATTTGTGACTTACAGTAATCACGAATTTTAATAACAAAGAATATGAATAAGCTGGGAACTATATTTTAAATCATCTGTAAGGTAGAAAAAAGATCATGTATCTGCATTTTTACCTGATAATTCATAAGTGCCTCACAAGTTTCTTAGAATGATGTTTCTAACAATAGCAAGAATGTCCCAGAGGGCAATTGCTATAGTTACCTAATTCTGATAGAACTTTTTCAGAGCTGCTGTTGAGTGATTCTGTAGCTTAAAAAGCTCTGGATAAGACCAGCTGTCTGTGACTGGCTGGAACTGAGGTCAGCTGGGACACAGGAAAAGCTCAACACCAACACTCAGAGGTGAGGTTGGCAGCAGGATGAACACTTTTTGTATCACAGCGATTTACACAGCAAACAATAAACACAGATAACATAAAATCACAGAATCGGCTAGGTTGAAAAAGACCTAGATCATCAAGTCCAACCATTAACATCTTGTCATCATTCATCCCTTTAGGTTCAATTCATTCTTGCTGGCACTGAATGACAAATGAAGTCAAATGGGAACAATCTTCATTCCTAGCAGGCTGCTAGAGCTCAACCATTTTTACATATGCAGCAAGGTAAAGGACTCTGCTTACGATGCATGAAGATACATTTTCTCATTTTTAGCTATGCTAGTTTCGTATCGCTTGTGGGATGAAAAATCATAGTAACAGAAAAAAATACAAGCGCACAGAACTGCCGAACAGTTAATTCATGTCATATAACTTTTTCTTGTGTTTTCAGTTTCAGAGAAAGCCAAGACTTGTTTCCCCAGCTGTTTGATCACTGAAGTGAGGGACTAAAGCGCAGGCATAAAGGGAAACACTTTAATGTTAATGAATGGGATAATAGCTAAACACCAAGTCGTATCAGCTTGTTATAAACAAGGCTACAATCCAGTCCCAAAGGTGAAAAACACAGAAGGGAAAAGACAGAAAACATGAGTACTGTTTGAAAGTTTCATGATTCATCAAATCCCAAAACTCTTAATGCCCTCAGCCTGTATCAGCTCAGGCTGCAGATCTATCAGGTCCCACGCGCTACATGCATACGGCTGTTGTTGGTACTTGCATGGAGTATCTCTAAAAAGCAAGCTAGGTGATCCTGGGTTTGCTCAGATCCTGGACTAGAGGTGTGGGCTATGCATTACCAATACAACACAAACATTAGGGATAACTGCAGGGATGCAGGTATTGTCCTTCAGTCTACATAAACACAGTAAGCCTGACCACTCACAGTGCAAGAGATGCTAGGCCTTTCGCATGCCCTCAAATTAAATTTTGTATCTCTCACCTTCATCTTAAGTACATATTTAACGATGGTATGGACTCTGAGGAAATAAAAGTCCTTTTGTGTTTGTAGACAACCTTGCCTAACAGAGCCCTGGTCTGCAGCTGGAGTCCTATGTTGCTGCTAAGGCATGAATAAAGGAGAATTTGAAAGACTTAGCATATCTGCAGCATAACCAAGGGCTGGATGGAGCTCATCTCTCCACTTTATCCCTTCCATCTCCCAAACTCTTGAACTGCTGTTATCAGTAACAAAAACATTCAGCCTTCTCTTGTGTGAGAAGCAGAAAAGAGGGGTGTATAATGGAGAAACACAAGGTATATATAGTTTCTATAAAAGAAAATACAGACCAGGTTATAAAAAAAGAGGACAGAATTCACGTAACAGGAAGATCCCACATTTTTTGGCATGCGAACTCTGTTTAAAAATTACACATCAGTTAAAGCTGAGGAGCACAGCTGAGAAATGCAGTGCAGGCAGCAGCCTATTTAATTCCAAGTTACTCGACCCTTTTCTCTACTAGAGTAGTTTTAATGGCCAAACTATAACCAGTAGGAATGATCTCCCTGGCTTCTCGCTATCTGCTTTTCTGCTGCTAAAAGTTTCAGATCAAATCCGTCAATCACTGGAAAAGAAGTACTACGAGCTGTATTACGTTTCCTAAGGTCTGAATGCTTGACTTTGTCTTTAGTGACCCTTTTCATGCAGATTTTTATTCTGTGCCATTGCTTATTGTCATAGTGCTAAATTTTGATTGACTGGAATTACCTTAACACTGGGTGCCAGTGTCAATGTACAGAGGAATTCTGAAAGGTAACCCTGAAAACCTGCTAAGAGCTGTCTGGACTTGTAAGAGTACAAGAAAAACAACCACATGAAGTAACGCAAGTTGCTGTTGCTGGTAAACTTCCCAAGCCTTCACCCACAAAACTAGCATATTCTTTCAGCATAACTAGAAAAGAAGTTTTGATAGTTCAACTTTAACGGAGTTGAACAGATGTAATTACTGTCCACAGTTATAACACAAACCACAATTACTAACTGTGTTTCCAGGACTTACATTTCAAAGATGGCCTTTAAGCTCTGCAAAAACATTGAACTACAGTTCTCAAAGTGGTGCATCCTAATTCTACAAGATTTCCTCAGTTTCTAGGACACAGAGATTCATTGTGCTTTGCAGATGCTAGTGAAACAGTAGGACACCACAAATCTTACTAGATAATTATCTAGGTTTGTTTCTTTTCTGGTTTCACCTAATACAAACCAGTAGGTTTTCATGTTAAATACAGGCCCCTATTTTAGCAAAAATGTCTGTTTTGCATGTACTGCTTAAACATATGGCCACATTATATAGATACTTGATTTCTGTATGCAGTCAATCTGTTTGGACAAGTTGGAAATTCTTCATATATATTGGATGCTATATTAATGCATGTTCCTCACTACAACTTCTACAGACTACGTTCTTTCAGGCACATCGTATTTAATCCCTTTTACTTCTTTAAGATTTCTCTCTATAATGCTACAAATAGTATGCTACAAATAATGCTACAAATAGTAGCTACATAATAATAATAATGCTACATAACACTACAAATAGTAGCATTATGATTCTATGATTACTTAATACTTAAACTGCAGCAACAACATGAGCTTCTCTTAAGAATCAGGTTCTGGTCTAGACAGAGTGATCACTTATTCCAGTTGCAGCTGTGAACTTTTGGTGTTTCCACAAACTGGACCTCTGGGTTTCCACTTAGGTACCCAGAAAATTAAGATGAAACTCGTGACTGCTCTGTGAAGAAATGGCTTATGAAACTTCGCAAGCATCACACAGGAATGTGGCTCCAGAGGCAAAATTAGAATCCACTTCTCCAGGGGAGCATTCTCCTGCCTTCACTATGAGCTCATTCATCAAACTGCATTTCCTTTCTTCATTTCTAACACAATTTCTGACTTCTACTATAAAAATTGTGAACAATATTCTACTTACAGTGCATCACTTTGATTCAGCCTGACCCACTCTTCAGCGATTCCCCAATCTCCTTTAAACTGAGTGCCTGCACTCCAAAATCTGAATCTCTGCACTGAATCTTTCCCTTCTTCACTTTTCATTCCCACAGTTTCCCCTCAGCAAACTTCTTTTCCTGTTTTACTTCCTTACCTTTTGCAACGTAGTAGTTGCTCTAGCTACTGCCTTCTCCCCACTGTGTCTCCCTAAAAATTATTCCAAAACACAAAAGGGACGGCTTTGGAATGGGCTAGATACTGCAAAAATGGATCTTGAATAAAATCTCCTTTACACACACCACCGATTAAAACATAACATCCAGTTGTATAACTATTTTTCATATATTTTCATGTAATATACAGTAGTTTCCAGCAAAAAAAACCCAACCCTGATATCTATTCAGAGAAATACTGTATAAATGTCTTCTCATTTGATGTTCTGAGTAAAAACTACATCTATTGTGACAGCAATCTTATTTTAGATTGTAAAAAATCTAATAATTATATTAGTATATTTATTGATAGGTTCCATATAATCTCAGTCCATATGAAGGAGAGTAGAGATTACAGAAAAGTAATATTGAGTGAATGTTGCTTATTAAATTAGCATCTGTGACTCTTAAAGTAGGCACAAGATCAAAAGTCAGTGATACTTCTGCTATGGATTTTCCTCAACATAAAAGAAAACAGTCAACATATGGTACAGAGACTATTATTCATGGATATACATCCAGTGCCTCAAGCAATGAAAACTGTAAGTACTCCTAATTCAGCCATTATCTTAATTACTATTACAGTACCTTCATTTTACTGTTACCATTTTGACAGAGAACCAAACCTACCTCCCTCCTGCCACACTATGTTTGAGTCAGTCATAGTGTCACAGTTTGGTTAGGGTTGGAAAGGACCTTAAGATCATCTTGTTCTAATCCCCTGCCATGGGCAGGTACACTTCACTCTAAACCATGCCGCCCAAGGCTCTGTCCAGCCTGGCCCTGAGCAGTGTCAGGGACGGGGCATGCACTACTTCTCTGGGCAACCTGTGGCAGTGCCACACCACCCTCACAGTAAAGAACCTCTCCCGTATATCTAATCTGAACTTCCCCTGTTTAAACCCCTTGTCCCATCACTACAGTCCCTGATGAAGGATGCTCTCTCTGGCACCCTTGTAGGCCCTCTGTATTCTTCACTATATAATTCTACCTCTGAAGTTTGTCACTGTGTCTGACTCCTCTGTGTGTAACACTGATTTCCCTATTTCTGTGGTGTCCTATGATTTGCCCAGATTGTAGCTCACAGCATATCCTCACAATGTCAAAGTTTAGCATGGCAATGTCTATGTTAATGTCTGATTTCCCATATCCTAATCTATCATTTTTGCAGGGCCTGGAAGATTTCCCTTATTACTCTAATTCTGTACTTTTCATACTTCATTCTTGTGGATGATGCCAAACTGGGAGAAGTGGCTGATATGCCAGAGAGTTGTGCTGCCAGGTAGAGGGACCTTGACAAGATGGAGAAATGGGCTTACAAAAGTACCATGAAGTTCAACAGCAGAAAGTGTGAAGTCTTGCAGATGGGGAAAAACAACCCCCCGCTTCAGAACATGCTTGGGGCTAGGAAGCAACTTGGCAGAAAAGGCCCTGGGAGTCCTGCTGCATGGCAGGTTAAACATGAGCCAGCAATGTGCCCTTGTGGCCAAGAAGGCTAATGGTATTCTGGGCTGCCTTAGGCAAAGTACTGCCAGCGGTTTGAGGGAGGAGATTCTGTCTCTACTCAGCACTGGTGAGGCCACACTGGAGTACCATGTCCAGTTCTGAGCCCACCAGTACAAGAGAGAAATGAAATTACTAGAGCCCAACGAACAGCTACTAAGATGACACAAGGACTGGAGCATCTCTCCTATGAAGAAAGGCTGAGAGAGCTGGGACTGTTTAGCCTGGAGAAGAGAAGGCTCAGGAAGATCTCATCAATGTCTATAAATATCTGAAGGGAGGGTGTAAAGACGATAGCCATGTGTGGTGGCCAGTACCAGAGGCAAGGGGCACAAACTCAAACACAGGAGGTTTTTTTTTCTGAACTCCACAGAACACTTCTTTACTATGGGGGTGACCAAGAACTGGCACAGGTTGTCCAGGGAAGCTGCAGAGTCTCCATCCTTGGAGATATTCTAGAGGTGTACAGACCTGGTCCTAGGCAACTGTCTGTAGGTGGACCTCCTTGAGCAGGTGGGTTGGACTAGATGAACTCTGAGGTCCCTTCCAACCTTTTCTGTCATTCCCAACACTTTTTGGTTTTTATTTTAAATCCCTTGCATACATTAAAGTACTGTAGCTCTGTATTAATAGCTGTATGAATTTCTCAATTAACACAAAATGAACCAGTATTGATTCAATTACTAACAGGTTGCTATTAATGGGAAAAGAGTTCACAAAGTATGGTTCCATTTGGCCACTGAACATTGCATACCATGTAAAATACGATGCTGTCCCTCATGACAAAAGAGACACAAACAGTTAAAGCTTACACATGAAGCGTTCTAAGAGCACAGAGAGGGTCTTACACAAAATGGTGATGAGCTTTACACAGTAGGTTCATTGTTATGAGGAATATCAGAGATGCAGCTTTAATTCTCTTTTCTGCCTGAATGGATTTAAACACCCATCAATTAACCTCACAGCAGACTGCCCCTGTTACCAGGCTGTTAAATACTCTGGGGTAGGGCTTCCTTAGTCCCTCTGTTAAAATTGTTCTACCTGGGATGAATCAGTAACTATTAGAGAAGAAACTAGAACCAGTTCTCATTGTCTCATCCCAAAAAGGCTATAGGCTTGCATGCTCAACCAACAGGCCAATGAATATTTAATTATCTCCTCCAAAGTGCAATAGCTTTCTCTGAAATACAGAGCCTCATTCCATAATACTTTCAGCCTAAACAGATTTAGAATAGATGTTAGGAAAAAACCTCCTACTATGAGGCTGGTGAAGTGCTGACACAGGTTGCCCAGAGAAGCTGCAGCTGCCCCATACCTGGCAGCGCTCAAGACCAGGTTGGACGGGGCTTGGAGCAATCTGCTCTAGTGAAAGGTGTCCCTGCCTGTGGCAGAGGGCTGGAACTAAATGAGGTTTAGGGTCCCTTCCAACCCAAACCATTCTGATTCAATGATGGAGACAAAGTTGCATGGGCAGCCAAAATGCTGACCTTTCCTACTGGGACTTGACTTTCCAATTGTAGCATTCTTTTCTACAGCTCAGTTGACTTGAAAACATAAATATATCCCTAATATTTGACAGTCATAGATACCATGAATAAAACTGAAATGATACTTTGCAGGAGGGATCACATCTTTTCCTTGTTCTTTGCCAAGAAAGAAAATACGTAAACAAAAGACATTCAAAATAATGGCAGTGTTCTAAAGTTAAAAGAGATTCTAGCCATTCTCTCCCTTGGTGAGAATGGTAAGCCACTCACCATTGCTTATAGTCAGCATCACAGTTGCAGTAGTACTTGGGATCTGTACAGTTGCGTTCGATGCCGCAGGCACATTTCTGAATGCCAGGTCCTGATCCGCCCCAATAGTAGTGCTTCTCATTGGCTTTGCCAACCCACCAGGTATATGGGTTTCCTTCTGCAATGAATGAAAATGCAAGGTTACGATGTATCAATGAGGTAGAGCTCCAGAATGCATTATTTGGGCTCAGATGTTTAATATGCAGAAGTTAACAGCAGGTAACTGGACAGCCCTACCACACTTCTGACAAACAAATGCAGTCATTGATACTGAGCAATTCAAAGGACCTGTCCAGGTAAACAAACCACATTCTCCTTTCTGTATTCATGCCATGTATAAGGATTGAAATTAATGAAGTATTTTTTATCTTGTATGCTCTTTGTTTAGCTTTTTAATTGTTCTCAGTATAGATAATGAAAATATGTGGGCAGGTTCCCATAATTCTTTTCAATTACTTTCTAATTCATATAGTAAGCTATCAGATGGATTATTCAACAGCTGACCACAGAAAGGTGCATTCATTTTCTTTTTCCCTCTCTTTTTCAGTAACAGCTTTTAATTGAAAATTCATCTGTCTTCATTGGAAAACAAACATGTTCATCACGCTCTCTCCAGCTGGTCCAAAGGAATGCATGAAGAGATACCTTAAGGTCCTTTCCAACTCTAACCAGTCTATGATTCCATGATTACCAAACTCCAAAAGCATTATTAACCCTTTCAAAAAAATGTGTGTGTATATATATATATATAAAATACTTGAGCAAAGGTGATCTGAACTTTGATATAATCATATTTCTTGGCACCGAGTCTGTAACTCATACATGAAAAATGTATGGGCCCAAGTTTATTTCTAATGCTTCTGGACTACCTAAGCCTCTTATGTGGAAATAAACAAATCCCCTCTATTTCTAATTTGAAAAATCACCCTGACTGAAAAGTTTCTTTCTATTCCTCCAGTTGAGCAGGACACTTAAATCTGAGCTTAACTCCAAACCCATGTGAATAACTCAATCAATCTCAGTGTACTTACCTCAGTGATTTTTTGCATTTAGAAAATGTGACTGAACTCAGCCTATAAACATGTTTCTTCAAAATGTCTTTTTCCCCTCATGTAATTGCTGCCAGTGTTTCCTCATTAAATCAAATGAAGCTATTTCATGGAATTCACTTACTAATACATTTTTTGAGTCAAACCTTACATAATAACTATTCTACTTTTCATCATTTCCCGATTAAGCATCTCACACATCTCAAAAAAACAACATACATAATCCAAAAAATAGCTATTTCATCCTAAGATTTCATCATCTAGACTGTATGTCTATTTAACCCACACATATATTGAAAGTAACTCACGCAGAACTCCAAAGTAAATTCCAGAGATGGAGACACATGTTAAAAGACACCAAACCTCAAAAGGACACAGCTCTCTGAAAACACTTGTCCTGTTCAATGCATTTGAGTTGTTAAATATCATCTAAAATAACACTATTGAAAACATAACAATGTGAAAAATTTGTGGTGGCTGAAGGTTTTATGAGCTGTTCCTATACTGCACAGTGTGATATTCAGCTGTACTGCTAATGTAATGAGTATGGTAAAAGTATGACTTGATTCTGGACCCTAAATTGGTCATTTTAGCGTCTGATTATCATGGAACTAAGAGCTGCGAGTCAGAAGAGTGTGACATGTGAATGCTGCAGCAGCACTGCCAACCTACAGTACAATCCATCTGATACAAGAATACATAGCCCTGCTTCTTAAAGATCATTTCATAAGCATGTGAAGGGTACATTCCACAGTGAATGAACAACAGATACAGGATCCAACTACAGCACTAATGATATTTGAAGCTCTTACTGTATAATTCTTCTGATTTTGAAGTTAACTTTTCTTAACATAAGATCCAATTTTGAGTCATGAGGTAGCTTTCGCTTGCTATCATTGACCAACTGTTTTTCCCCCAAGCTTCTGTGGACAAACAGCATCATAAGAAGTAACAGGAGAGAAAATGTCTGCCTCCCTTGGGATTTTGATCAGAATCAAATCTTGATGCATAAGTACTCTTTGGTGCAAAAAACAGCTCTCCTTTGAGGGCTGCTGAAAAAGTTTATGTATACTGAGTTATGACCAGGATGCCTTTCCATGTCCCTTCTTGAAAAGAAGCTACTTGCAAGCTGTTGTGTGTTTAATACACAGTCACTTAGCAGAAAAGTAATGATGGTATCCAATTAAGATGTGGATACCAGGAAAATGGACAAAAGATATCCAGCTTTTAGGAGGTTCATTAAGCTTACAGACTAAGTCAATAGCCATGGTGTGACAACAGCCTTCTAAGGGCAAAATGGCTGATCTTATTTTAATGAGGCATGTGGGCATATATGTATGGCCAGAACATCAGATTTAATCCATATTTTTAGTGATTCGGATCTCTCTCACACACACAAAAATGCCTCTAACATTTACATTCAATACAGTTAACAGTAGTTGCAATGCCTTCACAGTGCTGGACTTCAGTAAAATTAATGCAAAATATGAGTTCTTATTTGAGTCTATGTGCAATGTTAGCCCACTACATTTGCAGTTATTCAGCCAAAGTAGGTAAAGAACCTGGTCATCAGTGTTTCCTATCAAGAACTGCTCCCTGTCTACAGAATATTCAGAAGAAAGGACTAAGGGAAGTTTTTTGTAATCTCACAGATCTTTGTAATAAAAAAGTGATTCCTTTTTCATCTCCTAAATGTACCTTTGTGTGAACCATTTCATTTTATGTAAAAACATACCCAGCCAAAGTTAATGTAGCATGAACAGAACTCTTAACAGTCAATAATATATTTATCTCTAATGTAGGCGAACAGTCTCAAAATGTCTAACTTTAAAAAGCACACTTTATATTCTACCGAGCACTTAATAAAACCAATTGGTTTTATTATTTTTAAGTGCAACTAATTAAAATGGCATTACTTTCACCCTTTTAGGGCTTTTATTTCAAAACTGTTCAGCACAAATACCTGAAGCCACAGTACCAAGTGAACTCAGATAAGGGGACTGAATAAAGTGGGCAAATTCTCCATGACACCCTGCATTCAGTAAGCTCCATTCACAATAGAGGTGTCAGAGGACTGATGATGTATTTCACATTTGAAAACTACCTGGAGAAGCCAAATGCTTCTCTTTCATTCACCATCTCCTCCCCATAGAAACTTCCTCCATTCTCTTCATTCTTCCTTCAGTAAAAGACAGCACTTGCAAGAAGGATCTGCAAAGCCTGGCTGACTCCCATGGCTACTGAAGGATGACTGGAAATGTGTTGCTTCTGCTGAAAGGGAGAAGGGTTGTTCTCTGCTCCAGCAATTACTCTTATGCATCTTTTATAACTTCTGGAAACAAGGGAGCAACAGTGGTGACGATCCAAGGCTCTTCCCTTGGCTCTCTTTCCCAGGTCTTTCCCATTCTCAGCACTTTACTTTGGAAAGAATAGCAACAGAAATTGATACTGCTATGAACACAGCCCATCTCACCTGACAAGGGGCAATGGGAGCCAGTATTTAAGAGACAAGAACTGAGTTTTGCTACTATTTGTGATTGATTGTTTTTGCACCTCCTCCTCATCCATTCAGTGCATTAAGCATGCTAGAGGGCATATTTCTGCCCATTCCTGTTAGTGGCTGTTTATAGACCCACTGCCCAGGAATTTGCCTAATTCCTTTCTGAGCCTGTATACTCTATCAGCACCTGCAGTCTCTTGTGGTGAATCAAAGCAAGCTACAACCTGCTCTGTATAAGGATTATCCTGCTTCAGCCTGTCAGGAAGTTTTCCTGATCTCGCTCTGAGCCTTAAAATCAAAGACAATGGTTTATAAAGAAAGGCTAGGAACACTTGCAAACTGAAGCCAGAACCTCTGGAAAAAAGACCGGTGAAAACTGCTCACCGGGAACGCTGCCTAACTTTAATGACTACATTCAGCTGTTCCCCTGCAAGTACACAGGTGATAATTTACCGGACTGCACAGCTTTAAATTGAACACTTTTTATTTGGCTGCTGTTTTGCAAATGGGACCATTCCAGTCATCCATTAGTATTACAGATTCCATAATAAATACTAAGAAATGTCCACAACGATCACACTAGGTGCATACCTATTCTTTTCAGGAAAGATTCTTTTGTTCACTTATTTGCTAATGGAATGGATTAAACTATCACAGGTTAAACTAATTGCCCAGTTCTATCAGTAGAATAGGCCCCAAGATATCTTTCAAAAAGGTACTACAATTTTGGGAGCCTAAATTAATCACAGGTGAAATGAAATGAAAGCTATTTCCCAGTGATCATATACAATGATGAAATTGAAGACAACACTTCAAAAAAAGTCAGTATGCACATGTGGAAAGGCAGGTATAATTCTTCATTTTTTGGAATGAAATATATTCCTAACACGTGTATTTTGCATTAAGCTATACTACAACATACAGTACCTTTAGTCTCACAGAAGGGTAACTTGATTTCATGGTTCATTAAAGCCTGTGCAGGAATTCTATCTGATATTGCATTGAAGAAACAGGCACTGAAAGAATAATTTTGTCACTGTTTGAAAAGTTCAGCACGCTAATATGGCTGTGCGTTTCATGGCTTTCACCTTGCTGCTTATTGCCATCTCTTTTCCTTCTACCATCAGCAGTACATACTCCATTCAGGTCAAATCATTTTTATGAACATTGTGAGCCGTTTTTCTCAGCTTTTGAGGACTCGGTGTTTGGAAAAAGTAAGTAAATGTGGTTTGATGTCACTCATGCATTAAGTACATCCACATACTCCAATTTAGGATTCTTAAAGTCAAGGGTGTCAAAGGGTAGGCTTTGTTGACCAAGTTTGTTTGGTGCTGTGACAGTGTGTTCCACCCTCTCCCCTTCCTCCCCTTTATTTCCTGTAACCCCATTCAAGTGATAAAGGCCAGTGGTGGTTGTAATGGATGCACCTACTTGTGATGGCCTTATCAACTCAAAGTGGATTTGGGGGAGACAGATAACAACACAACAGCAAAGGGCTAATCTGAGCAATGTGCCCCTGTAACTATAGTGCTGGGTAAAGTCCTACTCAAGCCAAATCTGAAGAAAGGAAGATCTGTAGTCGGTATGTAAATATGACTGAGAGTCAGTTATCTTACTCCATAAATAGTGGACAGCCTAAGGTCTGTTGAGCCCTCCTGCATGGCAGCAGGCTGCATGTCAGGATCTTTCCCTGAGTAGGGATGCTTCTCAAGGTTGAGAGATTTCTTATCATGTCAGACACTTGGTAAGTGAATTAGGAATAAGTGAGCTGAAACTTTGAAATCTTAGCCAACTGATACAAAGGATTGATTGTGCACATTTTGCACCGTCCCTGGAAGTATTCAAAGGTCAGGCTGGAAGGGCCTTCGATCAACCTGGTCTAGTGGAATGTGTCCTTGCCCGTGGCAGGGGGGGTGGAACTAGATGATCTCTAAGGTCCCTTTCTAAACCCTTCTCCGATTCTATGATACAATCCTTTAGACATAAAACATTGACCTAGTCTGGACTGAGCTGCACCCAAACTCCTCTCAGAAAGGAGCTTAGAATGCAAGGGTGTCCTCTCAGAATCTCATGACTCAACAGGAGGGTCTCCCTTGAAGAGAGACCCTGTCCCCTATGCAGTAAGTAATCAAATGCATGTCACCATTGTATCTCATTAAATCACTGTCACAATTACCAGTGAACTTTGTTAAATCACTGCTTCGTATCAATAAACATTGCTACTTCTCTCTTATGACTTCAATGTGTCACACCATCTGTGACACGCTGATTTGATTCTACTCATCTTTAATATTACGTACATGCTCAGGACCAGCGTGAAGTTGATTAGACACTGCAGGTTTGCCACCCCCCTGCCTCGTGTCTAAGAAGCGCCCGCCTAGACTGAACCTGCAGCTGCTGAGAGTTTCAAGACAACAGCAGCAACTCCTATCTGAAAATGCGCAGCTGCAGAGCAGACTCTGCTCCTGTTCGCACCCCAGGTGGGTTGTGAACAAGCTGTGTCGGTTTCACTGATGACCCAGAAGGCTGAATTATTTGGAACTGGGAGAACAGAGCTGAGAAAAGAGTCTGGCTGGGGGGTCATGTTTCCAGATTTCAATTAAAGTACTTATGCAGACAGTGACTTCTCAAATGAACTTCTAAGATAAAATGACAATTAGGATATAATATCTATAAATGATAGTATTGAGACTGGTTTTCTTTTGATTAATATTTTCCTGGTTTTCAATTTTTTTCAGTAATGCTTCTTGCCCTCTGTCATGATTTAATCCCCTCCATTGTGCTGGACAATAGACACATAAATTACATAGGACATTTTAAAGTGAAGTAAATTCTTATGTTGTTATTGTAAGTTCATTAACTGATAAATCCTTTTTCTTTGTAGTCAACTAGGAAAGGTATAATAAGCAGTGCTTAATATTTATGAAAAGAGTTGCATCAGTGGTTATCATTCTACTAATGACTGAGTGTTAGATTAGTCAAACCCTCCCAGCAACATAAATGGTGAATTTGAGCACCTTGGAAAATTGGGGCAGGAAACAGAGATTCAAAACCAAACCAGCAAAAGGAAAACAAAGGAAAAGAACCCTGAGCCACTTCAGAAAACTGGGACTACGTATTTTAGTGCTGCTTGTGAGTTTAATGGAAATATGACCTTTGGTTTGGTAAACCTTTATTTATGACAACTTTCATACTGTAGGTGTTTGCGTCTGTTTAAGTTCTTTTGTCATGGTGCTAGTATCCAACAAACTCTTTTTATTCTTTTACTATGACTAGCCTGGGGTATTCACTTTCCGTATAAGTGCACTGAGCTGGTTGGTATATTTGGCAGTACTATTTATTTGCCAAAAATAAGTAAACTTCATGAAAATTCAAGATTTAAAGTCTGCTGAAAAAGAAAACCCTGAAATACATAATTTCTCAGCTTCCTTTGTAATGTAAGAATTGATATAATTTGATGTTACAATTCATGGCCGAGTCATTTTAATGCAACAGTACCTAGAAAGAGGAGGGTTTTTTTTCCTTTTTAAGATACTCAGAATTATGGCACACTTCAAAAGTAATCTACAAATAAAAATAGTTGTTAAGATTTTAATAGAAAATGAAGATAAATATTGGAAAATATTGTAGCCTTCCAGTATCTGAAGGAGGCTACAAGGATGCTGGAAAAGTATTCTTCATCAGGGACTGCAGCAATAGGACAAGGGGTGATGGGTTTAAACTTACACAGGTGAAGTTCAGACTAGCTATAAGGAAGAAGTTCTTTACTGTGGGGGTGGTGAGGCGCTGGCAAAGACTGCCCAGAGAAGTGGTAAATGCTCCATCCCTGGCAGTGTTCAAGGCCAGGCTGGACAGAGCCTTTGGTGACATGGTCTAAAGAAAGGTGCCCCTGCCTGTGGCATGGGGGTTGGAACTGGATGATCTTGAGGTCCTTTACAACCCAAACCATTCTTTGATTTGATGATTCTATGAAAAACATATAAAATACTGCTGCTGATTCTACCTGGAAACATTCAAAAGATAATTTTCAATTAAGTAGGGTTTAGTTGAGATCTACTGAACTATTTGCAACATATAGTGGGGCCTACCCTTTTCTGTCCAAATTTCAGTAAAGATAATATAACGCACCCTATTCACTGTTTTCTTAAGAGCACCTACGAATTAATACCTGTCCTTTTCTTCCACAGCCATAAAGCAGTGCCTTTTGCAGGGGAGGCAAGGATAACCATCATTCACAACCCAAACTAGAAGAACATCCATGACTTTGCAGCATCAGGAGCTAGAAATGAGATACTTAAGATGCCCAGCCAGGAGCCCCAGTTCTCCTACATATAATTGGAAGAGAAGACTCCTGCAGTCAGTCCTCACTGTACCTCTTGGGCTTCAATTAAGTGTTGGTACATAAATAATGGCCTGAGAACAGCCTAAATTTTCTAATCTATGTCCAATAAAGACAAGAAAGAAACCTCTTTGAGTGTCTGAGAAACAAAATTACTGCCTGTTTGCTGGTGCTCATGCCTCACATTCATGGTAGTGATGGCCATTGCCATGTTCTTCAATGCATGAAGGTGCTCTCATGTGCCTGATAATTTTTCAGGGAACATACTTCATATATGTATATATAATATACATATAAAAGATATAATATCAGACATATATATTAAATACGTAATTTCAAAATAAAAAGCAGCAAATACAGAATCATATCCTAGATACTAAACACTTGGTAAAAGCATCTTTTCACTAAGGCAACAGGGATACTCCTGGTTATTGAGTCGGCAACTTCATTTTAATATAACAACTGCTTCTTAAACTTTCATAGCCTGGATCCACAAAAATCTAAGCAAAGATGACTTCTCTTTTAGAATTAGCAACCTATAAAAAAGATCAGGAGGGAGAACTGTCATATTGCTGTCCAATGCCACCTTATGAAAAAGGCTGTATGACAGCTTTATTTTGCCATTGGAGTGATTTACTCTTCACCCCAGCTCATGAAAAGCTAGTACAGTACAAATAATTTTTTCCCTTGTCAAGGCTCGTATTCCAAGCTGCAGCACTACTAACCAAGCCTGACTTGTTATTTTTCTTGGAATCAAGTCTCAGCAGTGAGATTTAGCTGGGGAAAGCAGCTGTCAGAAGTCCTTGTACGCTACTATTTGCTGGGTTTTAATGTGAATTCATTAGGAAATCACCACAGTCCCTACTATCCTTAACAACACTGCGTGCCAGGCTTGCTGGTATTACAATTAATTGTATACTGTAAATTCACTGGATCATTTGAGGACAAAGAACAGTGCCTTTGCTTAAGGCAATGCTAAGGAGAAAAGGAAAACTAAGCACTTTTATACCAAAAAAGGTCATTTAAGGAATAAAAATAACATATGTAAGTATTCTACAAAAAGATTTTACTACAATTTTATTACTTGTGCTGAAACAATGGGCTTACGGCGTTTATTCTGAGAGGAAGACACACAGGACATCTAAATTGCAGTTAGGAAGTGTAACTGCAGTATAAATAGGCTTTTTACAGCTGGCACTATGCCAGACCTCAGATGCCAGCAACACCAAAGCCGGGAAAGTCTTGACATGAGCTTACAACTCGCTCTGAAGATTGCCCAGCCACGTCATGACAAAATGCACATTTCCATGTCATGGTCTTGCAAAGAACGGGCTGACAATAAATCACAGGATTCCATGCTTTTTGCTAAGGGGGAAATGTCTTTTTGTGATCAGTTGATAAACTTCTCTCTACCCAGTTTTGATGGCGAGGTAAACAGCATCCACACATATGCATTACCACAGACACTTTGCAGGTTAATGCACCCAACCCCCCTGATTTATTTAAGTTCTTATAAAGGGCAGAAAAAAAGCTCAGAAACTCACTGATGCTACTTCAATAAGGGGATGCATTTGCAAGTTTTCTGTAGCTACAGCTTGATTTTACAGCAGAGAAGATTTCAGAAATCGTGGTTATTTGCACAAGAGTAACAACTCTTACAAGTAGTATACTGATTTATAGGGGACTGTAACATCAAACTCAAATTATTATAGCAGACTGAGTATAAAAAGAGGGTTGTTTAAGCTGGCATTCACTACATTATGTGGTGCCAGGGCAAAGGCAAAAATAACTGTTGTGAAAGGTTATCAGTCAATGTTACGAGTATCACAGAATTGCATGCTGTGATCACATATTTAAATGAACTCCCTTGCTATTCATACATATCATGAAGACAATCAAAACATTCTTTAAATACATTTAAAATCACTAAAGAACTCTTGGGATCTTGCTAAAAACACCCACGCAGGAGTGACTTTAACTTTTACAGAGAAGAAAACAGATAATATTCTTCTATGTACCTACATCAGCCAGCAAAGCGCGTCTTGCTGGTCCATTTTATCTGATTTGCAGTAATAACAGCCTACACGGAACTAAATATGACAACTCCTTAAGAGCTGCTGCTATTATTTGGCTACTAAATGAACTAAAACTAACAAGATCCCAAGGTAAATTAAGCTACACTTTGGGTGAGCAGAAGTGATGAAAGCTCTTTCTGCAAGAGGCCTTTCCTCAGAGGTGCCATACCTCTCTCAAGTATTTCTCCTTTCAAACTGGTGCTCCCTGCTGCCAAGCACAACCCAGCAGCAGTTTAAGTTGAAAGCAAAAAGCCATTATAAGAGCCATAAGGACTTCAGGCTTCTCTCCACCCATGAGAACTTAATATCTGGCACTTCATATGGAACATGGACCGTAGCACAATTGGAAATTAGGTTTCGGGGAGCACAAGGGTTTTCTTTTGTTGATGAGGCTGCTAAAGCAGCTGCTGCTGCTGTCGATTTTCTTTCCCTGCTGACCCTTAAGGAACCTCAAAACAATCAGCTTTACTTCTTCCTTTCCATTGTGCCTCTACTGCTGTATTGAGAGCCATCACTTAGAATCATAGAATCACCGAATTGTTAGGGCTAGAAAGCACCTCAAGATCATCCAGTTCCAAGTCCCCTGCCATAGGCAGGGACACCTCACACTAAACCATGTTACCCAAGGCCCTGTCCAACCCAGCCTCGAACACCGCCAGGGGTGGAGCACTTCTTGATAATAACACTGATATTCCTATGCTGTCTCAGAAAATTTGTCTCTTTTTTCCCCAGTTACACAGTGTGCATGTTTTGAAGCCACAACTACTGCTAACATACAAATACAGACATTAGTCTGCTTGCATGGTAGCCACACTGTTCCCAAACCACCTACCATCCCAAATCTGGAAGGTATCTGATCCTTTGGAAATAAAAAGGACATAAAACATGTATTACCATGACCCATAATGTGCTGTGTTCCATACAACAGCAATGGATTTCAAATGAGAACAAAACAACCCAATGAGCCTCAGCACTAAAGCATAGAGCAGGCTGACTATGGAGCATATTCAAATTGAAATAAAGGCAGCTACACTACACAGAAACTATCGTTCTGGGACCAATAAAGATTAAAACCAGAGGTCCAAAACCAAGCCATCTGTTAAGCAAGGGCTATGTGAGACAGAAAAGGAACATGTAAAAGAAAAACGCTCCCAAACAAGCCCTCCTGTAAGAACGCATTTTTATTCTTTTCACGTTTCTACAGTCCAAACCCTTTCGTTTCACAAGCTTTGCTGTTTTGAGATTAACCTGTAAATTGGTACAGACTATAACAGCCTCTGATCAACCATCAGAGAAATGTATGAATAACCTTTTAAAGGGTGTACTCAGTACACACAGATTTAGAAGTTGTATGAGACATCAATAATGATGCTGTTGCTACAGAGAAGTCTTGACAAACCCAAATTTCAGTGTAAAAGGGGACAAGCAGGAAAGTGGGGTATTGACTTCAGATGGGGGATGTTCTATCTTAATCTGGAGAAAACTGTCTTTGCATCTGATGTTGGGGTATGAAACAAAAATAATCAGAGACCTTTTTCAGCTGATCATCTTGTCAGACTTGATGATGGGCTTGTGTGCTTTGCTATTCAGATGATTTCTCTTCTAGGACAGGCTGGGTCTCATGGCTACTGTAGGAACCATGTCTGTATTGATTTCTGGAAGATAACACACATATTGATTGGGACTGACAACTGGAAAGGTCAGGTGATGTGTTCTACATTGTCAAGCTACCACCTCCTACAGTCTGAGCTCAGGGCACTCTGCCTTCACACTGAAGCCTGTTTCATCAGTCCATTTAAGCACATTAATTCTCATGCATGGGTCTCAGATTTCTCCACGGGAAAACAGAAATCAGCTAATGATGGACTTTATTGAAGACCTAATAAGATGTTATGGTAATCTCTTATTCTTTTAGTTGAAATGGCATTTCTTAACTATCATTATAAACTCACAGGGCACAGGAATTACACTGATGAAGTGCATGGAGCACTAGTTGCAATATTAACAGTAAAACAGCACTCCAATTTCACTAGCTGCAGCAAAACTTGATTTTAAAATCCTACTTTACTGTACTGACACAAAGAATTATTTCCCCTGCTCTGTGTGATAGAGTTTAAGTCCCACTCTTGAGATATAATCACATATTGGTGAAGATAACATCATCAGTTTTCCCCTTGGTCAAGTCTTTGGAGTCCTTTTCCTCCAGCACGCAGTTTTCTTTCTGTCAGGAAGTTTACTTCACTGCCTGCAAGGCCAGCTTGCTAAGGCAGCTCCTTGAGAAGCCTCGTCTGACTCTGAGGCTTCTCCAGAAAAGGTGGGAGGAAGCTTCAGCAGAGGCTTCCTCACAGCTCTGTCAGGAAGCCTCAGTGGGGGCTGCCCCTATCCTTTAAGGATGATGCTCTCCAGCATGTTCCCACCAAAGCAACACTGCAGCTTCGCTGCAGCCATGAAGCAATCTAATCAGACCCAAGACTAACGGATGGACTTCCTGGCCTGACCTTGGATCTGCCTTGTCACTATGGTGACTTGACTAATAACTGCTGGTCTTTGTTTGAACCTGGTAATTGACTTCATAACCTCAGCATTAAGCAAAATAAGCTTCACTGTCGTAATTTTATCACTGTCCAGAGAACATACATGCTCTAAAATCATATAGCACTTCCAAGCCAGGCAGCTGCATAAAGCCCTCACCTCAGTCTCATCCCTGGCAGTGTTGAAGGCCAAGTTGGACAGGGCTTGGAGCAACCTGGTATAGTGGAAGATGTCCCTGCTCATAGCAAGGGTGGGGTGGGGTGTTGGAACTAGGTGATCTTTAAGGTCTCTTCCAACCCAAACCATCCTATGATTCTATGAGTTTGGTTTTGTGAAATAATAGTTTTGAAAGAAATGCTCAGATGATTGTGCTGCAGTATTTTCTCTAATACACAGCAATGAAATTTGCCCTCTGCCTTAATCTTTCAATATGGCATTTACTTTTGGTGTAGAGGTGGTCTTAAAATGAGCCCTTTGACTTTAGCTACTGAGGAACAGGACCAATACTTGCTACTGTGGAAAGGAAGCACCACAGGCAAAATCAAGATTTTCTTTCTGGAGAAAGTGCAGGAGCAGAATACACACATGCACAGCTTATGCCTTATAAAAGAGAGCAGAATTATTTGTCTCTGCGATCCCTATAGCCAGCCATTCACAATAGGCTTTCTGCAAATGGAATTTTGAGACATTTCAGATGAGGCACTAGCTCCCTCCAGTGCATCAAGGGAGAAGACACAAATACCTGCACAATGAATTATGGGGTGTTTCTGACATCTGATGAGTTCCACAAGACTGAACAAATCTCTGCGTCACTGAAGCATTCAAGATCTTGCAAAAGATCAAGCTCTTTGGAGGAGACAATATTTTCTTCTCTGGGCTACAATGCAGAACTGCAGATGGAATATAACAGATGCATTTTTCTGTCCACTTCATGTCCAGTAAACTGGTCAAATCTATCAGCTAAAGCACTACACTGTTATTTATAAAAATAGTTGGAAATAGAGTTTTTAATTAAGTGACACAATGAGTAAAAAATGAAAATAGCACCTGAATATTGAACTACTAAATATACGGTCTCTTGAATAGTAGTTAAGTGACAATTAATACATAGATTATTGCTCCATTACTGTCTGCTGGACAATTATTGCCCTCAGTGCTTTGTTCACACATTTCAGGATTCACACAAGTTATTGTTATTACAATTGTCACCAATTCCTATGATTCGACTGTTAATAGACCTGCAATGCACTCACACTAAACTTGAAACAAATTAAAACATGGTCAAAATATAATTATGATCCCTGTGGCTTTATGTATGTTGGGGAATAAGCTGAGGGCTCGGTAGTTGTCTGATAAAACTGAGCATTCCTTCAAACCTTTGTCAAAAAAAGTCTGTATTTTCTTTATGAATTCTACATCTACCTTTCACATAACCATTACTTTTATCTGCCTTATCTCACTTTTACCTCTTTTTTTTTTTCCCACCTGTAAAGTAAGGGATTTTTTAACCAGTGAGAGAGAGAGATGAGGAGTAAAAAGAAAGGTGATATATAAACCCAAAGGAGCCTCAAATTGTCATAGCTCTCTGCTTATCTACTTAGGAGCCCTTCACATGATGGATGAAGAAATCGTAAGCATACATTAATTCCATAACAAAAGGAATTACCTGTGCCTTATTCAATTTACGCATGGACTATTGCAACAGTTCAGAAATGAAGTAGACAAAAGAAGAATTCAAAATGGACAGCTGACAGCTCAATGGATTCCAATATGTAGGTGTGTGTAGGCATTGTATATAGGTATGTATAAATACATACATACCATGTACACATGTACGTACAGATATGTATGTAGACGCATATGTGTATGCAGACACTTATCTTTTAAGCATATAGCATCTTTCTGATTTATTCCACTTTATAAGCTAACATGAGATCTTCACTACTAGACAAGAAATCTGTCTCATTCTGGTGATCCTGAACTGCATCAGAGCACATGTCTTGTCTGTTCTGGCAGTCTGACAGCGACCAGTCCAATAGCTGACAGCACAGTGAATGGCATTTCAGTTACACTGTTCAGTATGAGCAACAGAAGAGTAAAATGACTTCCTGAAAACTTGTCTCACCACGCCTCCATCAGCCCAGCTCAGTGGCCATCTGCAGCACTTGCACGACAGAGGAGAGAAATGCTTGTACTTCAGTGAGTTCATTTTAACTCCTTGTTTCACACAGCTGCCCAAAAGAACTGAAAATCAATACATAAAAGCTCTGCAGTAGATGATATGACTTCAGTCTCCAATTTCAATAACAGCAGCAATGAGGAAACACAAAAAGCTCTTGAATAATTCCCAGGCTTCTCAAACTGAGCACTTGCTGTTGTGCACTGAGCCCCAGTACGATGTGATTTTAATTCTGGTGCTCAGAAGGGCACAGTACTTGGATAAATTTCTTTCACACATGCACTGAGTTGGCCATCGCCTGAGCAAATCCTGTAATTAAACTGATTTGAAAGTCCACTACAAATTAAGCTTCAGAAAGCCGTAAAATAATATTCCTGTCCTACATATGGCTGAGTAGGGATGGATGCAAAGCACAAATACAGGCCAGGGAACTTGCTTCTTCAGGCAAAGATGGAAGAGCCAGGGGGACCACGAATGAAAACTGAGTCAACAATACCATGAGAAAGGCAAAACACCCTACACATAGCTATAAGCAAGAGTTTTCAAGAGAGATGGAATAATTCTGTTTTCAATATTTAGACACTTCATTGTAATAAAAGCATTAAACCTAACAATTAGCAAAAGGAGAGAGGTGAAAGGACATAAGGGAGAGAGAGGCTGGCTAGAGAGTGACCAGTGGATAGCAATGAGCATAATCGGAGGTCCAGAAAACACAATTTACACAGAAGACCTAACTGTGTGTCAGTATATAGCTTAAGGAATAACAGACTAAGGGACACAGTAACAGTTTTTGCCTGCAAAACAGAACTCTGCAAGGACCAGGAGAGAGCAGTCTGTACTGCATCCATGCAGTCAGCAGGCAAAGAATTAAACTGGAGCAAGGAAAATCCAGATGAGACCCCACTGAAACTATCCTGATGGTAAGGAAGAAGGGGCCTGGGGAGGCTGTGGAACCCCCATGTTAGTGGTGAGCTCTAATATCAGGTCAGAGATATATCTGTCAGGAAAGACAAAGGAGCAACTATCACACAAGGAAATGAATGACCTCTTAAAGGTCTATCCAATATTACTGTTTGGTACTTTATTACCTCACTGTAGCATGACACAAAGTGGGGAAAACACATAATTCATTAAATTAGAGAAACTTTTCTGCTTATTTTTTTTCTTGCTTAAATATTTCCTGACTGACTAATAACAAACAGAAGTATGTTGATTTGAATAACAGATGCCAACTTTTGCTTACCACAAATAAAGCTTCCCAACTGGGATCTACATCCAGATCTCACTGCGTAATCTCTCAGTTCAGCTGTGTTACAGGCTTGAAACATATCCAGGGCTGTCTACTCTTGAGGCTTCCACCCCTTCTTGCAAAGTTAAAAAGATGTAGGCTCATTTGTGGCTTTGCTTTCTTTGCTAACTGGCATTTGATACTACTTATTACCCTTCTATTCCTGATTCACTGCTTGATGGATGGGTCATCTTTGACCAAAAGCAGTCACACTCAATACCAGCATCATGACAGAGCTGTATATGTAATGACGCCTTGCCTCTGCACTGTTTAACAAGCTGCCAATGAGGCAGGCAAAACTCTTTTCAGTTATGGGAAATAAGGTTTTGGCATAAAACCTCTTTCCTGACTCCTGCTGCACTAGGGAGTAAGAGTACCTATGTCATGCACTTAGCTCCTTCCCTTTCATCCATTGGTAAACTGGTGGAAGAGGTGACCAAAATACAAGAGGTAGTAACTGACTTAATACGAACATCTGAGCCAATGAGGGTCATGAGAACAACATCCAATACTGTGCTCAAGCATGGTCAGCATTCACCTGGGATAGCATCATCATGCCAGGGTCTATCCTGGCCCGACAGTGATCCCAACAGTTTTGTAATGGGAATCCTATTCAGCAGGGAGAACTATCTGACCAATGCACCTACCCCCACCCAGCAAAAAAGCCCTCAAACTGAAACCTCTAAGAGTCCTATTTAGAATTCAGAGAAAACAGATCAGTTTCTCAATTAATGCATTATGTATGCGTTAAGTGGCACACAAACTATTACATTTCTGGCATCTTATTTAGGTTTCAGCAGCTTTAAACCCTATTCCTTCTAGAATAGGTACAATAAACATAAACATTCACACACATTCAAAATATGCATTATTACTGTTGCCTTGGGGTCTAGCATCTACAATGCTGAGTCTCTCCTGATTACCACTGAAATTACAGTAAGACTAAAGCCCACAGCTGTGCTGGGAGCTTTGACTTAGCAAGTGCTAAGACAGAGACTTAAGAGATGACAGACGGGTTCTCACTGCTTCTGATGAGCTCAGAACCTGGTGTCAATCTGTCCTTACAAAACAGGGAATGTGGCTGTGCAAAAGTGACTGAAGTGATCTTGCCTGTATTTCTTGTTCTTTGATGAGCTGCTCTGTGGAATTCCTTAGTTTCATTACTTAGACAATGTAGTCTGAGACAAACCTCCCCTAGCAGGGTGCTCTTAAGGCAATAGATTCCACTGTATTAATCTAAACAATGGATTTATTAAACTAAATATCTATAAACATAGATTATTAAACTAAACAATAGATTTCAGTGTATTATCACAGAATAAGCTGTGGCTCATAACTTTGCAGGAGATTGGACAATATGACCAACCCAAACTATTCTTGAGTCACAGAATCACAGACTGGTTTGGGCTGGAAGGGACCTTAAAGTTCATCCAGTTCCAACCCTCTGCCATCAGGTAGAGACACCTTCCACTGGACCAGGTTGCTCCAAGCCCCATCCAGCCTGGCCTTGAACACTGTCAGGGATGGGGCAGACACAGCTCCTCTGGGCAACCTGTGTCAGCGCCTCACCACCCTCACAGTCTTATGGTAACAGCAGAATTGACCTTACATATTTTCTTGAAACATTGCAATGGTTCTTGCTGTAAACTCTTCCTCGTATATCCTGTGCTATTTATCATTATTGGTTTGTAATTACTGAGTGACATAGCCTTAAGAGTATCACTTGCTATTTGTTTCATTTCTATATTATTAGTCCATCATTCCTAAAATAGTGTATTCCACTTCACCAACGACAGACCATTCAGATTTACTCTTTCTGCAGAAATTCCTAGACCACCATCTTCTCCTACTACTTACCAAATATAGTTATTACATTTCTGAACATGGCACAGTTTAAGAATTCCCATGAAGTCCTTCTCCTGTTTTCAAATTACTAATTCATGAAGGCCATTGCTGTGTTTAAGTCTCAACAGAACAAAACCCACCCCAATTTTAGGCTTTATAACATATATTAAAATTAAATGATGTTGATCAGAATGGTAGGAGCATGCAGTTAGCTGTGCCCTCAGAATTAAATCTCTCCAAACAGCCAGTCACCACGCCATAGAGAGATTACACAGGCACTGGGTACAAGAATAAAATCCACATTGCTTTGCCCTCAACAAAACACTATGAAGATTGCATAAAGATAGAAACAATCCAAAACCCAAGATGAAATTAAAGAGAAGCAAACAGGCGTTTACATGACAAGTTGAAATACGAAAGGTTGGAGAGGAATAAATAAATGAGCAATGGCAGGAATGGATCACGGACGCTAGTCATAACAATTGACCTGTAAAAATGTTAAAACCCACCGTCCAACCATCTCCAATGTTCCAAATTCCGAATTTCATGTTAATAGTGGGAAATATATAACCCAGTTTGTGGTCAGAGTGCTGAAAGCTTTGGAGAATGCATTTTCATACATTACCTGTGTGCATTGGGTGTATGCATACTATTCCAGTCCTTACACCAGATATTTCTTATAGCTTGCTCTTAGTCTTACTCAAACCCTATTCTGGATAAGCTGCACCTACTCTCAGGGGCATTGCACGAGACTGCAGCAGAGGGGTGAATTTCACCATCATGATACCTTTGTGGTTCATTATGAGTTCCTGCCCTGACAGAAAAGGGCAGCAAAAGTAGACAAAATGCAGGTCCAAAATGAGAGGTAAGTCCTCACACACTTGTGCACTGCATTTATTTCTTTGTGCCTCACAAGGTAGGCACAGTATCAGTCACTGTGCAGAATGACTGAATACACAACAGCTTCAAAGGCTTTAGAGTTCTTTTTGAGCATAGGACAATTAATACAGAAAATTCAAAGGGTTGCTAACTGAATATGCAAATGCTTTTTGAGGCAGAAGTTCGTGTACACTATTCTCATAACATACACAATTTTGTTGTTTGAACAGCCTACAGGCCGTCTGCTGGTATGAAGATAATCTTTTCTCTCTGGTATTTAGGAGAAATAGAAATTATTTGCTTCATTTGTAACTGAATGGTTTAAAACTGAGTGGATGAACTTCTCTTGTTTCGTAGAACTTTGCTAACTTTTCTTTTCCCCACTTGTTTTACTGTCTTGCTTCTTAAAATATGTACAGAGTGTATTACTTTCTTTTTCCCCTTTTCAGTTCAGTAATTCTATCTGGCATTTTCAGTAATCAGTTTAGCGTGTCCAATCAAAAATGGACTCCTGCAATGCTTTGATCGATGGATATTTGAAAGTATCAACATATATTGTACATAACTGAATTGTTTTCTTGTAATTCATGTTTCAGCCACTGCAAAGATTTTACTGTACTGGTGTCCAACCTGGATGCTGAGATGCGGGTAAAATGACCCAGATTCTGGTGGTAGATTCTTACCCCAGCACTAATTTGGAATAATCTTGCAGAAGATCCAAATGTAACTGAACCGCAGCCTCTTCTCAGATAATTTTATGACAGAAATCTGCCATGAAGGAAGTGCTCCTGAAAGAGCAATAAACCTTGAAGGAGGAATAATAAAATCTCTAAATATGACACATGCCATTAGGTCTTTGCTTCGTGTTGATCAAGTTTGATTTCAAAATATTACTGTGAGTACTACTTGAAATTACTGTCAAATGCAAAATATTATTGCAGTGTTTCTACGTTATAAGCACAGTTGAACCACTGATGTACTCATTTCTTCTACTTCTGGGGCTAGTCTTTTTCCAGTGCTACAGAACGCCTTCAAGTCTTTTCATCAAGTGGTTACAATTCCTCCTTCTCTCTTTTTTTATTGGTTGCCATTGCTTTAATTAGTATTGTACTGTTCTTTTCACTTACAGGATTTTTCTTCTTTCACTGCACTCTGCCAGGAGTCTCACTTTTCTCCAGTACATCTGCTATTAGAAGTATAATCAGGCTTATATGCAATTTGTCATGCCCAGCACAGTCTCATTTTCAATCATGTGGCTGATTTCTCTTTAGCAACAGTAAAACTTTGCTACTCATCAGCAGCAAGTATTGAAGAGGGCTCAAGTCTCCAAAATAGCTGAGGTACTACAAATTTTGTGAAACCAAAGCAAAAGAGAGGGATACAAACTTATGCCAGTATTGGGGGGGAAAAGTAACAGGCCATTATGGATGGCTTCTACCAGGACATCAAACATTTTTCCTATCAGCAGATGCTTGGCAGCGTATTAATACTACTGGGCTTGACTCTAGATTTTTAGATTTATCACAGGAAACACAGTGAGGAGGTAGACCTATAGTAGACAAATAATATATGACACAATCCAGTCCCTTAATTTCAGCATTCACAGAATTGTCTGTTAACTGCTGTTCATCTATTATTGACTCATTCATTTGTCACTTTTTGGAAATCAGACTGTAAAATCCTGACTACCATTTCACATAACACATATTTCCTGAAGGACACAAGGGCTACTTGGACAGGATGGCTCTAAGTTGAGGGTGGGAGAGGCAACTGTGCAATTTTTAACCTTTAGCTGTGGACTGATGAGACAGAAGCAGACTGTGATGGGAAGACAAATAAATGGAGCTCTAGGTGTACCTAAGACTGATGAGGAAGAAATCATCACCAAGAGCACTGTACTTTATCTAGAGAAGGGCTTGAGATGCAGATGGTCACTGTGAGTCTCTCTAATGCAACACCAACCTTGGGATCCAGGGGAACACTGAAAAATTCAAAGGAAGATAAGCATAGACAGTAGGAAGTTCTCTTTATGATAATTTTAATTATATTATCAACAAAGCTTTTCTGCATTAGTTAATTTGGATTGCTAGACTGTTAAAACTGTTAATTTTACCAACCACACATCCATGCCTCCATGTATGAGATGGGCTCCCTTTTGCCCCCACCAGGAGCATGATGAGTTCTTTGAGTGTAACATCTAGCTCTCAGAGTAGTTTGCTACTCTCATGAAGGCACTAGGCTCACTTAGGGTGCACTGCAACCTGAGATGGAGTGCATAAGCACTGCCCATTTTATATTCTTTAACTTGCCTTAATTGCTAAATAATATTTTATGTGGGGAGAAAAGATGTCCTAATTATGACAGACTTCTTTAGTAACAGTCCTTTGCCTGTAGCTAACTTTTACATGTCTGCCCTCCAACAAGGAGACCACAGACATGCATCTGAAACAAAACTCATTACTCAGTGAAGTTTTCTGCCCCTCTGGATCAAATGCCAAATCTTTACCCCATTTTTTTTTATGTTATTTTTTTAATATTCTTCTTTAATTGTAACTGTTACCATTTCCTTACCAGATAAAATCATTACTTTCATTTTAGCAGCTGGCTTTGTGTACTCTGATCGACTGATGAACTGTTTTTTCCACTTTGCTCCCCTTTTCACCTTCCTGTCCACACATGGCTGGCCCTTTTACCATCTTATTTTTAAAGACTAATTTAGTTTCAACATGTTCTATTTTGATTTAACCTTCCTCTTTCCATCCACCTCTACCTTTCCTCCCCATCTAACCTTTATCCATTTCTATCTTACTTTTCAAAGAAGACTCTGTGATCAAACTGCCAACTTTTCATCTTGTGCTATTTCTGATGTGCTATTTAATAGCCTTATTTCCTTTTGGAAACCTACATGCTGATGTATAACTTGTCTTCCAATATACTGTATACACTTTAAATTTCCATGAGGTCATTTCTCCAGAAAGAATTATTAAAAGCTTTGCTTATTTTCAGTGCCATCCAACTGTCCTTCTGAACATCTGATGGGACCCACCAGAGCAACAAGATTAGTGAAAGGCAGAAGATTTTTCTCAGTTTGAAAGAACCTTGTCGAATTAAACATACATAATTTATAAGAACGATTTTCTTTGCTGCTCAGAGCTAACAATTTCATGCGTCTACAAAGCTTCCATTCCTACATTATCAGAATACGCATTTGAGATACAGGAGCGATTAAAACTCGAATAACAATTTCTTTTAAAGATGTTTATACGTACAGTCGATGGCAGATTCTCAAAAAAATGAATCACTAAATATGCTAGACAGGTACAGTGGATACAATCACCTAAATTTTCTTAAGAATCAGATAAAGTAGGATTTCATCCTGGAATACGCAAGGTTCCGGGGATTAGGATACACATACCAAACCAGGAAAGGAAATAATGTGGAAGAGCATTTTCTGCAGATATGACTGCCAAAGAAGCCTAACTTTCAATATCCTATAGCAATGAAAATGGTGAATTGTTTTGGGAAAGTGCTATCTTTTCATGATAAGGAGTTTCAGTTGCACTAAATGGTACAGTGATACCCTGATTTACACTGGCCCAGGAAGGCAAAATTACTGTCTCAGTCTACTGGGACGCTGTCAGTAAGGAACCATTTTGTGGGCAGCTAACTTATTTCTTGTTAACAGTAAAGGGTTTCTAGCTCCCCAGAAATTAGGTATATCATAACTGGTCCCAGCAGATAGGTATTAGAGTGAAAGCAAGGGCAGGAGCGATGCCTCCTACTTGATGTTGTATTTCAAAGCCTGTAATTAAACCATTTTAACATGTGGGGTTTTAAAGCTGAAAGTGCATCACACCAAAATCTGACTTTCCTGAGACCCAGCTTCCTAAACAGCTTCTTCTCATGCTATTTCTCCTTCTTCCACACTAAAGAATGGCATGTTTTGAGACAGAAACCAAGAGGACTTCAACTCTTTCCCTCAGTCTAAAGTGTTTTCTCCTGCAACCCAACAGAGTCTGGAGATCATTTCAATTTTAAAACAGGGTTCCTTGGGAAGGGAAAAGGAATGGAATGGGAAGGGGATGTTTATTTGATCACTATTCCTCATGTGCATTTTTAGCTCGGAATATTCTATTTGGGAAAAAAAATTGTGCTTAAAGTAACATATGAGGAAAATGCTAGGGTTTTCATCGTATGCTAAGCTTTAACAGACCTAAACCCTACGATCCTACTGTGACAAGCTCAAATATGTCTGGGAAAGATGATGCAAAGCCCCCACATCCCTTACTTTATACTGTCTACATTAATGCAATCATTGCTTCTGGCCACACAACTACCCAGGAAGGGCCATAAGGCTGAGCAACAGCAGATTTTAAGCTCACCTTTTACACACACCACTGTATAACAATATGAAGCCTATATTCATGCTACTAACAAAAATAAAACTGCCAAACTCACCATGTTTTTTAAAGTACTGAATAAATACATTGCAGGAATGGATGAAGGGACCATGGCTGAAAGGAATGTTGCGCAGTTATCCTTTGTGATGTGTTCACACTCAGAGGAAGCTACAGCTAAATTAGTACTTGCCCTGACTTAGAAAATTATTGCTTCTTATGAGCTCTGTCCCCTTGTGATTATGTCTTGAATCCACTATTTTCTGGCTGACATCTACCCCTGGACCTGCTCAATCCACCACTAAAAAACTACGTTAAGATAAGTACGTAGGGGGAGTTAAAGGTAAGTACTTAGGGGGAGCTCAGCCTGCAATCCTGATGCAGTTTTGCCTCTTACTGCTCTCCTGGGACTACAAATCTACAATGTAAGGTAACTCATGACCTATCTTGGCAGGTACGCTACTCTTGCTATTCCAATATTTTCCTGACTTCCATGGAGATGCTAGAAGTTCCTAACAGCAGTGTAAGCAGATGGTTAATTGTTACAAAGCTGCATACTGTTGATTTTGAACCTTGCATATGCTACCATTTTCAGAGTAACATGTGGCTTAGAGGAATCATAGAGCATTTATAACAATGAAGGACAAGAACAGCCACAAAAAAAAATCTTGAAATGCATTGGGCTATTGTGAGTCATATTTCTGCTTTTTGGGGCACAGCTTTCAAAGATGATAAACCAGAACAAACCTTTCTAGCAAATGAACACAATCCTACAGGCTACTGTAAGGTGCTGCTGAATATATAAAGAGCTGACATTCTCCTAATAGGAATTTTTCACATTCTCTTCTGAGAAAAAAAATGAGCTGCCAATGTGTGACTTCTCACTTCATTCTTCGAAATCCTGGGAGATTTCAGCTTTTAATACTGCACTGTCTACCTTTTGAGATTATCCAATACTGTACTTTCACATCCTAAACCATTTTACTAGAAGGGTAAGACGTATTTCTTTTCCAGCTCTGCTATTCATAGTATACTGAAGACATTAACTTGTAACACCTCCAAATTTCTGGTGCTACATCTTCAAGAATGAAACAGTTTTCCTGATTTCCACTGAGTTTTTAACTAATTAAATACTAATCATGGATAGATGGTTTGATAAGCCCAATGGGTAAGACTCACTGTTGGGTCAACATACACAATTCCCCAATTCAGCTTGGTGAAAATCTACCATTTTCATTCTAATTCCTCACAACTGTAACAGTCCATACTACCAACATCACTGCCAAAGCATTTCAGGAACAGTAACCCCTCTCCGCATTGGCTTTCCAAGTATCATTCAGTGCTATAATTTTAAATTCTAAACCAAGCACACAAACATACACTCCATTGTATTTATTTTACAGCTGAAGTTATGAGTACTTTCCAAGGTAATTAAAATTGATGACAAACAAATGACACGAGAAAATTATTCTCTCCAACTAATGGAAACCAAACAAACCTCATGCATATTTTTGGGTTCCCCAAAATGATATGGAACTTTGTTGGCTGGAATTGTATCAATATACTAAAACAAAACAATCCCCCAAGGAGGAAAAAGAAACATAGCTGCTGTTTCTTTGGTGCTACATTCACTCTTTGTCCCTTCAGTAGCCATACATATACAAAGATACATATATCTTCAGAGAACAGAAAACACAAAAAACTGCATATGAACAGAATTGCCTCCTGGTACAAAATATATAACAAAATGATGCTGAATTACTTATCTGACCTCATCCACACTAGCAGTAGTCATGGTAGTTGAATGGTTTTTCTTTTTGAACAAACAGCCTTTTTAAAATGCATAGCTTGGAAAAACTACAAAAGAACATAAATTTGCAGCTGATAAAAAGAGTTGATCTTGGAAGAACTCCACTGATGGGATGGGTAGGAGGGGAGAGCAGTTTATTCTTACCAAAGACAACAAGATGTATATGTGTACCCAAGAAGAAATTGAATGAAATCAAGTATTTATAAGGGGGAAGGATAATTCTTAGAAGTATGCAAAGGTTATTAAAAAAGAGGGAAAACGTTTCAGCCTCTGTCAGAAAGCTTGCACCAGTTGCTCAGTGCAGGGCTTGCAACACTTATAATACTGCTAGATAACTAAGTAGGTAGCTTGTAGTTTCCCTTCATTTACATACCTGCTGTTCTCATGTCCTTGCGGTATTTATATTGCCATCCCTTTAGAATAAACACTTGAACATTTTCCATATAGAACCTAATCTATGTGATGACATCTATTCCTAGGTCCTTGGATCTCAAAGTATTCATTAGGAATGTGATGGCAATCTTTTTGAATGATGAATTTAAAAATCTGCTCTTGAAGCATCATTAATCTTTCTAGGCACAGAAATCAGTGCAGTGTCACCATCCATTCACTATGACAGGTAAAACGAGTTTTCCCCCAAAGACTTATGGAAAACAAAAATGGTTTTAGGAAGTGCACCATGGTTGTGATTCTGACCAAGAAAGGGATCATAATTCAAATGTTGTCTAAAGAAGGCTTGTCAAACTCTATTCCTACAGACTTTATTCTGTGCTTATCTTCACCCCCTCTATTCTCAGTATACTTAGAAGAACAGCCAAATTCTTGAAAGGAAAAGCTACTGTTGTCTGTATGTTGGCAATGTATATTCAAATAATGACCAGTGGGATTTGCAGACAACTAGATTATGAAAATAGGAAGGTATCTCCTCATAAATTTAAATCAAGACTGATGTAAACTGGAATAGTTCATATTCATTTGCCTCCTTCTTCCCAAGTGTCAGAGAAAGTTAGAGATAGAATATATCTAAGACAAGAAAAAAGTTTCAGAGAATATGCCCTGTTAATTACTAACAGCTACCTTTAATATCAATCTACCTATTTTCAGTTGATTCTTCTTTAAAAACAAACAGAAAAAGATGCATACTTCTTATAAATCCAAAGAGTAGCAAAACCGTAATACATAATTCACATTAGGTTTTTAGGGGATTTTCTAATAATCTGAATAAATTATTCATTTAAGCGTAGGAAAAGTATAAGGAAAAGAAGGAAAACAAAAATGCTAAAATGAGAAGCATGAAAAAGGTATTTAACTGTTTATGATTCACTGTACTATAAAAGGTCTTGAGCATCCTAAAATGTTGCCTCCTGGCCTCTGCTCACAGTAGTGGGCCCCATATTAGTGACTACTACAAATAAAATGAACTGATTACCTGATGAATTTCTTTCAGTTACGAATAGTCACAAGCATATCAAAAGGTGTAGCTGAAATAACAAGTAAGTTGGAATCACAGAATCATAGAATGGTTTGCGTTGGAAGGGACCCTAAAGCTCATCCAGCTCCAACCCCCTGTCATGGGCAGAGACACCTTCCACTAGACCAGGTTGCTCCAAGCCCCGTCCACCCTGGTCTTGAACACTGCCAGGGCTGAGGCAGCCAGCTATACTTCGAAAATGTAGTTCAAAAATCCACAAATATACTTCATCTTTTTTTTTCTCTCTTTTTTCCCCTTCTCCTCCTATTTTCGTACCCCCAAAATGCTCTTTGAAACAAACAAACATGTAATTTTTTGAGACTGATTTGTTAGTTTTCTGCTATTCTCATCCCAGAGTAACTATGCTCCGTCCCTGTAGCTGGCAGAAGGTCTGTGTGAGAGAGAGAATTACAGAATACACTCTCTGCAATAAGACAGCTGCTGTAGACAGAATTCCTTGGTGAATAAGAGGGAAAAGGAGGACTCATTACAGCCAAACACATCTACAGTTCTTTTCATAAACGGATGTTGTGTCTTCTGCAAACATAACTTTTCTACTGATTTCTCAGGAATTCAGAAGTGTAAAATTTCTGTATCTGTTCAAATAACACATTTAATAACATGTTTTAAAAACCCTCAACCTCCCCCCCAGCTCCAGAATATTTCGGGGGGGGGGAGGGGGGGAGAATTTTAATACTTTGCAAATTAAAAACAAGCCCCTTTTGAATGGCCTTTAGAAATCTGTAAGGTATGACTGCAACTGTTACCATTTTTTTTCACCCATTTCCATCTGGATCCAGAATCCATTAACTCATACAGTGTTAAAAGAGCAAAGGAACATTGCAGAGTAAGTTGAGGTTCATTTAAGGATCTATCGGATTTAAAGCCAAGCAGGTACCATTTCAATTCAGTAATAATGAAAAACAAAGACAGTAATATTTTAGTGGATGACACAGTCTTGCTAAGAAAAATGTCTGTCATATAAAAATGCTGCTGTCAGTACAAGGTTACATGTAACAGGAGACTTCCAGAGCTCAAAGCTTTTTATTATGTGTTTATAAAAAACTGCACAAAACAAACTAGCTGCATTTACTGCCAGAGAAACGCAGATACCTTGAGTTAAAGTGAAATAATAAGAGAATATAAAAATGGAAAATACCTATACTAGCCAGGCGCTTCAATCCAGAGACAACGACAGAATTCATAATTCTGTAGTTGAAGAATGTAGTTAAAGCCTAGTCTTGTTTAAACTTCATGATGCCATCTTATGTGATAAAATGAACAAAAAATACACACTAAGTTAGGAACTGCCTTGATAAACAATACACAGATCTTCAGTCCATGCTGAGGATGAAGACAGGAATCAGCATACACTGTATCACAACAAAAATAAGCCCAAGGAATAACAGAATCATTATATCTAGCACCACTATTTGAGCTGCAGATGGAATATACAGCAATTTGGATGCACTTCTACCACACTGCACTGCATTATTTCATTTAGCTGACCATCATGTCTGACCATCAGTTTGATGCTCTTCAATTCTTATTTTCTGAACTATGCTGGCTGTAGGAGAATTTAGAGTGCAGGCACCACTTCAAGAAACACTGTTACCGAAAAATACCCTCCTTTCAGATTCTTCACCTCATACACGGAATCAGTGAGGGCAATCATTTCCAGAAAAAAACAAAATTATGGCCTACTAAGTAGCCTCAGTATCCCTTACATGAAAGTGGCCTAGCAGTAGCAAGAATCCCTTTCTTATGCAGAATTATGTACAAATCATTAGAAAGAACTAAGCTCACAATACTTCCTGTTTCTGCAACCTAGAAACGACACAGACACGGGGGACTAGGCAAAGCTGCCATTATAGAAGCAATTCATTTCTCTGCGCCTGAATGATGTACTCCAATGGTAGATACGAACACTCCAGCTCCGCTGCAAATGGTATAAGATGAACAAAAAGTTAAAAAATAAAGAAGCCTATTTGAAGTTTTATTTCCTGCCTCAACTAACCTTGCTTTTGCAGAGAGCAACCTGGCTGCCCACTGAGGCAGCTTCCCTGGCAAGCTATGGCCACCTTGTGCCACCGAAATGGCTGACGTGAGCTGACAGCTTCCAGGGGAGGTTACAGAGCTTTGCTTCCCCAGAGCAGCACAGCGGGGGACACAGGGACCCTACTTTTACATTCTGCTGCCCGATGGGCAGCTCTCACTACAGAGAAATGGGATTGTTGCTGCTCTAGCTCCTGTGAAGGAGGAATTGCCTCACTCCATCCCGGACTCTTCAAAGAGATACCAAGTAAATCCCATCTCTGTTAAGCAGTATTATGCTAAGGAAGTTCTCCTTCACAGCCCACCGCAGAAAGAGACCTGTCTGAATGTGATTCTTTGTAATTTCTGACCTTCAAGTACCAGTTTTGTCCTCAGGACTGACATGTTAATTATTATGGCCACATAAAAAGGAGGATACATATCCTCAGCTGTGTAACAGCAGGAGTCCTGACCATTGCACTGCATGTTTCATTGTTAATGTCTGCAGTTCTCCCACTACACACATGATGACAATGAACTATATTCCACTGTAGCCCATTCCAAATAGCAGGAAATAATGTATCTACACAAAGCTTATCCCATTTATACACTGGAAAGGTAAATCCTCAACCAACAACCCCAAACAACCCCTTAGTGATAAACATTAATGTAATTTACCTACAAGTCCTGAAAGGAACAATCTCTCCTTTACCTCTAACCCCCCTCCCCCAGGGCCTGCTACCCTGCCTCAGTAATCAACCAGTCCCCCTCCCTTCACTTTGATGCCAGAACTATCTGCCAATATGAGGGTGTAAGCACTCGGCCACCAGGCTCCTGAGGACAGCCGGGAGTGGAACAGTACCACAAGTGATGGATTGCCTAAACATGTGAATTGTCGTTCTCCAGGTACAGCAGTTTTGAAGGGCTGGTGGTTTTCCAAGGATCAGGTGATCTGCGGGGAATGTGCAGCCATGCTTTCCCAGGTCAGCAGGGCCCTTACTGCTTATCATTAACAACCTGTCACTGAGAACACTTAACTGGGAGTCCTGAGGGGATCACGCAGTGGCTCCCAAGTAGTGGATGCTGAACTTCCCCCTTTGCTGAACAGTGACAAATGCTCACTGGGTTCAAAATCCCTAAGTAGTGGTCTTAAGCTCCAGAAACAGAAATAAGCTTCTCCTGCCTATGGCAGTTCAATATGAAGTGTTGGGAACATAAATAGAGAAATTTGACATTGCCACCTTAAAATGGATCAGTCTTTCAAAGCAGTGATCCCTGAAAACCCCACAGCCAGCACTGAGGTGAAGAGAGACGAGAGGGATATTTTTTCTGTCGGGGAGACTGAGGTTAAAGCAGAATAATAGGCACTGAACAACAGGGTATGCTGGTCTATGTAGTGAAGACCGTCAGTAGAGCAACCAAATACCTCTTTATTTCCTAGGAGGACAAAGACAAACCTCACTCACCCAGAGAAGCTGGGTATTTGAAAGCTACACCCATTATTGAAACATTTATGTCTGGTTTCCTTCTGTTTTCGGTTCACATTTATCTATTGTTGCAGGGTGTCATAAATTATTACTAAAATGAAAAGAAGGATGTTTTCCTGAGAAAGGTGGAAGCTATTTTGGGGGCTTTCCAATAGTTTACACTGCATGTGAATTTCTGTATTTAAAATCACTGTGTACCTTTTGCTTATACTGATTTTACTGGTGGTCTTTCATATTAAGTGCTGCTATGTTCCAGCTCTCCATCTCCCACACACTCAGGAGAGAGTTCTCATCTCAATCATATACTGCCACTGATGGCAGTGAAGACAGCCCTTTTTTTATTCAACATAAGTAGGATCAGGCCTTCAGCCTATGAACCAAAAGCTCAGATCCACAGAAACCAGCAGCAGCCACAGAGAGAGTGAGCTCCAGAAGCCAGGTCTCCTGGCATAAAGTTCTTGAACCATCTTTTAGTGGAAAGACTACCCTATAATCCTGTACTACTGCACTACTCAAACATAATGGATGAAATCAGGAGCTCAAGTACTTAGTTACCAAATCTACTCATGCTGTAGGATAACAAAAGAACAAATCATAAAAGGACAAAAAGTCAGCATTTTAAAGAAACAGCCCGAAGAAAAAGCTGAGAGCAGTCCTCTGCCACTGTATCAGCATAACCAATCAGATCAGTAATTAACAATGCTGGCACTAATAACCTTTGGCAGCATGGCAGCATGGTGATACTAGTAGGGATTACTGTGATCATCATTGCAAAAGGAAGGAAAGAGGACTGGAATTTGCACAGATGGAGGAAATAGGAGGAAATAAGTATTTTTGAGGGGGAGAAAATAAAGTTTATAGGCTAGAAAAAGTGACAGGTTTTGAACTAAACTAGCTCAAGTTTTAAGCTTCACTTCCAAATGCACTTCTTCTCAAACATACCACTATTTATAAAAAGGAAAGGAAAATGCACTTTATTTCATAGTTTGAAAGTAAGTGATCATTTTAATGCAGAGGGAAATTACTGCTTATGAATGGCATCTTTAAAAGCAGCTAGGGCATAGCTGGAGTAGGTCTTAGAACACTGTGATCATTCATTGTGATCATTAATTCATAGGCTGAGAAAGTTGGTGCTGTTCAGCCTGGAGAAGAGAAGGCTGCGTGGAGACCTCATAGTAGCCTCCCGGCATCTCAAGGGGGGCTATAGGGATGCTGGGGAGGGACTCTTCATTAGGGACTGTAGTGATAGGACAAGGGGTAACGGGTTCAAACTGAAACAGGGGAAGTTTAGATTGGATATGAGGAAGAAATTCTTTACTGTAAGGGTGGGTGAGGCACTGGAATGGGTTGCCCAGGGAAGCTGTGAATGCTCCATCGCCGGCGGTGTTCAAGGCCGGGTTGGAGAGAGCCTTGGGTGGCATGGTTTAGTGGGAGGTGTCCCTGCCCATGGCAGGTGGATTGGAACTGGATGATCTTAAGGTCCTTTCCAACCCTAACTATTCTATGATTCTATGATTTTCAATTAACCCAAATGACTACTTTCTGTATGTAAAAGAAAAATAAGCATGTATTAAGTGGAAAGAGGCTGTTGGTGAGAAACCTTGTGAAATACAAGAGTCATCCACACCTTCAACAGAAACCCATGAACAATTGAACGGCTGGTGATCAGCTGTGGTGAGGTGAATTAGGAAGTTGTATACAGCTTCCCAGTGACGTTTTTTGGTGGGGAGCCGAATCCATTGGTTTTTCCTAGCACTTTCCCTTAAGTATTGCTGAAACAGCTTTCACATAATAGTGGAAACTTTACCCCTCAAAAATGTGTTTGCAAAAGGATTCTTCAGATGCCTCAAAACTAGAGAGGAAACAGCCACTGAGAATGCCCATGCTTCCCGCTGAAAAGGTTGTGAGTGGCTGCTTTGTTATTTGGGTTACTAAAAATTAAGTTATTCAGGAGTCTTATGAGACTGAGCAGCTGGGAAACTAAATGACATTAGATATGAAAAACATATAGCAATGTTTGTGGAAAAAATCCTAATGCACAGTAATTGGCTTTAAATGAATTTAAAACACTCAGGAAAGAGATATTTGTGTTGTAAGACCTAGTTCTATGAAAACTTCGGTAAAGCACTTTGTACTAGGCATTCTTTAGGAAAAAGTGGAGAGCAAAACTAAAGACGTCATTCTGCTGCTATATAAATTCATCTACATTTTATAAACTATCTACGGTTCTGGTGTTTGAATCAGCTCACAAAGGTTATGGAAGAATTAGAAAAGGCACTGTGCAAGATGGGGAGGATGATCTAAGGAATGTAATGGCACTTGTACAAGGAGAAACTGAATACAAGACTATTGGTACAGCTACATTTCTCCACAATGGAAAAGAGATTAAAACAGGCAGAACACTATCTTACCATAAATGGCATGGGAAATACAAATATGGATCTGTTTCTCACAATATAAATACGCTGACTCATCAAATGAAATCATTAGGTGAGAAACTGCAAACAAAAGCACCTTTCACATGCAGCATATTTATACTGTGAAGCTCACTCTATGATGACATTATGGATATTCAGAAAAAAATCAAACAAAAAACCCAAGCCCCAAACCAAACCAAATCAACCTAAGGCTATTTTTGAAAAAAAGTATAGCCTAAATCATGGATGAAATGATCCATTTAAATATTAGCAGCACAAAAGATACCTCCTGCAATTCAGCATGTCCTCGAGTCACAGACTGAGGAAAGCTGCTCTCAAACACTTGCTCTATTTTTATACTCTTGTCTAGGCAAATGATACTTTTGCTAGACAAAGAATGCAAATCTGGCTATTTGAATTGACTCAGTGTGTCATTCTATGTTTTTATGCCCACTCAGTAGTTCTGATTCATGCATTAAAACATGAAAGGATAAAAATAAATCAGATTTGCAGCTGTATCTCCTGGACGGATGTACTTTTACCAGCTTTCACCAGCCAGTATTATAAACTGGACTAAGAGAAACAATAGATCAAGTTAACCAGTGCAGCTCCATAGCTTGCCAGTCATAAACTATGGTCAAACCATTGATATACATTATACACAGCACATAGATATACACACCGGAGATATCCTTCACAGAGCTATGCTATAAACAGACCTTTTCCAAGTCACTCCAAAAGTGTTCTGCACGACATAAGGATCACCTTGGCATGAGCAGCATTTCTAGCCTCACTGAAAAGAAAGATGTGATTTATACCTTCACTCTTTGGAAAAAAACAGTTCAGGCTCATTTTAGAGAAATACGCCACATCACCTGCAGTTATTCTTCTCCCTGGCCAAATATGACCTGTATTCAGCTTTTCAAGCTCTGTGTATAAATAACCAGCCCAGACCACTGTCTATGCCTTTCATAGACGAGATTTAGAATAGTATTTAAAATAAAGTACAGCCTTTGAAAGACAATCTACAGAAAACAGTATAGGACACACCTTCTGATTAAGAACAGGTTAAAACCACGTCATGAAGATGATAAAAGATGAAAAGGGTATGTGCAGAGAAATCAGAGCTTTCGTTTACTTCTTAATTGCTCTTCCTCATAAGGTGTGTCTCGGGAAAATGCAACTTAATAAGGGGAATCATAATTAAGCATGTAGAAATGAAAAAGGTTTGCATTAGCATATCAAGGCCTTTGGAAGTACAGAAGATTGGCAATGATGAACAAGAATACAAAGATTAGAAAAAACAGAGCAGAAAGACTTAGAACAGAACTTCATGATAACGGTGGATTTGTTGTACCTCTGGTTTTCTTTTTCACTCACAACTGTACAAAATAACTTTACAGAAACTGTACCACTCCTGTCTATATGAAGACACTATTTACCCCTTCATACCAAAAGTCTCCATATTATTTGGCAAATCACTGCCTGTTCATTGACCTAAAATTATATTTACTATTCCTGCTGGATGGTCTAAGATACCTCAAACACAGCATCCATGAACACTTCATCATCTGAGGATTCTATAGGCAGTGCCACTGCATTTTCCCTCCATTTGGGCACTTAAGGGTAAAGTTTCAGACCTTCACTTTCCTGCTTTAAAATGCAATGGACGTAAAAGAACAATGCTTACTGCAATTGTAGCTCACTGCAGTCATGTCGTACAAAAGGAAAGGAAGGAAGATTAAAGATTACTGAAGAGCAAATCATATTAGAAATGGAAAATACATTTAGGGAAATCTCTCATTTTCCAAATTCAAGTATTTATGTGTTTATCACAGCACAGATCAAATATGACAGAAAGGAGACATAACTAGGGTAAGGACAAACACTGTTTAGTTATTACATTTAAACATAAAAACCAGTCTGCACCTCACAAGTTAACAGTGAAATATGGATACCATTCTTCTTCAATATACTAATCTTAACAACAAAATAAATTTGGGTAGATACAGATCTGTAAACATAATGCACATAATTTCTTTTGAGCTCATGAGGCAAATCTTCTGTATAATGCACATATATTCAGGTGCAGAGCTTATTGTGACACCAGTGATAGTTTCGTGCTCATCCTAAAAGTATGCTCCCTTTTATATTTGGGATTTGCAGCAGCAATTCTCTCTACAAGGCAGTGGCAGGCAGTCAAATAACTCTCTTGACCTACCTCTTAATGCTTTATGCTCATGTTATTTGTGTGGACTCAGATCATATTGGCAATTAAAATACAAACCTAGGTAACAGTTCTGAGCCATTTATCACATTTTATCATACACAGCTGTTCTGCCCAAGTGCCCACTATGACACAAGCATACTCTGAGGGCTGGAAAGTCAAAGGTCTTCTGGCACACAAATAGAACAGGCTGTTACTGATAAAACAAATTATATCACTCATGTCAATAGGAAAACCTAAAGCTATCTGAATCATCACTTTAAACTTCAGCAAAAGGAGGATCCCTGTGGAACTACACATACATCGCCACACAATGTGCTTTTAACCTGAAGAGTAACCAAAGACCAGGAAATCCTCAACCTCACAGCAAGACTGAGGAATGCAAAAAGCACTTAAATGAGACAGAGCAACTATGTACGTGCAGGGCTAAAGGGCTGCTTGCATGGGAAGCAAGTAAAGATTCCTATACAGTCTTGGTGGGCCTCAGACTGGAAAAATGAAAACATGATTTGGAGGACACAGAAGTCAGTAAATGGTGCTTTGGGCTCAGCTGTGATCCCATTTACCCTGGTTTCTCAGTGGTGTTTTTCACTTATTTTCATATTTTACATTATAATTGCATTGGCATTGGAATTAAGACCCCATGTGCAGAAGCAAATTGGACACATCGGAATATGCCATTGAGTTCTTCACCACACCAAAGTACATCTAGTAAGTTAAGAACTCAAAATGGGTCACTTTAAGAGGTAGTTAAGTGCGTCTTTGCCTTTCACTTCTAGACTAAGCTCTGGTAAAATTCCTTATGAAGATCTGGTGGGGATCCTGCCCACATGGATACTGCTATGCAAGGCTTAAGTTATCAAAGGAGTAGGAAGTGAGTCTACAGGGAGCAATCCCTCTATAAAGGCAGCCAAAAATCTAGTTACAGGAATGTATATTACAGATGTGGATTAACACTCACCATATTTGGAATACTAAGGAATATCTTAGAACGCCAAATTACAATCACAAAAATTAACAGCTAAGAAAACAACACCCTGGGATACACTCAGGGTTGTTATTAATAACTGCAGAATTACTCTCAGGGGTTGGAAGTGATGGGCTTTGCCACTCCTGCTCAAAGACTTTTGGTGATAGAGTAGCAGTGCTTAAGAGTTGCTTATTCAACTACAGACTAGAAAACCTAATTTTGCACTTGTGTGACAGCGTGTGCTTGAGCTACCAAATAAAGAGCATTCATTAATATGGAACATAAAAATGAGAAAATTAAAGGCGAATACTGAAGAGATAAATAAAATTTGGGTAACCAATTATAAATTTTAAATATATTTAACACGTGAGAGTTACAAAGATATTCAAGATCAGCAAACTTTGCAAAGAATCATGGACAACTCAGCGCGCAAAGAATTAAACTGAGAGAACTCAGTCTTTACATTCAAAATATATTAATTAAAAAGCCCCTAATCCTCTAAAACGTATTCAGGCAGAGTAAGTGCACACTTCTGCAGAAACATTATCTACTGCAAGCACATCATTCAGCAAAGTTTAACATTCCTGTATGCTGTACTTCCACTTCAGTTCTCTTCTTAGAAGGTGGGAGCCTCAGGCACCACAGAAAGAACAAAAGAAAAAAAATCACTAAACAGCAGAAACCATATTAGCAAAAAACTTCCCTATATTTTATCACATAGTTACTAGTGTACATAAAACTTTAACCTTACAGGTACATATTTTATGTCTAACTCCAGCAGAATTTTTCAGACTGGTATTGAATTCTGTTGTCACTCATTCTGTCAGAATACGGAGCGATTCCCAGCTGGGCAATTACCAGCAAATTTTACAGGCTCAAGACTCACATGGAGTAACAAATTATCTTCTTTCTGAATAACCAAAATAATCCCTAAAATGTGTTTCAGAGGAAAACTCTTTTAAGTCCAAAAAAGTTTTTCAGGGTAAATGAAGAAGGCACAACAGACATTAACTGTTGTCTCTCCAACATTTGTTCCCACGCTTCCTACTTCTGCCCTTGTGAAGAGCAGCTGAGGATGAATAACATGTTCCTGCTCACCAGATATAATCTCACCATGCCTTTGATCACCCTGGCCTACTTGCATGGCCAAGTTAAATCTCCATTGCTTTCTATCTCTTTGTGCAAGATAGAAACAGTACAGAAACAGGAGACTGAGCAGTGCTCATTTTCAGTACACTACAGAGAACTCTGCTTATTTGGAACTCTGCTTATTTTCTGGGCAACCAGATCTACATTAAGATGTTCATTGCAGTGGGGTTCGACAAGATGATCTTTGAAGGTCACTTCCAAACCATACTCTTCTATTATTCTATGATTATTGAACTGTATTGTTACACCCATGCAGCCCCACAGCCTGCAACAGCGATATGCACTCACACCAGTAATCAGCACTTGAAGAGGACCGAATTACTGAGGTTCCACTGATAGTCTAATTTGGTCAACAGATTTTCCTATGAGTGGTGTCCGACAAAGAAAATTACTTCCATTTGACTTTCTTACTCTGTGTTGAATTTGCAAGACTTGGCTACAAGAACAGAACCAGCGCCTCCATAACTTGACTGCTGTGAAACAACCACATTAACCATCACATTTCACACCACAGCATGTACAGCTACAACTTCTCTTTCCAAGACAACTGTCCTTTCACATTAGCTGTTAATTGACCCCTGTCAAACAGCACCTTGGTGTGGTGCCAGCCAGTCATCCTTAACAACATTCAGATTTATTTAACACAGTACCCAGCAGCTGAAATCATGGGGTTTTACAACTGTAAGCCCCCACAATGCAAGAGCACAGGTTAAACTGGTACTTTCATGTTAGTCTCATCCAAATGGATTTAGAAGACGCTTCTTCACAGAACGCTCTGGCTGCAGATCCTTAGAGAGACAGGAATATGAATCAATACCCCTGTTTGTTGAATTTCTTTCTTCTCATTTGAAAGATCAATGCTTGCTGACAAATTCCTTAATATTGCTTCTTGGTATGACTAAAGGAAAAGGTACTTCAATACAAGCCTCAACAGAACAGAAATATTTTAATTTGATCAGATGGACAAACTGTGGCACGGAAATGCCACTTCCAATTCAATAATGAGATTTTTAAGTTCCTGTATGTTATAAAGAACATTTATAGATGTTAAAGATTTGCAAGCACATAAGCAGAATGCATTTTTTATTCCTAACTGCAAAGATTTCCCTACAGAATGAGAATGCAAACTTGGGGTTCTTTTATGCTTTTATTTTAACAGCCTTTTCTGCATCTTAAGAAAGCTAATGATTACTGTACCACTATACTACTGACTGCATATTTGCAAAGGCCCGAAAAGCCCTTCCCTGGTCTCATCTGGAGTAGCTAAAGGCCTTTGCAAGGGCAGAATGCTGGTTAAGAATGAAAGAATTCTGTCATGAGATCCCAGCTCAATACAGTTTCAAGGCAGCTGAGGTTAGAGATCATTCACAGGTTTTGGTCTAAATTCTTTGTAAGAGGAATTGTTTTTTACACAGCATATGAAAGGCATCACTTGAAAAGGCACTTACTGGAAATACTGTCCTGGAGAGGACAAAAATAGGACTTGTAACTCCAGTCACAGAGGCACCACTTCTACAGCATACTGAGTGCTTAAACTATGCGGGTGCTGGCCAGTTCTGATCAGATCACAGCTTCTACAAAGTGTCAATGCTTACTTTTTAGCAACCAGCTCAGAGAATTATGCTACAGCATAAGTTTAGCTACAGGTGCACTTCAGTTTGCTAATTTCTGGATACATAGTTTTGAGCTGCTAAACACACGCAGCATTTCTGATCTCTGAAGGCTCAAGTGATGCTGCGTGGTCTGAGTATCAGTCAATGAAAACTCTGGGATCTTTTGAGATGAAAGGCTCCAGATTAACATACAATCAGCACAAAAATATTTTTATTCTCTCACACTCTGAACTTTGCAGTGGCATTTCTAAGTTGTGAATTCATTCATTCACATGCAGGTTCTACTGAAAGAACTGAACATCGCATTGCTGTTACCAGTTTCCATTGCATTCATCATCACCTTCAGGACACAGAATTATCCCAAAAGAAAAAATGGTTATAGGTTACTTCTATGCACCTTAAGGGCAGGACATCTGTAGTGTCTATATAAATCCAGCCTTTCCCATCATATACTATTTACTCCTAGACAGAGAAAAGAAATACCTACTTTGCCCTTATGGTTTCCTGAAAATATTCTTTATGATAATTTGATTTACTGTTACTCTTTAGCTGGGCTTCTCGAAGATCCTGTACCAAAAACGGGGATCAAAGATCTGCAGCTTTATCAAAATCAATGAACAATTTACTTCATTCTGCATACCAAACTGAGTGCTTTGGAGACACCAGCAGACTACTGCTGCAGTTTATGCATGCACAAAGAGAAGTGGGGAAAGAACTGTTCTACAGAAGTTCATGCGTAACAGTCTAACAGTAATTATCTTTGGTTTGCAGAGCACATTTGGGTTTGTGCACAACTTTTACCTTTCACATATTCATTAAGCTGTTTATATTAAAAGTTGTTTTAAAGTAAGTCCAGGCTAATTTTGCTGATAAAAAAATGATTACTAGCTCTCATTACTGTTTAATGTGGCTGGCTAATTACTTGCTATTTAGACAAAAAATGCTATCACTAATGTTCTGTTAATAGCCAGCACTCTCGGCTAGACTTTTGGGAAGAAATCTATGTTTATGTATGTACTTGGTTTATCCCTATTCTAAATGCCCTTGCAAATTACTGCTTAGTCTTATCTCCATTATTAAATATTTTTAGCTAGAGCAATTTATGCTTACATGCTGTGGCTCATGGTAAATGTGGAAGCCTCCTGTATCTAACCACACTTGTATGGACTGCATGTGAATAGTTTCCCAAAACAGATTCCTGAGCAGTAAATGCCAAGGACTGAAGGCTTTTTTTTTCCCTCCCCAGAAACAAGGTCTGTTATATTTTAGCAAAACATCTTCCAGCAATTGCTGGGGTTTGTTCAGCCTAGGTTTATGCCAGCTCTCACAAGCAGAAGTCTGGAACAGACCTGCTGCTGAGAAAGCTGACTAGAAGGAAATCAGCACTGCCCTCCACTTGTGAGTCAAAATTATTCACAGAATCATAGAATGCTTTGGGCTGGAAGGGACCTTAAAGCTCATTCAGTTCCAATTCCTTACCACGGGCAGGGATACCTTCCCACTAGAGCAGGTTGCTCCCAAGCCCCATCCAACCTGGTCTTGAACATTGTCAAGGATGGGGCAGCCACGGCTTTTCTGGGCACCCTGTGCCAGCACCCTCACAGGGAAGAACTTCTTCTAAATCTCCCCTCTTTCATATTCTGCCTGAACCTACCCTTTTCTCTCTCGATAACAGAGAATGGGCTTAGGTAAGGAGACAGACAAAATGGCCCATTCAGTTGCTCTCACCATTATTCCCTATCTGGTTTCTTATGTTCTTATGGAAACGGTTATAACCTCACATTTGGATGAACAAATAGGACTGTGAAGGATAACTGCCACTGTCCTTTGTCATGTGCAATGAATTTAACATTTTTCCCATGAATCTACTTACTTCTGTGTTATAGTTAGAAATCAGATATGTTTTCAATAGAAAAATTCATTTTATATCACTGTTCAACACAGCAAGTATGCAGAAGAGCTGCTTGTACGAAGTTCCACTGTATATAGTTTTTAGAGTGGAGTTTTAACATATCAGATAAGAGAAAGCAGTAATAAAGTGGTCTGGAAAGTATACATTGAAAAAATAATTTGTATTTTTTTGTGCTTTTGAGAAAATAGTTACATGCACAGTTGGGGAATACAAAACAAACCAGACCTTATACAGATAATGATTTATCTTATTTCTAGATAAATAAATCCATGTCCAACCTTTTTACAGCCTTTATTACCACAATGAAGAAGATCTTCCTCTCATCTTTTAGAAACAATCTGATAGTACCAAGGTGGTCCACACACAAGAAAAAATATATTAAGATATTACAAAGGTTTTAATAGATCCACAGTAGTGATTTGGCCAACACAGTTACTTTCAGGCCTGAACCAATACTTGAGTTCTAGATATTGACAAACCCCAGGTGACTGGAGATTCAGACTCATGTTTTAATAAGAAAAAAACCCATAATCCATCAAAACAAATGAAAAATTCACATTTACTATCACACTGAGACCTGCTTTCTTAAATGTGTGTACTAACTTCCACAAGTGAACTGCAAAACCCTGCCACTGGCCACACATCTGCTAGACAGAATAAGTTAGATGATGTTACATTAGGTTTCTTCCTCCAGCTTCTTACGGTTTGCAAGGTTATTGGATTTTTCTCACACAAAAATTACCGAAGAACAGGGTAACTTTTTTTAATTGGAACCTGTGAACACTCTTAGACATCACCTAACCCCAGAAGCTTGACTGAGATGAGCAGTAAATGGTCTTTCATGCTATATTTAATTCTCAAGCAGGTATGTAATACGGTAAAGTTTCTGCCCTTGAACATTTAGGCTGGGTTCACCCACACTCCTCTGAATTTATATATGTATTAGGTATACTAAAATTATCACTCATGATTTCCCCTTGAAAGTACAAGCCCAATGCCAAACTCTTAAGTAGAGATTCAGAAATACAAATGAAATAATAGGATTTTAAAAAACGAGGAATTATCAAGTTTGTTCACCCTTACTGATCAGTACTTTGGAATATTCCACTGGAGTGTTGATTCGGAATATGAAGATAGAATGATACCATTTCCTTGGAAGTCATCTTTTGAACAATAGTCTTCAGAGTGCTTCTGTACCATAAAAATAAACACCAGCACTTTGAAACCTCACTATAAAGTATGTGCCTCAGATAGATGTCAAGCAGTCAACTAATCAGTTTAATTGAAAAACAAACAAAAAGCTACTGAATGCCATTTTAAAAGTGCCTGCTTAATATAAAACTGTGTTAATAGGAATAAATACGTTTGTAGCATAGCAACTGAAGCTAATTTTCACCAACATCTCTCTGCTGACAGGCCTTTTTGGTTTTCGATACTAGCTCAGGTTTTCAAGCTGAGAAAGGCAATTTTCTGAAAGTGCCATCTTGCTTCTTCGCAAACCTTAGCTGTGTTCACTGACTTGCTATGTTGTTTTGCTCCTCAGGAATTGTCCACACTGCCCTTTCTCCTTGGTCTGTCTTTAAAACTGTGTTAGTATAAATCAGTACTTGGCCATGCAAAGAGACAGCCATCTGTGAATTGCGGTAAACTAAACACAGCGAAAAGCTATAAAAATTTGATTTGATCAAAAAGTCACTCCAGATTAAAAACTTTCTTCTCTTTGCAATCATTCTTCAGATTTATTTTGATGTTTAAAGATTCAGAATAAAAGATAATTTCATCAGCATATAATTTATCTCCTAAATTCAGACACAATATGGATTCACAGCAGCATGAAAAACAGATTTCAGCCTTAATGTTGCTAGCAAAATGGGCTGTGATTCATAGATGTAATGTCATTTGGCCCTCTAAATTCACAAAACCGGTGTGACACCTGTAAGTTGTAAGAATCCATTACTTAAATGGCTCGTAACAAACACGTGCAAGGCCTTGCTACAGCTTCCCAGTCTCTGAAAACATGAAAAATGGAGTGATTTATTTTAATATTGTTGGTAGTAGCATGTAAGCTCTTTAAATAATAAAATAAAATCTAGAAGTTGGCCCCCCACAGGATTCCGGCATTGTAACAAGGCCGTCAGCTAAACGTGAGTTAACTCCTAATTCACGGCTGAAGGACTTCCACAGAGAGAACCAGCAGCTGCCTCTCTACTGACAGGTTCAATGTGCCACTTGAATATCTTGAGGAACTGGAGTGCTACTGTCTACGTAGGTACACAACAGTTTCTGGCATGCGTTCACCTTGAGTTAAGTCATTTTCTCCCAAACAATTTGAGAACATGATTCAGTAGGATGGGAGACAGGAATGGTTCCCAAAAGGCATATGGCTTCCTTGTTCTATGCGAAGATACAGTGGGCTGGGTATGGGGGGGTATGGGTATTAGTTGGTCTGACCGAAGGACTTGGCTATATTCACTATTTATTTGCCTTCATACTATATTCTGCTTTTGAAACTGTAATCTAACTTGATTCAGAGGAATAAAGATACACAAATGTAACTCCAGTCAAGTAAGAGAGGGTCAGACCCTATTGTTCCCCCTGAAGAACAGACAATGACGTCATATAGCAAAAAAGCATGTAACAAAAATAAGTAAGAATTGACTAGCCAAGCAAACGTGTGTTTCTAAATTACTGCTTATGGAATATAGTTTGTTGTAAGAAACAAAAGGATGTACATAACAAGGGCCTAATCAAAGGACCTGGATGAAAGCTAGCTTAAAATGATAAACTGAGACAACTAGACAGCTAAACCACCATGGATAACTGCTGGTCACAGAAAACATCAGTCAGAAGGTAAAGGGTGGTTATACCTTTTCTTCTTATTGGCAACTTTCATCTGCATGCTGCTTTGGAATTTCATCTGCTAATAACTGATCATATAACAGCTGTTTACACAAACATTTTACATTCTTAAAACCATCTGCATCTGCCCTAAATAATGGGACTTTTGTGGTGGGGGATATGGACCTTGTTAATGGAATTTACATTGTTCTCAACTCGAGATTACATTGCTGCAATACAATTGATGGGAATAAATTCTTCAGTTAGTTTGTAAACTGAAGCCAATGTTCAGTGCAACACCCCTTTACTAATCAGCATCTCCTAATGTGCAGTGCTTGAAGATTTATGCTGGTTTGAGTTGATGGTAATTAAAATATAAGTACATAGGGCAACAATAGTAAATTGGTGGTTTATGCACTGAAGTTATATTGCCTTTTCCTCCAATTGATTCAACTTATCTTCAGCATTCCTTCTTCTTCTAATAAGGAGTTGGAAAATCTCATGTTTTCCCTACAGCAGGACAGCTTATCTTTGGCTCAATCTCCCCTCCAGTACCAGATGAAAGATAAAAACAAGCAGGAGCACTGCATTAGGGAGCAGGAGGTAAATAGCTTATCGCCATGAATCAGCCACAAAAATGTACTTTGAGTGCATGACCCTTAGTTAGTAGTAAGTATTTGGGAAATACGACATGAAAAAGGTTTGGCTTGACATTTACTAAGTATGAAATTGATTGAGAGCTACCCAGGCAAAGATAATCCCTACACCAGCGTTTTGTTGACATGGCTGTGTTAAAGGCAGTATTATCTATTGCCTCTGCGTACAGAGAATTACCTCAGTAATCTGAAGTCTCAGCTCACGATTCTTTGCAGGGAAGAGGGATAGAGAATGTGAGTGCACGCAATGTGCATGTGCAGACTTTGACAGCTCTAGATCCACAATACTTACAAACAGTCCTTGAAAGAGAGTAGCTAGTGTTAGAACCAGTGCAAGGACTTAACTTTCAGGAAACCTGGAATCATTCCAGGCTGTACAGTAGCACTGAGAAGTCCCTTCCCTCTCCCTGAATCCCTTAGCATGTAGTGAAGCGCAAGAGCAGACCTTGAGTGAAACAGTTAATGGTAAGCACCTGAAGTTCACCATTTGTGGGGAGCAGGGCTGGACAATTTGGATGAATTATAGTCTAGTCATGTGGACTAAATGCTCCCCAGTTGTTGGGATGCACCAGGGCTGCTCCCAGAGTGCAGCATTCTGCTTCTCTTTATTTAAAAGTCATTAAATGCATGCTCCAGAATGGTTTCATGATGTGAACCAGAATGTAGAAAGAGCAAAGATTAGAAGTGCCCGCCCGATCCGTGCTATAAGATCATAGATGCATCCAGTGTCTCTGTCAGTTACCCTTTTACATGACATGGGATTAATGATGGTGTTTAGCATCACTTCTGAAGAACATCAGGTCTACTAACAAGAAAGCTACCTAATGTGGTACGTACCAGCACAAGTTTACTGGTGCAGTCACTAGATGAACGCAGTTTTGAGAGGATCTCACTGGGACAGTCATACAACAATATTTCATACCACGCAAGTGATTTAGGGTCAGACATATTAGCAATACTCTACACCTGTTTTGCAATATTCCAAAAGCCCAGAAAGGCCATACTCCCAGTTTAAGTGGTTTGTTAATCCAAGTACATGGCTGCTTTGTGCCACCAGCTTGGCACAAAGCTGCTGAAATGTACTGGTGAATTTGTTATGTATTCTGTCTACAAACAGTAGAAAACCTTGAACAGGCACACCTGAAGTGGTGTATTATATACACCAAAGAAACAACCCTTGTCTCAAAGTAGAAACAAAATTGTCATGGGTTCAGCAGCAGCAGTCATTTTTCTCCCTCTTGGTAGCTGGTGCAGCGCTGTGTTTTCAATTTTGGGCCTGGGAGCAGTGCTGATAACACCAGTGTTTTCAGTTACTGCTTGGCAATGTTTTGGTTTGATCAAGGACTTTCTGAGCCTCATGCTCTGCCAGGGAGGAGGGGAGCTGGGAGGAGGCAGAGACAGAACACCTGACCCAAACTGACCAAAGAGGTTATTCCATACCACAGCACGTCATGTCCAGGATGTGAAGACGGAGGGCAGAGACCCGGAAGGGTGTGGTGGTGGACTGGGGGTGCACGGCATCGTCAGGATTTTGATGGTGCAGTGGGGGGTTCGCTGCTGGGGGGTGCACTGGCTGGGTGGGGCTTGGTGAGCAGTTGTATTCTCTTTCCTTGTATTTCCTTTGTATTATTATTGATGGTAGCAGTAGTAGTTTGTGTTATACCTTAGTTACTAAACTGTTCTTATCTCAACTTGTGCGAGTTGAATTCTTTTGGTTCTCCTCCCCATCCCCCCGGGACTGGGGGAAGATAGAGTGGAGTGAGTGAGTGAGTGAGTGAGTGAGTGAGTGAGTGAGTGAGTGAGTGAGAGAACTGTGTGGGTGGGGGGCTTAAACCACGACAAAAATAAAAGGAAATTGCTCATTCAGTAAAAAGAATGAAAATACCATTTGCTGTTTCCATTCTCATTCTCTGTCTCCAGTTCACCTACCATTGGTGTTCAACGAGAGAGAGAACATTCCCACCTGTCACAAAGGCATGCACAGCTAGTAGAGTTAAGCCAGGCTTTCCTCATTCCACCAGGAAGCACTTACTGAAGCTATCAGATATCAAGAAGGCTCTGCTAGGCACTGAATTTTATTCCTAGCCTTTTTTAAAGTATACAGCAGGCTGTTTTGGAAACACGGATACTTCAACTGTCAGAGATTTTTCCTGAAGTCTACTTTTTTCCCCCAAAAGAAGATGAAAAATGCTGTTTCACTGACTAAGAAAACTTTTTTGCACATCTAGTATTCTGGTATCTGGGGGCCTGTGCTGCAAGTTCAACAATAAAGCCCAGTAAAATAATAATTTCTTCAACTGTCTCTAAAAACCATAACAATAATGTCATATAACTGCAAATGTTCTTATACATTGAGGTAATTCAATCTCCTTCCCTTAACATCCATGCAGGCTGAAATGGTCTATTTTTGAGGCATTAACAATGATGTCTCCAATCCTTACATAGCTACTGACAATAGTAATGTGTTTACTGGGATCTTACAGGCTCACTGAAAGGATAGCACTTCTCACAAGACAGATTTAAAGATACACACTTTGTACAGCCAATTCTTCATTATATAGTAGCTTTCAGGAAACAATAGTTGCGTATATTTATAAAGTTATATGCCTGCATTCCATCAAAAAAGTACTGCCCTGGTTGCACTCATATGGTAGCCAAGGCCTACAACAGAAGCTTGAAGAGAGCAATTCTCACACATTTGACATTTTATTCTCCACCTTTTCCCTGACTTATCCTAAGTAAATGATCTGTTAATAGAGAGTCAACAGAAAATGAAATGATCTGTATTGTTTTTCCCGGTTGCCAGGATCTCACAGCAAACTGAACAGTCAGTAGTAGCAACTGTAGCAACATCAAGCCACCTCCATGTGTGTATGTAAATCAAGCTGCAGAGAAATGACAGGAAGAGAAGCTGGCTTTTATCCTTAAACTAATGAGACTGCTCACATATGATGCTAGATATAAGTAAACCACAAATTTTACTGACTTGGATGATACAAAACTTACCCTCAATAACTGCATACAGCAATATTCCAAATGCCATGTATTGAAAGAATGTGGCTGGCTCCTGTATTTTATATCGGTTGATAACTGAGGGACAATATCTGCTCATGGGTAACTGTTATTAAGCTCCTTCTGATGCTGTCTGGAAATTACAATCCTTTTGATTGTACAACATAAAATTAAACTGCCTTCCTACCTTATCCTCTTACCATTTTTCTGTCGAATTGGCAAACACACAGGGAACACACAGCTTATTGTGTGCAAGTTTGGAGGTCCATGACTTGGACATTACATATGGCCACTAATTAATCTAGCTTGTAGTGATGAAAATAGTGTTTTCTGACAGTGTTCCAAAGCTTAAGGATTTTATTTCATGTGAAACCCAAGCACACTGCACTTTACGAGAAATATGGCTCCAGATGGAAAGAGTATATCAGAGCTCAGGCTTCAGAGATGTCAGCAACAATGGGAGGGCATAACCCATATAAAGACAAAAGGTTACAGAGTGTTTAGGTGTACTCCCAACACTTGGGGTTGTGGGTACAGACATTTAAACTGGATTTCATTTTCAGTTACAAAAGAAGAATACATAAAAATATAACACGTCTTCACTATACTGAAAGACAAAATTGTTTATGTTACCTTAATGGGGAAATGATACCTGTCCTTTCTGTACTAGCCTATATTTAACCTATGTAATGATTGAATAAACAGTATATACAGTGCTTATGAAGCTGAAAAGCTGAAAGATATGCAACAACTTTATATTCCACCCATGGAAAAAATCTGCTAGGGCTCTGAAATCTCAGTATTTATCTCATCAGCTGGATAAGTCTTTCAACAAAGCCACACAGTCTTAGCTTAGATAAGAGAAGCCTTCTGGAAACTGTGCTTAGAAAAGTACAAACCCCAAAAGTATTAACTCTCCAAAGCTTCACAGAAACAATCAACACTCTTCCAGCGCTGAACTGAGTAAAGCTGCCCTGTGGTGACCAATTTCAAAATACAGAATATTACAGAGCGCAGAAATTGAAGCACACTGTTAGGTTGTTTGCAGTATTTCCACCAAATGAAAGCAAGCCCTTCACTCCCCATTCTCTCACAAGCACACAAACACATTTTCATACTGTATGTAGCCTTCTGGTTCTTACCTTTCTGCATGTTTTTAGTTCACTCTCATTTAGATTCTGCATTAATAGACCTAAACCAGTTTCACAACAGGTGAAACTTTGGTTCTTACCTGACTAATAGATACCTAATTCCCCACTGCTTTCTCTACAGTTTTAAATCTTGATTTCCCGTTTCTCTGCTTCCTGTGATTCTTCAAAACCCAAAGGCTTTCCTTCTTAACGTCTGTTTCATGCATGCTTCTACAATTTGTATGATTTATATTAATCAATATTTTATTTAAGAGATGGGAACACTATTTTTAAGGTGTGGTGGTTAAATGAGGACCATTTTGGAAAGGAAAACATCAGCTTAGTGTGGAAATATACAGTCACGGTTCTGCATCTCAAAACACAGCCACATGAAAGGTAGTTAACCCTATCTTTGAAGTAGAATTAGAAATGATAAATATATAAACTTGACAAACTCTTAATTTTGAGATGACAAAACCCATTTCCAAGCTTTATGCAGTAGACTTTCAAGAACTGTTAAGAACATTGAATTTCCTCAGTAGTTAACATGGATACTTCTTCATAATGGAATGATGGAAGAAAAATAATCTAACTATTTAAGCCAACCATTAAACCTGCTCTCAACCAGGCTTTTATTTTGTAACTCCTGACATTTTGTATTTCTAGGCTGAATGAAGCCTTCTGAAACATATACAATAGACCACCTTCAATGACAACCTGACAGAGTGACCATGAATGTGGCTATGTAAACTTCAGGATAAATTTAAGAATAAAAGCTGCACTGTGAATCCCTGTTTAGTAGGAAATCTAACAAGAACAAATAAATTCTTTTTTTGGGACCACAACCCGAAAGTATTTTTAAACCAAAATGCAAGAGGTTTTGTAAAAACAAACCAAAACAAAGCCCCAACCAAGCCAATAATCCTCTAAAACATACAAACTTTCCTATTTGACCGAAGGATAACAAATGTAATTCAATTTTAAGTATTAGTAAATGAATGAGCCTAGTGGTAAAAGAAATGCATGACCCTCAAGGTTAAGGGCCTAACCTTAATAGACTGCTTGCAGCACACACTTCCTGCATGCTTTTGTTTAAACTACTTGGCCCAGACTTTTATAGCTAGATATGACACTCACCTACCACCACGTACAGGTATTGAATCAAAGAGAATGAGATCTCTACTTTGGACAATCTCGGCTCCAGCTTTTCTGCGCCCCAGTTCTTCCATTTGCAAGGACGTACATCAACTAATCACGGTAGAGTGCTTCGGTGCTGCAACAAATGCTGGCCAAATAAATACGTACAATATGTAAAAGACACAAGAATTTTGAAAAACCTACAGAAGTATAAATGGAAATAAGTATTTCTGTTATTCTTTTTAAACTGACTTAGAGATGTTGAAATCAAAACACTGAAATCAAGCAACCACCCTGAGGGAAGACAACATTCTCTAGCTTTTTGCCTTAATACAGAGTTTTATTGCCAGACGAGCTGTGAAGAACCAAGTGTTATGAGGCTGACCATGACCATGTACCTGAGGCAGACAAAGAACCATGTTTTACATCGTGTGAGCCGAATTATGACAAAAGTCTGGTCCAAGTTCAGATTATCTGTGACTGATGTAGCCAGACCTTGTCCATAATGATCACAAAATTCTGGTCAGTGGTACATAACATAGCTTAACTTTACAGATGTGCTTTAGCATGACACTGCTTTGTACTGAAGACAAGGGCAAGAGATTCTGGAAGAAAGAGTTAATTAGTCTGTAGATCGGTGTTTCAGCTACAAGGAATTGCTTCCCTGACGTTCCTTTCCTGATAAAATGAGCAAAAGCAGGATTGGAGGCAGTAAGTGAATATAGCAGTTTCATAGACAGAATGATAGTCTGAAATCCTTTTTAGCCATGGACTGATTTTAATCTTCGTGTGCTTTGAGCCTAATCCTCCAGGAACGTAATAAAGTGTTATTCCAGGTCAGTATGAAGGTGAAAGTAGCAATTGAGTCCCCAGGATTATCAGACCTCTGCTGTTAGGCTCCCTTTTTCGTATTCCAGAATGTAATTTACAATTTCTTTTACATTGAGATTAAGCAGTGTAGAAATGGATCCTAACCCTCTGTGGCCACCAATATAATGAAATAAAGATAGAAGTCCATATATCAGCAGGCAAAGTATGGCAAGTATTCTGTTGCCTCAGTGGTAACAATAACTCAGCTAGTGCTAATAAAGTATATCTGGCTTTATAACTGGTAGAAGTTTACTTGTTAAACACACATGAATTAGTGACTTTCCAAATTAGTTGTCTCACAATTGCTTGACTAAGGCAATCTACTTATATGACAAGGTGAGCTGCTTAAAGGATGAGGGAAAGGCTTTGGATGTTGCTTATCTGGACTTGAGTAAATATAGCCTCTCCCACAACACCCTCCTGGAGAAATCGGCTGCTCATGGCTTTGACAAGCATATTTTTCACTGGGCAAAACACTGGCTGATTGGCCAAGCCCAAAGACTGATAGGTAAATGGCATCACATCTAGTTGGTGACTGGTCACTGCCGGTGTCCCCTAGGGCTTGATGTTAGGGCCAGCGTTGTTTAAAATCTTCACTGATGATCTGGATGAGGGAGAACAAGTGCACCCTTAGTAAGCTTGTAGATGACACTAAGCCGCTCAGGAGCATTGATCTGCTTGAGTAGGAAGGCTCTACAGCTGCTCAAGCTGGACAGGCTGGATTGATGGATCAACGCCAATTGTTCAACAAGGCAAAGTGCAAGGTCCTGCATTTGAGTCACAACAGCCCTATGAAATGCTACAGGCTTGAGGAAGAGTGGCTGGAAGCTGCTGGGTGGTAAAGGACCCAGGGGTGCTGATCGACGGAGCTGAGCATAAGCAGCCAAGGCAGCCAAGAAGCCAACAGCATCCCAGCCTGGATCAGCTGTAGTGCGGTCAGCAGGAACAGGGCAGTGATGTACCAGCCCCTGTACTGGGCACTGGTGAGGTTGCACCTCAAATCCTGTATTCAGTTCTGGGCCCCTCACTGCAAGAGAGACACTGAAGTGGGTACAGAGAAGGACAACGGAGCTGGTGAAGGGCCTGGAGCACAGGTGTGATGGGGAACGGCTGAGGGACCTTGGGGGGATTTAGTCTGGAGAAAAGGAATCTCTGAGGAGATGTTATTGCTCTTTACAGGTATTTGAAAGAAGGCTGTAATGAGGTGATGTTGGTCCCTTTTCACAAGACAAGAGAACAAGAGGAAACCGCCTCAAGTTGAGCCAGGGAGGTTTAGATTGGATATTAGGAACAATTTCCTCAATGAAAGGGTTGTCAAGCACTGAAACAGGCTGCTCAGGGCAGTGGTTGAGTCACTATCCCTGAAGGTGTTTAAAAGATGCATACATATGGCACTTAGGGCCATGGTTTAGTGGTGGACTTTGCAGTGTTAATGGCTAGACTCAGTGATCTTGAAGGTCTTTTCCAACCTAAATGATTCTATAATTCTATTCTATAATGCAAATGTTGAGAAGGAAATGTCTACTACAAATCACTAAATATAGTTTAAACAGTAATAATCCCTTCGAAAAACTTTCATTACAGCATTTAATGACAGGCTCACTGGAACATTATGGACTTTCAACATCATATTGGTTCATTAGCTGTCAAATTGGCCATCAGCGCTGGCACTGATCAACTCTGTAATGATCATCAGTTATCCTTTCTACATTACCCAAATAGAAGCCATTCTAAAGAAATCGGCATTGTAAAGTTGGAAATACATATTTAAAGCATATACTTAAAGTTTAAACAAATGTTTTGCTTGGAACATAGACACATAACAAATATGTCAGATCTCTACTGCATTCCAGGAGGGGTTAATTTGCAGCTGTGCAAAGATGCATTCTTTAGTTTCACAGAGGTAACAGCATAATGAAACCTCCTGCGATCAGCAGAGAGTTCAATGAAAGATCTGTCTGGGCTCCTCTGTGGAGCTGATCCCAGTATACTGCCACGAATCCTATCTTGGCATAGTTCCACTGTTATCAGCATTCAAGACAGCTAAATTAGAGCCACGTGTGCTCTATCTGGACAATACAGCAGTATAAACTATGGCCTGTACAATGAGAACAATAACAGTGGAAGTCATAAACACAATATAGAATAAAAGCTAGAAATCATACTCATTACAACCAAGTTCGTACCACCCCTGCAAAACTTTATCTGAACAGTTGGAAGTCCAATCTTTTTGTTTTCGAATAAGTGTTTTTGATTAATGAATAAAAGATATTTTTCTTTCAGCCATTATTAAATACCAAGAGCAAGAGTTGAAATGTGCTCTTTTACTTAGGATAACTTTTTTTTCCTGGCAGCTTTCAGGAGAATGATAAAAGTTTGCAACTCACACAATATAAATGTGCCACCACATAAATAAATATTGTGAAATATTGTGAAATATTGTGTTTAGAAATTAACAAAGAAACAAACTCTTTAATAATAAGTTGGGAAATGCTAGTGTGCTACGCTGTGGAGCTACAAGTTTGAATGCATAGTCTGCATATGTCCGGACTTGGAATGCTGGAGTTATACTCAAAGAAATGAGAAGCTCATGACAGAGCAATAAACCCCTAAGAAGGAACACGGCTCAGTGGAGATGGGCAAAGGCAATTTTCCACTGAAGCTCCGGGAATAATGCAGCATGTTCTGGTGCCCTCAACATAAAAAGGACATGGAACTGTTGGAACAAGTCCAGAGGAGGCCACGAGGATGATCAGGGGACTGGAGCACCTCCCGTATGAAGATAGGATGAGAAACTTGGGGCTGTTCAGCCTGGAGAAGAGAAGGCCACCTTGAGACCTCAGAGCAGCCTTCCAATATCTCAAGGGGGCCTATAGGGATGCTGGGGAGAGACTCTTCATTAGGGACTGCAGTGAGAGGACAAGGGGTAACGGGTTCAAACTGAAACAGGGGAAGTTTAGATTGGATATGAGGAAGAAATTCTTTATTGTAAGGGTGGTGAGGCACTGGAATGGGTTGCCCAGGGAAATTGTGAATGCTCCATCGCTGGCGGTATTCAAGGCTGGGTTAGACAATAGCCTTGGATGGCATGGTTTAGTGTGAGGTGTCCCTGCCCATGGCAGGGGGGTTGGAACTAGATGATCTTAAGGTCCTTTCCAACTGTAACTACTCTGTGATTCCATGACTTGACCACAGCTGTTGTTAAGAAGCTGATTTTATCTTAGAACAAAGGGAGAACAGTTTTTTGTTTAGATAACAGCTATCAACAACTGAGTGAATCAACTGGTGCTGCAAATGCTTCTTCCTGCGTTCATTAAAAGAGTGTGAGTATCCCTTTGAGGTAGCCACACCAGCATGGAGGGAGTGAATACTTGGCTCAGCCCAACATAATGGTATAAAAACTGAAGAACTATCAAAGTAATTTTGAAGACAGCAATGGGTTTGAGCTGGCTTCAAGCCACGTTGATTTGGAATGCTCAGCATTGTGGCAGTGAGCATATTACAGACTGGAAACAGGAATCATGCTGGCTTTGTGACTCGACTCACATTGCAATTGCTATACATGTTTTGCTCAGTGCAATTTACCTTCGTATTGCATTACACAATACACTACCACTCTGCTAAATCAGAAATCCTGTGTAACATCAAGTATCTGTAAATAAGTAAATCTGATATTAAACATTACATGTGCAATATCAGAAAGAACCTGGGATTGGAGTACTGGACATAAAAGACAGACACATGCCCATCTTTTATGCTACGTATAAGAACAAAATTGAGTAAGTAAATCCATTTCAGTGTACCACAGATCCATAGGAAGATGAGGAACTTGAGCTGTGGAAATACGCTGTTTGCTGTGCTTCACTCATGTTTCTACATTCCTGTCTGGAACTGTTGTTAAAATGGCAGCTTATCTGTTACCACCAGCAGCATATCTCACAACCTTACTTCCTCAGAACTGTAAATGTTTTCCATGATTTTCTGATGATTTTGCAACACTTTAATTAAAGTACAACAGTTACAGCCATAGGTCACAACTTCTCACCCGCTCAAAAAATTCCAGTTGATCTCAACACAGGTGAATTTTATTATAGAAAGAAAATACCTGACCTAAAACCAAGAGCTACTGAGTCACTTTTTCTTAGAAAAAAGAAAAGGACACCACTTGCTATAAAGTGCTATTAATAACCTCCTTGAGGCCTCTTCATATTGGTAGCACTTAAAACTGGAGAGTTTGGTAACAGTACAGATATAAATCAGGAGGAATATTGTTTCTGTAATTCTGCCCCTGAGGACAGGGGATGGGAAATAGAAAAAATGTTTTTAATAAAATGAGCACAGGAGCAAATGAAAGGTGATTGTTTCATTACATCCATAACCTCTCTTGTTTAATTATTCTTATCAGTTCAGAAGCAGGACCTGAAGAAGTTACATGTATTATAATACTAATTATCTCAAAGTCTCTCCAAAGCTGTCAGAAGGGGTAAAGTGAACACAATTATCTTCATTTGTATGGACAAATCTCTTATCTACAAATTATCATCAAAATAGTAATTTAGTTAAGACTCGCTGTCATTAGTTTGCAAAATAAAATTAGTAATGCATGAGACAAAAATGCAATTTTAACATTTATTTGCAATCCTGTGGCAATTCCCACCACGTTCTAATGAAGGATTTCAACTTTGTTAAGGTGTGAAAACAGGAACATAGAGTTATTACTATAACTTACAGCATACATCAGAACAAATAAAATAAATGGTTTTTTTTGAAGGGATCTGGTTTTGGATGTGTTCCTTGGGATCCTTATAGACTCCTTTTTAAGGCTTCTAATGCCAAGTGCTAGGCATGACCTCATGTTGGCCAATGGTAACTGCTTTATCAAAACACTCTCCTGAGCAGTTGGGCCACACAAAGCAAGACAAGGGACAGAGAAGTGAAAATTAGGACCACCTACTCACCTTTAGGTGTCACTAAGTATCATCTCAAAAATTGACTAAGTAAAATTAAATGAGGCTTATGAAAACCTTAGTAAGAACAACTTCATTTTCAGATTTAGCAAACGCTTGAAGTTCCTACTTATTTTAATACAAGCAACTGGTAAATGTTTTGAAAATGAGGGGACTTATATAATTTGCTTTGAAGTTGTCTAGGAGCTTAGCCCTAGTAAGTGAGTTTTAAGATCTTCATTCTGGGTGTCCCACACTCCTAACCACTTCTTAGCCATTTTCTTTAATGTATTTCAATCAAATCTATTTTGGCACATTGCAATCACCCTTCTTTAGTTTAGCTCACACAGCTAAAGCCATAGGTTATCTGTGCTCCACAAGTAAAATTCAGTGTGACCCAAGATAAATTTCTGATTCTTGCATCATAACGTGGTCCCAACAGGTTCTTTGCTATTCTCAAACCTGGTGACATTTGTCTGCTGTCAAGGTGGTGGAGCACAATACAATAGAGAGATGCTGTAGTGACTTCCCCCAGGAGACAGACAGGAAATGTCCCAGGGCCTTCTGCAGCTTGGCAAATGTCAGAGCACACTGAATTGTCTCAGGTGGGAAAGAGCTGCAAGCTATAGTAAAGGTTAGGTGGTGATGCTGCTGAATGTATTGCCAGTAATGGCAAAGAATCATTTAAAAATTTATCCTCTCTTCTTTCAGTATGATAAAATGGATCGTTTTAGCTCATTCTTGAAAACAGACCAATGTGATTTTCCTAACATACCACTGCAAACAGTTTCAGAATTATAAATTAGTTTGACTGATCTTCACTGGAAGACTTACAACTTACAAACCCCTGTGATCTGAAGCCTGATTTATAACTCACTGACTCATAGCAAATGGAGAGTATAAGACACTATTTGAACATGAAAGCACAGTGCAAAATAAGTGTCTTCAGACACCAAAACTAAGTTGGAACATATAAAATGCTCAATCATACAAAAGAGGCTGCCATTATCTAGCACTCAAGAGATTAAAGCAGATAAAAGGATGACCCTTCTTAAAACATTCCTCATTGCAATAATGTAAAAGTTAAGGATAAAAATTCTATCACTTGACCAAGGCCGAAAAAGATACTTAAAATAACATAACAATGATTCAGAGTTCAGGGTTTTAGTGGCTACAACCTATATACTCAATTCCAAGAATAAACTGCTTCCTAAAACCAAGGAAGTAGATAGAGAACAATGTATCTAACTGACAGAGGAATAGAAGCAATTAAAAATAACATTTACTCAAATGGCAACAATTTCTTACAAGATGGTCCTGATCAAGGAGATGTATCTGCCATGGATCAAGACTGATGGTCTGCAAGCCAAGTAAAATGCATGAGAGAAATGCAACTGGGGTAGGATTTTCGCAGTCCTGCCATAAGAGATGATGAGAATTATAATTCAAGTTTAAAGTAGGAGACTCATACTCACACTGTTCATTATATATGAATGTGTAGGCATTCGATACATTTATTTTGCATTACACTACGAAGAAGGAAAAAAATTAGACGTCATACAGGTATTCTAAGCGTATTTTTATATGCACTTGTACGAATTACTCTGAAATTCATGTGATTGTTCAAAAATACTCTCTCAGTGGTAGTATTCGGCTGAAACACTATCAAGTAATTATTAAATTCAGAACTATTGTTACTAATTTTATATGCCAGCATCTGCATTTTTTCCCCTCAGAGTGTAGCTTATTATGAACTATGCCTCATTATGAAGTTGGAAAAAAAACACTATAGAAATTCTTCATAGAAAATATATCTGTGTTGGGCTTGCACAGCAAGGTTTTGCTGGTGGGAGTGCTGCACGGGTTGCTTCTGTGAGAAGCTGCTAGAACATTCCCCCATGTCTGACAAAGCCCATGCCAGCTGGCTCCAATACGGACCCACCACTGGCCAAGGCTGAACCCATCAGCAACCGCGATAGCATCTCTGAGATAACCTATTTAAGAAGTGGAAAAAAACCCTGCAGAACAGCAGCCAGAGAAAGGAGTGAGAATATAGTGAGTGACTATAATGGCTTTGGTGGGTACCTGGCATCCAGGTCAACTCACCACAACATTGTATTATCAGTATGACTTCTACAAAACCTCTGTGATTTATGCCATAGTGAAGAGGGACAATCTGGCCTTAACCTCTTTAATGCAACTCCATGCAAAGAAATAATTATTTTCTACAATTCTTGCTATTTTTTTTATCCACTGCCTAATTTTAAACAATCGTATAGAGTACTTGGCTAACTAAAAGCAGTTATGCATTAGTCTTCAAAACATTCTAAATTGTCTACATCGTTTTGCTTTCGTCTACATCAAGATGTCAGGACTTGGTGCACATTACCTACTTTTAAATCAGGTGTTTAAGCATATACTCACTCGGAAGTGCTTACTTATAGGACTTAAAGTTAAGCAAATGTTTATGGAAATGAAGCTTTACTTTCATCCATTCCATAACATTTTAGTAAAGGCTTTTCTATGAGCTATTCTCACAGGACACAGAGAGTGCTCCATATTCCTTGAACTAACACAGCAATAGCCAGAACTTTATTTTGCTACCAAATGAAGGAAATAGAAAAATTATGGCAGTATAAACACTTTTTAAACTTCCTCCTTCAGGTAAGTGTTTAACACTCCTCAAGAGTGATGCACAGATTATTTCACATGCAGGCACATGACATCTCAGACTTACTGTTTATGACTGCTTATGAAAGTTCTAGTCTTGATTCAAATCTCAAGAAAAGCCAGAAAGTCACCCAAGGACTGCAGCATTAAAATTTCCCTTGCTCTTCAGGAGAACTCCTACCCAAAAAGATAAACTTCCTAGAGTTAGAGCCTTCTTTTGGTAAGAAATCACAAGTGACCAAACAATATTCCCAATAAGATGGAGTGAAAAAGAATGCTCCAGAACCTGTAGCTCTGAATGACTTTTCATGCTCTGTTTGCTCTTTGCTTTAGAAGGCATTAACCTTTAAGCATAACAATGACTTTAAAATGCTTAATCCGGATCATCAGGTGGTATGGGTTCATGAAATCCTTACCTTCTTAAACCCCAAATCCTACACCATGCTTGTTAGTTCCTCTCCTCTTAGAGACAGAGATGGAGGGACTAAGTACAACCTTTTGACAAACACCAGAGAGGAGATTTACTGTCCCCTCAATTCTCACAGCTTATCTTCTGGGACGTATCTGAGAAATGCTCTGTACCAATGATTTTATCTTTTCCTGCAAAGATCCCTGCCTTTGTGCTCTGCAGTGATCTAAGGTTCATTCAGTAAACGCTCAATGCTCTGCCACTTAGTAAAATGAGATAATCTACTGATCGGGTAGTCCATTGATCCACGAACTGTGTCATAAGCGAGGAAAGCAGTCCTTTCTTACAGCTGTAGACTGCTCTGTCTCCTTTAACTTCCATGGAGTTTTGATTGATAGTCTTTGCTCAGGCAGGCAGGAACGTGAACTCAGTAACAAGTGGAAAACTCAATGGCAGATCAAATTAACCTTCAACTTCTTTGCTCCTACTGATTCAGAACAAATGCTTTTTGTAGAAGACATGCCTTGGAAGCACAGTGAATCCCACCCCAACACACTTTCTGTTCTCTGGACAGTCTCAGGTATCTTGAGATTTACCATTAATACAGTAAGTAGTATGGCAGTGTCTGAGTACACCCCCTGATTAAATGTAAATGTAAAAAAACCCAGTAACCCGTTGGCAGTTGTAAAATCACATTCAAAGCACAAACAAGACAGTGCTCAAGACCGCTCCTGTTTCATATTTGAGAGATCATAAATTATTCAAAGCATCTATCTATTCCTAAGATGTGCCTTTCAAGTTTCTTTTTAAAATATATATTTTAATAGTGATTAATTCCTTTATTTCTTGCCTTTTTTTTTACTTATTATGTCCTTGAAATTCTGATTTTACCTGGCATAGTATCAAGAGCTTGATCATCAAAATCCTCACTAAGGAAGAGTCAATGACTGGCTGCATAGAAGTGTATTTTTGGGTAGCACTGTTTTGGATTTTCAGAGAAATGAATCACTGAACAACATAAGATGGAAGAAGCTTGGGATGATATCTTGTCCAACTTGTCATTCAAATTGGGGACAAAGTTTCTTAGGTGTCATCATTGTTATTAATATGCCCAGCTTTTGGAAAAGCAATATGCAATCTAGAACAGAGCACTTTAAACCATGGGCAATATATTTCCAATAATTTAATGAAAGCATTTCTGCTTTACCTGCAGTGTACAGCATTAACACATGAACACTGAAACACAGAGAAGATGCAATATCTGTGGAAGCAGATTAAATTCAAAGAAAAAGCTTTAAGTTTTGTGAAAGGATGGAAAATATGTTCAAAAGCCTAGCAAGGGGATACGTATACTGTGATAGGAACACTGTAGACAAGATAGCTTTTAATCTTACCTGTACTGCTTGGCCAGCTAGAAAACCTCTACAATCCAGATGTCAACTGGGGCACAACTAATTTTGCAAAATACCTTAAGTACAGAAAAATATGCCTGTTGTGACTGTGCCATACGTGAAACTTCACATATTCTTAGTTGTTAGATAACATTTACCTCTACCGAATACAGCACACACACCGTTTCCATCAACCTGAACCCAGCTGTTCCCTACCTCTTTTCTTCTTCCATGACAGACTTGGGGACTCAAGATTCACAAATGGGAAGGGAATTAACTGGGGAACCTCCTGTCAACTTGTACCCAATAGGATTAAAAACAAAACAAAACAAAACAAAACAAAAACAAAAACCAACCAACAAAAAAATTCAGCCCCAGACCCCCAAATATTTATTGGCAAATACAATACTTGCTGACATTATTGAAGCCTGGAGAAGCTGAGTGGTGACCTCAGAGCAGCTTCCAGTATCTGGAGGGGGCTACAAGTATACTGGAGAGGGACTCTTCATCAGAGACTGTAGTGATAGGACAAGCGGTGATGGGTTCAGACTGAAACAGGGGAAGTTCAGGTTAGATAAAAGGAAGAAGTTCTTCCCTGTGAGGATGCTGAGGCGCTGGCATGGGATGTCCAGAGAAGCTGTGGCTGCCCCATTCCTGGCAATGTTCAAGGCCAGGCTGGACAGGGCTTGGAGCAACCTGGTTTAGTGGAAGGTGTCCCTACCTGTGGCAGGGGATTGGAACTGGATGAGCTTTAAGGTCCCTTCCAACCCAAAAGCATTCTATGATCTGCTTCTCCCTAATTCTACCAACTCAAACACACTGGCCGTTAGAAGCCAAAGAAAGCATACTAGCACCATTGGTTAAAGGTAATGTATGAACCCTTGATTTGCTGCATGTTTGTTTCTCCTGGTCACACACATCTATATCATACTAGGAACAAAAATTACTTAAGTCAGCTTAGTTCCCTATTAGTATTGCTAGCCAGAACAGAATCAGCCATTGGCTCTCTTTGCTGCATTTTTAGCCACGTTTCTTTTTTCTAAATTTGAAAAAAATCATTGCCATAATATTAAAACATCTCTTAGAGTTGAAAGGGAAAGAAACCCAGACAAATCTATGTTCAGCTCCTGGTTTTGACATCAGTCAGGTATGACAACTTTCAATCAAGAAGCAGGACTGAATATAACACTCTCAAAAGGGTCCAGAATTATTTTCTCTAACAACTGAAAATAATATCCTAAAAAAGGAAGAACACCTCAAAGCAATCCCTTGAATAACAGTCACCAGAAGCACCCCTCTAAACATCTTGGAGAGTTTAAATATCCCCATGTTAAGAAACACAAACAGAATCTGGATAGGAAATCAAGCTGTCATTACAAACTTTGTGTTTAGTTCATCCCAGTACCTCTCTCGCTTCTTCAGTACATGGAGGGCATGCAAGTTACATCAAAACATAATCGTTTTGATTGATCAAAAGCAACACTGATGATACTGTTGCACTTGTAGAGAACTATCACTTGCAAGGACATATGAAGTTTCAAAGATCCATTCTTCCTCCTCTGCAAGTTTTCTGTTAATATTAATTTACTAGAAAAAGCAATTACCCAATTATCTTCACATTTAAATTACCTTAATGTCCAGGTTATAATTGCATTCATTAGTTACTGAAATTGCACCTGCAAAGGCTATATCACAAATATGGCTATGAAACATTTATGTTGTTTTTCCATAATGGATATTTAATAATTTAATTTCATTATTAATACTTAGTGTGTTGGAAGCAGCCTTGTAAAACTACTCCTTGCTAGAGGGAGTAATTTTATTTGTGAAGGAAAGAAACCAAAGAAAACATCATTAGGGTTTTTGACTCCTCTTAAGTCAATGACAAAGGTAATAGTACAGGAATAGTATCAACAACAGTCGGTTATGCCAATGGGCTGCTACAGTTCCATATAGCAAGCTGTGGGAACCATATCAACAACTGGCAGGAACTACCTTAAAAATAAATCTTGTGGTGAGTTTTGATGTTTATAGTAAGGAATGACGTGTCTTTTATTCTTTCTTACCAAAATCTGGCTACTCCACTTTGACATGAAGTATCTGAAGTTTGAAACCATTATGTTACTACTACTCCTCTCCTTCTAAGAGAATGCAGGTCAGGAAAGGAAACCCGATTAAAAAAAATCATCCCATTCAAAGTTAAGAAATATGCCTATGCAGCATGTATAAATAAAAACTGCTCTGGAGTATAAAACTCTCACTGAATTGGTTCTAGTGGCTGGTTTTTTGTATTTTTGGTGGGGGTTGGATTTTTTTTGGTACAAAACGCATCGAACTGTTTCTGAAGGTAAATTAGCAAACTATCTGTATCTAGGTATGAAGATGAGCTACATGCACATTAAATGAGTTAGCAGGTACTCAACATTTCCCACACATGATTTAACAGAACAGGACAATGATTAAAAACTGAAATGAGCACAAATAAAAGAAAGTAACCTCTTCCTAAAGCAAAAATTGTCAGCTGAGTTCAGATTTAAATCTATGAGCAGGTAAGAGTTTGGACAGGTTCCGCAGTGTAAGCCTACACACTAGTGTACCCAACAGCTTGTTATTGAGAGACCATTCTGCAGGTGAATTCCTTCCCCCTTCTGGTTTCCACTGCACAGAAACAGCTGCCTAACAATGAACCCCCAAAAAACCAGACACCTACTGAAAAGGAACTGACAGACTCTTCACTGTTACAGATTCACGGTATTTTTTACAAAGCTTTTCATTATACTGCGGTGATCACATCTGGAACTGAACCGCTATGAGGACTGACATCCATGACCTACTTAATCACATACTGATGTGGCACATCTTGAAATGTCTATTTTCCAAAACCCAGATGGATATTTAGAGCCTATTTTTCCTCTTACACCCAGTGCTTTAAGATGAATTGGCTGCCTGCTAGTTATCTGAAGAGCCTAACTGTACAGATCACACATCAGAGAAGGCCCAGATTGAACTTGGCCCTAGCTGATTGACTATTTCATCTCTAGAGAGGAAAAGGGAATGGGACTGTACATTGGCTGTTGCAATTAAACTGGCTCTGCTGTCATAATAACTTCTAGGGAGAACACTTCATCGCAGTCTCTCTCATTCTGGAGTCTTTAGAACTTGCAGAGCATAAAGGAAAACACGTCTGTATGGAGGCAGGTTTTCAAATGTGCTTAAAATTGTGATAGTTTAATTTCAACTGCTATCATGCTCACTGCATTTTTACTTCAAACCTTTTGGGTTGTTTTACTTCCCCAGCAAAACCTCCACTTCCTCATAAAACTAAGTTCTATTCATGTGAATAAAAGAATTCATTCCAAGATTTTATCACCAGTTTAGTGCTCCCAAATTAAAAGAACAGACAGTCAAAGATATAGTACTGAGTGTGTGGTAACAAAACACTTTCCAAGATGGGGATATTTACCAAAACTGAAACTCTGGAGTTTCACTCGTAGCCTTCATCCTGGGAAGGAGTTACTCCTGAGTTATTCCCATATAAACAGAAGGCAGATAGAGTACTGTATAACCTGACTTAGCCTTCATAAGGCTCTAGCTATCACACATCAGAACAGTAGCAAGAAAAATGTGAACTGCTGAGACATAGTGAAAATTCATCTGCACTACTAAATTCAAGCATTGCCCAAGAACATTTCTTAGGTACTATAGCATCATCATCTAGACCATTCCAGCTAGTACTCGAATCAATTACTAACAGGCTTTGACAGTCCAGATGCCACTAGCAATAAGCTGTTTACAAGCAGCCTTCCTGATTTCAAGGCTAAGACAGTTCACTAGCAAAGATGAGGGCTGTTCCATGTCAGAAGGCATAAGTGCCAAGCAATCTGTCTAGATGTTTGGTATAACAGGAAGGTGTGCCCTTTGAGGACTTGATTCTTTACACTCATTGGAACACAATAGTAAGGAATCTGGTTTCTGTGTGTTTCTTCTCAGTATCAGAAACCACAGAAATTCTGTGACATTAAAATAACAATCTAAAATACTTACTTCAGCATTCTAAAAATGAAAAAGCATCAGTCACATGCTGAAATTTTAACCATTAGATTTTCAACAAAGTAGCTGGCACATATCTATAGACATCCCTACTTTAAGTGCAGTCCAACTACCGCATACTTAGTGTAAGCCTAAAAGGTATGTGTGCATCATGCAACATCATGAAATAACATGTCTGATTAGGCTGATAATCTCATATGGCACAATGCATTGCTGTGCAGAAGCCAGGTCTTGTGCCACTGTAGCGGGGTAATTGCACTTGCTATGGACCTGCACCATTTGGCCAGGTCCCTCAATGGAGCTTAATTGATCTGGCCATTGGTGAAGCAAAAAGGACATATGTGCACAGTATGAAAAGTAGGTTATACCTCCTCACATTAGTATGACATAAAAGACCATGGACACTGCAGCTTAGTTTAGGATTTCAGCCCACCCAGGCAGGAACGGCATGATGTTGAACAGGTGATGGCACTAGACCTTCAGTAAAGTATGTGCTTTATGTTACTGTAGTGTTCCTATTCTGAAGCTACATTTTTTTCCTTCTCATTAAAAGATTTTTCTTCGCCATACTGCACTGAGCAGCCTAGTCAACCTCTACACCTTTGTGCTCTACTAAGCTAGGCCAGAAATCAATAAGGAATAGAAAATGATCAGTATCAATTCCCTGCGGTAAGAAGCCAACTCCCCTGCAAAACAAACCAAAACAAACCAAAGGAAAGCCAAAGGCCACAACATTTCAAAGAGGATGGGAATGACTAGGAAAGAAATACATAGCTGGTTAGTTCTACCCATTCTGGAACTGTCTGTTCTTCTCAGAAACAAACCTAGTATTCAATGCAGTGAAACCCTTTAGAGGATTATGAACATATTTCTGGAGACTGTGGCTAGTACCCAAATTAAAGAAACTAAAGAACTGAAGTGAGGTGACTGGCTTTCCCAGTTAGGAATGGTTTGTAAATGGAATAAATCTCAGTGCAAGCAAGTTTGTTAATGTATTTTACTGAAACAACTCCACAGGCATATGCCTAAGAAAGGTCCAGAAACTCCTAGGAAATGTAATGGCAAACATAGATAAATCTGAGCTTGCATTTCACTCAATTCTGAAATGTCTGTCACCTGCTGGTATATTCCTTTCTGTCCAGTGTAACAGGATTTCAAGTGTCAGAAGAGGTAACACATTTTTGGCTATAAGCCTAATTTCATATCCAAGTGTGATAAGAACTTCAAACCATGAGGAGTTCTCTTGCTGAGAATGAAAATGGTGTGGTCCATTTAGGTCCATTTCCATTTTAGGAAGTCATATCAGAAAGTGTAAAAAAGTGTGATTCTCTCTTTCGTAAAACCAAATTTGTGGTCTACCATGGAAAGCCCAGTGAAACACGACAGAGGGGCTGCTGCAGCACAGATGGCTCTTGAGCATTTGCTTCCAGGCCTGTATGCAGCCAGTCAATGGGAACCAAGTGCCTACTCTCCCTCACCTTCCCAAAGCACGGTCTTTCCTAAAGATGATGTAATTTCCAAGGTGAAATTTAAGGAAGATCCAAGTGCTATTTTGAGAACTGAAAGAATCCCTATTTCACGCACGGTTATGTCACCTCACACTGATGGAGAGATTGCAGTTCCTGTTAAAATGTGATGAAACTAAAAGTTTGTCTCCAAAACCAGACTGAACACAGAACAGACTTCAAAACCTGAAACATTCTTGATGTGCAGTTTTTCACTGCAAGATCAAAGAAGGCTAAAACTCAGCTGTGCATGTACTGAGTACGCATGTGTATGGCGTAAAGATGTTACTAAGGCAAATTCATAAAGATGCTTTTTGTTTGAAGATACTACAATTGTTAATAACCTCGCTGAAACTTGAAAGATAGCTGTCTTGTTCACTTAAGCTTTAGAAAGAAGCTACTGTATTTTCCTCTGAACTGAGACAGCAGCCACAGGTACAGACAGTTCATGTTACCCCACGTAACAAAAAAGCCCCAAACCCACTTGAAACAGTAAGAAACAATCCTCTGAAAACAGCAGCTTGTAGTGGTCACACAGAAGCAATGTAACTGTTAGCAGTTAGTGGGAAAGAGACAAGACAGGAAATCGTTTTCTCAGTACATAAATACAGAGGGCACTCACATCAGTAACATCATACCCAGTTTTGTCCTAAATTTCACCCTGTGCCCACATTCTCAGAAGATGGCAAAACTTGCAAAGGCATTGGACAGGGACAGAGCATTTACCGCTTCTTTTGGCAACTTGTGCTAGTGCCTCATCACCCTCACAGTAAAGAACTTCTTCCTTATATCCAACCTGAAATTCTCCTGTTTCAGTTTGAACCCATCACCCCTTGTCCTATAGCTACAGACCCTGATGAAGAGTCTCTCTCCAGCATAGTGTAGGGCTCTTCAGCCTCACAATTAGAGAGTAGATAAAATGAAGGCATACAAGAAGTCATGAGCATTGAAAAAGGTTAAGTATCATTAACTTATTAAAATAACATGAGAAGATGACTCATTAGGTAGCAGGTTTAATATACACATGCACATGAGATTAATTTTCCTATAGGGCAAAACATGGAATCATGCAGCTTCCTGCTACAAGTTGTTCTGGATTCCAAAAGCTGTGAGAGATTCAAAAAGCACTTACTACAAACTGACAGAAGAAAAATCCATCAAGGGCCATTAAACCCAAATGTAAAAAACTTGTGGCTCAGCATGTGAGTCTACTCTAAACTTCCTAAAATCAGGCCTAAAAATCCCTCCATGACAGGACATCCCAGTTCCTGAGAAGCATCAAGCTATTCAAAGCCTCCATATCCAAATACTGAAAAATTTCAGTCAGGCTTTTTGTGTCCATATCACTTGAAACATCTATTCATCTTATTAATGCTCCCTAAAACACTTAGCTCAGAACATAAATGGTGGAGACTTTCAGAAATGAATGAGATTCCAGGGGCTGTTACAAGGTCCTGCTTCGATGTGTTATTTACAGTGAATCAAGTATGTCAAGAGGACTTCAGAGAAATCTCCAGCAAGTACTAATGGCTGGGACAGAATCCTCATTTTCAGTCCAAGCTCCAAAGTAGGCATGCAAAGAGAAGGGAGAGCATGAAACCAGATTTCGCAGCTGATGGCTGTAACCAAGTAGCAGCTATTGCAGCTGATTTTCCCCTTATTTACTGACAGAAAAAGAGAGATTTTCTCCTGTGAGATGCCTACCTCCACTGGAGCTGGGAAATCTAAGCAAAGAAACTCTTTTTCCATCACCTTTCTTGGAACACATTCTGCTGCCTGTCTCAGCTTAGCTACTGGCTTCATACTTGCCTTGCCTTTATCCCTGCATTCTGTTCTTAAAAGCCCTTTGCAAACTCAGCCTTTGAGAATAATAAACTGTGGCGGTAATTTTCTTATATGAAGGCATCCATTTGACAGTCAATTCAGAGACTATGACTGCAACAACTACTATTTGTGATTGTTTCTTTGTTTTTGAATCCTGCAACATTTAAGTAACAAAGCAAAACACTATCAGTGTTCCACTTTGCGAGCAGTAACAGTCAAGCTGTCTTGTCTGCCCTTATTTTTTGCTCTCCAATTTAGATGCACGAAGAACACAAGACATTTCTTGACTGGTAAAGAAGAGTGGCAAAGACCAACTGACCTTTGGTGTAAAATGACCTTGACAACATTAGCCCTGTCTCTAGCATGCAGTCTTTGCTATAATGATGTTATTGGCATAGCTTGACTCCACTTACTTAGAATGACTAAGAATGAGCTGTGTCAGGGAAAGGATTTATCCTGCCTCTGTAAATTTTGTGGGTATTTTAAGATGGATCCATTTTCTTTGCAGGAAAACGTGGCAAAGATTACTGCATGGCTGCTCCTGCAATCTGTTACGTTTGATCTGCAACTCTCGAATTCCAGGATATCCTGGGCAGGAAGAAACCTAGAGTGACATTCTGACCCAAATCAAATCAATGGCAATATCTCCACTGACCACTCTAGTGCCAGGATTCCACACCACAGGTCAGCATCAGCTGGTCAGGGTTTGCCAGCATCTGGTATGGTCTCACTAGAGCCCTCACTAGAACTCTGTCCAATGACCCAAAACACATCACTATGATCAGCAGCTTATTTTTTGTAGTGTAAGACAGACTGCAAGAACTGTAAATGGTCATAAAATGATAAAAGTCTTTCCTAAGAGACTGATCTTAAAGCAAGACAGCAAATGGGAACACTTGCTCTGGGATTGTGTTTAGCTTTTGTGTAAGAAACATTAAACAATGTCATTTTGGTACCTTTCAGAACTTTAGGGACTCGTGATTTGCTCATCTGCACATTCTTGCTATTTCAAAAAATAAATGCCTACAACAACAGTGGACATACAATGCTAGAAACTGTCACTTCCAGGCATGCAGTCATTGCCCAAAATACAAGGCAAAGAACTTTCGATGGAGCTTGAGAGGAACTGATACTGCAGGAAAGATTTATCTTGAATCCAAACAAAAACTTGCTCAAAAAGGAACACCAAATTTCCCTTTTTCTTAGTTAAAACAAAGCCATTGCATTTTGTGCACAACCTGTGCAGAGTAAGGAATCTAATTGTTGGGATGTTATTTCCAATGTCCAGTTTGCAGATGAAGAATATGTGAAAGACCCTGGATTCTGCCATGGAGCTTACTCATGTGAAGCAGAAACAATAACTGAAGCCCCAGGATGCTGCTGATCAGGGTCAGAAATCCACCTTACCTCTAATTGAATACTTAGAGGATATTTGACTGGCTTGTTCTGGGATACTTCTACAGGCTTTGTTTCACAAACTACAAACTTGGCTGCACTGGCTCAAAGCTTGTGAACCCAAACCGCTTCTCATCTGACGTGCTTCTACAGAGAAACTGACAGAGAAGAGGCTAACACATAGCAAAAAATGTACTTACTTCTCTTTCATGTTAATGCACAGACTTAATTACAACATGCTACTTTGGTACCGAACAATGATCATAATTTGTGATTCCTGTCCAAAATTTCCCTTATGCTAACATATATGTACTGCTTGACATACTTGACTAAAATGGGCAGTTAAAGTCATATTCAGCCAACAGATGCCGAAGCACAGACAGATGGTTCCTTGAAACTACGTAACATTATTAATGTGCAGAGACCTCATCCCTTTATATGCTAGATTCTTGTGCCATGGAAACCTGATCAATATACCTTCAACTTCTGCAAGCAAATAAAGTCTGTAGACTCAGGAAGTTTTAAGATTAATTATATGAGAATTCATGGAAAGATTAAATTATGGCTGTGATTCCAAAACAACCCTAAGTTACCGGGTAACATTCCCAGAATAACGTTTGATCAGGCCATAGGTCTTGCTAAAATCCAAAATAACCCATCAGATCTCATGAAGAATTGTATCAGACTGTTACAAAAAAAGGTGGGAAAATCTCCATTAGCTTTGTATCCTGAAAATACAGTCCACCTATGCTGGAAATTCAGCTTGAGCCTGTGTCCTGGGTTCAGCAGTAGCAGTCATTTTTCTCCTTCCCAGTAGCTGGTACAGTGCTGTGGTTTTGACTTTCAGCCTGGGAACAGCGCTGATAACACCGATGGTTTTAGTTACTGCTCAGTAATGTTTACTCTGACCAAGGACTTTCTGAGCCTCATGCTCTGCCAGGAAGGAGGGGAAGCCGGGAGGAAGCAGAGACAGGACACCTGACCCAAACTGACCAAAGAGCTATTCCATACCACAGCATGTCATGCCCACTATATAAACTGGGGCCAGGGACCTGGAAGGGTGAGATCACTGCTGGGGTCAGGCTGGGTATTGGTTGGCAGGTGGTGAGCGGTTGTATTCTCTTCCCTTGTTATTTCCCTTATCATTATTATTACTGGTGGTAGCAGCAGTGGTTTGTGTTATACCTTAGTCACTGGACTGCTCTTATCTCAACCTGTGGGAGTTACATTCTTTCAATTCTCCTCATCATCCCTCCGGGAGCAGGGGGGGGCAAGAAGGGGAGGAGTGAGAGAATGGCTGCATGGTACTGAGTTACCAGCTGGGCTTAAACCACGACAGCCTGAAAGACTCAAACTAATGCCAGCTTTGAAAAGAAAAAAAAAACATAATGGCAAAGGCAGTAGGGAGAAGGTGGCTGTGGAAGGTTAACCGTGGCTGGCTGCAAGGTGCCCACCAAGCTGCTCTTTCACTCCTCCCCTGCCTCAAAAGGGAAGGGTGAGAAACTATGATTCAAAAGCTGATGGGTTGAGATAAAGACATCACTCACCTTCATGGGCACAATAAACTTTGTGAAATTAATTCACTGTCAATTAATAACAATGTATGATAGTATGGGGGCAGCCCTGGTGTCTTCTCACAGAAGTCACCCTGCAGCTCCCCCTCCTCCTAAAACCTTGCCATGTAAACCCAATGCAGCAGCTTATGCAATTTGAATACAAGTAACAAAATACACTAAACAGCAACACTTCTGATGCTGTTTTCTCACCACTAATGCTTCAGAAAGTGCCTCTGTAGTGGTCTGCAATATGTATCTCTTCATTTCTAATGCTTTCTTTACAGATTGCATCCATTATCCCACCATATTTAACTCGGGGTCTTTCAATACCATTACCCTTTCAGATGGTCTTAAGCCCTCATTTAGTCAAAAATGCAACTTAACTACCTTGTTTAGTTTCTCATTTTACATTCTCAACTACCACAAGATTGGTTTGAGCAGGATTTTATTATATACTGTAAACAAAGGTGAAAATGAAGGTCCAAGATTCCCTTGGTTCCTCTTGATCTGGAAGTTTACAATATATTTCTAATGAGAATGTGGCCTATTATTTTACACTTGTATGTATTTTTTCAGATGCCATATTCTGCCAAGTAGTTCGATTTAGCGGGAACCTGTTATTGAATAAGGCAGCATTTTTCAATTTTTCCAGCTATGCTGTATTAACATTTGCAGCAGATCTTCCATTCATTTTTACGATGCGTGAGACACACTAATGATTTGTTCTGCAAATTCTTATTCTAATTCTGGACTGGTTATTTCATTCAAGGCACAGATATATCATATTCAGCTACTCTCAAAGACCTACATAAAGGGTTTACACCTCAACAGAAGGATATGACTTTCAGAAAGAGTGATTATCCATCTATCCAACTGGCTGAGATTTGAGCTGTGTGTTCAGACTTCAGCTTTGCTTTATCCTGGAACATGTTTATCAACACACTTTGTGTAAGGTGTATTGGCTTGAAAAATTCTCTTTCTACCCACAAGGATTTTATATTGGTTGCCTCTAAGTAATCCTGTGTTATTCTAATACAAAAATCTACCACAAGGCAGCAAAAGAGTCCAGATAAATTGAGGACCCTTAAATACCTGAAGGGAGTGTAAACAAGATGGAGCCAGGCTCTTCTCAGTGGTGCTCAGTGACAGGACCAATCAATGGGCACACACTGAAACACAGGAGGTTCCATTTGAACATCAGAAAAACTTCCTCACCATGAGGGTGACCACGCACTGTCACAAGTCACCCACGGAGATATCCAAAAGCTGCCCAGACGTGGTCCTGGGCAACCAGCTCCAGGTGGCCCTGCTTGAGCAAGGGGTTGAACCGGCTGACCTGCGACTCTGTGCTATCATATACTGCACCAATGGACACCTCACTGTAAGTGGTTGTTGCTTAAACAGGTTTGTGATAACCCTTTAATTAACTTAATTAATTATGACCTTTGACTTGTTTTTTGGCTGGTAATTCCCCTCTTTATATTATCACTTCTGTATTCTAACACTGTCAGCAAGATTACATTCCAATCTTCTAGCAGTGTGGGTACACATTCCCGTTTAAAATAAACTGACAAAAACTATCGTGTTGTTGATAGATAATCTTGTACATACAGGAGCACATTTTTGGAATCTCAATATTATTTCCTTCTGAGCTTTGGCTAATGCTTTAAAAACTGCACACAACTCCCAACAGAAAGCTCACAATACTCCACTTTCTAAGGATTTGCTGTGGTTAAAAGAGCCTGGAAAACAAGTGAGATAATAAAATCAGGGCTGTTAGTATTTTGGAAACTGAAGACAGTCACACTGCCCTCCAGAGCCCAGCTGACTATCAAATGCTTTCCAATCTCTTGCCAAATAAAATGATTTATGAATTGAATGTATAGAGGTTACACACTATAAATATTTTACCACTGTTTCATTTGCATCTAGTGCCCTGGATCTTCAGGTCCAGCAGTGTACCGACTGACACCATTAAATGGGACCTTGATAAGGGTTTTCATCAAATACAGCTCTGTAGATGGCTGCTGTCACCCAAGAAAGGTGGTAGATGTGCACCAATGTGCAACTGGAGTTGAAAGGATCCCAGTGGCCTATGTAGCATGCTGGGCCCAAGCTGCCTGTCTGTCTACATCAATAAGAATCAGACGGAAGAAAACACTGTACAGACAGAGAAGCTTTTAGGTTATTCTTTCAGCTGGGGCATATCACAAGAAGCAAGGCCAGGGAGTTTCAGACCTTGTGGAATCTCTCCTGTGATCAAGAATAACTGTGAACTGCAGCAGTTTCTAAAATTTGGGTATTATTCTCAATGCCTTAAGGGATCAAGCCCAGAATATACTGACAGATAAACTCACATATGCAGTTTTTTACATTCCCTCTTTGGCTAGATGCATTTAGTAGCAAATGAAAAAAAAAACCACCTCAAAATACTTAAACTGATTTGCCTCTTTAGTATTTTCTCTAGTCAACCAACCACCTGGTGATGATAAAGATACTTCCCTTGGGAGACTCATTCAGCTCCTCTGAAATTAAAAAGAATCAGTAAGACTTCATATATTTTGTCTAAGGAGATATTCTGAATTTACGCAGGATAATGGTTCAATATGTAATCTCTTTTGAATTAAAAATACCAATTTTCACAAACATGCTTGACCCCTTTCTAAACAACCAGAATGCCACTGAAAATAGATAGAAGAGCCCAAGGTTTCAAGCTAGACCCACTGCACAGGATTACGAAGTGACTAAAAGGAGGGAGTACATTTGGAAAGGGAAATAATATGGTGCCATTAGTGGCCTGTAGCGCAGCAATATAAATGAAAATGGGAGTATGCAAATAAAAACTTAGAAGTGTACATTACAAACACAAAAGCTGAAGAACCTCAATTTGTGCACAGAGAATGGAAGCATAAAGGATGGGAATGCCTCAATTAAAGCACAGGAAGCAAGAGCAGGGAAGCTGAGGTGTCTTAGTTACAACATCCATGATGACATGAACATGTCTTTCAGAACACACAAATCTCCTTCTGTTGCCCCAAATCCTTGACTGTTCTGTTGATGCTGTGTGAAAAAATCCTGCAGTCTGTCTTTTAATGCATCAGAAACAGCTAATCCTTAGGATGCTGTGCATTATTCCCCTGAGTAAATGCACAGCACATTTTAGGCTTACTCAGTTGAAATAAATACTAGCGTAGATATAGCAAAACAGGAAGTGTAAAGCAAAAGCTGAACAAGCACAAATATGCCTGCATAACTAACAAGAAAGATGGCTTGGGATTGGTACTTGGCACACATATTTCACTGCAGAAGTATTACTAGAACAGTCAGCTTAAAATGGTCTGTTCTGTGGAAGAGCAGCATGGAAGGCATTGAAGGCAGGCTTCCCTAAATGCCTGAGTCTATACTTGGTTGTGACTGCTTTCTTCATTACGTATTTGTACCTTCTTCACTAAATCTTTGTGCTTTTCAGGATGGGGTGCAGTTTCAACAAGTATCACGTCGTACATCTGTAAAGTATTTTCAGTGGACTTACTGGTTTGTGTAGCTACACAAACCTTGTACATAACCTCCTGCTTTGTTGTTCCCATATTCACTCTGCGCTGTCATTATGCTCTTTCTTACTTCCCAACTTCATACCTTCACTGACTTGTGCACATAATGCCTTGGGCTCTTTTGCCTTTTTCCTTTTTTTTTATTAGATAATATTTCATTTCAGATATTAAACCATTTTAATTTTCTGGAGTTGAGAACCCTCCAGTATCGTCCATAACAAAACAGTGAACTTCTTGTCTTAGAATAACTAGTGAAAAGAAAGAATTCTTCTAAATAAAAAATCCTAACAATTAACATTAAGCCATTTTGCTTTTAAATGGTACTTTTGTGGGTCTTGCCTAATATTCTCCTACCAGTATCTAACGTTTCTGCTTAACTGGTATATTTCAACATCAATTGTAATATCGTATTACAATTTCTCTGCCTTTGGCTTATTCACAAAATATATTAGTTGGTTATATTATTTATAACAAGTACCTCATAACAAATTTATTGCTTTTTGTGATTATAAAACCACGCAGGAGCTGATTTCCACATACATCTTCAATATCTTAAACATTCACTGACTATTTAGATGAAAAAAGAAGTGGCTTGTGTGTGAGTTTTTCTCTCCAAGCCTAGCACTGAATATATTATAGAATATCATAATACACAATATACCATCGAATCAGCCTCCCCGATTAAGGTGCACACATTCTGAACATAAACTACACACACTGCTGGTTTTGGGGAAAACATTTGTTAGTACATATTAAATGTTATGGTACTTTTCAATATGAGCGGATATGTCCATACAATGAATATTTCCTTCAGAAAGGTGTCCCTGCCTGTGGCAGGGTGTTGGAACTTTATGATATTTAAGGTTGTTTCCAACCCAAATCAGCCTGTGATTCTGTGACTTGTGGGCAAGCAGATTCATGAACCTGAATACATCTATGAATCACTGAAATTAATTTATCATTTCTATACAATGCATCAGTTGCAAATCAGTTTTTCTACTATCTGGATATAAAAGTTATAATGAAAGCATAAACATCTTCCCCATCCTGCCCTAAATCTCTCTACATTTACCTATTCTCACACCACATCAATCTGAGGCAGTTGATATTGTCATCATTTATTAAAGTAACAAATCCTGTAGGTTCCATGCAAGACCAGTGTCACAAGTGTTCAGTGCAGGCTTGTACACATACAAAGTGAAAAAGAGTTCCTGACTTAAACCCTCAGATTTTCAACGGCATAGTTAAAAGGTGGCATTTTCACAAGTAATTTCTACATGGCAGGAGATATATGATAAATTAAATGGCTTCTTGTGAAATCTGTGACAGAACTACCATTAATTTGACTTGCCGCCTCTATGAGAAACTGGTTAGTAAAAATACTTTCAGACACATTTCACTGTATTTTCGGTGCAATATGAATATTGGTTTTGAATTCATTATGAGTCAATATACAATCTAACTACTGAGACATACTATGTAAATAACTACTTCCATACTATACTCTGAGTTGTCCAAACATTTTTGATAGCTTCCCCAGTGTATTTTGCCATTTACCACATAAGACCACCATGTGTAGTCTTGGCTCAATGTGCTCTTGAGGAACACTGGAAAACCAACATGAAGGTAACAATAACATTTCAAGCAATAGTATCTAAATAAAGCCAGGCTAAGATCATGGCAGGTTAATGAGGTTCACATTAAAGATGAGCCCAAAGATCTGCTCACTGTTATACTTAGCACCAAACTATTCTTGTCAGGGATCTTTTCTTGCTTTTGAAGCTTGTTTGAAAATACTGCAATTTGAGACTCACTTTGTCCATGTCTAGCACACTTTTCCTTGAATGACTGTGGGAAGAACAGGGTGGCATTATTCTCAGTGGCAGCATGTATTCTGCTCCAGAAGATTCATCCCATCCTGCTACACCAACTGTAATGGCACCAGATTTACAAAGAAAGGAAGGGTCCTTCCTTCTTTACCACCACCATTCACCTAAACCACCCTACAACAAGCCAACCTATTAAATGAGAACTCTGAGTGAATATTACTATTGTTTGAATCATACGTTTAGACATGGGTAACTCAAAGTGCTCTTTTACTTGAATCAGTGATCTTATGTCAACACAAAGCACCTGCTTCCCTAATGAAAAGACCTAACCCTATTCTCAGCAGCATAAATCCAATTTGAACTGCACCTGTGTCATGTAAGCCAGAACTAAGCTCACGCTGTACAGAAGACAGCAATGCAGTTACTTGCTGTTGGACAATACACATTTTGTTTATGGAGAATTATAGGGCTACTTTACAATCAGATACGACAATTCACCACGAGGATAACAACCCATCCATTTATAATGTCTTTTCCTCAGTCCTGAGATGCAGACTCCTTGTTATTATGCATACATATATATGCCAATATAAAAGCACACAGTACCTCCCTGACACTGGCAACAATCCTTCAGTGATTGAAGTAAGACAAAAAGACTCATTTTGTCTGTGACAGCAATGCTGGACTCATAAGTAAACACTTCAGTGAGGCAAAGTCACCATATGTCAGTCACATACACCACCTTTTTTCCCCCTGCCTCTAAAATCAATTACAAGCTTTAACATTTCACTCTATTCAAAGAGAATAAAACCCCCCGTATTTTAAGAGTGGATTATTTTTTTGTCTTTCAGTAAGTGCTGTCCCTAAGACCAGGCTCTCACATGATATGTTTCTGAGAAATGAAACTGATTGCCACCACTGGTTTATTCAGATATCCTCATGGCACGACACCATAAATAGAATTTGTCACTCCTGAGCTTGCTTCTCACAGCAGTTGTCCTTCATGTCATTTACTCAAGTGGCTCAAGGTGTTCAGCAATAATTAATGCTTAGCAATCCACTGTAGTGCTGCAAGATAACCACTTTTTAGCCTTTGATTTCAAATAAGTCTTGATACTTCTGTGCAATGAAGGAAATACAGGTACATCTGAAATTGCCAACGCATCTCCACAATGGACATAACAAAGGAACCAAAATTTACCTATCTGAATAAACAGAAGGTTAAGAAAGTATGACACATCCTCTTGCATAAGACATTAGTTCATCACAAATAATATTTACCTGAAAAAGCAGTGTTTTTATTTGGATCTCAGCAGAATGCATTTTTCTGAAGCTTAAGGAAGACTTACTAGATGTTCAGCTCCAAAGGTACTTCAGTCACTAGGACCTTTTCTCTGGAATATAACCAAATCTCCTGGGCTACTGATACTATTCTTATTTGCATTATTCAGTGCTTTGGATCTCCAGGAAAGGATCCCCATTGCGCTAGGTAATTACTGTAACACTAACAAGGCATGTTAATAATCTGGAATGGTGTAATTAGAAAAGAAAGAGCTAGAAATGTGAATACTAGAGGAGATGCATGTTTAGGTAACAGCAGCAATTAAAGACAAAAGTCAATATTCAAATTTGAGCTTGGGTCTTCACAAATTTCAAGAACTACTGCTTTGTAGATTGACATCAGTGATCCAACTCTGGCCAGCCAAGACTCTGAAGCTGTGTGGAGAAGGTTTTGATAATCTCCTCTACTGAACTACACAGTAAGAATGAGATAACTCCCAAGAAGAAAAAAACAACCCCCAAACAATACAGGAAAAGCATTTCCATTCTCCTGATCTGAAAATCACTAAAATGCAGATTTAATCTTTGATGAAGGCTGCAGGATTGTGATTTTAGATACTAATTTAGCAGTGCTCATAAAAGCTGAAAACCCCTACTGCGCTACACAGAAAGGAATGTGAGCAGAGAACACAGCTGCATCACTCGCTAGGGGATGTGTGTTCAGAGACTTATTTTTGAACACTGGGACCTGGTTTAGAAAAAGATCATCTTTTTAATAAATGAACAAAGTGACCTTGAAATACATATCCTACTTTCTGCCCTTATGGCAGAAAATTTTTTCTCTGCCTAATGCACCAAACCAGCTTTTCACATAAACAAGTGCTGCTATACTTACTTACAGATAATAATTCTCAAGCCTATATTACGAATCTCCAGTCCAAGACTGCAGTCTTGGATTAAATTCATCACCTGAGCAACACAAATGAAACCAAGTTCATACTAGATGATGTTCTGCTGTTATTAAGAGATCTACATGCCCAATGTAGGACCATGCAGAAGGTACCCAAAGTGCCCTGAAGACCAAAAGTAGTATATGTAGTACTGTTTAACTGCAAGTATTCTTTGGATGAGCTTGGGACAAATGTTTTACTTTGAACAGAACCCTACAGAGATATAAGAACCAAATCCAAAAGAAGAACTACTGAAGTTTAATTAAGACCTTTCTTAGCATCTTATAGAAGAAGAGGGAGAAAAAAAATTTAGAAGAGTGCTTTCCTACATTCAAACTCCTCCTAGGAATATGCTGGAGATAGCTTCAGCATTCTTCTGTACTTAACACAGTAGTAATTTGTGCCAAAATGTTACACCCAGCACCCTGGAATTGGTGTGCTATAGGGAGCTGTTGCGAAGATGATGCACAAAATAGACACAACAGCAGATGTGCCATCCTGCTAAACAAACATGCTAAATCCTAACTGGAGTTCTGGGAAGTATCAAGTATAACTGCATGGAAAAAAAAAAAAGATAAAATTTTACAGATAATTTCTTCTTTGCTGTTTCCATGCCTATAATAAGAGTTCAGCATCCAAATCTGTACACTGTTACGACAGCAATTGGATCACCTTTTTCAGTTCACAGCTCCTCTCGTTGCCTATCATGTTTCTATGATTCTATGTTTCAAACTTTAGAACTGCAATGCAATAAATACTTTTTTTAGGAGCAAAATTAATCACTTTATTGCAGAAAATACTACCAGCTCCTTGGAAGTTAACCCTACACATCATAAACGCTTCAACCATATCAGCTATTGTAGCTTTCTTTTCCCTTGTATCTCCTACATGTTGTCAGAGGGGTAAGAGGATGGTGAGATTATGTCTTTGTTCAGTTACATATTGTAAATGTCAATGGGTCAATTTCTTCATACATTCTAAGCACTGAACTTCTGACTTTAATCACAATTATATATAACATAATGAGCTCTACCAAACTTTCTCTGAATTTCCTAATTAGCCCCTTGTAATAAGGGAACCTGAAAACTAGACTACAATATAGTCAGCATGTGACTGTATTTTCACCTCCTGGCTGTTCGGAACTGTCTGTTTGCATCTTAATAGTGTCAACACCGCTCAGCTTCAATCTGACTCCACTCTAACCTAAATAGCTACAAGATTTCCTTAAACAGCCTGCAGGAACAGGAACTCTAATGGAAGCCTATATGCTTGCAACTACCTCATTTAAAACTGCTATCCTTATTCTGGTGTCAAAACAGATGCAACAAGAATTCTGATTTGTTGAATTTAGAACTTCCTGTTAAAACAGACAATAAACAGTCCCAGGGTATTCCCTGCTAGACCTGTTTACAGAGTATCATCAAAGAACACATCAGTGTGGATAAGGGACAGACACCTGAAATTACAGCAGCAGAGGCTGACATTTACTAGTTATATCAAAGACATTAGCATCCTTACCCTTTCACTTCATGTCAACCCTATGAACCAAGTAATGTTGTACCTTGCTTTGAAAATACAAAAGTGATGCATGCATCCAGCTAAGGCTTAGCTGTGAAAGACAGATGAACTATCATATGTATATATACATCCATTGTAGATACTAACAGAAAACCAAATGCTGCTGTTCTTTCACATTAGAAATACTTTAAGTTGATAGCATCCATTTACTAACCAGCTGAACACACACATCAGTTCCATTTTGCCCTGACTTTCAGGGTAAAAATTAAACCTTTTAATGGATGAAGAGCAAGCTTTCCAATGTTAAGTAGGTACAGCATGTCTCCATGTCACACAAAAATGAGCGTAACCAGGGTTAACAGCAGCGCCAATTTAATTTCAAGTAGAAGATGGCCACCGTGGTTAGTCTTTGAGAAGAGGGCTAATTTGTTCATAAATTGCTCCTGTCGCATATTTCGAAGAGGTCAGTCGCCTGAAATAATAAATGACCTTATTGTTCCTTCAGTAACTCTACATTCAGAGACTAAAGGGCTGCATAAAGCAGATACATAAACAAAATAGAGGTGTTAGATATAACAGCTACCAAATGTTTTGATTTACTGAAAATAGTACATGCTTATAAAGGTGCTTTCACTGAGGTAGAATAGTTTGATGTAACCTGATAAATTTCAATCATGCTAAAATATCCCAACTTAAAAATGGTTTGGAAAACTTTACCCAGTTTAATTTGCATTTTACTTCCCTTTCTCTTCCCAACTTCTCATTTCAGAAAGGACTAATCTTTGAATTAGTCAGTGTGGTACTTCATTCCTTTTAAACACTGGTGTGCTATCACGTCATCCTTGAAATAGAAATGCAGGTACTAGCAAAAAATACAATATTGCTCCTTGCAGTCAGGTGTGGAGAATAAGGCATGGACCCCATTCCTGGTTACAAACTAAATCCTTTATTATCTGAAGGCCCAGGGTTGATATAGACTATATGAAGTACTCGCGTGTATGAGCGGCTAAGACAATTGGTTAGCTATCACCACCCACGTGAGTACTTTGTCTTCTTCATTGGTAGATATCTTGCTCACTAGTTGCCTTGATTGGATGTTTGCTTCTCACTTCTTTCTTCCTTCTTATCTTGCCTGCCTCTCCCTGCAATACTCCCAAAACTTTCCCAGCAACATTCCCCTGCTATCTCAAAGCTTTCCCAGCAGCTAGTCTAGCTCAGAAAACCATCACATCATGGTTCTTTACACCCACAGTCAGGAAGGATTTAACTGAGCCTTGTGTTCCTTATTCACAAAGTGTTATGGGAAAAGTCCTTTATGATGCAGCTCCAAAGTAATGTTCCATGTAAGTGGCCAAATATGAAGCCAACTCTATTTAGATGCAGAGAGGATTTCTGTATGAATCGGACTCAGAAATAGCCATGAGGTTGTTTTTACACTCAAAAGTGAAAACATTGGTAATTTGAAGACACAAATAGGAAGAAAACACACGTAATCCTCTAACTCTTCTGTTTACATGCAGCTGCTGGCAAGCCAGCATGTTAGATGGTGCTCACTCTAAACTATGTGACAAGAGGTGACTGAAAATGTATCTTCCCCGATATTATCATTTGCAACCACCATCAATATGACCTGTAGTTCAACCTTTTGCGCAGTGTATTAAACAAAGTTAATAAATGTTTAATTCTCTCAGTTCGCAGGTTAAAAGGTATGGGTCACATTGTGTGCTAGGCAGCTGCCAAATGCTATTTTCTCTCACAAAGTGAAACTTGCAATACAATCCACACACAAAGACCCTGATACAAAGTCAGAAATGCAATTGTATTTCTGCAAAGGCAGAAATACAAAGTTCCACGCACTGCATTTAGGAGAACATAAGCTACTTTGTTGACGGAAGCAATAACTTGAGCATTTATCTTTGACTGCCGTGTAGAATGACATTACTTACATCAGAAGGTAAGGTTTTCACTTCTCCTTTCCATATAGTAGTGACTTTTCCTAAGTAAGTTTATGAACACTTTAGATGTACACTTCCCCACTAGATCTTGTTCAGGTATTACTCAGCAAAGAAACACATTGAAATCTTATGACAGAAGACATCTACATTAGAAGAAAACCAGAGCTTGGAATTGCCAGTGCAATTAAAAGGCAACAGGATTGCCTGCAGGAACTTACTCTTCCTTTGTCTTCTCTCCTTTTTCCACCTTGGCACCTGCCTGCTACTGAACACACGGCTTCTACCATCAGTGACAGCTCAAGAATGGACTTCATTTTTCTTTTACTTTTTTTCTCAACTTGTCCTCTGTACAAGGCTAGATTTCTACCTGGCATTGTTTGTTACTGATGGATTGAGCCCCCAGAATTCAGAAGTCTAAAATCCCATACAATGCAATACCTTAAGAGTTTTAAGAAACAGCTACTTAATCAGACTATTATTTAATGAGAATAACTTTAAATTTCCACATTCTTTTCATATTAGCCCTACCTCAAGTCAGTAGCAGTAGTTTTTAAGATCAATTTCAATTTTCTTTCATCTTACTAAAGCAAATACATGCTATAATTACTTTCTTCTTACTTGCATATTAGGTTCATAATACTGTATTACAAAATTCCATACACATGTAAATGAGACCTAATTGGACGGGCTCATCACCAATTACATAACAGAAATACATTAACGGAATGAGATTTATGTATAAGGTACTTGTGAAGGTTTGTGCTGGAATTTATAACTCCTCATTTGCATATCCTAATTAGTAGTTTATTAATCTTAAACGCATACAGAAATTAACAGCATTTTAGACTTCTAAAATGCAGCTTTTTTTTTTTTTATCCTTTCATTAACCACCATCAGTCTTAGGTTGAGACAATTCTTAATAGCTCATGGATAGAGATTATGAGTGCCTATGCACACAAAAATATGCACAGGTACTTGTGAGCAATTTTGCTTTCCCTTCACCCTGGAGAACTGCCACAGGAACCAATATGGCTTTGAGAGTAAGACTTCAGTGAAAATAAAAGATGAAGCCTTTCCAAGTAGATATCTATATCTATCTCCCCATATATATGTATCTCCCCTTTATTAAGTAGTGTCGTGTTCTAGAGCACCATAGGTTAATTTTCCTTTTGGAACAGAGACTGATTACATAAAATAAAGCTTTTAATTTTTTTATTTGCATCTTTTATTTAACTTTTATGAAGTGCACATAAATATATTTAACTGGATAGGGAAAGCCAGTTAATTAAAAGTCCTAAAGAGCAAATACTAAATGGAATAAAACAGTGGAATTTTGAATAACATTGAAAAAGACTTTTAGTCCATTTCCTCTGGATCCCATCTGAACACAAAATTATAACAGTTCTGCTCAGCAGAACTGAGGCAGGTGTGCTTTCTAATTTTAGCGTTAGTAACAGGTCATTGCTGATCACTGGGTAATGAGTCACAACTTCAAAATTATGCAGGCTGCAATTTGCTTATATAAATATGCTATTTTGTAGTCCACATTTTGCATTAACACTTTAATGCTCATATTCCTATTCCTTCTTTCTCTTGTTAAAAATAAATGCAGACAAATAAACTATCTAATTTACTTATATATTAAGTTATACCACTTGCAAACTACACACAACGACCAGAAACATATATATTCATCATTCGACAAGAGTCTAGATGCCTTATAACTGTATAATGGGTTTTTATGGATTGTACAGTCACACAGTATGCCTAGGGAGGAAGACTAAAGCCATTGCAATGGCACTAATAACTACTTCATTCTTTAGGATTCTCATTCTCACTCCATAAGGACAAGGTAGAAGTATTTTAGAGTGCTTCAGGCAGCACAGGGTAGAAATAATCTTTCCATTCTTCTTCATCTCCTATTTATCAGTCTGAGGTGATGCTAGTCATCTCACGGTGACAGTGGAAGGTGGACAGAAAGAGGAATGGTGGCATATAGCCACAGTTCCTAGACTCTCTCTGTAGCCAGGTCTTAATTTTAGGCTATTACACAGATCTCTTACTTCCATTAAGAACCCAGCTTAGTGACCACAGTGACCGAGGAAGTACAGCAGTGCCTTTAAGATTCTAAAACGTATCACCTGTGCAATGCTAAAATCGCAAAGTCTAGTCCTGATAGGAAAGGCAATCATTTTAGTTGCCCATGCAATTTTGTCTCCATCAGAGAGTCATGGATTCACAGACTGGTTTGAGATGGAAAGAAACATAAAGCTCATCCAGTTCCAGCCCCCTGCCATGGGCAGGGACACCTTCCACCAGACCAAGTTGCTCAAAGCCCTATCCTTGCTGTCCTTAAAATCAGAATGTCCTTTTCCTGTGTTTTGGAAAGAGATGCTCTAAGAAGTAGATTTCCCATCATGCTGTATATAAAGAGAGAAATTTCAAGTTCTGAGTTAAGATACTCTCCTCAGTGTTATCCTTTCTCCTTTAAAATACATTACTCCTACATAACTAATATTTGTTTCTGTGTATATGTACATTCAGTGTTTTACATTACACACGCCTGAAAACATAGAAACCTCAAAGGCTCAGTTATTCACAGATAAAATAATACCAGTCAGAAAAGATGCAATTGGTTAAAACAGCACTGAATTTTAATCTGAAAGACATTAAAAAATCAGTATGGATAACAAATGGAACATGTAATCTATGGCTGTCCTGACAAAACAGTATGTGCGTACAAATGTTAATCTATGCATAATACAGAATACTGACTATAACTGGCTAAATTTCATGCAGATATGATTAACTGTATTTGTCTAGTGTATGTGCAGACTAATTTCCAGTCCATTTTATTACTTATCCTGCATTGTCTTCTATGGCCAGGACAGCACAGAATTCAATCAAAACAGCATTTTCTAATGCTATTTTCTAATGCTATTTTAGCTTGACTGAGTGCTTTTCTTGTCTACTGCTTAGAATTGTAATAGGCAGTAAGACAAACATAAATGTAATTCACTAAGTTAAGAAGTTTAAAAAATTGCCAGTTATATCTGAGATACAAAGTAATCTATCAGTCTGGGATTAATATGCTTCCACAGTGTAATGGCTTCGGGTAGCAATGAATGAATTATGGAATCACAGAATAGTTGGAGTTGGAAGGGGCCTTAAAACTCATTTAGTTCCAACCAAGGTTGGAATATTTAGGCCCCTCAGAACCTGCGGATGCATTTCATCAGGTCCCATGGACTTGCACACCTTCAAGTTCAAGATGAACCTTAGATGGGCTCAAGCCTGATCTTTTCCTACAGGGAGTGGTACTTGATTCTTCCAGTCAGTGCCTTTGCCTTCTGTGACTAGGGCAGTGTGGTTGGAGCACTTGCTGATGAAGACTGATAAAAAAAAGTCATTGAGAATCATGTTCTTCTCCATATCCTGGGTAACAAGGTCCACCGTAACACCTCTTTTCATTGGTTCCCCTATCACTTGGGAAGGAAGTTATCATCAGTGCATTCCAGGATCCTTCTGGAATGCTTATACCTTGCTGTATTGTCCCTCCAACAGATATCAGGGCGGTTGAAGTCCCCATGAGGATCAGGGCTTGTGAACGTGAGGATGCTCTTTTCTGTCTACAGAAGGCCCCATCTGCTTGATCTTTCCTGGTTGGGCTGGTAACAGAGCCCACTGTAATGCCACCTGTCCCTGACCCTCCCTTTCTTCTTGACCATAAGCTCTCAGTCAGCTCCTCACCCACTCCCAGGCAGAGCTCTGTGCACTCCAGCTGGTTGCTGACACAGAGGATGATACCTCTCCCTCACCTGTCTTGCCTGTCCTTCCTAAAGAGCCCCTGACCTTCCATTCCAGCACTGCACTCATTGGAGACATCCCACCAAGTCTCCATGATGCCAGTAAGATGTATTAACTCCTCTTATTTATTCTCCATGCTACATGCATTTGCACAGACAAATATTTAAGTTGGGCCCCCAGTGAAGCCAACTTACTGACTGGAGTGGCTGGAAGCACTTTTGTGTTGCTCTTTAGGTGCTCCCTTGCTGACCTGTGATCCCTTTCGAGGCTCCGGGCATCTCTTGCTGGCACTGACATCAAACAGGTAGGAATGGGATGGATTGAGGTTCCCCTCCTTTGGGAGCTCAGTTTGAAGCCCACTTTAACACCTTGGCAAGCCTGTAACTGAAGATGCTCTTCCCTTTCTCTCTCTGACATGTGGACCCCATCAGCCCCCAGTACAGCAGGTAATCCATAACCAAATCCTTTGACAGCTGTCCATCAGTGACAAACAGGCAATATAACATTGTCTAAGCAATTCAAGTGCAATCACATCTAATTGGATGTAATATCTTAACCACAGAGGGACGCTGTGCTCGTTAAATTGAATGTAAGACAAATGAAAAAAAGGCAAAGTGTGTGCTACCCAGCTTCTTCATTTACATCTCTTCTAAAAAGTGCCTAGCTTGATTTCTAAAGACGTATGTTGATCTTCTATTAACCAGAGTCACAAAAATAATGTCTAGCTTGGTTTCAGAATATACCTGTTATCTTTTCCCTAACTTTTGATCTGCATCAGCTCCCATTCTTTCAGTTTTCCTTGAAGAAAACAGACTCTTAAAGCAAACTCTGAGCTGCATACAAACTCACAGACTTCACTTCTTGTTATATTGATCATTTTTCATTTCATCATTCCATTTCATAAACATTTCAGGAACTCACTCAGAGCTTTTCACTTTTGAAAGGACAGAAAATGAAAATAAATTCAATGTAGTTCAAAATTTATAATGGAAGCCACTGGTATTCAGCAACCAAAGCTGAAATTCACCCCTCGGCTGTAGCAGAATAGTTTAAAAAAAGAAAAAAAAATGTTAATCATTCCCAATTTGGATTTATCATCAAACCTAAAAAGGAGGAAGGGGAATTTAGATACTAAATTTTACACAGATACAGAGATTTTTAGATACTAAATATAATCAACTTTCATAAGGCCCCAGTGGATTTTTGAAGGATTTTTCCTTGCAATGGAGTGACAATTTTTGCAAGGTGAGGAGGAATGATGAGGATATCTTGGTGGTTTGCGGATCACCACTTGGAATCCATTAGGTTTTGTGAGATTTGCTGGTAATGTCTGAGTTAAACATTATGTGCCTGTCTATTAGGCTAGCAAAAAGCAAAGAGCTGAGTACAGATGGGATTCTTTTGACCTGAGTGTATTTACTATTCGAATTGTAGAGATTTTTCATTTCCTGCTTCATTCACCATAAGCCAAAGTCGCTCCCCAAAGCTCATTCATTCATTCCTCTTGAAAACACAATCAAACCAAAAGATAGAAAGAAAAATATTGTGTTGATTATGAATGCCTATAAATAAAATATAGATATATTCACTTTGAATTGCAAGTTGTGCTGATGGGCATATACACTATCTTATAAACTTAATCTGTTTGCTTGAAAACTTTAGCTCCAAAACCCAAAAAGCTTAATGAAATCTCAATTCCTCCTATGATTCATCTGGATATTTCAAGCTGTAACAAATGTGAACCACTAACAGAAGACTTATTCTCAAAGCATGATTAAACAAACCCTTCTCCCTGGCTCAAACCCACAAACACCACCTCCCCAAACTGGAGTCCTACATGGCACTTATCTAGAGGACAGAGGCCAAGATACAGTTTCTGCTACAGGATAAATGCAAAATGCAAATATCTTAAGCATCTCATCACTGGTATGGCCTACTACCTTAAGGCTCAGGAAGGGTGGGGAGGCGCTGGCAGAGGTTGCCCAGAGAAGCTGTGGCTACCCCATCCCTGGCAGTGTTCAAAGCAGGGTTGGACGGGGCTTGGAGCAACCTGCTCTAGTGGAAGGTGTCCCTGCCTGTGGCTGGCGGTTGGAATTGGATGGGCTTTAAGGTCCCTTCCAACTCAAACCAGTCTGGGATTCTGTGACCAGAGAAGCATTTTAGCAGCAGCAAATGTAAGACTGGTCTTGCTTTGCAGTCCATGGGGTCCCATGTAATAGTGAAAAGGACAGAGCCCATATTAGCAAGCCAGCTGTAAGTAGATATCCCCTAGTTGTGGGCTTGACTAGATGGCCTCCAGTAATCCCTTACAAGTAAATTACTATATGATTTTAATTACAACTTCTGTAGCAATAATATGCACTTTAGACATGATTAATTGCTGTAACTTGGTAATAAAACCTATACTAATAGCCCAAGCCTGTCTCCCCCACTGTGGATTAAAGGTTTCAAAATTATGTGCTGACACAGAACAGTTATTAAAGATGAGAAAATGTTAGTATTAATTAGATAGTATCTAATTAAAAGATTAAAAGAAAAAATAGAAGAAAAACTAATGCTCTTATTTCAACACAAACTACAATGGACTAAAAGAACCCCAATCACTTAGCTTTAGAAAGCAATGAACATAAAGTGAACATCCCTGGATTTTCAGGTTCTGCATCTAAGCCAGAAATGTTGGAATGACTCTGGAATGCCTCTCTTTTCAATATAATTTCCTTTCCACAAAACACTGAATATTTTATGAAAGGTGTTAATTCGTGAAATCCCTTGATTCATATACAGTAACTGATCAGGACCACATGAATGAATGCATGACAATGCTGAACAAGAAAGCCAGTATGTGCAGCCACACATTTGTGCATCATCTGTCTCCCAAAGGCTGATGAAAAGTCAAACAGGTAGATGGGGAGGTAAGCATGCCAGCAGAATTGATTTATCTGTGAGAAGGAAATACTTAGCTATTCCAGTCTCAAGAACAGGAATGATCTGGGACAAGTGAGATGGGGTATCACATTAAGCTGTGGAACTACAAGGGTACTGAACAAGGTACAACTTCCATCTTCGGCCAGTAAGGTAACTGAACATGACAAGTATCTATACGGACAGAACACATGGACAATCAGTAAGTCAAGCCCCTTTCCCTTTTCTGTATGCTCCAAAGCCTCACTGGTCCTGGCCAACCACAGAAAGTACCCCACAGCAAACTTAGAGAGACAGTAAGAGACTGAACAGGCAAATGCACATCTACTACAGGTTTGCAGCCCTTGTTTCTGAAATTATGCCAAAACCAATGTGCAGAAGGGCAAGCCTTTTAACAAACATAGTGGATATATCTCTGTAGATATGCACTTACGAGATGTATATATACGTGCACGATTTTCATTGTTAAAAATACTTTCCAGTGATTTTAAAAAGCAATATTTAGCATTCACCTAATCTAAAAATACATTTCATAGGCTTCAGACTATCAAGGGGAAGCAAGGAATGAGCACCCATTTAATTACCTGGAAACTTCCATCACACATCATTTGGTGGGTGAGCCCATACGCTAAACACTGAGGCATGTTATTCTTTTCACAGCTTACACACTCTAAGGGGATCTGTTTCTCCATAACCATACTCAAAGAGTAGTATCTATTTCTAACTGATTCTGTCTACCTTGTGTTTGTAAAATTCTCATATTTGTTAAGGGACCAAATATGATAAAATAATTAACAGGTTTTACAGACACCTACAGAATGGTATCATATAGATAATATCAAACTGACAGACAGATCACTGCAGACACCAAGGAAGAGAGGAAGAATCTTGGGTTTTGCATGGATTCATGTGCGGGTAACTCATTGCTCTAACCCCCCTTGACTTAAAAGCACTGTAAATTGATTTCCCTAAAAATTAGAAGCCCTACCTGCAACTATTTTTGAACTTTCTTCTAGGTCAAAATGGTAAAAGCCATTTTTTAACAACCCTTTTTCATTTCCTTTATAATAGAAAATATTTCGACATATCAGATTGTAACAGTCTTGTAAGTAAATCTTTATGGTGTGCTCACTCAAAATGGCTATCTCATAAAATAATGACTGACAAGGCAAATGTGTCACTTTTATGCCTCTCTTTGTACTTTATGGAGTAGTTATAGCTACTGGTAGTTGGATTTTGAAATAATATTCTACGAACTTTAAAGACAGTAGTAAAGTTCAAGGTTACTACAGACATACAGCACCATTCTGTGGTCTGGATGAAATTCATTGAGCCAGCTGGTGGAGTCATCTCTGTAGGCTCACCTGCACTAGTCTCCTAATGCTAAACCTCATTTTAATTTTCAAACAAAGAGTACATGGCCTGCAGTTCCAGAAATTCAGCTACTCTCTTGCATAGTCTTCAGATCTAAAGCGTGAACCTTCACTGCTTTCCATGCTGTAAAAATTGGCATGATGCACATCATTTCATACTGCTAGTTGTTCCCCCTGGGCATGTGTACACTTAGTAATAGCTCAGGTAAACCCTTCTGGACTTGAAACACAGCCAAATATATGTAAATGTGTTTTTGGTAGAGGGATTAAAAGGTCATGTTCAATGTGTGAGAACTCGGGTTTCAGATCAGGCACCATTTCTTCTGCCTTTCGACCTCAGTGAATGCAAGTTTCCCTTCCAGAGGAATTGTTATATCCCTACCCTAAGTACACACCAGTACATAAGGCTCTGCTGGCACAGGCTGAAGTGCAAACTGAGAGCACGTTGGTACAAAACTGCTGCCCCAGGGACTACTCACTGTATGCAAGCTCTAGCACTCACAGAAGTGAGCAGGTACTGCTTGCAACAGTCCTCGAGTATTCCTGCCAAGAATCATTTGCACTTCCAGCTATAGGTAAGAATAACAAAACAAGGCTCTAGGTAGGTATTTATGTAGCATTCATCACTTCATAAGACGAATACCTTGTGGGCAATTTCTCTTTTCTTCCCTGTTTTTTCAGAACTAATGATGGAACAAATGCAACTGAAGGTATTTTAAAAGGAGAAAAAAAAAACCATTTAAATTGTACAGGTGGGCATTTATTCTTTCTTTCTTGCAAGTAATAACGTCTTTGTCATTCCAATCACCCTTCAAATTCAATAAAAATGGCAACAAATGGCTGTTCGGAGAGATCTGATTAGCCCATTTTCCTGAATATACTTTTACACCTCAAAATATTAAAACTGAAATGCAAATTATAACACATAAGCAAGGATGAAAGAGAAACCATTTCTATTTAACTGCCTGAAGTCAGCCAAATCTTCCTCATGACTATCTTTCACCTTCTCCTTTGGCTTAGCTGAAAGGTATATTGAATAAAGATGACACTTTTGTCCCACTACTCCCATGTTTGCTTCCCCAGCCTTGTGTACATACTTCATCATCAACACATGAGCTACCTCTGACATCTGTAACAATGGAAGAGGGTGGAAAAACCATAAAACTCCAGTATGTACCACCCAACATTTCAGCTGCTCAGGTCTGAAAGGATACCTGAAACACTCTTCCTGCACATTTATAACAGTAAGGTTAGCAACATTCAAATCCCTTACATATGTCTACCTATCTGCATGGAACACTACAGCACAGAAGCTGCTATGTCAAACAACACAATGGTCTCCTGTGGTCTGTATCTCGCATCTGTAGTGATGGCTAACACTAGAGTTAAGAGGAGAAATGGTAAACATAGGTAAAAAGTGATCATGTATTTCTACACCGCAGTGGGATATTTATGCATAACCGGAGATGATGCCTGCACTATGTTATAAAATAATGCAGCAAATTGTAATTTTCACTCCAGGCAGTACAACTGCTGGTAGTTTTTATTCATGCTGTTCAGATGCACTTCACAGGATGCTTCCCTGATATGAAGGGACAAAGGAGTCTGAAAGAAAGGATTGCCCTGCACCTTGACAGAGTATCATAGCCTAGGAACGAGAAGAGGTGTGAGGTAGGATGGCCTTAGGTGCTGCAGGGCACTTTCGTGTAAGCTGGCTGTTGGACAAAAATCATAGAATCAACTAGGCTGGAAAAGAACTTTAAGAAACGTGGCATGTCTGCTAACATACAAGGAAACAAAGAGATTCCCTTGAGAAAGCAACAACAGACAGAGAATCCAGCCTCAGCTAGAAATTTCTTGCTTGATCTGTAATGAAGGCAAACATAATAACAGAAGTCCGAACACAATAAATAGAAAGCACACTGGAATTACATTCTTTAAATTAAAACCCAGCACTTGCATGGCTTTTCTTTGTAACAGATATCAAATATATTTCTAGGGGGTCCAGTCTCAGCATTCCCAGTCTTGCCAATGGAGAAAAGGAAATAAAGAAACAATTGGACTCTTGCATGCAGTGCTGCTCACTTCTGTGAGTGCTAGAGCTAACATACAGTGTGCAGTCCCTGAGGCAGCAGTCTTGCCGACGGAGAAAAAGAAATAAAGAAACCTGATGGGTACCTGATAACATACCGTGAATCAATGTCAGGGCTGAAAGTGGAAATCCCAGTCATACAATTCCTGCATTTATTCTATAATCATTATACATTCAAGCTCCCTAGACAGACTATAAGCCATCCTTTAAATGACAGAAAAAGGAAGATAGAAGAGAAACCAATCTTTTCTTTCATGAGAGATTTAAACAGTTTTAGAAATTATGATAACAGAGTGCAAATGAAATCATGATCCTCATTTAAACTGTAATTTCCTTTAAACCACCAAACAAAATACACTCTCAAAGGAGAAACTAAACAGTATAAGAATTCCTGATTGGTATGCAAATGTTGTTGGCTTCAGCTACTAATATATAACTACTTTAAAGAGGTGTTTCCGCTCATCAACAAGCATAAGTAATCAAATCTCCTTCCACACTTTGGTTCCTCCTCCAAACTTGATATCTAATTTTATTCCTTGATTTATGTAACATTAAGGTGGGGAGGGGGTGGGCTACTTCTGTCATGTTTTACCTGTTATGAACTTCATCTACTCCTGCTAGTAATACATGCAAATGTTTTACTTAGCTAAGGCTTTTTTTGGTCTCCCTTCACCAAAACCAGGCGCTTCTAGATGTTGTAGAGAATTCTGTAGCTTTTGGTACATAAAAGTAAGAAAAACTTCTGCAGAAAACAGAAAGAATGATTCACTTGGCTTATATTGGAAACAGGACACTATGTCAAACTTAACTTTCATAAAGATCATTAAATATCTGTTTGTGATGAGCCTAAAATGGTGAAACATTCACAGAACTACCTTGGCGCAACTTCACATCTTTGCTTTGAAGGAGATGAATGACAATTGATGAAGTACTGTCTTCACTGCCTAAACAACAGAGCAAACCCTGAGTGCTACTTTGGTTTCCTTTCAATATTCTAGATGGCTCAGCTGAACAAACTCAGCTGCACATGGTGACAAGCTAAACCTAATCTCTTTGTGCAACACACCCACCACTGGCTCCTCCATCACACCACATGCGGCATAATTACCCACCTCACATAGAGGCACTGTCTTCTACCAATGCATAGCCTAGTCCTTTAAGGAGTTAACACTGCTAGCAATACTCATCTAAATCCCAAATACTTTATAGCTATGTGTGTTGCTTCACACAGCTGAGACACTTTTAATTTTATTAGGAATTGAATAATGTTTCCACATACTTGATGATGTACAGCCCTAATGACTAATCAATATGCTCAAGTAAATGTTTTTAAAATGCCTAAAGCAAAGTGACAGTGCATTTATCAAAGGGATTTGCACCGCATGCAGCCTACAAACAGGTTTTTAAACTCATAAAAAATACAGGAATTAAAAAAAACCAACACTGTTCATGTTTCTGAACAGGTTCAGCTGTGCCATCTTTATATTGCTATGTATCATTATTACAGGCTTTCATGCTAAATGCCAAAGTCCCACAAATTCTTCATAAATATCAAATCCATAATTATATATGTGATATTCCTGACAATTTGCTTGTGTTTTGACATGCAAACACTACGCTATCACACAACCCTGCTGTATGCCATTCATAGAGTGATAGGTATTTGTTTTAAATGTTAGCCAGCTGGAAGGTAGAGTGATGGGGATTGAACTACTCCTGAAGGTATAATTGATTTTGAAGCACTTTTTATAAAAAGTACAGTTATTAAATCTATTTATTGTCGGTTAAAGAAAGCACACAGCAGAGTAGGAATGCAGCACCATCATAACCCACTACTCATACATCAATGCCAAAGTAACAAAGGATGCTAGATGAAGAAAATCACCTTTGACATTTCATTGAGAGTGCTAAGTCCAGATAAAATAACACTGCTAATATTTTTTTTTCATTTTGCTGCAAATATCCCAATAAAAAAAACATCTCTGGTCTATTTACAGATAAATACCAGTACATTTTGTACATGTGCAACTGATAGATCTACAAGGCTAAGGCCATTTCTTCAAGCGATGTACAAATTCATGCTCCCATTTTGTGCACTCAAGCTACAGCCCTCAATCAGCTTTTGACAATTAAGTCCAAAGCAACTCAATAGCACTGTGTATCATTCAACCAGAAGCAGAAGTTGCCATCCCACTCATTAACTCCAAAGTGCAACTTTGAGATAGTATTTTAGAAATATATGTCTGCTAAAAACAGGTAAACAAATTACCAATACATTTGTTCATGTACATTGAGGCATTAACACAAAGCATTACCACAAGATAACCAATTCATAATGATTAAGAGAAGTCAGAGAAAGAATAGCCATTTGTATGGCATCAACACCCCATTTAGATGGAATGTTTTATTCTACAGCTAAGGCATACACAAGATTAAGTCCCTCCTTGGAAAGTTATTCCATTGTGCAATGTTTCCTATCATCTCAAAAGAATTTGGTACTAGTCAAGGTCTCACAGTAGATACCTAATTTGACCTATGTAGACTGTTTTCAAGGAACACTGAAAGACGTAACATGGCCACCTGAAACTACTCCGTAATTCCAGTGAATAATCACAGGTGACACATTTCAAGAAGTCACAGAAGGATTTGTGCTTTAGCCACTTGTCTGGAATTCATATACAATCAAGAGATACACAGGGACAGGCCATTTGGAATGAATATAATGATGTTGCTAGAGTATACAGAAATGGAATGAGGAAAGACAAAGCCCATTTGGAATTTTATCTGGCTAAGGACACCTGTTCCTGATGCTGCATATTAGAGAACAGTCTGGATCCTACCTCTCCCACCTCCAGATGCCCATATTAGTTGCCATAAAAGTCTTTTTCACCTCTGTGATGATTTCATGCAAAATGTTATACAAACTGAAGAATCTTTAAGAGGAGACTTTGACGAGTTCACACTCAGCCTTGACTTGAAATGACAATTTTTAGTTGGATTTCTCTTTCCAGAAGCCTTCCTCTACTATGAGGCAACAACGTGAAAGAAAAGGTCTTTACTAATCCTTTTTATTTACCTGTCCTTTTGGAACCAGCTTTTCCACAACACCTCACAGCTAAGTGAGGACCTACATGGGAGACAAAACTCTGTCCCAGTGGATATTTATACATTTTGTATTAAATGGAACATGAATCATTAAGAAAAATTCATTACAACACCTCTTCAAAGTACCCTTCAGCAATGTATGAACCTTGGATTCCCTGAGGGACATGCCCTGTAACTTTGGTGGATGTTCCAATTACTATTAAATGAAAGAATAATAGAATGGCTTGGGTTGAAAGGGACCTTACAGATCATCTAGTTCCAACCACACTAGAACTACTCACCTTCTTTAGTCAATCACTCTCTTCTGTTTCTTTCATGCTATGGGCTTTCTTCTTCCAGCAATCCAAACCTGAAGTATACCATTCTAAGTTTGATTGATATAGTGTAAAGAAAAACACCAACAAGGAAATGTTTCTGATAGACTAAACTAATTTTTTCTTGATATTTAGGTTCAAGCTAAAAAGAAGTATTTAAAAAAATCAGCGTAATCGTATATGGGAGTAGTCATCAACATAACAGATGTATAAGAAAGGCAGCACAAGGTTTTTTTTATCTTGTAGAAAGATATTTGTGCTCCTAACTAGTATATTGTCTGACAATTTATATAATCATGTGCATAAATTACACTTATCTCTCACATACATGACAAAACCATACAGAAACCCCAGCAAAAATGACAAAGTTCCAATCATTTACACAGCAAGATAATGATGAATTGCTTCTTACAAAGCACAGCATGCTTTCTGTTTCGCCCACTTCCTGAGATCCTTGGAAAACTTCCCTACTGAAATACGCATGCCCTCCACTGCCATCAACCTGTTCTCATCAGTTGGAAGGTTAGTCCAGATTTTGTCCAGTAGAGGGGAATTTCCTGGATCACACTGGTTACAATCAGCATCTGCAGGGAGCATCCTGTTTGCCTGTTCACTCTGTCTAAGTGCAGTAGTGGTGGTCAGCCCTGAGCATCCTCCACAAAGTATAAAATCTTCCTATGGCATTTTTTTCCCAGATCATCTTGGTTTTAGCTTTGCTATAGAATTTCAAAGAAACAAGTACCTAGGTACTACAATGCCAGTACTCATGTGATGAAAGGAAAATAAGTGGATGAGCACAGTGTTGGAAGAACGCAAATGTGGTAATTCTGGTAGCAAAATCTCTCCTTGTTATGAATCTTCTGATGTTGAAACACTCCCTTTAGGTTTTGTTTGTTACAATTTCTAAGTAGAAGAGAGCAACCTGAAGGCAAACTTACGTAATTACATTAGAGGCAATGGCAGATTTGCAAATTGCGGTAGAAGCAAAAGAATTAAAGTAATAATGGCATTACAGTAGTAATAGAAGCAGCAGCAGTCAAGTCAGGAGAAGTCAGTCAACAAGAGCAGCAGCAAGGAAAGAATTAAAACCAACAATAATCTTATGAGTTTCTTCCTTTCTCACTCGACAGATGTTCACAAAGTAACCATTTAACCTCGAGTTATTTGAATCAAAATCTCCCATTAGTAATCATTCATTGGTATTACTCAGCAGAAGCAGTCTATGCACAGAAGGAATTATGCAAACCTCAAGTAATTTGCTGGTAGTAGATCCCCTAGTTAGGAGTTGTTCTACTCATCTTCATCAATCACCTCTAGTTCTCCTTTAGCCTTATTTTAATATAGCTTCTCACTTCAATGTCACTACCATGGATGAATTAAGCTTGGGCTATGAATCAAAAAAACAAAATAATCAGTATTTTTTATGCACGATGTGTTCAGGTATTCCTTGTGCTACACTGAAAATACAATTGCAAAGTTAAAATAATTCAAGATACTGAGCTGAAAATACACTGGAGAGGCTGTTCCATAGGAGTTCCACATATTAATTCACTGGGTTTTCATATTTCGCTAACATCTGCATAATGCTTCAGTGCCCCCTAGTTTAAATCTGGTGTGTTTCACTGAACTCTCTGTCCACACCTCTACCTTCCCCTAGGCTAAGACAGCTGTGAGTGCTTACTCTCTTCTTGCCTCTTCTCAGGACAAATATCAGAGTGTATAACCATCCCTGGGTATTTAAGGGATACATACTTTGGAGATGAGAAAAATAAATTGGTGGGGTGCAAAAGGCAAGAAAAACAAAAAGGACAAATTAAGTCAACAAAAATTAAGGCAGAATGTAATTACAACACTAATTAGAAGAGTTATACAGTAGGAATGGATCATTTAAATATGAACAAAACACAATAATGAAAGACTGAACTGTTGGGGTATCTCTCTTCCTTGCCAGGCTGTGCTGCGAGAACTGATAACATCACCAGATTTTTTTTTTCTCTCCATAATTCCAATTATTTTACCATATTTAATGTTTTATTTGAAGAATGCTCTTTCATAACATTACCAATCTTCCTTTAAGCGTAAATCCCAGTTCTACTGCTTTGCAAATTAGAAAGGGTGTTTTGAGTTTTTTTGATTTACCCTTGACATCATCCCAAAAAAAATAACTAAAAGCTATGTAAGTTAGGAGCTGTTTAATGCATGAGCTAATAAGTCATTTACTAGAAGATTTGTACACCTCTTAGATTTAATTATTTCTAGGACAACAACAGATAATATTGTAAGAACATCTCTTTGTACAAAAAAGTAAGTCAAGGCTACACCGAGTAACTCTGATCCCTTATATTTTCATCCCCCTACATATTAGCATAGTGTACTACCATAAACTTGAGAGTCTTCTGAGTGAAATCAACTGTAAATGTTACATAAAGGTAATGATACTGGTTTTGCAGTCAGTATGTAGAGACCTTCAGTCTTTTCGAAGAAAGCAAGGAATAAAGTAATTCAAAAATTGAAATTCAGGTATTCTCACAGAATTTTGCACTCAGATTTTCTTTTCTCATGACCAACTGAACAGAGCAGTAAGAGACTCTGGTCTGCAATATAACTTATTTAGGAAGAAAAGAATAAAAAGTAGTACAGCATTATCATAACACATCTAACTGGAAAAGCTGCAAAAACACTGATCTGAGAACCAACATAATAGTCAATGAATTCTTGAATTCATGCAAAGATAGAAAAATACCTGCCTCAAGATTGGCAGCAAACTCCCCAGAGCCCTCATCTAACTCCTCTTTGAGTATGTGATGCCTACACCGTATGATTTATTCACATACATATCTACATTTCGCCAGCACAGTAGCAGATTGCTTCAGCTGAATGCATACCTATGCTGTAGAAGCCAATCAGGTAGGAGGTTGATCAAGCATCTTTTGCTTAGTGGTTGAAGCCTGGCCAAGTCTCCACCATATGCCTAATCTCCTCCATGTGGCCTGTTCTGAAATCATCCCAGTGGTGGCCAAGGGATGAGCCGAGCTGAGAGGGAAAGTCTGCTCCCTTCCATCACTACCACAGGGCACAAGCTACTCATTTGCCTGGGCTCCACATGCTGAAATCATGCCACAGACTGCAATTATTGCCTCCTCCTGGCTTAATCTTTGCAATACCAAAGCTCCTTGTTAAAAACAAGAATACTGAAAAGCTCCATAGCTGAAATGGGTCCACAGTACAATAACCAGAAATGTAAATTCTTTTGAAAATTTGATTTATAATTGTTTTAACATAGTTCTCCTGACCAAATTGCCCATATGGAAAAAGGTAATGTAACCTCTGATTATGACCACAGAAGAACTGAAATTCTACTGCATGGATTTAATTGAAGTGGATGGTACATCTGAAGAGATTTTTTTTTTTCAGAATTCATAATGAAGGCATTAGAAGTTATTAAATATGAAAATTAATTGAGATTATTACTTTTTGGTAGGGTTATAGGGTTGAATAATCATTGCTAATATTTCCCTAATTTGCTGCAATAGTGGCTGTTGTGCCATACATATTTTTCAACTACAAATTTGGTTTTGACCAAAAGCTACCTCCAATTATTCAGTGTCTGCCTGAATACAACAATCAGAGAAATCAGTCTTCTGTGGGCAAACACTTTCTTGGCAAGTAAAAGCTATGTATTTCCCCATCTCAATTAGCTGCTGTTTAAAAATACCTCAGCAGTTTAATTGCAGTGAAATATGCAGTGACTTTGCATCTCTTCATAGTGCACTGATTTCAAGTTCTCAGATTCAAAGCCTGGGGAGTTGACTTTGCTAGCCTCTAAGCACCCACTGCATCTGCTAACTCACTTCTCTGTGCTGGACCAGGGGAGAGAACAGGAAGAGCAAGAGTGAAAAATCACATGGGTCAAAATAAAGCTCAGTTTAGTAAACTGAAGGAAAATAAAACCCCAAAGAATCATTAATTCCTCAAGCAGACCAATTACTCTCAAGCAACTGCTAAAACTTGGAAGTCACACCTCATTCTTTCTTCCTCTACCCCAATTTTTTTATACATGATGTTATATGGTATGGAATATACCTTTGGTCATTTAAGGTATATATTTCAATGTATATAAATACCTGAAGGGAGGGTGTAAAGAAGATGGAGCCAGGCTCTTTTCAGTGGTGCTCAGTATCAGGACCAGAGGCAATGGGCACACACTGAAACACAAGAGGCTGCCGCTGAACATGAAGAAACACTGTTTTACTGGGAGGGTGACTGAGCAATGGCACAGGTTTTCCAGAGAGGCTGTGGAGTCTCCCACTTTGGAGACTTCCCAAAAGACCATCTGGAAATGGTCCTGGGCAACCAGCATTATGTGGCCTCACTTGAGCAGGGGGGCCAGACCAGATGACCTCCAGAGATACCTTCCAACCCTTATGTGAATCTACAATTCCATGAGTATTTGCTATTTCCCAGCATGTCTTTTAAGTAATTGGATCAATTCCTTAATTGATCTTTGTATGAATGCATGTTAAAAAAAAAGAAATGCCCAAATTCACAGTGCTCATGGAAAAGTTTCAGACCACATGATTTCATACAGCATCTCTCCAAGCACTAGCCTGTGTATCATGATTTTTTTTGTACAGCAAAGCAATGACAAATATGTTCTGGAAATGTGTACTGATCTGAGGCAATGATATTGTTCACTGATCACTGCTTCACTCAGTATTTCCTACCTTGTCATTTTCCCATAAATTACCTGAGGATGGGCTCTATGTTAATGCACACATCAGTAGAAATCAACCATTTGCGTGAACCCATATAAAGAACATTGTACAAATGCTTTTGGCGCTATCATTAACGCAAATTGCAACCTTCCTAATATCAGTTCTTATTTACAGCTGACAGGATGGAGGAATTAGCCATGTGTAGAGTCATGCCTGATGTAAATCTTCATATTTAATGCTATTCTGAAAACATTTTCCAGCCAAACTATGCTGACCTGTGGCTCTGTTCCAGCATCGAATTCAAACAACAAACTAAAACATTGCCATAAAATAAATTGGAAGGACAGACTCTAACACAAATATTGAAGTGCCAATACATGGGAAAGAATAATTTGGACTATCATGCACTTAATGCACTGACCAGATTAGAAAATGTTATCTCCTGCTTATAGAAATATTTTTATAACATCACCAAATATAAGAGCAAGTAAAATAACAGGTTTCCTCTCATCCTTGTCATTACATGTATTAGGATATGAAACCACTTCCATCCCCGAAGTTGAATAACAAGCCAAGAACAAAATTTAGTCCCTGATGCTTGAAAGCCAAACTCCCATCAGAGATGATGAAAAGACAACTGGAAAATAAACAAGACTGTACTTCGTTACTTCATATCAAAAGCATAATGTTATCAACTGACAGCACCATTTTTGGGTGACCACAGGATGAGGGTGGCTGTGTTCACTACAGGAAACTGTTTTCTTCTGAAATGTGGCATAAAAATTGGAATGTACTGTTTTATGTTTTGCAATTCAATAATTCAGTTGTTCGTTAATAGTAATTCACTGTAAAATGCAGAACATAAAATAATTTGACCTGCACAAGTTGACTTTTTAAAACCATATTTTTTCAAACATTTGTTCTCTTCATCCTTACTCCCAACATTCAGTCATGCAGAAATAAATAGCTCGCACTCTCCTATACCATGTCATTGTAGGAGGCCAGCGGGTTGGCTCGTTGGTAGCGTTAGCTAAACAGTCATGAAAGGCGACGGCAATGATGATGACTGTATTAAATGCAGCATATGCACAGTAGGAAGTAGGCTGAGATCATAAATTCATTTTATTTTGATAGCTGAACAGCACACAGTAAAAAAATCATTTTCAGGCACTATTGTTTTTGGTGGGAACTGAAGTGGTCAGACCTGGATGACACACTCAGCATTCCAATGCTTTCAAGACTTCCTTTAGTAAAACCAATTGTATTATGAACCTTCAAACTTTATCTTCTTCAAAGACTTTGAATTAAATTGGCAAGTGCATTTAAATTAGGGTTAATACTTAAAGTGAACAGCTGCGCCTGGTTGAACCCTCTAGCGAAGTCACCTCTTAGCATTTGTTTGCTCTATTTTATTTGCACAATTTCACATCCAAGAGTGAAAATAGTACCAACCTCCAGGAGTATACAAGGAGATTTTTTTCAGTGCATCCCGAACCAGAACCCAGGAGTTCAATAGCTTTTTAAGGGGCTAATCCAATTTCAAACCCACTTTTGATTAGGACATATTCCTACAAGTGGCATGTGCCAGTGTAATAGTTTCATGTTGACCGGAGCAAATGTGAGTTTATTGCGCTGTAAAATTCCTATGGTGTTTTCTAGGAAACTGTAAAGCACTTAGTTCTACAATTCCACTGAATGAAAGCAACAGTGCAACTTCTTTTCCCCTCACAGCCCAGGACATGTGCAGACACTCAAAGCCATTTTGTTCCCTTTCTGACCTACAGCTTGCTCTGCATTTTTAAAGGGCTTAATTTTTAGAACTAAAAAATCCCATTAAAATCAATCAAAACCTGAAATCAACTTATACTGCAAATAAACTTTTCATTATTCTTATTTCAAGGAAGTTACACTAGATGCGATACAACTTCGAACTCTGAAGTACTTTCCAATTTTTCCAGCAGCATGAAGCTACTCAACAGTTTCTAATATTTCACATTTTTATCATCCTTCACCACCTCCATGCTTTCTAGAATCCTTCCACAGCACCTCAATTTCCTGAAACCTAGCTAATATTAGCACATTAGTTTCAACTAAACCAACTCCACTCTGAGAGCCAAGTAATTAAGCGCAACAACGATCCCTTTAGTATATTTTCATTGGCTGCCACAAGCCTTTCAGCTACCATATACAGAGTGATGTGGATTCTCCATCAACTCCTAAAAATGCACTAGATTAATCTCTTCCCAAGCGGCTTTTCAATTCCACCACCTCTCCACAGCACTGCTGATCTATAATTTCTTTATGTCCAGCTGCTCTGATCCACTCTTACTGCTCTTCAAACCCTTGCCCACCTTCTTTTGATAACTCTGAAAGCAATATGAAGAATGATGCAAAGCAGAGAGAAGCAGCATCTCAAAATTTCAGAGCTTGCAAAAATGACCAGTGCAAGCAATAAGTCTTCCACAAGTATTCATAAGGACTAGTTGGTTAGAAAGCAAGAAAGAGAGGAAGAAAGAATCATAGAATCACAGATTGGTCTGGGTTGGAAAGGACCTTGAGATCACCCAGTTCCAACCTCCTGCCATGGGCAGGGATGCCTCACACTAGACCATGTTACCCAAGGCTCTGTCCAACCTGGCCTTGAACACTGCCAGGGATGGAGCATTTACCACTTCTCTGGGCACTGTTCCAGGGCCACCACCCTCACAGTAAAGAAGTAATCAAAACACACAAAAGGATGGACTTAAAAAGAGAATGAAGGAAAAATAGGCAGACAAATTAAAAAAGCTAAAAATTAATTAAAACCAATAGTTTTCTTTAGTACTGAAGCTATACACTAAAAAGTGTATTTTTTTTATTTGCATTTTCTTCTTTCTGAAGTTACTATTTAAATGCTCAAGTCTAGTTGAAAATTTCCAGTGTGTATTGTGAATTCTCCTGATCGCCTTTATTACCTATTTTGGGGAATAAATAAATCTTAGAAATATTTGAACAAGTGTTACTAATATATTATGTATATAAAAAAGTAGTATTTTGATTGGTTTGAAAACCTTATTGATAGTAAAACATATGAATGAACCATAGCAGCAATGTGTAAGGTGAAAAACATGAAATAAATGTTAAGGTTTAATGCATAGAAAGAACATCACCCAACAACAGAGCACTTCCCTTAAATGTTAAAATGGCCTATTTGCGTAAAAATCTATATCCCAGTAAAACTCAATCACCAGAAACAAACAAGAATTTTGCTGTTGAAAATCCAGGGATTGCAATTTGTATTTAAATTTGATACCAGTTTTTTGTAGGTTAGGCTTTTTATTAGAGAGCAATAATATTGCATTTTTCATCAAAATACAGTAAAACCACAAAAATGACAAGTGTAGTCAGTAATATAGGAAGAACATGGGAAAGTTCCTGTGCAGCATTCATTATAAACCTCTTCATCACAGACTCGGGCCAAGTGTGGGCTGCTACTGCAGTCCTGCATACGTGCAGGTTCACATATCCCCTCTGGCCATCAGTGGTGACACCAGATTTGACATACTTTCATCATATTACTTTTATATTAGATAATACACAGCAAAACAGAGCCCTGCCTTTTCCAGAATGACAGTAATGCCAATCATCACCATTCCTTGAGTTCCTCTTTAAATAATAAATAATCCCTCTAAGTGGATTATTGAAAAGCCAGAGAGAAACAGAAGAGGTAGCATGCTGTAACTTCCCTTCAACTTCAAAGAAACTTATTTCTTATTAATTACAGATTTTACCCTTTGATACAGACCTAGGCAAACTATTGCTTACCTGTCTTGGATGAATTATTATACTAGGAATACACTTGCAAGATGTTCTATGACTTGCAAACATGCTTCTCCTTTAGTTTGTAGGATCGTGAGTGATTTACTAAAAGCTTCTGCAACGTGAAATACATTCTTCCGACAAGAATTATACCTTTGTTTCCATTCTAAGCCATTGTCATGGTTTAAGCCCCTCAATAACTCAACGCAGTTGCTCTCTCCCTCACTTTCCCTTCTTTCTTCCCCCAGTCCCGGGGGGATGGGGAGGAGAATTAAAAGAATGTAACTCCCATGGGTTGAGATAAGAACAGTTTAGTAACTAAGGTATAACACAAATCACTAGCTGCTACCACCAGTAATAATACAAGAGAAATACAAGGAAAGAGAATACAACTGCTCACCACCCAATATCAACCCGACAACTGCAGCAAACCCCCACCCTTCCGGGTCTCTGCCCTCCGGCTTTACATCCTGGGCATGACGTGCTGTGGTATGGAATAACCTCTTTGGTCAGTTTGGGTCAGGTGTCCTGTCTCTGCTTCCTCCCGGCTCCCCCTCCTCCCTGGCAGAGCATGAGGCTCGGAAAGTCCTTGGTCAAACCAAAACATTGCCAAGCAGTAACTGAAAACACTGGTGTTATCAGCACTGCTCCCAGGCCCAAAATCAAAAACACAGCGCTGCACCAGCTACCAAGGAGAAAAATGACTGCTACTGCTGAACCCATGACAGCCATTTGCACATAAAAGATAGGACGCACTCAACCATGTATGCCATTTACTTTCAGTTAGTCCTGCTACACAATGCAAGGATGTCTTCTATGGCTTTAGAGAGGGTATGTATCACCATTCAGCAACGCTGAACAGAGCTAAGGGCTCCCAGTGTTCCCCATAGTCCTGATCCCAAGGCATGCAAGTCCCAGGAGTCCTCACTGCAAAGAAAGGGTACTTTCTGGAGTGCTTTGCCACTTTGGCCTTTCTCTATTTCCCATTGGAGAATCTATCATATAACTCCCTGTCTACCCATGTCCATCCATTTAACTTGGAAGGGTATCTAGACATGCAGCAAATAGGGTGGTCAGGTTACTCAGGGCATACATACCCAGGCTGTACTTGGAGATCAAGGCTCTGAGGAGCAGTGCAAATTGTTTCTCCCCTGAGCTGGATACCCAGCATTACTCTCCCTTAGCTCCCAAACCACTCAAACCTAGAGCCACACGTCTGGAATTTGAAAAGTATTCATTCTTATTGAAACCAAAATACTCGATGAATCAGAGCACATCTTAATATTTCTAAGAGAGTGAGGGAGACTTAGGAACATAAAAAAATGACAACTTGAAAATGCCACTGTTTTTACTGATGAAATACAGAGGTATTAGGAATAAAAGAACAGCTAAAAAGATGCTCATCAGTCCATGCTGATGAAATGTCATTAATAAGCAGTCATAATACAGGAAATAGGACTTCAGTAAGGTCCATGTCGCTGCTATTATTGTTACACTGCAATTGATCTGAGAGAAATCTCAAAGAATATCCTGAAGTAGGAGAGAAATTATTTCACATTATTTTGATTGTGCTCAGCTTATTTATTCATCAGTTTGTCAGCAGGAAAGCATTGCTATTTTTCAGTCTTTGACAAAGAAGAGGAGCTACCCTATTAGCACTCCTCAGTCATAACTCCAAGCAAGGAATACAAAGTTTGGGAGACAAAGAAACCTGTAATAGACTGAATTGAATGGAATTTTACGTGTGTGTGTGCGTGTGTGTGTGTGTGTGTGTGGGGGGTGTCTCTTAAAATATAGATAGTGAGTTTCTGATTAAAAGGTATATAATAAAAGGATTACTGAAGTGAGCATGACATTTAAAAAACAATTCGAACTCTTTCTCTAAGCATTAGTTGCATTACTTTGAATAACAATGAATCTTGACAACAGTAATGCTATAAATGTTGGAATTGCTTATTATTTTTCTTGTGTTCACTGGAATCCATACACAATCCAAATCACCAAGAGGCCACAGAGGATGCTGAGTGATTTGACATAATAGGTAACTGGATTATCTGTCTTTTGTCCAGGTGTTTCTATACAACACAAAACCTGCCTGCAAGTCCAAAGTAGACACTGACACTAGGATGCTGCATGCAAACATGGAACCATTACCTATGCACTTCTCACTGATAGTATCTGTGTAAATTCACTTGCTCCACTTCAATAATGAACCAAGTGGATCTTAGAAGTTCTGTGGGTAAAACCTTATCAGAGAAAAAAGACCTACTTTGGCCTTTAGCAGACTTTCAGTTACCACTCATTATCCTTCTTTGGTTTTGTTGTGTTCACAAAGTTTGCTGCGTTCATATTTGCTGGTGCTACAGATTTATTGTCCTTGAACATGATTGTGAATGGACTTGGCCATCAGGCCACAAATCAAGGTGCAGTACCAATTATAGCAAGAATTAGGATGCTTTTGCTTCAGTGAAATGAAGCTTGCTCTCTGCTTAGCACAGTAAATGATCTGCATTGATCATGACGTTGTAGTCAGCAACCCTCTCAATTCCTTGGGACCGCTATATTCAAACACACTGCACAGAAATCTTTAACCAAACAAAACCAAACCCCCAATCCAAACAAACCAAAAACTCTCGTTACTTCCAATTACCCAACATGTGGAGATTCTGTTTAGACAATTCTAGGTCTGTGGGTGAAGAACTGGCATACTGGTGCAGAGAAGCATCATGGATAAATTATCTTACAGGTCTGACATATTTTTTAGTCTCCTTTGAACTTCAGATTTTCTGAGAACGAAATTGGTTCAGTATCTCTTCCAAACATTCCTCCTGCCTGACACACTGCTTTGCAAAAGTATGATGAAAACGCAGTCCATGCCACTGGGGACAGATGATTAGAAATAAAAGCAGCTTTGATCTGTTATTCCTGTGTCATTCAGGACTAACACCACTGTAAATACTATTCAGGTTTTTTAAAAGTGTGTATGAAATAAGAATATGCTACAAATACCAGAGGTAGAGACACAATAAAACATCGAAGAAGAATGAGTAAAGGGGAAAGAGAAAACACATAAAAAGGACTTCTGAGGTGGACTACTGTTAGCAGGAGGCAGATTACTAGTTCTGAATGCAATGGGAGACAAGATTCCATGTAATAGTATAGCATGTTCCAAGACGCAAATATTTTTGTGGATATAATTTTAGCTTGGTACAACACATACATTATGCTATATGTATTATTCATCTACACAAGTGCTTTGCTAAGCATGTCATTTTAAAAATAGCTTGACAAATATTAAATACGTCTTGAATTTATCCCCATGATCTTAATAAAGCTGGGTTAAACCTCACTATTAGCTGTGGAGCATGTTTGTTGACTACCAAAACAGTGCAGCTATTTTTGTGAAGCTGTATTGGGGTAGGCTTCCAGTAAAAAGTAATATAATGGCTCTTTTCTCGAGTAACTGAGACTGCAGCATGCACTAACCAGCTGCCACTTTCTGAAACTCAGACTTCAGCAGCTAAGTTGGTAACTGATGCCAAATCCTTAGCTGCTGCTTCTGAAATGCTGGACTGCATTTCAACCTTTGTGTCTTTTTAGCAGCTCTATCTGCATCATTGCCCTGGCCAAGGAACACCTGGATTTGAAGTTTAATTTCCACCATTACATATGGCAAGCATATTTTCATTTTTATTCTTTCAATCTGCAGATTCATTTTTCATAGAATCACAGAATAGAATAGTTAGGATTGGAAAGGACTTTGAGATCATCTAGTTCTAACCCCCCTTACATGGGCAGGGACACCATTTTCCACAAAATTTGATAGTTGGTATTTTATTCCTATTCCTATTAATCAAGGGAAATCTCTTTCCTACTCCCTATTCCAAGAATCTAATGAAGGGATCATGAATCATTTTTGCTGGCAACACAAATTCCTTGAAATAGAAGCTACTGTCTCTATGCCTTTTTTCATTACAATATGAGAAAATCAGACATTAATTAGTTTTTTCATCTTCTCACATTGAGCAAACCATACCAATTATTTCAAAAGATACATTGAACAGGATCTTAATGATCGCTTCTTCTTTAGAAGAAATTACTCAACATCTGGAGGTCAACTCCTTCTGTATAAATAGTTACAGGCATATAGATTTCCACAAAGAAATCTGTAGGTACATATGGCTTATGCCACAAGCACACACAGGCATAAAAAACTCAAGAGGATAACACACTCTCCTCCCCCAGATTATAAAGGCAATGATGCTACGTGAAACTGATTTAAAATTATTTGGCTCTTCCTTCCTAATCCCTTCAACCTTTAGTAAAGCTCTGTCCTCATACACACTCAGGCTATGTTAGCTGGTCTGAGCGACATTGTTTTAACATCAGCAAATGCATCTGGGCAAAGCAAGAAATCACTGAAGGCGACTCATGGAAAAAATGGGGTATGCTATAATGAAAATGGGGAAAAGCAGGGAAAATTAATGCAGAATTATTCACCAGGTGAAAAGGGGAAACCATTTCAGGAACTTGGTTTCAGTGAAAACTCAGAAAAAGCATTTTAATAGACTGATTTGATAAATAAGACGCAGGTGAAAGTGAAATTCTTGTCAAGACATGCAATGACATATCAATCTAGACCCATTCTGTTTGAGAAATTAGCAAGCTAATCTGTTTTGGTCATTTATGAAGAAAGATGACTTTCCCCAGAACAACCTGGGTTCATGGAGAAACAATGCTTGTGAGTGTTCTGTGAAAACAATAACCATGAATGGTTTTAAACGGTTCTATAAAACAAGGTTCAGTACAAACAGAAAAGGCAATTATTGCCTTCCTCTAGTTTCTTCCTAAGAAATAAAGACAGTGAATCTTTTCCCATAATAAGCAGAGCACAGTCACTGAGTGGGTCTGAGAAACAACCAGTCTGGAGTATTCTGCTACAACTGCAAACTTAAAACTCAAAGGTATCACTTTTACTTAAAAAGGCATAGCAAAGAAACCAGGACTCACCACACTGCAATTACACCTTCCTTAGAGGATTTCTAATGTTCACAAAGCTCTTATCAGCTGTTACTATTACTAACAAAACAACATGCAGCCATTTACATTTAGCGCTACTGGATTAAGTCTAATTCCTACACAATAGCAAAGACAGCTTGGAAAATTAGAGAAACAAGTTCACCGGCTAAAAGAATGACGAAGTGAAACTAAGAGATTCCGTGATCACAGAATCAGAAAATATCAAAGGAATAGTTTAGAGACAAGTAAAGGTGCAGCGTGAAACCAAGACATGAGAGAAGGGTGTATTAATCATCAAGTGAAAAAAAAGACCTCTTAATTAACCATTTATCTATCTAACAATTAGCTAGGAGGGTTGCTACGTATTTAATGAGAAACATTTAACCTATGACTTTATGTCTGCTTCACTTCTATGGCAACATGACAATGACTAAGGAAAAAGGAATCTCTGAAAGCTGTTGGTTTCCCCTTCTAGGACATAAATATGTACATCAGAGCAGAGCAAGGACATTGTTCTTGCTACCCTTCTGCTTGAAAAAAATCACTAGAAGTTGAAATCAGCTTTTCTAGAACACTGACAAAGAAGAAGGGACCAATCATTAAGTTTCTTTGAGGCTGGACGAGATACATGAAAGCTTAAGGCATATTTTCTGACAGAATATTGAGAAAGGGAATGCTGAAGCCTAAGCAAGTTTTGGAGCAGCTTCCATTTATCACTGTAGGACTGCAGAAATCCCATCCCTCTCAGGCTCTTTTAGAAAACTCTTCTTAAGCAGGAATTACACTTATAACTGGCACTCTAGATCAGTTAATGTCTAGTGATGTGAAAATTAACATATTAAGTTCTGATTTGGATGGATCCTTAGGAAAAATACCATATTGCTATTTTTGGTTTTATCTCAGTTTACCCATAGATCTTATTTACTACTGGTATTACAATTGCTTTACTGTAACTAAAACAACCAAACAGCAAATGAAGTTATCTATTTCACCTGTTAAACTCCCGAATTCATGATGCTGCTGTCTCATTTCCTTCCAAGACAAACAGGCATGAAACACTAACTCATGCACTGCAGTATCTCTGCTTTATGCTTTTCATATGCTGCCTGCAGGCACAGTGAATAGGAATAAAAATTGGAACACAACACCAAGAGCTCTTATTCTGCTCTCTGTGTCTATGCTTTTAGCTCCCACATTCTGATTATTTGTTACAGCTCCTACAGCTCTGGGAAATGACAGACTCACAGATATTGTGAACACAGCAGCCTGCCTCCCTTCAGGGCCTCAATTCCCAGGGCGAAGGGAAGAATGGCAGAACCAGCATGCTGTTCCCTCCCCACTGCAGAGGCTGAGATCAGTGGCCCATGGAGAATTTCATACTGAGGAAGTCACAAGCAAGTGTTATTAGGAAGTCTAATGACAACCCTGGATGAAGATACATAATTTTATTCACTAACATTGTGCATTCTAGGAGTATACTGTATTACTGTCCTCTACATCACTTCACTTCTTAACAGCAAAAAAGGGAAGCTTCTTCCCATAAAAGCAAAGTGGTTCTATATCCTTCATTGCCTCTTTCCCTCTTGTCAACCAGTGGACACAAAAGAACTTACTTCTACCTCAAGTCCCTGTCTGCAAATGAGGAAAATGACCTGTCATTTCCATACCGAACGGAAAATGCATGGGCATCAAGAACTAGGAAAACAGCTATCTTTCTGCATATCCTCAGGACCAAACATATTATTAGCTTCTCAAAATGAAAGTTTCCAATGAAACAAGAAGAAGAAAGGATATGAGAAATGTAAATGTAAAAGAGCAAAACAAAACAAAAAGTCTGGTGTTGTGTTTTATTTGGTTCTCCCCCCTTCAAATTTCCATATACGTGTATGCTATTATTAAGTTGCAATTATAATTCACGGGCTTATGATTTCAGTCATTTATTAACAGTAATAGTTACTTAGATTGCCAAGATGAAGCCTCTATCGTGCTAATAATTGCATATTTGCACAAGAATTCCTGTTCTAAAAAACATATCTAATTAGACAATATAGACAACAAAAATCATCAGACTCATGTTGAGTGAACTGGAAAAAACCAGAAAAATGCAAACTAAATAAAGTCATAGAGGAAACTGTATCAGCCAGGAACTGAACAGAGATCTCCTCAGTATGTAGTTAATTGACATAAAGACTACGAGACAACTGCAGGCTCCCTGCTTGAAAACGGCTTCCCCAGGAATCTCCAGTGTTCTTCTTACTTTATTGGGTTTTGTGAGACACCAGTAGAGATGTGTGGTTTTGCGCTTGCTTTCTTTCTTCCCACCAAGCTATCCTAACTAATTTTGCCTTTCTGATGATAGTCTGACACATTAAAGAAGCAGAATCTAACACCGTGTCTAACTGATGAGCTTCCTATGAACATTCTCTCCAGCTCCATCCCCAAGGAAATTCACCCTCTGAATACCTGCCCAAAGATACATCAATAGACTACTTTTCTGAAGAATACGCAAGCAGGGAGCTTGTACCCATCAGCAGAATCTAATCACAATGCTTCTAGTTATGAACATGATTCAGGATCCTATCTATACATTAAGGCCCAAGAAAGAAGAAATAATTTTCCACTTTGCAGAGTCTCTGTGCTACGCTAAATTAAGCAAAATAATAGCAACAGAGACAAACCATGCATTAGGAATAGCTCAAAAACAGCAGGGAGGAGGGAGCAGAGTAACAAGCATTACAGTATCTATTAACTAACAGAATGCTTATGGAAATAAGGATAAGATACACATGCATTTCAAATGAAACCTTATCTATAGCACCATAAGAAAATATAGCAAAATAAATTCATCAGGGGAAGCGGCTTAAAGCATAACTCTGAAAGCATCCAGCCATTAGTTTCATCTGAAGTGCATTTGATTTCTTTTATCACAATGAACTCATTTCACAATCACAAAAATATATTCTATATTCCCACTTATAACTGTGCCTTCATTAAGTCCAATGTCAAATGCTATCATACTCAATTAGAGCATAAATATAGGTGCATATTAAAAGAGTTTCTAAACCCAAATTCCTTCTTCATGTGCTCTTTTACTGATTCTGGAACAACTAATATTTTTGTCTTCAACAGTTACAGGTAAGACTTGTTGAGGGGGCACATATAGCACTCAGTACTAGGCCTGTTCTCTTCCAGTAAAGCAACACAGCGAAAGCAGAAACATATAATGAATCTACTCGTAGGTAATCACAGATTTCTCACACAACTGCATCACTGACAATGTCAATCTCTACAACATGTAAAGCATCTGATTACCAAAAATATTCTGTGTTTAAGAAACTGTTTCAGAGATATTAGTGGGAAAATTCCAACGCTTATTCAACCAGTGTTCTTGCTGACTGTAGTGTATGAAAACTGACAACCAGAAAACCAGGATGAAGTTCAAAGCAATCTTTCAATGCCTCTATTGATTAAACTTTCAAAGCTTCCCTGCTTACCAAAAGCTTCCTGCTTTGCAAAGCAACAGATCTGAGACATTTGTGGTGCAACAGAACTCATTTTAGTAGTAAGCAAATAGGCAAAATTTCCTAAGAAAGTATTTTCAATTATTTACCTCTTTGTGAAATTCAGTGAAGGAGAACAAAGAAATATGTTGACTTAATGGACTGGTCTAACAGCAGTACCTGATGAACTGCTCAATTAAAGTTCTTTAATACTGTTTTTAATTGATACTCCATTCTCAGCCTACCTGGTGTATTCAGCAACCGGGACATCTTGCAAGAATAGGAGATGAACTGCTCACAGTATTCAGCACTACTGGTAATGGCAGAAATCTGGTCCATCGTTGCACTGTAGTTGAGCTGCAGTACAGATAACTGTACTCCCACGGAAGTCTGCATTGGCAGATCATGGTACACAGTTGTCCATACTTTATCCTCTGAAAAAGAGAGGAAAAAGACAAGGATTGGTGAAAAACGGACAGTGGAACTGAGTCAAATAAATCCAGACCTTCAACAGAAGATAAAAATGTCCTACAAGGTAGTAGGGAAAAAGGGTATTGCATGTGGAAAGTCATCATAAGAGAGTACAGTTCCAGAAACCAGATGACAGGAAGAAACCCTGATCACCTTTGTAGTTTTGACAGCCAATATATAGTGTGAGGTGATTTCCTTGAACAACTGACGCTAACAGTGACATGTGGTACTAATAAGGACTAGCTTTAATCAGAAATTGATTAGAAGGACACAAGGCTAATGCACTAAAGATGAGCTGGAGATTGACATTGCTTTGCAGTACTGTAACAACAGGGATGCACCATTCTCTGATTGCACCATTTATTGATTAATACTGAAAATATTGCAGATTATCAAGGTTTCCACACTTCTAACTCCAGGTGTGTTCCTAGGGTAAACCAAAATTAATGCTTATTGAGACTTGAATATTTTACAATAGCAGCAACAGATGACCTCATTGATTGCGATATGGCTATCAACATAAGATACAACAGCAGTAGGAGACAATGGAAACAGGGCTTCTGTTTAGTTGTGAATAATCAAAAGGAAAGGGGAAGGACAACCTTATTCTGCTGATAAGAAGCACAGCAGCACCAGCTGAATCTCAACACTTCCCACAGCCTCATGCACATGCAAAAAACTGTGCAATACCCAGCCCACAACAGACCCTGTATTCACTGCATTGCTTTAAACTACCAAACAGCAAATCTCTAGAAGTGTTACTACCATTTGTCAGTAGACACCAGAGGAGATTCAAGGTAACGCACCATAGTAACGAAAGAACACGCTCCACACTCCTTTTGTTGGAGGATTTGTGGGAGTTGCAAGGTAGTTTAGAAAGGAAATGAAGGCACAGAAATTTTCCTGTTACAGACCAAGCATTACTTTTTCTTAGACAGACATTCCACAGAACCAAAACAAAAGGAAAAAAAAATATCTGAGAAAGAGTTTCAGAATTAGAACAGTGAAGATTCAGCTACTGTTAGAGATAACTTTTTTCCTGTAACAGTACTATTCTATCATTTGGGTGTGAAGAACTTTTAAATTCAAGTTGACTAGCTACCAGTGTAAGCAAGCATGGTTTCAGCTGATACTACTCACATTGTCCACCTCAAAATAGCCCAGCACTGAAATGGGTTAATCCTCCTTTATAAATAAAACACTGAAATTTTTCTTTTTTTCTATAATCATCCTTAAACAGATGACCACAGAGCGCCCATGAAGCGCAGCAGGTTTTGTCACTGATATTTATCATGCATAGATCTTTCACATTTTAAGTTGTTTCTCTTTCTCTTTTAGCTATTCTTTCTGCTGTTATAAATACTTCTACTACTGAGGGCCAAGCCAAGGAAATGTTTCCTTGAATAGGAAATGCATAATTTTAAGAAACATCTAAGAGTCTATCCTAGTGCCTCGAACTGCTTGTTAAAAAGTCCTATTTTCCAGATGAGCCAGCCAGGCCTTTGCCCCAGATGGTTCAGCTGTTTCTGTACAGCCACACCACTGACCACAGCCATCCCTCCATAGATGAGGAAATGAAAACATGCCATGCTGCTAACTTTGCAAAAACAGATTCTCCAGGGGAATCATCTGGCAGTCTCAAAGAATACTAATTCACCTGACAGATGTGCCTTACAGCAATAAAACCCATAAAACGCAGGATATAGCAGTACTTTTTCAACTCATCTATCTAAATCTCATGCCTGTTCATGCACATCTCTGGGTCATCCCAAAACCTGTGGCCTGATATAGTGTGGTTCACTACCTTAACTACATAAAAGTACTTTCATAAACGAAGGCATACTCAGGAGTACTTCAGTGCTTCTTCACAAAGTTCACAGCAAAGAGAATACACACACTGATGAGTTCTGGGTGTGAGCCGGAGTAAAGTTACCTTTCCATGCCACAATTATTCTTATCTCCAAGACTCCGTACTCCACCCTATTTTCCAGTCTTAATTTTCACTGCGTTATTTTGGATTACAAGGAGTCATGTGTACGCATGTGTTTGTAACTGATACAGTGCAATTCTTTCTAATCAAATGTTCAGAGATAAGGTAAGCAGAGCAGACAACTCCTCCACAGGGAGTACACATCACTAACCAAATGAGATGAAATTCAGCAGGTGATGCAAGATGGTTATTACGCTAACATTCACCTCTTTAGTCCAAAGCTCTGCATCAAACAATACTATCCTTGCACTAAGAAAGAGATAATTTTTACAAAAAAGGGAGGGGAAAGAAAGAAGTGGTGTTCCTACTGCTGTATGGCTTTAATCCCACTCCCAGGTACCAAGGAAAAAAAATCATAATTGTCACCTGCCACATTACACAGAGAACATAACACAGTTTCGGTAAAAGCCTCAGATGGAAGTTTACTACAGATTCATTTACAAGAAAGGACTGATTATACAGTCCCTGACAGAAATGTCTCACTTTTGGCAGAAAACACTGGACATGTAAGAACTCTCATGTGTTAGTACAGCATGCATTATGCCAGTTAGTCTGATCTGGAATGAGAAAAAAACCTCCTGGATTAGCCATTAAGAAGCCATAGGAATGTTATTAACAATAGCAGCTGTGTTCAGCATTATGTCTGTGAAGGGTGCTCCTTTTGGATACTGGATTCTATTCAATGCAGCCTTGACACTTCCCCTCTCAGTGAGGGAGTTTCAGGTTTTAGCATTGCACACCATATGAAAGAAGACAGAAACACCTTTATGTCAGTCAAACACATCCCCTGAACCACTTCAAGATCTTCCTGCTGAAGTGTAAGTACTACTAATAGAGAAAAGATGGTTACACCTTGCAAAGAATCTTTTTATAAATATACATACATGTGCATAAAGTCAAGAAGGGTTTCTAGAAAAGCATCTCAAACTCTTCCTGCTGTCTAGAAGATGATGGGAGATTGGTTAGGGTATACCTGACCAGCTATCAGAAGGAAACCTAGCTCCCACTACACCTCCATCCTAACTTGTTTACAGACTGGCTCAAATGACTCATCACAGAATCATAGAATGATCTGGGTTGGAAAGGACCTTAAGATCATCCAGTTCCAATCCCCTGCCATGGGCAGGGATACCTCACGCTAGACCATCTCAGCAAAGGCTCTGTCCAACCTGACTGATGAGCACTTGATTGTAGTAAGGAAGAATTTACCGGCTTACCAGGGCACAGGGCACTTCCACTGGCAAGCCTGAAATCAGTTTTGTCAGACACATACAGGATAATAAGCAAGGGACGCACAGAGGCTGCCAGTTCTTTGACATTCAGCGAACTGGCTCATCCAAAATCTGCAAGATGGAAGGCGTGTGCCTGGAGTGTGGAGGAAAAGTTGTAGCTGATGTAAAGGAAGGAAGGAAGCTCCTTGTCTGGGTGGGGGATTTCACACTCTTCACACATTTTTCTGATATAACTAAAAAGCTCTGCCATGATGCATGGACTGAGAAATCTGGAATGACAGGGTCTTCCCTCAGCCAGAAAAACACATGGAGAGTGTAACATCAACACAGCTGAAAACTCGCTTCCCCTTACTACCGAGAGCAGACTCCTGCATCTCATACAGTTATACCACTGGGAACAGCCTTAAGATGTATGGAAGGACTTAAAGCAGAAAGCTGCCAGGCAAGAATCTCAACCTTGTGTTGTGTGCTGATTACAAACTTCTAGCTTGATAATAATGCTAACTTCTCAAAACTGCTTGTTACCTGAGACTATTCTTCAGAAAGACTTAATTAGTAACCTGCTTGAAGCCATCTTCCCTAAAAGAAAAGCTAACACAGGTAATTCATACTATCTCTAAACCTGTATCATCACCTTTTATAGAATCATTCCCATGTACCTGAGAAATGAATGTAGTAGTCATAGTTAATGTAGCAAAATCTGTAAGAAGAGCTTCCTCCCAGTTTCTGTCAATAGTACACAGAAGTCTTATTTAAGGTACACATAAGTGAAAAATCTATCCTAGCTAACCGTAACGTGATATATATTCCTGGCAATTACTGTCACCGCAGCCTGGCAGTGTTCAAGGCCAGGCTACACAGAGCCTTGGACAACATGGTCTAGTGTGAGGTGACCCTGCCCAAGGCAGGGGTTGGAACTAGGTGACCTTAAGGTCCTTTCCAACCCAACCTTTTCTGTGATTTTATGATTCCCCTAATACACTGACAATTATTTTAAGATACCATAACACATGGCTACTTCTAACAAGTGTTTAGAGACAATTTGTTGTCCATCAGAGCTGTGTATATGACTTCCATACAGCCAAACACACCTATAAGAAGCAGACAGCATTTAATTACAATACTGTTGAATAGCATCTTATATAAAATAGTCTATATGCTTACAACTTTTTTCATTAAAAACTATACTAAAATGAATACATGTTGAGATGAGTTAATTTAAGGCTAATATGGTATTCTCATAATATGTCTTTCTTGCAGACACATTAACAGGAAGTTAAAACCTAGTGTTTAAATGGAGTCTAAATATGTTTTGAATTACAAAAATGCAGAAATACAACAGAGAAGGGCCATGGAATTTTGGCAAAAGACAGGGGAGTCAAACAAAAAAGTACATAGTGAAAATCGTCCTGTTACTGTACAATTTGTGCTTATGGTCAATCTTACATCATGAGGCCATGCAACCCAGGAGGCTTCTCAATTGTGATGTAGTTTAAGGAGCTAGGCTGGATAGTAATACTTTGTTTTGAAATCGTAACAATATTGATATGACAAGAGTTACCTGACTGGCTGACCTGACTTAAGAATAGATTATACAGTCATAATTAGGTAAAGCATCATTGCTAATTGGATTAACTGGATTCAGCTTTTGCCCAAAATTAATCCTATGCACAGATTTCAATTAATTCCAGATACACTGAAAGTTGGAGCATTTGCATTATTCCATTATTAATTTATTCCAAGACAGACTGATTTTTAAAAAGATCATTTAAAGCCCCAAACACTTTTTAGCCCTATTGCAAGAAAATTATTTACTTGTGAAGTCTTAGAAAAAGAATTCTGCCACTGAGACGAGTGTGATAAATTTGGAATGGATCCATTATACTTTCCTTATAAACAATATTGTTGAACACTAGTTTTAGGTGGAGAACAGAATTTAATCTTTTGTAGCAAGATGAACCAGGAAAGTAACGCATACATTAGGCTGGCACTGGCTTTCCCACTGGAGGATGGAGCACCAACACAAGCTAAATGCTACATATCAGGAAGATAAGGCTCTCCCAGATGAGCACTTCTTCATTCAGATGTATTTGGTGTCTTAGCTCTTTTTTAATGTTACATAGGTATCCCAGTTGTACAGGAAAACAGATATGAAAAATGGTTCTTCCATTATTTTGTTTCTAGCAGTGAAGAGGAAGACTGTCCTTGAATAGAATCCAGAAAACCAGTAGCCATAGATTCTCAACAGAATTCATAATGGTTTTCACTAGGAGGAATCTAATTAGATCCAAACTGCTATGACATTTGATAGAATTATAAAGCAAATAGGCTCCCTGTAATTTAGTCTGACCATTACTCTATGGAAGCACTTCATCTCCCACAAATAGAAGCTAAATTTTTTAATCTCACTATAAGAATTACTTTAAAAACCCCCAAAACCAAAATGACCGCCTGTTCCCTCAAAAGCAAATGGAAGTGCCATAATTTGTTGAAAACACCTTTCAATTGCAGTGAGTTAAGTACAGTCCTGCCTACTTACTGGCTATTCTTCACTAATAAAAAGTCAAATGGTTGACTTAGGAATTAATTAAATAATAATAATTATGAATGATTCACTATCAAAAAGTTAAATGAATTTTAAGATTCCCTTGACGATCAGCTATTCAAATGATTGAATCAAATACTAACATAAGTGGGTTTTCCTACTCCTTTGATGACTGTCATTATTCACAAGTATGAAAGGAAAGATCACAAGTGCACACCAATATTCACAAGTGTGCTCTGTTCATCAGCCACAGGCAAAACGGACAGGCTAGGAATTTTAACCCTCAAGCTGATGGCACTTCTTCTAGATGGCTGTTTCTTGATCACAACATAGTAATGGCTACTTATTTTTTGTACAAAATGTTGCTGGTTGACAATAGTTTGATCCCAAGTCTCTTTCTTGGCACATGTGCTTGGCATGAACTTGTAGGAAGACAAGCATGTGTAAGTAATCTATACTCATGACCAGCTTGACACTGCTGATACCTCTCTCCTCTGTGTCTTCTTTAAACAGTGTGTAGTTAGCATTCAGATCACATAGAAGAATAGGATAGTTAGCTGAAACATAAATGTAAGGCAATACCTATGACAAAGATCAGGGGAAACCATTTCAGAATATAAGAAAAATTATATCCAGCTCCATCTGCTGCTGGGTGCTCTGCATTTGTTGTTGAGAACTGATGCCTGTGGGCCTTACTGGATTTCTAACTACTGTTTGACAACTGCATTGCATCAACATTTAGGAACATGTTTCCCCTCACACATCAGCCTAGGGTTAGCTCTTTACTAGACATAATTTTTACCATCAGCAGTGCATTTGTCACTTCAAATTAGATTACTGCAATGTGTTCTACAATATGCTGCACTACAAATCACTCAAGACATCATACAAGAAAGCCCACGGAAAAGTGGCCTGCCTTCTAGGGAGGATAAATATCACAATTGTAATCACTTTGTATTATGAGCTCTCCGATTTTATTTTTGGTAAGAACATAACTGGTATTTCAATTTCTGGGAAATTGTGTGGGATTGTAGCACATCAGCCATTATCAGTGTGATTAAAATAAGCATTTTTTGAGGCAATGTTGTAGTCACAAGATGTGATACATACAACAGATGAGAAAAAAATTATAGCAGGCATATCTCTCTTCTCCCTCCTTCCCCCCTTTTGTTTTTGTATCTCTATATGAGTATATATATAAAAGTTTCAAATTATGTATATAGCAATTTGAAACTAATTCTGCTACAGACGTCACGGGAGCTAGAGGTGGTTTATAAAAATGAAGAATGTTGGTTTGATTGAAGTTAATGAGTGTTTTGACAATCTCGCCTGAGATTTGCAAACATCAATTCTGCAGTAAAGTGACTCTGGTGATATGAATTCTATTGCTCTCATCATACTAATGTACAAAGTAGGGTTTAGATCAGCAAAATCCAGATACATCCAGAAGAAAAAAAAACCCAAGAATAAATAAGTGTTCTTATGGACTGAATTTTACTGAAATCAAAGTCAGTGACTTTCTTAATCTATTTAGGTGAGGAATAGGATCAATCCGGAAGCATAATTCAAATCATTCCTGCAGTAATTTTCTCCTTCCACTATTACTTCCATTGTTTCTTCCTCAAGATAATAATGAACATTCAGATTTAATTACCAATTACTGATTGGCTGTTTTCCTTTATACTTACAGACATTGCCTCAAGAAGACAATGAATCTGTGCACTTCCCCTTGAATTTATGGAATCTCTTCCATAACTCAGCAATAAAAGTCTTATTTTGTGAACTTATTCTGATGTTGAATGACCTAACTTCATGATATTTTAAATCAATATGTAATAGATAAACCAGATGCTTTACAAGATAAAGAGGAAAGAAGTGACCCAAATAAAGTTTCCAGGGAACCAACTGCTATCAGAGAAGTAATAATGCAGCTCCAACGCAACTCAGTTGCATGTAGAAAGCTAATGCCAATAGTATCTTGAGAAACAGAATACAGATCACTCATGTCTTCAAAGAAAACACTGTTATGCTGAAAAACAGTGCCTGGGGGGTAAAAAAGCTTAAAACAGATTTGAGCCCTAATGTAGAAAATGATCTCATAAGGGTGTTAATAGAAACTAGAGTTTAAAAATCATCATGTATCAAAAGGAAAAAAAATGGGACGCGGCATAACCATATGAAGGAGGACTCGGATCATTTAAGTGCCTGGTCTAACAGATGGAAATAGCAGTTCAGTTTAGATTAAGGAACAGTAAAGTCAAGAACAAAGGACATAAAAGAATTAACAGTATGGTTGTATTCAGCACAGTGAACAGAGCATGGGCAAGGGCTGGAAATATTTTTCATGGTTCAGTAACTGAAGAATCAACAACTGATTCTACATTCTGAGGAGTGGCTTCATCTATAACCTGGTATCATACATCTGGAAAGAGCAAATGCATGTGTCTCCCTTAAAGTGTCTTTCAGTTTATTTTAGCCTATCATGGGAGCATATGCACTTAAAAGAAATTAACTATTATTTATGTTATTTTTTTACAAAACACCACTGAACAATTCTTCAGCTACAATCCTAAACAGGTGTTCCTACAATCACTGAATAAAGTATCAGTGTAAAAAAATAAATATATTGGAAAGGGTATCTTGAAGAAAGGGGTATTCAAAGCTTTCACTATGTGAGCTTGAACCTTAAGAAATCATTTTCTGAACTATCTTTACTGATACTCACATCAGTTTCCTGACTCCTGAAGAGGCATAAAGATGACTAATTGTCGTGGTTTAAGCCCCCCACCCACACAGTTTTCTCACTCACTCACTCACTCACTCACTCACTCACTCACTCACTCACTCACCTTCTTTTTTTCCCCCAGTCCCAGGGAGATTGGGAGAATTAAAAGAATGCAACTCACAGAGGTTGAGATAAGAACAGTTCAGTAACTAAGGTATAACACAAATCACTACTGCTACCACCAGTAATAATACAAGAGAAATACAAGGAAAGAGAATACAACTGCTCACCAAGCCCCACCCAGCCAGTGCACCCCCCAGCAGTGAACCCCCCAATACCAAAAACCTGACCATGCCGTGCACCCCCAGTCCACCACCACCACACCCTTCCGGGTCTCTGCCCTTCGGTTTCACATCCTGGACATGACGTGCTGTGGTATGGAATAACCTCTTTGGTCAGTTTGGGTCAGGCGTCCGGTCTCTGCTTCCTTCTGGGGCTTCCCCTCCTCCCTGGCATAGCATGAGGCTCAGAAAGTCCTTGATCAAACCAAAACACTGCCAAGCAGTAACTATAAACACTGGTGTTATCAGCACAGTTCCCAGGCACAAAATTAAAAACACAGTGCTGCACCAGCTACCAAGAAGGAGAAAAATTACTGCTTCTGCTGAACCCATGACACTAATGCAGGTCTCAACTTTTACCATTAACCAAACTTGAATCCATCAGCTTGAATTCTGGACATCCTCTTTACTGACCCAACTTTATTTTCTCAAGAATGATATCCTCCACTCTCTTCTCTCAGGTAACACTAACTCTTCATAGACAGAAAAGGAGTGCAGTGCACTACAGCAGCCTAATTAATATATCAGTACACTGAATGCTAGGCAGCCTCCTGAAGAGGCTGGTGCGAAGAATGAAAAAAAGAGATGTTTCCATTAGAGTACCCTGCTCTGTTTTCAAGAACATAGCTTCCTTTTGATACTGGCTTTTTTTGTTATTTGTAACTGAACACTGGGAAAGAGAAATCTGAGTAACTGCATTCCTAACCAATATTCTTTTTCATTTTGCTTTCAAAAGGTGTCTCTAGACTGGAAAAGTTACAGTTCAAAGTTGCAATTCACATTCTTGATAGTCTAATAATTTAATCATTATTCTCAAACAAACCAGCCACATTTAAACTCAGGAAACTTATCTGAGGATTGCCACATAAACTTAAGCATGTTTTCGTGAGGCACTGCCTAACTAAACAAATACCACAGTCATATACAGTTTAGTCTAACATCATATTTCTTGGCTTTTTGATATTTCAGTACTTATTAGAAAATTCAGAAAACACTGCAATTAATTGTAACAGGATAGACAGCAGAAGTTATGTTGTGACTTGGAGAATTGTGATGTCTTAAATGGCCTTATTTCTAATCCCTCAAATGAAGCATGACTAAAAACTCCACAGTACATCCCAGTGCTTTAGTGATTTAATTTATCATAAACTAGCTATGCATTATCTTAAAAACACATTCTAGGCAAAGCTTTTTAGTACACCTGTGGTTTGAAATGTTGCACAGAGCGACATTAGGAGAAAGGAAAAGCCAAGGAGACTTCATATTGAAGCCAGCACCTTCTATGAAGTCTGTTTAATTTTTTTTTCCCTTTCCTGAATGCTGTAATGTAGTTGTATCTCAATCTAAACCTAAGGTAGAAGGGAGAAAACACAACCTGCTATGCTAAATTATAGAAAAGGGAATAGCTTGGTCAGAAAGAACAGACAAGTATCCCACTCCTGAGTGGTGAAGGTCACAGACTGAATTCTTTCAATGAAAAAATTAAAAGCATACAAGATGAGGAATAAAGGTCATGGCAGACCAACTGACTGAAACTGTCAACCTCCTGAAATTCCTGAATGTGCAATTTTTCACTTCCTCATGACCAAAGGATGAGACCTTCCTTCTCAGGACCTACACAACCATCATTAAACCATGCAACCTGCAGGTGACACTACTTCCACCTGAAGGCATAGAGTGCTTCCATACAAATGATTATGTTAAGGAAACACAAATCAGTATCCAGGAGCTATACTTGCAGTACGCGCCCTGTGAATGTAGCACTCTACGTGTCATAGACTTCAAAGACAGTGCTGTGCAGAAACAACACTAAGAAAAAAAAAAAAGGTCTTTATACAATAGCATACACATGCTAAAAGTCTACATTCAAAGAACACTGAACGCACCAAAAAATGCAAGGCTAAAATACAGAAAGATCTAAGAATGTCCTAAAAATTGTAAAGTCTTTGCAATATGTAGAATTAGATGTGAACTGTCCAGTTTGCTTAAAACCCTGTTTTATTCCAGTCACTTGGCAGGTAAGTATTCAGCCATAAGGATGTGTTTTAAATAAATAAAAAAAGTAAAGATCCTTCTGTTTTCTGAACAAATGACCAAACCAACTGACCTACAACAGATAAAAACATAAACCACAACATTTTTAAAGACCTGAAAGGACAGACTCTTCTCAGAGAACTGAAAACCTCAGTGATCCACAGAGCTGGTCCAGAATTCAGGCTTGTCTTATTTGCTCAGGAAAACATACGCAATACTGACAATTGCACTATATGTCACTTCATTCAGGAATCTGAACAAGTAACTTAGAGACCACACGAAGCAGAAAATATTATTGAAAAGTGGAAAGCAAAGAGACGTAATATTGAGGAGTATTAAAATGTTAGTTCTAAATACATTAGATTCAAGGTGTTCAAACTGAGTTAATAGCAGACATTACAAGCAGTAACCAAAAACTTCAGTCTTATCAGCACTGTTCCCAGGCCGAAAGTCAAAACCACAGCGCTGCACCAGCTACCAAGATGAAGAAAAATGACTTCTACTGCTGAAGCCAGGACACCATGCTAATACAGACTGGAACCATAAGGACAGGGGAGGAAAGGAAGTAACCCTAAGGGATCTTTGGTAACATCTTTGTTCCAGCTACACTTTCAAGTATTATTATTTGATTTGAAAATAATAAGACCCGATTTTGAAAAACTGTCTAGGTTTGGCACTTAGTGTAGTACCAAAACCTGTAAGATTGATCAGCAACTTCTGCCTAGCAAGAAGGCTGAAACAGCAGCTCCTTTAATTGGATTCTTCTGTCCCTGATTTAATGAAAATTGTGGCTGCTGGGCTTTAGCATCTGCAGCACTCCCACTGCAGTGAAGTAGGTTGGCAATACATTTGGTCATTAAGTAGCATGTTTTTAATATTAACGTGATGGCTGTAGGAAAAATCTGTGACAATTATGGCAGAAGTGTCAGGCGGAAGAGCAGCAACCCCTCGGAGCTCCAGTAAGCAGTGGTGAAGATTGCTGAAGTCAGTGTCAGCTGTCCCCTCTGAATAGTAACGGTAATTACGTAGGTTGGTGTCTTTTCTTTTTAATTCCCATAGATTTGTCATTCCTAAGTAATCTGGTTCATGCAACAAGACACACAAGGAAGCACTGAATGTATGCCAGCACACAAAGCAAGTTCACAAGTAAAGCCTTTTGATAACAACTCCTGACCACAAATACGTGAGTCTACTCCATTTATATCTGCTCTAACAGAGATTCCCGTCACCTGAATAATCTCAGTTCAGCTTTTGATTAGCATTTAACTAACCATGTCAGCTTTGCAATTCTAACTCCCCCAACTTGTCTGCTGAGTAGTTTCTGCGGAATATCCAGGCCCCTCCAGAGAGGGGGCACTAATTCCTCTCCACAGACTATCACTAAGAAAAACCGAATCCAATTGAGAAACAATGGTCCTACATCTCTGATACAGTAATTCACAACATTGCCATTTCCAATTGTTTTGTGACAGCATTTTATCTTATTACTACTGACAAACATATTTAATTTTCTTTTATCACTACTGATGGGTTCATTCCACTGCAGTCACACAATACTGGTCTGTAAGAAAATCTACAGTGATTTCTACTTGTGATGCACAAGTGCATCCTGAAGTGGAAGTAAAAGAAGCCCGTGTCTCTGGAGAAACCTCTCAAGGTTTAGGGTACTGCTTTGGCAAAAACTATAATAATCATCTTTGGAAGTGAATAAATTATTCTCACTGATTTTCTTAAACTGCTTACTATTGAATTCTTTGGTGTGCGAGGAGTTAGTCTCATAAATCTCATCTAGAATAATGGAAGATCATTACCCTCAATAGTTCCCACTCAGGCAAGCATGGCCTGACATGTACTAGATAAAGCCAATATTTTCAGCCAAAAATAGCCAATATTTTCAATATTTTCTCTGAAAGCTTGGGTTTAGCAAACGGAAGAAACCCTGAAGCAGGAAGCATAAAAAGCATTTTAATTCTGGATGATAAACATGAACTCTAAACACAGTAAGAATAGACAGGGACACCCAACACGACATTGAAATACCTGGCTTCCAGTACATGGGTAGAAGGAGATCCTTACACTTAGGAGTTGAGACTGTAAACACAAGACCTGGTCTGTAGAATCTGCAGGTTTCCATTCCAAACCTCAAGGTCTGCTCATGGAAGCACTCTAGCTACAGTTGTTCCCTACCCACTGCACATGGTCTCACAGACCCCTTCCTTAGCTTTGGCCCCTGTTGGCTGGACTCTGCTCATTACACCATATAGAATGCTATCACTAGTTTTCTTTAACTTGTAAAAAATTTATTTCAATCATTCTTTACTTTCTGATACTATGGGGCAAGTGATAATCTCAATGGGTTGCAACCAACTCTGGTTACAGGAATTCTCCTTTCCCAGGGAAACACCTCCTCCATTTTCATGTACATAAGCAATCTCTTCACTTCAGCTTCTGATTGCCTGCCAGATTTTCAGAGGAATGTGCTGGTTTCTGTTGTTTTGGAGATAAAAAAAGGCCAATAGCCACATGATCCTGGATTAAGTTCTTTCATCCTTATTGCCATCACCCTGCAGTCTTCTCTTCACCCATTCTATGTCTCCCACCACGTGGAACAGAGGCAGAAGTGAGTTAGAGCATCCTTTTGATGCTGCCACAAAGCCTGTACTAAGCACCCATCCTGGAAATCAGTAAAAATATTGCCTGTAAACTAACATCATAGGTATTGCACATTTGTTTTCCTTTGCAGAAAAGCACTAAGACTAACTCAAAGGGATAAAATGCAAACACAGGTAATCTTGAGATTTACTAGCCGTGTTCAAAGACAGCCTCCACACAAACTCTCTAACATTGTGAATTCACACTCCTATGTAATCTACGCTAACTTCATTTGTTAGTAAGTCCTTGGAGAGAGTCATGTGAACGTCTTTCTGCACACCTTCTGCCTATGGAAGGAAACAGCATTAGCAGTACTTTACTCCTCTATGTATCCTCATGTATCTATCAAAACAAATGTCTACTGCAGCTTATTCATTGCCCAAATATTTTCTTTTTAAAAAACATCTGTCAGCACATAGGGGAGGAAGCAAGACCTGACTTTGTAACACCAGAGTTACAACACAGCTAATCTGCCTTTTCAGGGAAACTCCTTTTGAGAATTACCAGTATGCAGTATCGCACCCTGAATACTGGTTGGCGGTTCTAGAGTGGAATGAAACTTTTCTCTGCCTTCAAAATTGTCTGTAATCTTTTCATCACTTCATTAGCTATCTCAGTAAAAAGTGAACTTAATGCATCATCTGTCATCTGAACAGGGTTTTAAATGTTTCCTTTAATCTGCTCTGTGATCTTTTCCTTACATTGATTTCAGTTTCAAAGAAAACAACATTAAGAATACTTACATCAGGTAAACAGTTTTCTTCCTAGTCCTACTCTGTCAACAATACAAGACACTACTAGCAGTTAGAAAGAACCAACTCTGAGTATGAATTGCTGAGAAGCCATTCTTCGAAGTGCTGTTTAAGGACAAGAAAGCCTTATGGGGGAAGCACACGTGAAAGAGGATTTCTAGCATACCAGAAATCCCCACTTGAACCTAGTGATAGGCACTTCCAGCTGGATCACTGGGCTTGTTCCTCAAAGCACAGAGAAGCTACGCCACTGACATAGGGGGTAGGCTGTAGGCAGAAACACACACTCCCCCTAGTACCTATACCCACCCAAACAACAGAATAACCCTGCAGAAAATATGACCATCAAAATAAAATAAGATCTGCAAACTCCAACAAGTTATCCCATCATTCCTGAGGCAAATTAACTTTCCAGCCTTCACTCTGCTGCCATGACCAAAAGCAGAAACAAAACCTTTACAGAAAACACAAGCATTGTTTGAACTTTCAATGATGCTCTCTACTGGAGCAGATTTCACTGCAGTAGCCTGAAGCTGCTAGTGCCAAGTTCCTCACAACTCCATTAGAACACATGTATGAGGGAGTGAATCCAGAGCTAGATGTTTGCTTCTAACTTTCACATTAAGAGCTTAAGGTAGATAGTACCCTTCATCATCCTATTTCCAACCATCTCTTTTTTTTTTCTCCCCCTTTAACGGATGGATTTATTGACATAGTGGCATATATTTCAATAAAAGGGGTCCTGCAATGCACACAGTTCTAAAATGATTTGTTTTCCAGTTCCTACATTTCCAAGAAACAGGAATATCGACTGCAGATGATGTATTTTTTCCTCCTCCTAGACTAAGTAACTTGACAAAACAAAGACCCTACTTCACTTTCAACTACTTCTGCTATGTCAGTCTCAAATGTTAGTTTGTTCTCATTGCACATTTAGCTCCCTTACGCGTAGATGTTCTGTGACGCTCATGCTCCAACTATAAGCGCTTGAAACAGAGAGGCTGACATCAGAGACTTTAATTCTTATATTCTTTTATATGACAATTCAGAGTTTGAGGCGGAATGAGGAAAAAAAAAAAAAAAAAAGGGAAGACGCCAAAGAAAGCAGTCGGAGAGCAGAAACGTTTCTGTTGCTTGGCAACAAGAAGCTACCTTAAAAGCCAATTATAAAATTTGTCCTGTACTGAAACAGAGCAAATCAAAAACCTTCCCCTGGGGGCAGACTTCAAAAGGGCTTTCTATTGTTTAGATATTTTCTCCGCAGTTGTACACAGGGCTTAGCTTTTCATTGCTGCACATGCAAGGGTGACTGGAGCAAATATCTACAGGTGTTCTAACAAGATTTAGAATCATGTGATTCTAATGTGATTTACTGCAAATCCTAAAGTGATGACAGCACTTTTTAATAACCCATTGAAATAACAAAGCACAGCAGCATACTGGGGCATGAAAATGGCCTCAGTGTAACTGGCAACAGGACAGGATTTCTTTGGAATTAAGGATCATGATTGCAAATAGCCTTAAAATGCCTCACTTCTGCCTCTTTTCATGGACTTTGGGCCTCTGCCCCTATAGTCAGTGCTGAAGTGACAGTGAGGAGAAAGACAGATACCATCCCCTCTGCATCCGAAGCAAATGGTATTCCAGTGCCCAGACTGGAAGCAAAACCTGCTTTACAGCTGGGTTGTTCCCAAATTGACAAAAAGGAAGTTAAACAGGACTGGGGAAGGTCTGAAACCATGCCATGACTTCAGGCTGCAGCTGTGCTTGGCCCTATGGCTGGAAGCCAGTTTCTGCATATGCCCCCTGCTCTTCCTCTCCCCTCTTTTCTTTGGGACTGTACAAGCTTTTGGTGTGGAAATGGAGATGAAAGCTGCCTTTCAACAAGAGAGGTTCAAGTGTGTTTACTTCATAATCCATTTCAGCTCAGGGAAGTGACATTATAGACAGATTATAGATCATGTGACAGCGACAGTGCTTTAACTACTGTGGCACTTGTCCCCTATGTACCAGAGTGTGACAACAGCCATATTCCTTAACATGGATCAAGAGACAGCTGAAAGGTTACAAACTCTACAGAGCTGCCACAAAATACGAATGGTTTCATTACCGTTCGCTACATAGGGTATCTTTGTGTAATCAGTAGCTGTTTAAGCAAGTAGAATAGTTTGAGAACTGTTTTATGCTTATGCCTTTGTTTTTTCACTTAAACATGTTACAACAGTCACCAGCATTCTGGCAAGATACATTCAAGTAGCTGTGTGGGTTACATATCAGCTTGCAGCTGGATGCCCAAACATCCCAAAATCTCCCAACTCCTCAATTGTTCATCTTGTGTTGAACCCTAGAAAACAGACACGAGAACACTTTTCCTGCATCCTAGGAAAGAAATGAAAGGAAAGAAATGTAATGAAAAGGAAAGTAACATAACAGAAAGTAACAGAACAGAATGGAAAGGAACATAGCAGGAAGGAAAATAATGTAACATAAGAGAGTAAGATAACAAAAAAGAAATAAATGTAACAGAAAGGAAAGAAGAGTAACAGAAGAAAGCTGAGTAACAGAAAACAAAGTGAGTAACAGGAAGGAAAGAAACATAATGGAGAGGAAAGGAAAGAGATGCACTGCAATGGAACAGAAATGAAAGAAAAGTAACATAATGGAACAGGAAACAAAATAACATACTTCATGAAGTTTCATTTTTAGGAAAGGAAATAACAGGAACATAAAAAAAGGAATATAACATAACAGGAAGGAAAAGAAAGAGGAACGTAAGAGGAAAGAAAGGACAGGAATACAACAGAAAGGAGAACATAACGGAGCAAAAATAAAAGGAGCATAATGGAACAGAGAGGAAAGGAAAGAACACAACATAACTGCAAGTATTGTAACAGAATGCAAATGATTGACGCAGGAAGGAAAATAACAAAGTAGAGTAACAAGAGTAACATAATGGAAAGAATGGCAACAGAAGAAAGTTAAGTTACAGAAATCAAAGTAAGTAACAAAGGAAAAGTAGCATAATGGAGAGGAAAGAAACATATTGCAATGAAACTGACATTAAAGGAGAGTAACATAACAGAATGGAGAACATCACAGAACAAAAACAAAAGGAAAGGAACATAGCAGAACAGGAAATAAAATACCATACTTTGTAAAGTTTCTTTTTTAGGAGAGAAAAAAAAAACATACAGGAACAGAAATAAAATGAAAGTAACGGAACAGGAAGGAAAAGAACGTCACATAACTGAGAGTAACTTAACGGAAAGGAACGTAGTGGAAAGCAAAATAACATAACAGAGTAACATAACAGAAAATAATGAAATGGAAAGGAAAGGTAGATAACAGAAGATGGGATAGTAAGGGAAGGAAGGTAACAGACTGTTCATGTAATGTATCTCAAAGGAATGGTAACATAACTGACAGAAATGGAATGGAACAGAAAAAAATGCAGCATATAAGTAATTATAATAACAGAGTAAAGTAACAGAAAGTTAAGTCGCAGAAAGGAAACTAACATAATGGGAGATGGGAGAGAACATAAAGCAACATAAAGGAAAGGAATGTAACGGAAAGTAACGGAAGAGGAACAAAAGGAAAGGAACATAACGGAAAGGAGAAGAACAGAATGGAGCAAAAACAAAAGGAAAGGAACATAAGTGAAAGTAACAGAACGGAATGATGTGGGAAATAAAAAAAAATAAAATGGAAAGGTGAGAACCATTACGGAAAAAATGGTAACAGAAGAAAGTTACAGAAAGAAAAGTAAGTAAGAGAAAGGAAAGTTGCACAAAGGAAAGAAATGCATTGCAATGGAACAGACATGAAAGGAGAGTAACAACAAAGAAGAACATAACAGAACAAAAATAAAAGGAAAGGAACATAACGGAACAGGAAATAAAATAACATACTTTATGAAGTTTCCTTTTTAGGAATGGAAATAAAATAAAATAAAAAAAAAAAGACATGGAACGGGAAGGAAAGGCACGTGGCATAACTGAAAGTAACACAATGGAATGGAAAGTATTGGAAAGCAAAATAAGTTAACGGAAAGGAGAGTAACATCATGGAAAAATAATGTAATGGAAAGTAACAGAAGAAAGAACAGTAACAGGAAGGAAAGTAACGGAAATTTAACCTGATGTAACCAAAAGGAAAGGAGGAATGGCAATGTAACTGAAAGTAAGGGAATGGAACAGAAAATAACATAGTGCAAAGTAAATAATAGAGAGTAAAGTAACAGAGTTAAATAGTGGAAAGGAAACTAACGTGACAGGAGACCAGACAGAACGTAACAGATTAAGAAAAAGGAAAGGAATGCAAGGCAAAGTAATGGAAGAAGAACAAAAGGAAAGGAACGTAACAGAAAGTGTAAAAGAAAGTAAAGGGAGCAAAATAACATATTTGAAAGTAACGGAAGGGAATGGAAAGGAAAGAAGTAGGAAGAAAAATAACAGAAAAGAGTAACTTAATAGAAAGAATAGTAATGGAAGAAAGCTAAGTAACAGAAAGGAAAGTAAGCAACAAAAGAAACAGGAATGGGAGGAAACGCTCTTCAATGGAACAGAAATGAAAGGAACATAATGGAAAAGGAAACAACATACTTTATAACATTTCCTTTTTACAAAAGGAAAAATAACAGGAACAGAAAGAAAAGCAAAATAACAACAGGAAGGAAAGAAAAGAAACATCATGGAAAGGAAAGGAACATAACTGAATATAACAGATCAGGATGGAAAGGAATGTAGCAGGAAGGAAAATAACAATGGAGAAGAGTAACATCAAGGAAAGAAAGGTAATGGAAGAAAGCTGAGTAACAGAAAGCAAAGTAAGTAATAGAAAGGAAAGTAACATTACAGTGAGGAAAGGAAAGAGTATTTCAATGGAATAGAGAGAGTAATGTAACGGAAAGAAGAACATTATAATGGAACAGAACAGAAAGAAACGTAATGGAACAGGAAATAAAACACCATACTTCATAATATTTCCTTTTCAGGAAAGGAAATAAAACAACAGGAACAGAAATAAAAGGAATGTAACAGAACACAAAGGAAAGGAAAGGAACGTGACATAAAAAGTAATGTAATAGAGTAGAAAGAAAAGTACTGGAAAGCAAAATAACGTAATGGAGAGAAACATAATGGAAAATAGTGTGAAGGAAAGGAACATAACAGGAAAAGGATGGTAACAGAATGGACAGCAATGGAAAGTTAACATAACATAAGCAAAAGGGAAGGAAAGGTAACATAACTGAAAGTAATGGAACAGAACAGAAAAGAACATAGTGAAAAGGAAAATAACAGAGGGTAAAGTTACACAAAGTAGCGGAAAGGAAATTAATGTAACGGAAGACCAGACTGAATGAAATGGAGAGTAACAGACAGGAAAGAAACGTAATGGAAAGGAGAAGAATATAACAGAACAAAAATAACAGGAAAGGAACATAGTGGAACAGGAAGGAAAGGAATGTGACTGAAAGCAACGTAACAGATTGGAAAGGAATAACGCAGGAAGAAAAATTACGCAAAGGAAAGTAGAGTAAGACAGCAGAAAGAATGGTAACAGAAGAAAGTTAAGTTACAGAAAGGAAAGCAACATGAGAGGACAGGAAAGAAACATTGCAAGGGAACAAAAATGAAAGGAGAGTAACATAACAAAGAAGAAGAACATAACAGAATAGAAAAAAGAGTAAACGAATGTAAAGGAACTGGAAACCCCACACGTCATGAAATTTCCTTTTTAGGAAAGTAACAGAAAGGAACGGAACAGGAAGGAAAGAAAGGAACACAACTGAAAGTAACATAAAACAATGGAAATGCTCTTATCAGAAAGGAAAATAACATAATGGAAGGCAGAGCAATGGCAAGGAAATTAATGGAAAGGAAGTTAACATAACGGAAGAAAGAATACTAACAGAAAGGGAGCAAACAGGAATGAAAGTAATAGGAAATTAACAGAAAGTAACATAACACGAAGTAGCATAACAAAAAGGACAGTGATGTCTCAGAAAGGAAAGGTATATAACAGAAAGTAATATAAAGGAAAATAACATAATGGAAAGGAAAATAAAATAAATCTTGTTTCCACTTGTAACCTTTGTGATTTGTGTCTCTTCAGGGTTGAACCCCCCCCCCCCCCCAGCATTTCAGGTAAGGAAGTGTCATCATTATGCAACTCATGATGAGTGCAGGGAATGAATGGAAGTAGAACAGTTGTGTTGAAAGGGACCTGCAAAACCCAGGTAATCCAACTACCTGACCAAAAGTGAAAGCAAGGCATTAAAGGCATTGCCCAAATGCCTGTTAGACACTGATAGCATGGGGTACCAATCACCTGCTCCAGGTTTTAACCACCCTCTCGGTAAAGAAATGCTTTCTCATGTCAAATCCAAACCTCCCCTGGTGGACACAGCTTTGAGCCATCCCCAGACATCCTGGCACTGGGTACCAGGGAGAAGAGCTCAGCATGTCCCTCTCCCCTTTCTCTCCTCAAACTGGAGAATCTACATAGAAGGTAGTCTTTATATTTATCTATTGAATTAAATCACTCCAAATTTTATTTTTCACATGCATTTGTATATATGAGTATAAGTTTTTGTACCTTATAAGTTCAGTAAATCAGTTCTCAGGTAAAATATCTATATAATTAGTTATTTTCAGATGTGACATGTGTGATAGAATTAAACATTTACTGTCACTGGTGCACTTTCCATCAGTATGTAGTGATGGATGGCACATTTCTATTCATGCCATATGTTTCTACATATGTCACGGTAAAAAGCACTCCAGTGACCCACTATTTACAGAAAGAAGCGAGAAAAATCACAGATGACAGTTATGGTTGTTTAATGTGTACTCACAAAGTTACTGCAGTAATTATTACATGTGCCACTTCTAAGAGAGAGAGAAGAGAGGAAGGGGAAGAATGGGCAGAGAAGCCACCCTGTATGTTTGACCTTAAGGAGACAGGCTATGAATATGCATAATGATTTCTCAAAGTGTTTGAAGATGTACAGCTTTAGGGAAAAGAACTGTACTGGAAAGGGGACAGAGTAAGTACCACTCAAATGGAGCTATTATGCTTGCAGCTATTTGGAACCTGAAATGAGATAAAAGCCACATCACAGAGGCATAATGACTTCAAGACCAATAAAAAGAATCAACTGACATCTTATGGCAAAATAGATTATGAGACTTCTCAGTTCTGCTTTGCATCAGTGGACTGCATGATGAAGCAGAAGGAACAGCAGAAAAGACTATGATTTCCCTACCCTCAGCAGAAAGCCTCAAGGAACTAAAGAAATGATGGCCTGCCTCTCCCACTGATGTTCCATACAGCCATTAGGATAAATACCTAAGCGTTTATGGTCCCTGTGCATTGTTCCTCTACTTATTCCTTACCCTCTGCCCTGAAAACTCTTGCAGGGCAAACACACAAGATGGTATCAGGGTAAACTTACTGATGGGACACCTTTTTCCCTACCTCCCTGGGCCAAGGGGTTAAAAAGAAACATTAAAAATAGGGAGTAATAAGCTTGTTTGTGTCTTTCTCAATGGGACTGAAACAAAAACTGCAAGTGGAAACTGAATCAAGATTCATAAAGTTACACACAGAGCATGGGGTGAAGCTGTAATATAACCAAAGTCCACATCTTCCAACATATATTTTAAAAAAGCAGATCTTTCCACTACAGCTACTGTTCTAATGACAGTTCAAGAGAAAACAGGAAGCCTCAAACTGCATCCTGAGATAGGAACCCTCCACCTTTTGAAAAACATGCTGCAATGCAGACTCTAACTCTGCAGTGTGCACCTTCCTCTGAAAAAGAGTAAAATGTTGGCCTTAAGACAACAGAGCTTTGGAAGAGTTCCCTGTTGGCCCAAGATCACAAGTTGGGCTAAATTGAAAATTAATCTATTGGTTAAATATTATGCCACATCACAGCTTTGTGGAATATTTCTCTGTAAGGTCATTTGAAAAGTTCCAACTTTACAACTCTAAACAGTTTCAAAAGTCACTTTAGTAGAAGAAAAAAAAAAGAAAAAGAGAAAAAAAGAAAAAAGCTTCTTAAAACTCAGGAACTAGAAGTTCCTATCGGTAAGTATTTGGAAGGCTGCTGAACACCTATTGCAATGCCCTAGATTTTGAAAAGCTGTGTTACTGCAGCAGGTATAGATACCTAAACATGGCATCTAAACATTTTAATTCCACTACGAGCCCAGAAAATACAAGTGCTTGGTTCTTTGCTATGAAAACACAGCACTGTGGGTACGAGGTTTATTTAGAGAAGACAAGGACAAGAAAATAGGAGAGCTCTGGGATTTCTTTTGACAATACAGAGTAGTTTATAGAGGTCATGAATTGCTCTGGGGAGCACATGCACATATGCATTTATGTGACTGACTGCACTATTGAAATGCCAGGACATCTTAGAAATCAGAACAATTTTTTCCTGCCACAGCAACACCTGCGAAGGGCAGAATTCATCATGACTTCCTCCAGTTTACTAAATTGAGACACACTAAGGATGGATATAGATTATGCACAGAAATATGTCCAGACATACTACTTCTACTGCACCAAATTTCTCTCTTAAAAAAGAAAACCCCACTTTTTTGCCATATTTGGGAATCTAGTACTTTGGCTATAGAACCTGTAGGTGAGATGCTGACATAATGATAAAACAACAAGATTTGTGATATAGCATTTTCAAGGGCTGAAGATGCAATTTTGAAGCATGCAGTTTCAGTGGCTTTTCAGAATACTGCCCTTGCCCCTAAAAGCTTATAAACAAGTGATTGCGCAGCTGTTGTCCAACAGTTTGCACCAATAAAGCTGTACTACAGTAACTGTGAAAGCAGTACATAACTGTTAAGCCACCTTGTTTTAGGAAGCTGGATACTAGCTTTGCTACCCTAACCTGTGGGATTTTTGTTCCACGAATCCAACTAGCAGCTTACATTTTCACACTATGTTTTTAGTCACTAAAATTTTCTTACTTGCTAATTCTGAGTGAAACAAGGGATATTTAAAATATCTGTTAGCATCTTGAGCAGCAATTTAATATAGAGACGTTTGTTTAACATAGTGTTAATACGAACATTCTGATTTGACTGTCAGGCTTGAGGGGGAATACAGATAAGGATGTCACTATTTGTTTGAAATATCACTATCCTGCCATATGAAGAAGTGGGTGTGTTTTTTTTTTCAGTTAGTATACTCAACATACTACTGTCCAGTATAGCTAGATCTAAAGATTACTTAGCTTTGTGCTCGGAAGAAACAACTGTAATTCAGCTAGTTCATTTTCAAATATAGTACTAGTAGTACTAGAAACCTGCACAATTTTTATAATAAAATTGAGAATTCTGCTCTTATTCCAACATGCTATAGTCCCTTTTGTTATACGACAAGATATGCATCATTACTACAGAGTTCTATAGGAATGTGTTACTGATCAAGCAAACTAAAGACCTCAAGTAACCTAATACTATCTTTTCTCTAGTATGCATCTTACTGATAATACTCTATATCAGTTCAGAAAAAGATTTAGGGTGTTGTGAATGTTCTCCTCAGAAAGTAGCTCTTTACCCTCCAGTCTTCAGTGCCTAAGCAAAACCCTAAACAAATGAAAATGAAAGCTTTAATAGCTGCAATGTGTAGGTACTACACAGTATGTACGTAGGTGATGTGCTTTAAGGTATCCGAGAACAACTGTCAGAGTAGTCTTTCCTTCACTGCTGTTTTAGAAGCAGAGATTAAAATTACTTCCCATCAATTTTCACATATTTATTGCAGCTATTTGCATTTTAATGATGAAATAGTTCTGTTAGGTTCTTATATTTACAATTTAAATAGTTACATAGATATTAATGCAAAATGTCTTTTTCGTGTAGGAAAGAGTTGCTGATAAGAGCGATTCAGTTAACACAGAAAACTCATTTTTCCATAGCATGTCATCTCCATATGAAGGGAATGAGCACTAAATCATCTGTCTTGGTGTTCATGATCTCCTTCCCAGTGTTGCACAAGCTACTAGATGTGCTGTTTTATATGTAACATGAATGAAAAACACTGTAGTACTGCATAGGTGCACTTTTTTGTGCCTGACACCACTAGAGTGATATTATTTTCAATTTACAAGGTTACCCTTTGAGAGTACCCAAAAGCTATAGCTAGGGTTGAACACAGCAGTTCTTCTAAAGAGCTGAAATGGCTATAATCTATCAGCAGGTTTTGGCATTGTTCCCTGCAGTGCCTGCCTGGTTAGCTACTGATACAGTTCAAGGTGCTAGTTATGATTTTAAAAGGCCTTAAATGGGTTAGAGTCCACTTATCTGAAAGATTGCCTTTACACCTGCTCCTCAGAACAGACTGGCTGGCCTGTCTCTCTAGTCCAAGAAGGACTGATGTTACTCCCAGAACTTAGACTGGGTTCCTTTTTAGGCATGTTCTTATTATGCAAATGCAGACATTAATGGCAACATGAAATAGTGGTCATCTCCTGTTCACCAACAGGCTGTCTACCTATCAGCACTTGACCTGGGGTCTGCTGCACGTGCCACTCACCCCCTTCAAGTCAGCTTTCCCCTCCCCATCCCTCTCAATCTCTCCCATCCACAGATAGAGACATGTTTCTGCTAGCAGGAAGAGGTATGTGAACTTCAGGAACCATGATGCCTAAAGAGGCAGAGCTGCCATTTCTACTTATTACTTTGCATTCTTGTTGCTGAAGTTTGAGGACTTGCATGGATGCCAGATTTTCAATGCAAACAGACTGAAATTCAAACTCACTATGCAGACACATGGGAGAAAGCCAGAAGTCATATCTCTTGTCTCAGTTACTCAGTATTTTGTACCAGAAAAAGTGCTGAGACAACTGTCATGCATTAACAGACCAAAGAAATAATACACTTTCCGTTGCAGAAAATGGACCCCTTTTTTCATTTAAATCTTTTTTTTGCCTCAGCATGGCAACACAGATGACCAAGACATCTTGACGAGTATGCCAAGATGAGAAATTGTTCACGCAAAAGTAGTGTTGAAAGTAAAATTCCACACAACAACCCCAAAAGAAGTTAATGTAGTTATATATGTCATGTCAGAAGTTAAACGAGGTATGTTCTTCTAGCACCAGTTAAAAGGACAAAACGGGCAAAAAAGGTAACTCCTATGGTTTTTTACTTTTAATTAATTTCTGTTCCTTGCTTATGGTGGTATGTGACAGTCAGCAATACCTGGACAAAAAGGGAGTCTGACATCTGTGCCTTCTACAGGACTCCATGAAAGACAGACATTACTGAACCACAAATACATTGATATACAATAACTTTGCTAACTGGAGCACCTCCCACATGAAGACAGGCTGAGCAAGTTCAGGCTGTTCAGCCTGGGGAAGAGAAGGCTGCGTGGAGACCTCAGAGCAGCCTTCCAATACCTGAAGGGGGCCTATAGGGATGCTGGGGAGGGACGCTTCATTAGAGACTGTAATGAGAGGACAAGAGGTAATGGGTTCAAACTGAAACAGGGGAAGTTTAGATTAGATATGAGGAAGAAATTCTTTACTGTAAGGGTGGTGAGGCACTGGAATGGGTTGCCCAGGGAAGCTGTGAATGCTCCATCCCTGGCAGTGTTCAAGGCCAGGTTGGACAGAGCCTCATTTTACACGATGATGCACCACTGAGGACAGAAGCCAGTTAAGGCTAATTAATAACTGTGATTTGCAAAGCTTATAGAATGGATAACTGCCACCTTGTTCAGACTATACTGAATGGTGACTACAGACTCGATGACCTCTCTCATGTAAAAGCTTTTAGCAATTACTTTCCTTTTGCTTAGAAATATGGATTATTAACAGACTTTTTCTCCCAAGTACATTAAAGAAAAAAAAAGCCAAAACTGAATTAGCAAATACATTGCATTTACCTGTCATGTTGCAGTAAACTTTCAAAGGTCCCAGTGCCCCACTGCCATCTGGATCTATCCAGTAGTAATTCGAAGTTTTGCCCAAGTGTTTGTATGCTTCACAAGAGAGTTCATAAATAGCTGGAATGAAATAAACCACAACAATAAGGATCTTAATATCCGGGAGCAAGGAAAAACATAACTACAACGAACTGTCTTTATTCATATAACATGAACTATGCCCTTGAGATTAAAGTAATGTCACTGACATTTACACGTAACAAAGCAGCTCTCCAAAAGAAACATAAGTGATTAAAAGCTTGAGGCACACAATTTGATTCTTTTGTAATGTGACAGAAAGCCGGAATAGGAAGAGAATTCCAACAACTTGGCTGGGGGAGAGAGCGGGTGGGAGGGAGAGGAACAACCAAGCTTTAAGAGTAACTTTAAACCATTCTTGAAAATACTTTGGTTCAGAACTTGGTTTATACAGTGGCTTAAGCTTTACGTCATGAATGGTAACACTTCCATTTACACAATGTACTTTTAGGAGATACACTAAAAAGCTTCCCACTTCTCTTTCTGTAAATTTTAGGATTTTTCAGGTTTTATTACAACACAGATTAACATAAAGTTTCAAAACTGAGATTTCTCACTACATGGAACACCTGTCTCTACACAGCTCTGCAGCTCCCCTTCTACTGATCTACATAAATAACCCTCTGTTCCAGCAAGGTCTAAAATTTCACCCTATTTACTGGAAGTTTAATTGCTTTAGCAGGGGATTTTCCTTCAGTTTTTCATTTACCTCTCCATACTGTTTTTTATTTCAAGTCATAAAACTGCTTGTCAAATTGTGTTATGATTAATAGCTCCAGCATGATAATAAGCATTGTAGGTAGAAGCTTTTCTAGTAATTCCCATATTCCCTTTGAAATAGATGACTATCACAAAGTTGCGTATTATACATGAATGAATTAAACCATTTTAGGCATACAAAAAGTAAACCTGGTAGTTTATGTAAGTTGGCATGTTTGTATACAAATAACTGGTAAACTATGTAAATATTTTTCTATGCAGTATTTAAGAGGAGGAATGTGTAATGCTGCTTTGTTTTCCAAGGAACAGATGGTACAGCTTTTTTGTTTGGAATCAATCAATCAGCTGCTAAAGGAAATGCAATGTTTGTCTAAACCAGACTTCATATCCACTGTAAAAATCCATCTAATTTGTTGGCAATTCTTGTAAGCAATCTCCTGGCTAAGACTGGCTTTATTTCAGATGTCCATATGGATGAGCTGTTTCACTGGGCTCTGGTGAGTGACTGATCACACACACACAGAAACACACAAACGCATTTAGAAGCCTCCAACTATAAAGATCCAGGAGGAAAAGCGGAGCTAAAAGAGTCTTCAATTTGGATGTGGCATGAATACAAAGCTAAAGACTGTTACCTATGTAGAGCAAATCATGTTGTTGATGCTACAAGAGAAAGAATTTCCTGGAAGGTTTTATGTTTTCCTTACAGGGTCTAAAGTCACTTTTATACATGAAGTAGACACCGTTAAGACACTTTAATTGTGAAATATTCCAAGCCATTTCCCCTTCCTCCCCAAACTAAACAAATTCCTTCATTATCAAGGAAACTCTTTGCCTGTTTTCAGACACTTCATGCAGATTTCCTAAGGGATTCAGAACCAATTTTCTTCTGAAGTATTTCTCTCTCTCCGTGCTACCTAAATACAATCTCAAAATACCAGCCCTATTCATGTACAGTTGTAGTGATATCAAATCTCAGATTTTAACAGATGCCTGTCAGATGACAAATACTGTTTATGATCTCCCAAAAGTCTGCTGTTTTCATTTCCTAAACTCTTTCAGAAAGCCAAAGGAGTTTTGTCCCTGTAGTATCCACATCTTTACATAGAGCCATATGACTCTAGGTTTGCTCTTTTCAAGAAGATGGGCCAATCTTGGTACAGAGATGCTACCAGAGTTCAGAGATAAGTGTTCTATGGAAGACAAAACCAAGTTACACTGGTTAATCAGACACTCATTTATCCCTTCTGAATATTTTTTAAAGGAAATTAAAGGGTTTAGATGTAATATCCTTCCTTCTGTTTTCCTGGAATGGGAAAAGGAGAGCACTGTAGGTAGGTAGTTACTAGAATTAGAGCACAGAACAGGCTGCTTTTGAATATGTCAGCATTTGTTAAGCTTCAACATTATGTCAAAGACCAAACCATAAAAATTCTTCAAATAGAGGCAGAAGAGTGAAATATTCTAAATTCAACTTGTGAAATGCCATGAGCATGTGATAGGGTTTTGGCAGGTTTTATCCACACGCAGTTGCATACTTAAGGAACTTGAAAATGCGAGTAAATGAATGGATGGATTCTAGCTCAAGGACAGAAATCACTTAACAGGAATACAGGGACAAAACGGAGGGATAAGTGAAGTTGGCATACTGACAGAATAACTGGTAATCAAGATGCAATAGGAAACAGTGAACAATCATGTTCTGGTGTATGAAGGTACTTGATGACAGAAAGAGACCCTTTCTGTTGACTTTGGATGGCAAAGGGTAGCCACTAACTGAACCAGCAGAGCAAAAGTGGCAAATACCAGGCAGAGAAGGCAACTGCAAAGGGGATGACAGTAAGACATGATAGCAAGATGTCACAGGTGTAGAACATGACATAGAAAGGGAAACAACATGGGATGACCTTGCAATTCAATACTACTTTTTAATGGGCTTTTGAAATGCTGCATGAGAAGTTCAGTCATGTGTAAAACACATAAATAAGTGAAAATAGAAATTAAGAAACCCAAAGAAAATCTAGAATAGATGAAAGGATAAACACTGAAGGAACATTGGTTTAGAAGTCACCTGGGCACATTAAAACACAAAATAAAAGGAAAACAGAATACAACAAGGAAGAGACAACCACAAATACAAAGTTGATGAAGGCTACAATAAACAAGCAAAAGAACTAACAGAGCCAAGAAATTAAAAGTCAATGAAATGCTAGATTTGGATATAAAGTCTACAGTGCTCAAATGTGAATAAGGAGAAATGATTGCATGTATCTATACATGGAGGAGGCAGAGAAAGATAGAGAAGGGTCTTTTAGTGCTGACTTCTTCTGGAAGATGGGAAAAAAAAAGCCCACATAATTGAAGGACTGAAGACACAAGGGCAATAGATTTCTGCTTTTCAAGCCAGCAGAAGTAAAATGCCAAAGTGAATTTGCTTTCTTGCTGGTCAGTCCAAACACACAATGTATATACCTTTAAGGGACTTCCAGAGTGTTAAACCCTAAAACCTTCCAAGCTAAAATTAAAACTCACATGTGCCCTGATGTCCAGATAAGCCTTTTCTAGCACAATAGCTCCAGAATGGCTTCCTCACTCTTAACTTCACATGCTTTCATACTGCATTGCTGTCTACAGCAAGGTATTTACTGAGAAGTGAAAACCTAGTCAGAACAAAGATCCAATATCTTATGGTGAGGCAAAAATCACACATGAAAAGAACCAGAACCAGAAAGAGCTTAATAATAATAATACTATCGTCTTTTTAAAGTTTAATAACCTGAATAATACAGCTCAAGCGGAGATCACCAAATCCATTTCATGTTAGAATCTGAAAAGGCTTGTGTTGTAACATAAGGTAAAACATTGAAAAAAGCCCTTCAGCATGAAAAAAAAATTAATCTTTGAACTTTTGAAGTGAAACATTAAGCCTCTTAGTCTGGGCAGAAAATCCAGTCATTTTAATCAGCTGACAAAGGCAACTATGAACACATTTTGAAGTTCATCATTGACAAAGCTAATATCTACAACAGTGGGCTTGAGAAGTTTCTGTTAGTAAAGTCTGCTTCCTGAGTCAATCTAACTGAGAACAGCTTGGAGTGAAACAAAACCTAACAAAGGCCGTTGTAGCCAGGCAGACCTTAACAACATTTTCATTTTGTGTTTCTTCACAGGTTCTTTTCCACTCCTGGAACAGCTTACCTGAACCCCAAATTGGAGGCGCTGATGGGCTGGGGAAGACAGTCATTTCTGAGTTTTTAGGATCCTCTATTTTAAACACTTGAAGCAAATGGTTCAGAAAACGAGTTTTACAGAATAGCTTTTACCACCTCCAGACTGCTACCCAAAAGTTAGGAAAGGTCAGCTTCTGAGTTAGAGCTCAATGGCTCTTTGCTGAGGGAAGCAGATGTTCTCACTGTTGTTTTACTTTCTGACTTGCATAAAGATCAACTTGCATAAAGTTATCCCACACTGGTGGCACAGCTGCTGGCAACCTCTAGAAGCCAGAAGAGTCAAATGACAAGAAGGATTTACCAACTCTCACATCCTATATGATGTTCCCATAAGAGTTTCAATAGCATCTTGGTGAACTACAGTTTCGGCATCACTATGTAAAAAGACAGCCTTGAATTTAGGGCTGACAAATAGCCTCCTTTTATAAGCCCAAAATGCCTTACAAATAGAAGACCTAGCATGATAGTCTGCACTATGTGACACAACGAATGTGTTATAATGTTTTGATTCAGTCAGTGAATGTGTCTCTGCAGGGAATACACTCCTTTATACTGCTCCTAATACAGGAGTAAATCTCAGCTTTACAGGGGTATAGGAAAGGTGTAGATTCCCAGGAACTGACAGAATTAAATGATGGTAAAAGTGACAAAGTAGGCACTACATCAGATCCACAAAGTCCAGCTATGCCTCTCCATCACTTTCAACTTTCCAGAAAAAGACTGAAAGCTAAATAGACTGCAAGGTGCTTGGGCATACACCACTCAAGCTGCTTTCAACTCCTCAGCCCCTTAAAAAGGGCTGAAAGCACAAACAGACTACGAAGGGGGAAGAAACCCCCAAGCTTCTCAAGAAATAGTTGCACACTGCAATGGCATACCTGCAGTTGATTTTAAAAGAAAGGAATGTGCTTCACTGGTTGCTTTATTACAATACATATTCAGATCATCAACTGCAAAACTGAAAACGTTAATACACATACACTGTAAGCTTCTGCTCTGCCAGTGGCAGTTTGTCTGTGCAACAAACCTAACCCCACCCTCATGCATTCTAATGCTGTGTATGGCGAAGAAACGTCACCGTTTTTTACAGTAGGTTAAGTGAACTAGAAATCTCACCATGACTCAAAGTTACATATGAGAACAAAACTCCTTCTGAATTCCAGACCTGCATTCTGACAGTAAGAATGCATGAAGCTGCCGGTATCATAGAATCATAGATTAGTTAGGGTTGGAAAGGACCTTAAGATCATCCAGTTCCAACCCCCCTGCCATGGCCAGGGACACCTCCCACTAAACCATGCCACCCAAGGCTATGTCCAAACCGGCCTTGAGCACCGCCAGCGATGGAGCATTCACAGCTTCCCTGGGCAACCCATTCCAGTGCCTCACCACCCTCACAGTAAAGGGTTTCTTCCTCATATCCAATCTAAACTTCCCCTGTTTCAGTTTGAACCTGTTACCTGTTGTCCTCTCACTACAGTCCCTCATGAAGAGTCCCTCCCCAGCATCCCTATAGGCCCCCTTCAGATATGGGAAGGTTGATATGAGGTCTCCATGCAGCCTTCTCTTAGCATGCTCTATTGCTTCGTGTATATTAAAACGTCTTTTAAAAGCCCCCCAAAAAGCCACCATGATGCAACCCTAATTCAACAAACTTGTTATTCTGTAGGACTACTGTTGCAACGATCATAACCAAACCTTGCATCTGCCATTTTTGTAAAGTTGGTTATAAAATTCTTGTATTTGGAACTCATCCTCACAACACCTAAGAACTGGAACAGTAAAATAAAGTAAAAATACTCAGTCTCCAGTTATAGTTAAACTTGGTACACATGTTGTTGAAGTCAGACAAAATAAGTGCAAACGAGTATTAACTTTTATACCTCATATTTGAAAAGTGAGGTAACCCTTTCAGATATGACAATCAGATGGAATCATTGCTAGAAATCCATAGCTCCACACACTTAGAAGTGCTCTGCATTGCAATTTAGTTACATCCAATTTGTGGCAAAGCACAGCTATCTGTAACAACGTTTAATTTTACATAACAAGTATATTTTTGGTATGGAAATCCACACCATACCCATGCATGCACACCCCCCTACCCCCCCCTTTGCTAGATACCTTTCCTGTTCGCAATTACATTGTACTTATCCTTCCTACAAAAAAAAAAAAAAAAAAACCCAAAACTGAAAGCTTAATGAAGTGTTTACTCATTTGTAGAACCAGAACTCAAATATGATCTTGATTATCATTAGTTTGAAAGGTTTTCTGAAGAACCTTTTGCCAGATTGTCAAATGTTAAGAGTGCCCTTGTTCGTTTGCTGTTGGCAAAGCAAATTTGGGTGGGAACTTCAGCTGAACATTCCTGTTCACCCCTTCCAACTTTTTTAGGCTGTCAGTTTACAGAAGCTCCCAACACCTTCAGCTGAAATCTAAATGAAATTACAGATCAAAATCTAAGGAGAACCACTCACGATCATCATCCAAAACCCATCAATCAAATAGTGATGGAAGGAGGAAATTAAAGCTGAAGAATGGTGACATTCCAATGCAGAACTGCACATATAAGTAAAATGTTCTGTGCTGTTTCAACTTAGCTTCCCAAGTGTAAGCACATTTACCTAAAAGAGCCCCAAACCATTAAAAGCACCAAACACAACCCAGTCTTGCACAGAGAAGATCCTTAGGCAGCTAAGACTTTCTTTTTAGGATTTTTTTCTCACTGTTTTTGCCTGCTACATAATTATCAAGCACTGCTTCTTAACCATGACTAGGTTACCTCCACAGCCAGATGCTGAGCTATTACAGGTCCCAAAAGCACATCATCTGGCATCTTCATACACCTTCAGAATGAAACAGATGTGACTGTTTTCTGGCATGCAATCATTGTATGAAGCCCTGGTTTGCTCTCACAGTTGGCTAGCACAAACACATGAATTCTAAGAGCTAAAAACATCATCCTTTCACTGTGCCCAAGTGAGATTAGCAAGAGACTATTACACACTACACTACTACTTTACTCATGGCAGTTCAAGTACAAGTTAATAGAAGCCTAAGGGTTTAGTTCCGTTACTTTTAACATCACGTAAGTACTACTTCATTCCACTACATGTTCTGGGAAAAGGCAGTTCAATTGCTCAAACTGTATTTTAAGCAATAAATAAAAAATAAATGCCAGGAAAAAAAAAGCAGGATCTTTATCGAGAGCATAATCAATGTAACAGCAGAACCACATGGCTGGGATGAACCTCAGAGATCACCTAATACACCTCCCAGAAAAGCTCAATTACACCCCTGCTGTCATTGCTGACATACTCTTGGCTCCAGATCTCTCATGATTTAATTCCTCAACACACAGGCAACCTAGAGCTCCACCAGCCCTTCAGCATCAGAATTTATCCCACTCACTCTATACCATGAGGCTGCTCTGCTGCAGTTTAAACTCCTCATTTCTCTTTCTATCCACCATGAATTTGATAACCTACTGTACTCCTCCTTGCAGCCATCTTCTGTCTATTTGCAGATACGAATCTCTTCTTTACATCAAAAAGGTCCAGTTTATTAATCTTGGCCACAGGTTGTGTTTCCTAGGTACTAGGATATTCTTGCTCTGCTCTGGATTCTTCCATTTTTTCATGGCACTCAGCATACAAAAGTGGACAATGCCCAGCATAGCAGGATTCGCACATCCCACAAGTTACACCTCTGACAACTCATCCCAAAACAGTGTTTCCCTCATTCACAGAAGCACATGAAGTGAACTACAAGGTAAATAAGCCAGCAATAAAGCCCACTCCTACAGAACTGAAAAAAACCCCAAACCTACAACCCCAAACCAGAAAATCAGTTTTCCTCAACCTCTGCTGCTACAGGTGGTTAACCCCTCCTAAGCATAGTACCTCCCATTGCTCAGTTGCTCTGTACCTCAAAATCCTGAAAACAGCTACCAAAAGAAACACCATTCTTTCAGTATACATACTTAATACATAATTATAATTTAATATACTACATATTGTATACATTTAAGAAATACACGTGTACACACTTAAAAAAAAATTGGGAACAAAAGACAACAGGAGTTTTAGTGCTTTATGGCTGGACTCGTGTACACTGCTGTCTGCTGCTGCATTGGCTGTCATGCCACTAAAAACTTCCAAACAGCAAAGCCCCTTCGTGACTGAGCATAAGCCTTCTTCCTGCTGCCATTGATCTAAGCTTCAGCCTTCTTAAAACTCTGAAGATTATGGATTGCCACCTCCCCAGCTGCTGCATCTGCCTCACATTCTCCCTTTGCCTTCTACTGTGAGCTAATGGAACCTGTAAAGAATTCTCATTATTAGTTCAATATTCCAATCTGCCCTGTAGAAACAGAATGGAACATGAAAATACACATGGAAACTTGCTGTATTTGTGTAAAGGTGACTCTAGGCTCATTTCTGTAAGTTATAAACAAGACAATTACCAGGGTGGTAACAAAGGGAAGAAAGTAGAGAGGTTGCTATCAGAGTAACAGAACACTACTTCATTTGCCATTTATTTGCCCCTGGGATAACTAAGTTACTACTGTGGGGGTGAAAACTGTCATCTGACTTACCATACAGTACTGCAACTCAGGAATTTGCTATGAATACAGAAGAAAACCAGCCCATTGACAGCAAAAGCAAAGATACTTCTTTTTCTCTCTCATCTTAGTTCTTTCTTTGCTTTGGGCTGGGGAATGGAGGGCAGAGAGAGATTAATTTAAATCCAGAATGGATTTTTAAACACATTTAGCAGTGATTTTAAATTAGAAGCCATAGATTAGGCAATTAGCATCCCTGTAGCAGTGTCAGCCTACAGATATCACAAGAAAGAAGTATAATTAGACACTAATTTTTAACAAGGTGCTTTTGAGAATCAAATCATTCAAGGATACACAAGACATTAAAAAAACCTCAAACCATTCTCACATGGGTCTTTGTGCCTGAAATAAACACTGTTCAGAATAAAAGCATTTGAGAGGGAGAACTGTAAGTCACACAAAACATCTCCAAGGAAGGCACACTTTCATCTTAAATCTGTGTGATTTGGCATGTTTGTGTAGCATTACTGGGGGTAGCATCTGAGTAGATGTGTAGCATCTGAGGGGCAGGCTGTCAAAGAAACTTAAACATTCGTCACGCTTGCGCTGGTCTCAGCCACAGGAAGCTTCAAAGCTGCCTGAAGCTTGTTTGGGTCTTCTCCAGCTGGGAGACAACAGGAACACCACTGACAATACATCTTGCCCCCTTCTCTCCTACCCCTCTCTCCCATGCAGAAGGCTTCAAGGTTGGTACAAAAACTAAGTGTGAAAAAATCCATACTCTTAAAGTATGATATCTACTCCCACTTACTCTGTATTGCCAGGGCAATGGAAAAGAGGAGTCAAGGTAAAAGCCTGGACTGACACATTCCCAGCTGTGTAATATAAATCCTTGGTTGCACTTTAAGGTGTGCCAAGACATACAATTGAAAACCTCACCAAATTCTATACAGGACAAAGTAGGGGAGATGACTCCAGTAAATTTAGGTCAAAGCTAAAAGATATATGGAATCCTATTTTAATACAGGATTTCTGTAAGTGGCTACAAATAGCAAAGCCACAGATTAAACCCACAGATACTTCCCCATCAAGTTCATGCTAGTTCTTTCCTGCATTGCATATCAGAGCATTTGATCTGCCTGACCTTCCTCAATGTTAGATAATGCTCAGCTGCACAAAGATATTCTCAATACAGAGTTTCAAAAATGTATGGTATCAGTTTTTGCTTATTAATGATTATTAATCCCAAAATACATTATTCCCATGCTTATTTCAAAGCCTGTAATTAGGTCTAATTTTTTACAGTTGCAATTGCCACCATTTCCTGCCCCTTTTCCCTTTTCTCTACATCCCAGTTCCCCATTTTTGTATCTGATCCTATTGCAACCAGCAATCCTGTGAAGGAAAACACTGTACCTCACTTGGCTGTATTACTCAATTGAAGTTTTAACTGGGTTAAACTTTGAGTGATTAGAAAACCCCATGTCAGACAAAATAAGATTTTTTAAGACCTCACATGAAAAGCTTATGTTTTAAAAGCTACAAACCACCCCAAACAACAGCTTACCTACAAAGCAAGTGCTATACACACACATACTTAACACTAGACCAAAAAGGCTTTTCCAAAGGAGCTGAGCACTTATTTCCAACAGAAAAGAACTAAAACATTCCAGAAACAAATGCTCATATCAGCATTTACGTTATCTCAATCAAAATGTCCTCTATCAACATGACACCAATTTAAAACCAATGCATCATCTCTGTCATTTCCATTAATAACAAAGCAACTCCCAGTGCCACCATAATTCAACTTTTCCAACTGCCACAGAAATACCAGCAGAAACATCTGCTCCATGTCCCTTTTTTCATGTTTTCTCTCAAATGACTATGCCCTGGCAACCTACCGGAAAGCATTTTCACATCTTTTGCATGTAATGGATAAGCTGTGAAATTAGTAAGGTGTTAGACAGGTACCTTGGAGGTTGCCCTGGCTGGCATGCACTCTTTCTTTGAGATGTGTTTCAGCAGTACACTGTAGAGTATTCATTTAGAGTACCAACTGAGGGGATGCGAGTATGGGGAAAGGGTCAGGTTCTGTGGGAAAAGCCGATCTGCACAGCAACAGAGGAGCTCGGAAATGCAATAGCAGGGGAAAAGCCCAAACAATACCCTGGCAGGCTGCTCCCAGGTCCATCACAGGAGCCATCAGCCCAAAGGTCCACCTGCACAAGCCCAGAGATTGGCCCAAGTCAAGGACTCCCAAGCAACAACCAACCTGCCTGGGGCTGTCCCAGCACAGCCTCAGCTCCAATGTCTGGGCATGGAGCCCATCACTGTGGGTCACTGGGAGCAGCTCCCTGAACATTTTTCAGACTAAGGGCATTGCTGCTTAGGGGTGGGATACATCACAGGATGCACACAAAACATAGCTCAGGATTGCACAGGATTTATAGGATGACCAGAGGCAGAACCAAAGGCAGGGAAAGGGAGATGGTTAGGTGATTTGGAGAAGGAAAGTCTGAAAAAGAGGGGCAAGTGCAAACACTGGTCAGTATGCTTGCCTGGTTGTGCCCTTCATCTGATCAGCACAGTCTGTCCTGCCTTCTCGCTGACCTCCTTTCTACATCTTCCTGGGCAAGGGGCTCTCAATCCGGTGTGTGTATGGGGGTGTAAGTACCAGCAGCTGTGGCAGACCACAGGCCAGAAGGTCCCTGTGTCCATGGTGCCAGCCACTGGAGCAAGAGCAGCTGTGTGAGTGCGTGATAGCTAGTGAATATCAAGCTGGACTAGCCAGCAAGCTAGTGAAGCACCCTAGGAGCATGCAGGGGTGAGTGGGTCTCCAAGCATCAGCTCTGGATGTGAGAGGAACAGGGTGTCTCTGTGGGTGAGATCACAGGGGGGTTAGCTGTGGGGACCTGGAAACTCCTGGCTAACTCTGCTTGTCCTAATAAAGGATTTATCTCCTGCAGTCATTTCCCCTTTTATTTATGGTTGCAATTAACTTCTTACAGAGCCCCGGGTTGTACAGCCCCTGCGGGTTGTACTCAGCTATGCCGACACTCAGCATATCTCCCCTCTCTGTGATCAGCAACATACTGCTTGACAAGTAGCTCAAGTGATCAAGACCTGGATGAAGCTCCCAGCTTCTGTCCAGCAGAGCTTTCTAATCTGCAGAAAGTGTTTGATGATCATCATCCAAACTGCTGCAAGAAAACAAAAATGAAGACTGGCTGAAGAGCAAAAAAATTCAGAGCAGATGATTAGAGAAGGAAAGACAAAAGGAGGAAACAAGTTGTCAAGGTTGATACACAACCACAAAGAAACAGAGAAACATGAAAATGGGGAAAACAGAAGTGGTTTTGAAAAGGAGAGGCATAGCTAAAAATTTCAGAAAGCTGTAACAAGTCCTTGTAGCTCATTTAGCCTGAGAAATGAAATGATACGTGTAAGGCTCTGAGGCATTCGTGGCAAATAGCATGTTATGTTTTCCTCTGTTTTAAAGCATCTACTACTAGATCCTTCTGAACCTGCAAGTATATTGAAAACATATATAATAAAGCAATCACAGACACAAGAGAATTTAATCTAAAGTTTCCTAAACAAGTGATTAGAGAATAGGGATGTCATAAGTGAGGTAACATAAAAGCTACAGAGAGATACATGGGCTTAAAAAGTTTGCAAGATGCGATTCAAAGACAGACTGTATGTTCCAGTGAAATGAACAGTGCTAGATGTACAACTAAGTACACATTACATAGTACAGCTAAGACTCTTACTCAGAACATGAAGAACTACAAACTACAACACGCTTAAATACTTCAGCTAATATCAGCACAAGCATTATTTATGAAGCAGCAGCATGTTCCATGTCTTTGTAAAGTTATCTAAAAATAAACATACCTAGAGGCTTCCCAAGGCTTCAGTAAAATATTTAAGGAGTTCCAGCAACCTCTCATTACTTTTGCTAACACTTGTGTAGCCAAGATACCTATTAGCTCTGTAACCGAAGGTGAAATTTTAAAGCAACAGTAATGAACTATGATGATACCAAACACCTACTTTCACTAATGGACTGTGGTCCTGCAACTTGGCCTGCTTTGTCTCCCGTTTAAATTACAGCATATTGGGAAGGAGAATAATAGCTACCACCCCCCATACTAGAACTACAGAAAAACCATCACAGCTCTTGCCTCTGAGTGAGAAGGGTTGATATGGACAACCTTAAGAAAGGCATGTAGAGCAGGCAAAAACTGCCCCTGTAAAGAAGCCTGTGTATACTGGAAAAAATATTAATCACATTTAAGGCAGTATCCATAAACAAGAACCAAATTGTATCAAAAAAATACCCTCCAGAACACATTGTCCACAGAAGTATAGTAAAAGGAGTGGCAGTTACTCTCCATGTTCGTTTACTTCTGGAGCCCTGCACCTAATATTGTGAAGGTGTTGTCACACTAGCTGTTAAGGCAAATTATAGTATACAAAGCACAAGTAGTATCTCAGAGTTTCACTCCACTTAATCAAATAATGCCAATTTACCCCACACAAACCATGTAAACCACTGCTGTAGAGCAAACAAAGCAGTAAAAAACTGAACTGCAATGTTTTGTTACTCTTTCAATGAATTTTGGTATTTTGGCTTTCCTTATCCTTGTTCTCCATTTTCTTCCACAAGTGCAACGCTTTCCATTGCTTTAAGCTTGTGACAGAAAGACTCAGTTACCACTAAGGCCTGGGGTATGATCAGCCTTGAATCTCATCAGCAGAGGTACAATGCAATAGTCTCTTCCATTGCTTTCAGGCACAAAACATAAACACATCACCCAACAAACCACACTCCTGCCTCTGGACAAAAAACAACTAAACTACCCCAAAGAGTCAGCTTGCAATAAGTAATGGTACCTGGCAAGGGAAGACTCAGGAGAGTTCAACCCTAAAGCCCACTGCCTCACCTCAAGATTAAGTCTGGATTGCTCTGTATTATTTTGCATTTTCAAGGCTACATTCCATAAAAAGATGAGTGGCTCCTGCTAAAGCAAGCTTGAAAAGTCAATTCTTAGATGTTTGAGGTAACTGGCCACCAGTCTTATACCTGGACTATGACAAAGTTGGCCACAAGCTTTCTCCAGCAGATTATCTAGGGCAAGCGAAGTCCGTATTATGCCCCTCCAGTCACACACACAGGTAGAAGTGCAAAGGTCTGTAGAGTCTGCTTTTCATACCTGCAGTGTCAGTATCTTACACATTCATACACTAAGATCACAAACCCCAACTCTATAATAAGGCGTTAACTGGGTGGTTAGCAGATTTTGAAGATCATCTTCCAGAAAAACAGGAAACCCTGGAACAGGGTATAGGTACCCGTGGAAGGGTAACAGGAAACCAAGGAACAGTTTCACCATTCTCTTTAATAGCTGGCTTTTTCAAAAGCAGCTTTGGAATTAAAATATTAACAACATTTAGCATGTTTCCAGTGTGGTAGATTATAAATGAGAATTCAACTTTACATTGAACAACTGTTCTCATTACACTTTAGAAATGAAAAGAGGTTATGGGGTGGGTTTTGTGCAAGCTTCCCTTCTTTTCAAATAGCTCTTCTGCTTGCAATGTTTTTTAAGTCTCAAAGCACTTAGAAAGAACATCATTACTCCCACTGTATAAACAAGGAGAAAAATACAAACCAAGAAAAACCCCACACAAGTGAGAAAGAGAAATAATTTGCCCTAAAAGTACATCACCGGGAAACACTAACAAAAAGGACTGAATATAAGTATGCTGATTTTCAATCCACAGTCCTGTCATATTGTTCATACTGCCTTCCACATCCAGGAAAATTTATTATAAATAGGGAATTTATCAAATCTTTCTACACCTAGGTAATGTAGATAGGAACGCTACAAACCCCAGATATGTCTGGTTATCCACTGGTACATACTGCCTTTATAATAGCAAGCACAGTTAAAAAGCAAGACGTTCCCCTATTTTGAGGTTTTAAAAATATTAAAGTTACATATGGAGAAGGTGAAGACAGCTGCATTTATATCTTAAGTTCATTACTTCAGCTACTGTCGATCTTAGCATTACCTTCATTCTCTCACCTGTCTGAGCAAGCCAGAATTGCAGTGACTTCAGAACATGCTTTTCCTTTCTAATGGCTGTCAACAGGATTTTAGTATCAACACCTTAATGCATTTTTGCAATTCAAGTGCTTTAACAGTGAAGCAACATGTTAGGTTGTCAAAATGGAAAAGTTTAAGAATAAGCTAATTAATTCTGAAGTCTTACATGCAGAGTCCCTTCCAGGCCCTGATTAATTCTGATTTTACAGGACACATGAGCTATCTATTAGTAAATTTTCTGTTCTTAATGACATGCTCTCTTCCAACTGTCCCCTCAGAACAGTATCCCGAATAACAAAAGAACACAGGTTACAGCTGCTTGCAAAACAACTCATGTAATACCTGAGCTTTCCCAAAGTCAGGCTGCAATTCAGGCATGTTCACAGTTGGGTTGAAGGGACCTTAAAGCTCATCCAGTTCCAACCCCCTACCATGGGCAGGGACACCTTCCACTACAGCAGGTTGCACCAAGCTCCATTCAACCTGGCCTTGAATGCTGCCACGAACTGGAGTGTTGCTTGGCTATTTTAAAAGTCTTAACAAATGAAGGGACTGAAATGGCTCTGAACTGGACCTCTGACTTCATGCTGTTATTGCACTGGCCCCCAAATGTATTTCCCCCACCTAGCAGAAATTTGGCTTAAAAACTCCCTATGCTTGATTCCAATTTAGAACTACATATAAACAGCCCAATTGTAGAACCAGCTAAAAGATGAAGCCCAATTTCAGCCCCTGACACTCTCTCACACATCATCTGGTAATTTCCAGCTGATTTTTTAGTTTCAGCATAATTACTGCTGGTTGACTATTCATCCTCTGCTTTGCATCCTAATGCTCATTACCTCTACTTAACCTTCACCAGATAGTACGGATGCTATCACTCATTTTGGATCTGCAGCCCTTTTTGTCCTGAACAGAGACTCCATCCATTTACTTACAATAAAAATGCAAGTTACTTCCAATTTATTACACATTCTACATTTCCTAAACACCTGGTGCAGAGCAGCTCTCAACTCTGCACATAATGAATTAGTAGCAGCTGAAGTAACTATAGCTCATGGGCACTGAAACTAAGAACACACTGATTTTTGAATACATAAATATTAGAGTACAGAACCAAAGAAACTGCAGCATCCCCAAACTGGAAGAAAAACATTAAGAGTACAAAGCTTTTCTTTTCCCAGCTTTACAGGAACAGCTAAAAAAAAAAAAAAAGGCAGCATTTTGGGTCTTATAGGTTACACATAAAAATTACATGAAGATTTCAGACTAAACCAAACAGCTTCACCCTCATTCTAAAATCACATTCTAATAAAAAAAGAGATAATTTAATAATAGCCTGCAACCGTTAGAAAGGAAATACATTATGTTAAATCCTTCGAAAACATGTAATAAATAATAGAGGAGGAATCCAAAAAGACTATTATGAATTATGATGACATTTCCTTTGAAAACTATTACTGGAAAGAAGATTAGCCTCTTCAGGAACCCAGCATATATTGATTGCATGATCTTTTTAATACACGTCTGTAAACAAAAGTAGCTTCTTTATAAACAGGCTTTGAGAATCGCTATTCTAAACAGTGGAGACAAATACCCCAGAAACAAGCTTCTGCAAACCATATATCAAATGTGAGCATTTGATTAGTTCAGATACAGAGTGTGGGAAAGGAGGAGAAGAATAAATTGATACTGACATCACTGGGTGAAATCAGTCAGTTGTTGGAAGTGCTTTTTCAGAGGATGCTGAGACAAGAGCAGACAAAAGCCTCTTTTTAGACATTTCAGAAATTCTAGCTCACTCTTTTCCTCCCTTTTTCTCTACTATCAGCATTACTCAGACACATACCCATACTGCCAAGCTTGAATGCAGTATTATTCACCTCCTGGAACCTACTTGACTTTACTCAGGTCACCGAGTCTTAAAGCAGCAGTCCTTAAAGAGCAATTCAAAACCTCACAGCCTCCATCAGTTACACTCAAGCATCAGCTCTCAAAAGGATGATGTGGAAGGGTGAGGAACTGTACTCCTTCTCTTACAGCCTTATTTACTCTCTTTCTTAGTACAAAACTCTGTAATAACAGTGCTAAAAGAAGCCCTTTTCTCATCACTTCCCCCTGCCTCCAATATTAGATTTTTAAATACTTTCCCCAGCACTTCTTAAACACAGCTCCTACTATTTCTCTAAACTCACCTTCCACAGACAAACTCCACAACTCACCCCCCTGTAGACCTCCTCATGCTCTTCAGTTCATCCCATAGCAGCTGTTCACCATCAACCCAAATGAGGCCCAGAAGAGCCCAAGCTCTGCACCTCCCTGTAGAGCTCCTCATCCCCATTAGCGCATCCCATAGCAGCTGTCCTCCATTGCCCCAAAGGAGGCAAATCATCTCCAGCACTTGAGGGTGGGAGGAATGAAAGCAACTCAAATGTTACCCTACTGAAGGCTCCTCTTGTATATTGTCGAAGCTCAACAACTTATGTTTCCAGCATTATTTCTCATTCTACCATTCATGTAATTCAAACAATCTGTCTTCCATCAACAAGGCTCATGGGCATTGCGAAGTCCCCCTCCATGCCTAAAAATGCCAGCTTTCCACTACAGGGACTCAGTCCAGCAGGTTCAGATGTTACCCAGTTTACTAATGCAAATTCCCGATTTGCTACTGGGAATTCAATGAAAGCTCTGGTAGTCTTGGGTAAATCAATCAGTTATAGGGGCTGCTTAACCTGTGCTTACTCCTAGAGACGCCTGCATGTGTATGGGTCCCCTCCTGTATCGATCACGATGCTGCCTTCTGCTGAAGGCCCAGATCTGGGAGCCAGGATTTGTTCATGCAAGATGCTGCTGACTAAAACATCACGTTTCACTGGCAAACATTGAGAAATGTCAAGGTGATAGCTTGTCACAGCCCTGCACACAAATCCCCACAGGACAACTGAAGGGAAGGTAATCTTGTGCCAAGTCTTCTCAAAATACAGGACATTTCTGACTAGGCTGTGTCTCCCACTTCAGGTGTATTAAAAGGCAGTGCTCTTCCTGTCTTTTGAACAGAACATTCTTTCGCAAGAACACCTTATGTAACACAGTTTCTGAGCACAAAAAGTATTTATGATTCTTTCGTATCTTCACAACAGAGAAAATAATGTAAGAAATATGCTTATATGCTTCAGATCAGAAAGACTGTGTAGAAAGGATCTGGTGAACAAAACAACAACAAAGCATTTCAGTGCTAAAGAAAGGAATTGTTTTGGATTTAAGGGCTGAATAAGCTGCGAATACAGTACCAAACCCACTCAGATATGACGTGTCCATCAACTTAGCTCAAATTATCCAAGTTACTACAGTGAATTTATTACCTATGCAAAAAACCTAGCATTTGGCTCTCTCCCCCACCCATCTTTAATAACTGAGAACTGAATTAAAAAAAATAAGCGTCCTTTAATTACGAGTACCTGTTGCATAGCCCTGTCATACCGGGCATTCTCCCCTTCAGTTATATTAAATCATCATTATTTAATCTCATTAGAAGTCCCCATAATGTTTCTCATCTCTTGGTATGAGAGAAATGCTAAATCTTTCCTATGTACTACGTATTTTACACAAGAAATCAAACCTTGATTATAAGATCAGAAATTTGTTTTAAAATGTAGTTAACATTTCATGAGGAAAAAGAAACTTACACTGATTTTTAAGACCTAAGGCACTCTTTGAGCATTCAAAGGCTGAAAGCAATGAATAGTAAAACCATTAACAGTTATGAACAGATTCACGAGTCAGAAGCATAGATGTATCTACTTAGAAAGAATTTTCTAAGGTATCATGTCTGTGACCCTCTCTGTCACTCTCTTACAGAGGCTTTTTCCCACAGAGTTTGTACACGAAATGCCAGTTTAAAAGGTTCACTTGTTATTGCACCATCATCCAAGTAACAGGAAGAGAAAACTAAAGAAAAGGGAAGCAATGGGTCGTAATTTACTGATTGAAAATAGATTTTAATTGGTGCTTTTAATAAAGATCTGATTTTCCTTACAAAGCTAACAAGGCTCAGTGCTGACAGGACTCAGTGTTATTAGCCTGGATGTAATAAAACTGCCACAGAAGTTAATGAGAGTTAAGAAATAACAAGAATAGAGCTGAAGGCCTGGTTTTGTGGTGAGTTGCAGAGTTGTTTCTTATCCAAGTTACTGGTTCAAATAGTTTAACCTATTTGAGGTCAAAAGCCATTCCTCACCTTGGACTGTTTAGTGAGCTACACAGATGCGTTACGTTTCAGTCTATACTTTATCAGGAGGCATGCCTACTCTCAAAAGCAAAGACCCCTGTTAGTATGGCTGGGTTTAAATAAACTGCAGAGATGACAATGGCAGTGGAGAAGTCAGCAATCGCACTGACATGGAGGCTCATCTGAGACACACTGAGGTGTGGGTGCCCATGCTGCCAGTGGCAACATGATCCTCCTAGGACTTGGTGACAAGATATTGTGTTCTATGACCATACCTGGAGATCTACTCTGTGGTCTCATAGACCAACAGATCCAACTTGCTCTGAAAATGTGCACACAAGAACTTGCTTAAGAGTGAAGTGTGTTTCCTGCAAAGGAAACAAGCAAGTAGCAGGAGAATCTCGGGACACTGTTTCTTATTAAGCATTAAAAGCGGCAAGCAATGTAGATGTGCACAAAAACCCATGCATGGTATGCTCTGAGCTGACAGTAGTAGTAACACCGTTTGATCTTCAAACCTTTCCTTGTAAGAGTAACACTTGTCTGGCACAGCATAACTCACTGCAGCATCCAGGAACACTGTGCAGAGGAAGCAAGGCTAGCATCTTCTGTGCATTTTTAAGCAGTTATCTGTAATACATTGTTCCCTTCACTTTTCTGGAATCTAAGGAGAATACTAAGCTAAAAGAGAAAAAAAAAACACATAGAAGAGACAAATCTTTGGACAGCTGTACATGTATTGCAGTCTCTTTAGGAAGCAGCAGGAGCTGTTACACTGTCCTGCTCTCTCCAGGCTGGATCAGGGCAGGGTTGACAGCCCAGAAGACCATCAGGCAAGGTGCAGGAACCATGCAGGAAGCCCAGCCAGGACAGCAGGAGACAGGGTTGGGCACAAGCCTGCCCACAGGACAGAGGGCAGGACAACATGCCCCTGTTCCAGCTGCAATGAGCCCTCCAAAGCCATGGGCAGATGGGGGGGGGGGAGTGCACCTCGTGTACTATACTGATGAAAAATACCTTGATGTGTTAAATGTTTCCTTATATAGAGGCTTTGCCAGTTATGCTGCACTGGAAGATAGGAGGGGAATTACTCTCTGTTACCTTACTTTTTGGATAGGAGGGGAGGGGTATTCTGGCTACCAGGGAAAAGATATCAGCATTCCCACCTTTGTTACCCAACTATAGATGCATTCAAGTACCTTAACGTCCTTTTTACATGGTGGTGCCCTGAACCACACACACAATTCAATATGGGGCCGGACCAACATTAAACACAGCAGGATAATCACCTCTTTGACTGTCTGGTTATGCTGTCTGATGCACAACAGGATGCTGTTTGCTCTCTTGGCTGCCAGGGCACACACGTTCAGCCAGTTCTTCACCAAGTGCACCACCGACCTGCTCATCTCAAAGTTGGACAACCTGTCCAGAAGGATGCTGTGAGGGACAGTACCAAAGGCCTCACTAAGATCCAGAAATACTAGCTGACTGCTTTCCCTTCATCTGCCAGACAAGTGACTTCACTGTAGGAGGATATTCGATTAGTTAGACAGGACTTTTCCTTTGTGTTGACTAGTGCCTGGTGGCTGCATTGTCCTTTAAACGCCTTTCAATAGGATCCAGTGCAATACACACCACTTTCATCCTGTCGGATGGTAGAAAGTTTAGAGGGGCTTTTCCTGTGTTTTGTCAGTAATGAGACTCCCCTTTCAGATCTCCCAGAGAAGATGGTGACTCTCCCGCTGCCTGGAGGCACTCTGGCTGCCTGTACATTCTCCTGAGAATAATTAGCGCATTTCTGTGACCATAGTTATATAACCTGATTTATGAGAAACTTACTCTCAGCAGCCAGTCTGGCTTGTTTCTCTTAGATCAGACTGAACAAGGAAGGCAGCCTACAACACTGTGTATTTTTAATTGAAGCAGACACAGGTTTCATAAAAGTACTTTTCTATTCACACTTTCCCCTTCCCTCTGTTCAACTGTAAGAAAGGAAGAAGCTTCCATACACATAGTCTATCAATTGTTAAGAGAACCTTTTTTCCTGATCCAATAATGCACTAATATGTTTGTGAAATTGCAAGGCCTTTGCCTTTTCTAACCAATCTGTTTTAGATCACAAAGAATAACCGTGTTGTGACAACAGTCTGCACTGAAGTGTTGCTTTGAAGTACTTTGTTTGGGATGAGTATACATCTGGACAGTTTATTTTCTTTTTTTCCCTAAAGTTCAAAGCATATTTTTGCCAAATTATGTATTTTCTTTCTTGATGTAGAACTATTTCTCAAATTGCTGACAAGAAAATACCCCTGCCATGCCATCCTTTCCTATCGAAGGCTCTAAATGTAGAAAGTCCAGTGTTCCAGATGTTTCCTTATTTACGGAAATACAGGAAAATCAGTTATTACAAACTGATGGAGGTCTTGATAAAGATCACAGCCTATGCAGATTAGATTTGGGTTTCTGATTACTGATTATTTTTTACAATAATCAGGAATGTAAATTATCACAGCTTCTACAAAGTATGTAACACGTTTCTTATTCAAAGTGTGTTTCTAGATACTACTAAATGCACTATTAAAGCATTATTTCATTTTAGAGAGAAGATCAATATTCCTGGAAAAATCTGTCAATGTCCATTAGATTTCCAGTGACACTTCATGTATGTATCATTTCAAGAGAAGATTAGTGTTTAATTCCTTATTCAGATTGAATCACATTACAAAATACAGGTTAACATTTATTCACAACAAGCTATGATGAGACAAAGCCAGAGGATTCAGAGGTCAAGGTCCATTATATGGAAACTAAAATCATTACCTCATTTCAAATATGCATTTTGAAAAACCCTATAGCACGTTGCCCATCTGAAAACTTACAAACTGTGTATGTTCTTTCTCAACAGAGTTGTATTCTCTGTGTATTCCAATGCAATTAATGCCTCTTCTAGGAACAAGATTATGTAAGGCTGTAGTTCTCCTACTGCTTTTACACAACTAACAGCAACAGACTGTGAGCTGGATGTTTGTCCTGGAATGAAATAACTGAAGATTCATAAGTCAACCCTTTCTTGTCCCATATTCTTGAAACAATGGGGGCCGTACACCTGGAAAAGGACAGTGTTTGCCTGAAGGTGAAATTGAAGAAGAATAGAACTTGTCTTTCACATGAATAAAAATGAATCTCATTAAGATTAATTTTCTAAGTGCAACTTGGACCTTTTTTGCTGCTGGAAATCATTAGGTGAAGGCAAATATGATCTAACTGTCTAGATCAAACACAGCAGTTCTCCTGTCTTTTTCTAAATCTAACAGCTTGTGCAGGAGGCAGTAAGTAGACAGACCATACTCATGGTAATCTCTAAGTCCTTTATTATGTTCCTCTTACATGCAGATTCTAGAGAAAGCACACACTGAGCTGAACATTAGAAATGCAAGCCAAAGAAGCTTGAATGAGCATTATTTATCATGACACACCATCTATAAATTTATACCACTCCATTTCAAAGAAGCTGGAAACAGCAGGAAGCACATTAGAGCCTAGAACTACAAGTCAGGGATTAAAATATAGCAGATGCAATAAAGCAGGTAAGGATGATACTTACTCTTAACTATAACACTTGCCTCTCTCATAGAATCATGACATCTGTTAAATTCCATACAACCCACAATGCTCTTTAAAAGTGTTTTAAGTTATTCATATACCACACACCAGTGATCATTCCAACTTCTCTCATTCCTAAGCATCTCTTCTGTTCTGCTACCACCACAAACACCAGAACTCAAAAGCAGAAGGCAGCACACCAAGCGTGTCTGAGTACACATGTACACTGCACAAGTAGGAGAGGACAGATAGGGCAGATACCTTTGCAGCAGAGAGGAGACCCCAAACCTCAGGAATGCGTAACTACAACCTTTGGCACGCTTCAACAAAACCCCTCATTATTTGCAGCTATATCTAATACTGGAATATATTCATGTGAATACTGATAGCTACTGGCCGCTCAATAAAGGCAAACTTCAGATGGTCTCAGTTTATAGCTTGACTCTATAATTTTGGTTTTCACCCAGTTTTGTGCCATTAAAATCTATACTCTAGAAAGGCTTAAGACTTCCCATATTCTGACAGGATTATCTATCAAGTGAGTAACTTTCTGCTCACCCTTGTTTTGCAAGAAGGATTTCCAAAAGTATAAAAACATACATGCTAGAAACTAAAGTTATGTTCTTTAAACACAAAAATGAAACAAAACAAATGCTCAGCTGTCTGAGTTAGAAACTCTTCCTGAAGTAAAAAAGTAAAGTCTCTTGAACAGTGTGTCTACAAATGATATGGACATCTGTAATCCCATAAACTTTACCCATTCCATAGCTAGACAGGACAATATACTCCAAATCCCCCTTTTGATACTGCAGCCCAGCAGTGCCTTTTGCTTGCTTTATTGCACTGTTTTATCCATGAAAGGCAGGTGAAAATCCTATTAAGAGAAACGTTCACAGCTCCTTGGATTATTATTTCTTTCTTTTGTAATAAATGTGATTTCAGAAAAGTGATGCCATCCATTTGTCCTTGCTACTTCACAAGAAGAAAGCTGAACTATATTAGGTTATGCCTTAAAAGCTCATCTGCGCACCCAGAGAGGAGCACAAACAAGAGCCCAAACAATACCCATCCAGGCCATCAAGGCTTCCAGTGTTCATGGAGGCACCCAGATGCCTCCATGGCTGCCCTGGGATCCAGGGCCAGCCACTGGGCTGACTGAGTGCTGAGCTGGGCAGCCAGAAGGATCCACTGTGTGTTGCTATGGATGTTCAATTCACCATCCTCACTAGTGCACATATACCCTGCTCTGCCACAAAAGGTGAGCAGGATGAGGCCATTGGTGCTGTGTTCACATTCATGCTCTATGATCTGTATGCCAAGCATGTACATACGGTGTGTATGGGCTCTGTGGGCACATGCCCACCTGGAATACATTAACAGCCTTGCTACTGCTTGGACCTGGGGGAATGCAGGTGCAGCATGCTCACCTCTGCAGCATCCTCATCTCTGGCAGGCTGCTGGATTCAATGCGACAGTTTCCCCTAAAAAATATGTCTTTCCAGAGGCCCGCTAGCTAAAACGTACTTAACTGAGCTTCCATCCCAGCATTCCTGCAGTTAAACATCTTAACATGCATAGGAATCATCTTTTCCAACTGGCTGTAATAGATCAGCCAAAGCTTTAAAATATTATACTATATGCATTATATTCATATT